>SZVJ01000010.1:1200000-1800000 GCA_029467805.1 Pleurotus eryngii var. eryngii | reverse complement strand
CAATCGGGAGGAAGCACGAGGATGAAAACGAAGTAGGTCCACACTTACGTCCTTATGTACATGTAGATAACAAAGACGATACTCTAGTAACGCCACAGCCTGACCCACGCCTTTTTGCACTCGCAAGACCGGGGGGCCACTCGCCAGCCATGCTAGTGACCGACGTAGTGCTAGCTATAGCAACCAAAGTAAGAGGCATCACCACTATCCACCCAGACACCGGCATCGCAGTTTCACATCCGGCGCGGCAGTCCTCACACATCACCGCCGATATCCATCCAAACACGATCATCGCAATATCACAGTATGCACAGCAGTGGTGCCGGTAGTTCCAGTCAACGGTCACCCCCCCAAGCTTCGCGTTCTTCTTTGAGGCCCCTTGAAAGACAAACAACACAGGGATGATGGAGGTGCTGAGCAGCGACCTCGCCGTGAGTACATACGTGTATGTATTCTGTTTCCAGAACACTGATGCCCAACTCAGCCAGGTCCCCGGTAGCGTATCGAAACTTGAAGACGCTCCCATCGAAACCCAACGAGGCCGTATTCAGGTTGCATGTCAACCAATTGGAGGTCAGAGAAAATACCAAGGAACCCCCTGTGAATACAAAGCAGGCGCAAGGTAATTGGCATGCCCCCCTGGTATTGGAAAGGTATGGCATGGGAAATACACCAGGACCAAATGCACCGACGCCAATGGATGGAGTGGAAGGCCTTGAGACGCCTCAGACAAGCTACGTCCCACAAAGAGGCGAGGTAAGCTTTCATATCGCTCAGCTCCGTAGACATACCAATCCTTTGCCGAACCATGGAAAGTCTCTGTCGCTGCGAGTTGCGCAAGTAACGCTAAGGACCCCCCCGCCGGCATCGTCACGCCCAGAAACTAAACCGGTACCCACGCATGCCACTGTCAGCCCGAGCGACGAAGCTCCCTCAGAAGTGGCTTCCACATTGCACTTAGGCTCTGAATCATCACATTACCACTCACTACTTGATGAAGTAAAGGAGGTAGACTAGTCAGCAGCTCCCGCAGCATTACACGCTGACAAGCCCCAAAGGAGGATTTCAGGCGGCTCACCGAACGGTACAACAAGCTGGATGATGTGGCCGACGAGATTCTAGCATTGAACGACAAGCATGACGCCTTATCAGGCAAAGTGGACGGTGTTTTTGGAAGGAACTCAAGAATTGTTAGAAGAAGTACAATCTATCAAAGACAATCTCTCAACAATGATGGGTAAACATGAATTCGTGCCAAACTTCCTCGGATTCATCTTCTCGAGCGCCAAAGAATACCGGGATCCCAAAGCGTAGGAGAGAGGAGTCCCTTGTTCTCGCAGTGCGGTCATTTCGATCAATAACAATGAATTGACGAAATTAACGCTATATATTAGAGGAGTATCCGAAGTTATCTAGCTTTTCTCCTTGGGCTAGAAGAGGCGTGCGAAGCACAAATCTTGACATCCGTTACTGTCGACGAGGCCAACACATTTGCGAAATCACGGGATGTCGATTGCTGCACCGTTGACAATTTTAGGATCGACTTAATTGGCCCACCACGGAGTCCTTGGAACATGTCCACAGCAAATGTATTTGTCGCCGCGTTCGAGCAATTCCAGGGCTTGGAAATGGATCTGAAGATCGTGAAGGATGCGTTTTTCACGCGATTGAAGACGCTGAAGCAAGATTTCAAGCTAGCCAAGAAACCGAAGAACGAACAGAAATCCAGGAATACCCAGAAGCGCCGGCAGATGAGGAAGAGAACGGTAACGTCCGATTCACGTTAAATCAATCCACACCGCGTCTCAATCTTGTCAGCTCTTCACGCAGCGCTACGATATCGCGCTGCAGGATCCCCACCTCCAGAGGCACCTAGAGTTGTTGGGGCGTCTGGGCGTTGATGGGATGTCTAGTGATGAATCCGACGAGGAGGATGGATCCAGACCAGTCTTTCGTGTGCGAAGGCCTAATTGGAGGGCTCCGATTGTTGGACGTTGGCTGCAGGTCTTCGATTCCGTAAATCTGAAGCGCAGACAGACTACGCAAGACAAGCGGGGTTGTTACCCACGCATACGCGTTCGAACAGTTCGGAACCAAGTTGTTCAAAAGGCTTTGTAGAGGGATTACCGATGAACACCTACGACGAGTCATGGATGGCGAGGCAGTCCCAGGTTCTCGCCTCGAAGGATTATGGGGATTTCTCTCATGGCATTGACTTCGAATAGGAATTTACCACAGAATTTGCAGGTCCTGTTGTACATATGTAAAGGAACGGATGTAAACTCTGAAAATATCTGTAAACTTCCAAGTTCCATTGACACGCGTCCGTCGTCCGTCAAATGGCCATTTTGAAACCACCCGGTACTTCCATATTTGGTTCCAAAGTAAATATCACTAATTTCATACCCTCTGGTTATTGTCACGAACACCTGAAGGCAAGATGCTGTCTATTATTACTACAGTGTAACTATGCTACCTGGTATTCAAGGAAGGACACCGAGATAAGAGCAGCTGCCACATCAGCAGCTGTACTTTATCTTATCTCTGTCTCATGTGACTTGTAATTCATCTTATCTCTGATTCATGTGACTTGTAATTTATCTCTGATTCATGTGAGTGATGATTTATCTTATCAAAACCCGCTTCGGCCTTTTCTTGAAGACACATGGCCGACAAAAGATGGAGTACGTATGTAATATGGAACCGCGGGACGCTCGCTGCGAAGTGCTGCTATTTGAATTCAAGGTTACAAATGTTTCTAGCGGCTAATTATGAAAAGTCCAGGCTGTAACTGGGAGCGCGAGGACTTCTTGCTCTGTCTGCATCGAAGGCTGCCTTCCGGGGTCTAGTACAGTGTGTACACCCGAGTAGGATGACGACCTTCATATCGTTGCACGGGAGCTCGTAAACCCCTCGGTCACGAACTAGTGGCGAGCCAAGGAATCTAACCAACTTGTGCCTCTGCAAAGTCATGTCAATAATGTGGCCAAGGATAGAGAATATTATGGCGTTCGTTCTGCACTTTTAATCTCCGCGCAACACTTTGTGATTTAGCGCGCAAATAGTCACAAACTTTGACTGAGCGCAACTTTATTGGAGCGCAACGTTTCTAGAGTAGATTATAGAGCGGCCTGGGAATAAGTAAATAAAGCAGAGCATAGATTTTCATTGAAATGTGCACCCTAGAACGAGGAGGAACACTGGTACAAACGGAGTAGAGAATACCGAGGTCCTCCTCATTCTAGGTCGCGCATTTCAATGAAAAGCTATGCTCCGCTTTATCTACCCATTCCCGGACCGCTCTATAATCTACTCTAGAAACGTTGTGCTCCAATAAAAGTTGTGCTCAGTCAAAGTTTGTGACTATTTGCGCGCTAAATCACAAAGTGTTGCGCGGAGATTAAAAGTGCAGAACGAACGCCATACGAACGCCAAATGGGACCCCTCCCTTTAGAAAGGAAAGGATATGTGAGCTACGCTTGCAATAAGTACATGGGCCAAATTAAAAGCTCAACGAATTTGGTCCATCTCTTTATAATTAACCATATCAGCCTCCCTCCGCATCGGCCGTCCAAAGCCTCACTGACCTGCAGGACCTGCCAAACGAAAGGTGAGACATGGACCAAACAAAACCTAACGAATTTGGATGAATTATTTAATAAAACGACATATAACATGAGTTACAAGTACTATAGATCTATAGCTAGCTAGCACCGTAAGAATTCATTCAGGTTCTCCATATATGATGGGTTAACGCATACCGAATTCGAAAAATATTTGCCCGTCATGATCATGATCAGGTTGGCACAAAGCCATCCCGATGATGCGCACTCAGTTCCGCCTGACATGGAAGCGAAAGGGAGGATAAATGTATTGGTTATTGTGACCCGGCATATAGAAAGAAGAAGAAATTTGTACAGTTGGGATAGTCGACGCTAATTGCAATGTGTCCGTCGGATTCGACGACGCTATGTTTCCTCCTAGTGAATGACCATTGAAGATTGAAGACAGCTCACATATATGAACAGCTTACAAAGATTTGAGTAGGAATTTCTCTCATGTGAGTCCATGGCAATAACGACTCTCGCCAAGAACCTTGACAAGCTGTGAGTATTGGATAATAGCGATGTGAGAAAGATAGGTATACTCACAGTCGGATGACACGGTGCATGTTCTTCTGTGAACCCCCCCGCGAGGACTTCAGGAATGGGACCCGTTCGCCCAAGGAAAACACAACCAATTCCCCTCTCCACACAATATGAGGGGAGATTCGCTGAAGCCCTTCGTTGATGTGTCCTTTTTGCGAAAGATAGCCGTATACCTTGAAGCGAAGCTTAGGCGAGCTGGATAAGGTTACTGTCGCTTGAAGCAATGTGGGGGAGTCCAGCGCCGGAAACATCAATGATGCCTCCTGCACATTACTACGGGGAGGCCGTAGCGAAGGATACGAGTGGTGGTGAATTCCCTTCGCCTCCCCGCAGCTGAATGACCATACAATGGAAAAAACAGCCCTTCGATTTTTGGCTGATCGTCAAGTGTAATCGGTTCCACATTTTCCCTCTAGCCGAAGATCTCAACTTACAGGGCTTGGTTGCAGTGTTAGATCAAGGATGGCGCCATGCCTTCGGAGCTGCCTTGTGGAATGATGTGAGGAGTTATGGGTAACAGGGCGCATCGCGCAGTAGAGGCAGTACTTGTCAATATCTGTATACGTAGGAACTGGAAAAATTTGTGCTGATATTTATGTGTTGTAATTACGTGCTTGAAATCAGAGTAATATCTAACGAGTACAAGTATTTGACTTGTGCATGCGCTTGTTATCCGCGTCGTGGCTGGCCACGAGCAATCGATTGTGTCCAGTTTGTGCGCTAGCTGAACAGTCTTGGCGCGATGGCTGCATGCTAGCCACCGCACGCACAGGGTCTGTAGATTGGGGGTGAGGGCATAGCCCATGATGAGAATCAGATCGCGTCGTTTTGGCCTTTCCTTTCACCAAATATTGCAATGTTCAAATCATCCGGGACTCGTGTTCAGGGCCTCGTCTAGAAGTCAAGTGCGTGGGGCAGAGGGTGTTGAAGGAAGTCACTGCCGCGGATGGATCGAGGATAACGGTCAAAGCGTTGGAAGTTCGGTGACTCCGAAATGAGATACATTTGTACCTCAAGCCTCGCGTGTGACGAGAGAGTTGTACTCGGTTCACTGAACGTGCCTGGTTAGATCCCGGCCCGCCTTCATTGATAGCTGATAGCGGCCCATCTATTCCATGGTGAGCAGGATCGTGTCCTACCCCTGAGCTAGACCGAGTACATGATCAATCAACATGTGTAAATGTTCACCCCATTTTTTGTCTCATGATCTACAACGTGGATATTCCAAAAGAAACGGTCTGACATCGCTGAGCTTTATTGTTGTCGGTACGGTATACATGCACTTGTGATTAATTATTGTATCAAACCTAGGAAGTAAGTTTATCTGATCGGATCGAAATTGTGGGTCTGCGAATAGCATCATGGAATAGTGTGGAGCGCTTACAATTGAGTTTCAGATCACTAATTAGCTGAATATATGTGTCAAAGATATCAATATCATTGTGTATATGCATTCTGGGCCTCATCGGCTGACTTGATCCGGCGAATGTACGCAACCGCGCATGCAGTGATGGCTAACCCATGGACAATAATATCTGTTTTCTTGGCTTTCCCCCCCCTTCCTGTGGTATGCACGTTCTGATATTCACGATGTCACATGTACAAGATCTACTAGGATCTACTGACCTCGAAGCTTTATAATGGGTCAAGGTTGTGGCCATGGGACCATAACCGGTACCAGGACCCCGGAATAGGAGAGGCCATTGGGAGATTTTTGCAGTTTTGTCCGAAAAAAAGTAGCCTCCCAACAAAATTTCAATTTTGTCTGTAATGGTAAATTAGCCTAGTTGGCCTCTAAAATTGTCCGATTTTGGAAGTAGCCCTTGGAGTCAAGGGGCATCCAATACCACTCAGTTAGACGCCCACCCACCCACCACCTTATCCTGGTCTTTAGGCCCGTTTGGGGATTGCCAAGTCGAACAGAGCGAACACCACATCGATTGCTAACTCAGACTTCGGTAGCCGTGGGAAGCAACTCCGGGTGATGGGCAGTTTCTAGCGGCGACTGGTCAATTCAATGGTGATCAGTTGTAGGTAGTAAACAATCCTTGATTGGCTACAATGTGCAAATGAATATGGATAGACCAGGCTTGGTATACTCTGGGAGAAATGGCGAGTTCTGGTAGTCACCGAGGCTCAGTGGGCTATACAGTAGTTGGATTGCACTCTAAATGTATTGTTGGTTAGCTGACCGGTAAATTGCGACTGTGGTTTGCCTTTTTGTTTTCACTCGCAAAGGTCGCTGGTTCTAACCTAGCTACAACCAAGTAGTTGAAGTGCCTGGAGCAGTACATTTAGAGTGCACGTACTAGCTTGGGTACCTTATTTTGAGTGCTGTTACGAATGTTGGACTTGCGCGGATTCGAACCAGTCGATTACAGTTCCGAATGCCCCTTCAGGAAATCACAACAAACTAATTTTGTCCAAAACTACTAATGGCCTATATATGGGCCTCAACGGATTTTGTCCGCTAATTGAAGTAGCTGTTTTGGCCAATTTGGGGTCAATTTGTCCGATTTTCAAGTAGCCCAAAACGCCAAAATTTCTTCACTTTTGTCCACTTCCCCCAATGGCCTCTCCTACCATATTCCAGGGTCCTCCCGGTACATATATGCGGTGAATCAATATATAACTTTCCCACTAACAACACCGAGAATTGTTGATAGAACCCTTCAATCAGAAGGGTCCACTGTGATCACCGCCCCACAATATATATAGCTGCCGACGCACCCTGCGCATGGTCAGGGTTTCTTACAGACCCGACTTCAAGGAAGTCCGACGGACGGGGCTGGTGTCAAGGTGTTTTGTCCAGAAGTAGACATGTTGATTCATGTGACTTGAAGTGTACATCGCGTGATTTATGATCTGCCTCATTGGATTGAGATAGTATAGATCTAATGTCATTATAATTCATAGACATATTTCATTAATATCCTTTGGGTATTGCCGGACACGCACACCCTGGCCAGGGCCACCCGTCGGGATGACCGACTGGCCATCGATTGGAATTGAATCACTACTTTATGGTGTTCATTGTGCACCTTTAGTTTCCGCGCAAATAGTCACGAACTTCTCGATGGGCTGAGCGCATCCTTTCTTTTGTAGTGCATTGCTTTTGAAAAGACCCGCAGAATTGATACCATACTTTATACTCGACTTAGGTACTTGAGAACCTCATTCGGTGCCTCGTGCTAATGTCTAAGTAGCTTATGCTGACATGTATTTACCGGTGATGCTCTCAGGATCTTTTCCCCGTTTCCATTTGATGATTAGTGCTGAATTCGCAGCCAAGCCATGTTTTCTAGCAACTTGCAATTGTATGGCCGTTCAATTTATCATGACGTTCTATCAGTTCTCTCACTCAGCACGCTTGACAACAACCGTCGTTGTCAACCGTCTGCCGAGTGCACCGACGTTGTCTATCGACTTATCCCTTGCACTTAAGTATCCCTTTAACTTTAACCGGCTTTATCCCGTGGGAGAAAATACGAGCTATGGTGCGCTTCACCTAGTCACCGCTAAGTTGGAACAAGCGCAAAATCGGTCAGTGAGAAGTTTTTTGCGGTAGTCAGGGGAGCTGCTCAGAGTATCAAACCTCATATATTCAAGTAAATTGTATCAAATAATGTCAGGATACACTAAAAAATATAGCACGTAGTCTGTAAAACACAACTTTCAACCATAAGCATCCAAATGGCCTGTAAAAAGAAGTGCAATGCCAAATTTGCAAAGAAGCTGGCGGAGAAGCCAGTTGAGATTTCAGGCTCAAGTGACTCTGAAGTCTGCCGCTGGGATGGGGGTGTCAACCACAACCCGAAAATGGAAAACACCGCATGCATCGTTGGATGGATGCTTACAGGGGAGAATTGGGGGCAAAGGATGCACAGTTCCAGGTCCGTAAATTCAGCTTGAGGACATATAAATCACATTGTCGCATCTCAGAAAGACTGGCACAGCTATATGATCAGTAGTTTATCATCTCTTATCTTATCATATCATTACCATATCTAGCTACCCCTAACTACAAATTATCCGTTGTCATACTCCAAATTGGAATTTGTAGTAAGTGACATGAATTAAAGTGTTTTACACCTATTCTATTCACTGCTATAAAACCATGGCCTCCTTGCACAATTTGAATCAAGACAATCGGACTTCATGTTAGAACTATAGACCTCTTTTACTTTACTTTACTATTTCCCCTAAATCCCCTGTCTACTCCTGGGACCCCTAATCAATATCCTTACATCCCAACCACTCAACAAGTTACAAGCCATGTTGAAATGCAGTTGTGAAGTTAGTAGAAATGTTATGGAACTTCAAAGAATGTTACAGAACCTTCTAGCACCTTGCAACTACTAAACAAAATGCCATCTAAGCCTGTCCTCAGGAAGACCAAAATAAATTAGATGACATCAGATGACATCATATGACATCATATGACATCATTGTGGAGTATTGTGGAGTATTGTGGAGCATTGTGGAGCATTATGGAGCTCCACATGCAAAGGATTAACTGCTTTACTAAGCCATTGGCAGAATCATTATCAATCATTGGCTTGGCATACTTGAAACATGTTTCATGTAGTGTTTCAGCTCCACTTTCAGCCCCTTGTGGAGTACACAGCCCCACTTTCTGTAGAGTATATAAACCCCCCAAAATGTAGTAGATAGAACATGTCAATTTTATACAGCTGATTCAGTTGAAGACACCTTCACTTGGTTGATCTCCATTCTAGAACTCAGTTTCACTTGACCTCACTCATCTTTTCTGTAGTACCACTTCTTAGTAAGTAGTATAGTACTATTAGGTTACATAGATAAAGAATATACTTGATTCATTGATAATTAAGTACTCTGAAAACTGTGAAGCCCTTGCTGAATAAAAGATTAAGTGTCTAGTGTACATTTATCTTGTTACTCAAAGTTACAAGCTCCCATCTATCTTAGGTACAGAGTATACCATTACTGGCTAGGCATTAGACTGTAGATACGATTCTATAGGTGTCTAGTAATATATTAGAGGTGATATCGCACTATAGCTTAAGTGTGCGTCCGGTATCATTTATATCTAAAAAGGAAGTGATCTAGCATCTGACTAGAGCTTCTGACCAGTAGCGTTACAGAGTAGTCATTATATTTCGGAGTTAGTCAGTAGTATATTCATCCAGGAATATTCCCACGATTAGTATTTGTTTTATATTCAATCAGTTACGACTTATCAAGTTCCTATTGTGCTATTCATTTGTTGAGTAGTTTAGTATTACCTGCTGTGAAGTTTATTCAAATAAACTTCTGACCCCTTTTTCATCCTCTTACCTTCAACCCCTTATTCTGTACTACATTGTAGTATAAACACTCATAACAATCTAGTAACAACACCTCAGCCTGCAACAACTTGGGTGACTGTCCGATCTATCTTGACTGATCCGACTACATCCAAAACATTTTAGTGAAAACATCACTAGGTGTGACAAGAATTTGGTGACCACCGCAGGACGAGGTTTATCTTTGCTAAGAATTGTTCCAGTTATTATTTACCCTCAAATCATTTTTTTTCTTAGACAACGAAAATGTCTACAAACCCCATTCCATCTACTTCCACCAATCCCTATACCTATCCTACTCCCCATCAGAATGTTGACTTCTCTCACATAAGAGAACCAACTCGTACTATTGATTCTTCGCCAGAGTCCAATTTTACCGAACTATCAGATGTTACTACACACCGTGATGAACCCCCTCATTTACGTCATGAATATGCTAAAGGCAGATCACCAGACATGATGCCTGGTCCAGGAGAGAAAGCTGCTCCTATACGTTTTAGAGGTGATTTCGATATGGTAAAACAGTTCATCAGAAAGTACAATCGTCTCTGTGCCGCATATAACCTAGTTGATCCACTTGAAAAGTGTGAGCGACTGATTGATTATTGTAGTCGATCTGTGAGATTATTCATAGAGTCACTTCCTAGTTATCAGAATGGTCATTGGGCACAGTTAGAAAAAGATGTACTCAAATACTATGATGCAGATCTTGATGAAACTAGATACATTCCTGATCAGTTAGCAGAACTAGCTGAGGAATGGCAGCAAATTAAAATTAATGATCTTGCAACATGGAAGTCATATCAACGTGAATTTCATACCAAAGCTGGATGGCTTTTGTCAAAAGATAAAGTTACCAAAGAAATGGAAGCTGGATATTTTTGGCAAGGTATTCACCGTAAATTCAGACAAGATATCGAGATACGATTATTTGCCAGCAATCCAACTCTCACACCTAAAAGGGCTTATCCAATTGACTTAGTATCTAGTATAGCAGAACACTTACTTGAACGTAACCGATTTGAATATAGTCTTATGGGAGTAAATAATGAGAGACCTGATTGGTATACACAAACAGAGTCAGATGACTCTGATGATGAATCTACAGATAGCGAAAGATATCGTAAAGTTAAGAAACATCGTGCATATCGTAAATCACATTCCCGAGCATTCAAGAAAGATGAAAGTGATTCTGAAGTTGAAAATAAGAAGAAATCTAAATCATCTAAATCTAGAAGACATAGTCATAGTTCAAAATCACGAAAAGACACTAACAATCAAGATGAAGTTGAGCAACTTATTTCGCAAATGAGTCATATGGATATTTCTGATCCTGGATATGCTGTAGTATATTATAAAGCTACAAAACTTGATCCTATGGTTGGTAAACATTATGAGTGCTCCTGCACCAAGTCATACTATTTCTAGAAGACCAGCTCAGACAAACAGAGTATCGTTCGTTGACCAGTCACAAAATTATAATACACCACCACGCCCACCGACACCAGTTAATGCAAGACCTCCTATACTTACAGGTGGTAATGCTGAACCTTTGAAGTGTTACGTATGTGGAGAATTAGGACATGCTATTAGAAGTTGCCCTAAGGCAAACAGAATTATTCAGAACAGGCACAATAATTAGAGATGGAAATGGAAAGATTGCACTTCGTAATGGAACTGTTTTATCTTTTGGGCCTAATGATCCTCTTGTCAATGTCTTAAAAAGAATGCAACCACCTCTTCAATCACATTTTGTAGCTGTGGACTCAGATGAATACTTCTTGGAGGATTATTTGGATGATAATGATTTAGATGAATCCTATCAAGTTCAGTCTACAGAGGTTTACCCTGTGCAGCGGCCGGAAAGGAGGACTACTTCAATAAGGCGTCAGTCTAATGATAGTCCAATAGTACCTCCGACTGTGAATAAAGAAAATACTATAACCTCTAGAACAAGGCAACCAACTATCAATCATTCAAAGCCTCAAACCACATTCCGACCAGCTAATCTTCCTGTATTGAAGCCTATTGATGTTAGGGCACCTCGTGTACGACCCTCACCTGTAGATGATGTCACTATGAAAGATCAGACACAGAATAGCACCACCTCCCTCAACTCAAAACCAACCATTCCAGATCAACAGCGACAAAAACCAGTACCAAGACAATCAGAATTATCCAACCAAGCTAGTGTGCCAGGTATTATTAAAGACTTACTTGAAATACCGGTCAGTCTACGTCTGAAAGAACTTCTAGGAATTTCCAAAGATCTATCGCATGCGTTCACAGAACAATTACGTCTTAGAAATCCAAAACAGTTAATCGGATCTAATCTAGGAGCACCATCAATGGAAAATCTTCCAAATAAGGAATTAAACGGAAGCAAACCTAATTCTGTACCAAATAGGAATCAAGACCGATCACCGCCGGCAATAGGTAGCAAAACACATCTTGTCGGATTAAATCCATCAGCGTCAACAGCACAAGTACACTATCAAAATGGAAATAGCCAGACATCTAGTAACTTAATCTACACTCAATGGAGTTGTGACGGAAGTACCACCGCCATTGAATCTATTATTGATACCGGATCCCAAATTAACATAATTAATTCGGCCCTTGTAACAGATTTTATTAGATCACCTATTGAAGCTGATACAAAAAAGCAAATCATTGTGGCTAGTAGTGGTGCCAAAGAACTCAAAGGACTTATCCGAGGAGTAAGTCTACGAAATGGTGATATTGAAACGTTTGCAGATTTCTATATAGGAGAAGGAGTACCATTTCAAGTATTATTAGGACGTCCATGGCAAGTAGAGAATAAAGTTAGTATTGAACAAAGGGATACAGGTGCCTACTTAGTCTTTCCAAACTCAAGGAAGGTCTGGTAAAAAAACTAGAGTTACCTACAGCAACCAGGCCAGCACATTTTGATTCAACATTATTAGCAGCCACTCCTTTCCCCTATCAGGAGGACCCCTATGACTCCGTTTGCGATTCCGAAACAGATTCAGAGCCTGAGGATGATTTTAAAAATTCTGGAAACTTCGGAGATGCTTATACATTCAATATTCAAAACTATGACGAAGTTTCTAGGAAAATAAATCTCCATTCAGGCTCTGGCAACCAAGATGGTGATGAAACAAGTTATTACAACAACCATCGACTCCAGTATCCCCTTCAAACCTACTTTGGAGACCTTCAAGTGGATCTCAAACACTATTATCCGCATGGTATGACCGCATTATCACATAAATTCCTAATGGAACAAATTGAATTTATCCATAAGGTAAATTACTGGTGTAAACCTGCCTTAAACATACTCATTGCCATGCTATGCGCCTTACCCAGTATTCCACAGTTGGTGTATGCACTCGCACGAGTAATCGCAATCTTTCTACAATTTTTGGGAATTTCCTTGCTATATAAACAGGCCGGAAAGCACAGAAGGAAGTCATTCTATTATTTACTTCCCAAGTCCTTACACCGATTAAATATTACCTTATCGCCGAATCTGATCGACATGCCCAGCCCGCCAGTTGTTTTATATACCGGATCATTACACGCTGTACCTGGCCACGAGGCTTACCCTGCGATCGACGCCTCGATCGACGAACCTGCTTCTACTGCCCTCAATCGGCTCGCAGATACCATTACCGCCTGGCCTCCGATAATCAATGAAACCTGGCGTTTCGTTCATCCCCTCGAACTTCCTAGCTATCATGTATCATTCCGCGACCTCGAATACTACGTCCAGCTCGCCGATGAAGCGGCTCGAGCCTATACCAATCGACCCCTAGAAGATCACGTCCTCTCAATCATATCCTCGAATAATACTATCGAGCTCTCCGCTTCGGGTATGGATTCTCTTGACTTCCAACAAGGTGTAATGCTTAACACCTCGATCGTCTCTCAACGACTTCGACACCCCGAACGAATTCCGGTCCAACAAGGCCATTTATTCTACACCTTCGTCAGTGCTCGCCATTTAACATCGATTCATAACGCACCGCACGCTCATGATCCACTCGCCAATCGCTTGGGACTTGGGTCTCCATATCCTCGTCCATCCTATACTATTGGAAACGATTCAGTTAATGACGTAGTCCCTGATAGTCAAGCATCGGTAGATGAAGATAATAGTGAGTCTTATATATCAACCTTCGTTTCCAGCGATCTTAACGGTGTGAGATAAATCCAGAATATGAATTTATGAACCGTATGAACGATAGTCAGGTAGACGATGACAATGAAGGATCGCTGGCCGATACAACTGCGGCAATATATTCACAATCGCAGCCTAGTAGTCGGCGAAACTCCATCAGTAGCGATATGAGTATTGAGAATGACTACGACCCTCGAGAACCCCGTCCACACGATGCGAAACCACCCACAGCCATAGAGGAACGATTCCTCAATTCGATCTTTAGTAATCCCATCCCCTCATCATTCAATTCGACATTCGCCTCATCTCAGATCGTGGAACCGGTAGCTGCACAAGTCAACGATGAGTCTACGGCCTCCTTACCTGCTCTGGAAACCGATGACGACGAATTACTCTCGGATACGAGTACAACAAGACTTAATCGTTTCAGGCTCCTTAGGAAACGCGCCTATCGCTTTCTAGGAAAGAAGTTCAACAAAGAATCTATTTTCGAGCCTAAGGATACTTCGACAACCTCTCAGGCAGTGAAACCATCCCTTACGACCTCTATCGACCTTACACCGGCAAGATTACCATCCAAATCCATTAAGATCGACCGTACAGATAAAGACTACGACCCAGAATTATGTCTACACCCTCCGCATGGCCTAACGACTTGCCTCCGACACAATCTTACGCACGCCGAGCACTATGCCCTACAGGAGAGCGGACTATCCTTGGACGACGTCGACAATATGAATATGCAACGAATTACGGGAATACTTGCAGGCATTGGATACGCCTCCTCCACCTGTATCGCAACCTCCTCCGCTCCCTCGTTTGACTGAACAAGAGTTGAGTGAGTACGCAGAAGCATTGTATTTAGCATCGCGTTCACCCTCTTTAGATTCCGTAACTCTACGTTCGCAATCTAGCCAGATGTCATTAAGCGACTCCCTGGTACCCCCTGCGACCATCGAACCTGTTAATCCAGATAGCGTACAGGTTATGTCCGTTATAACGGATACATCCAACTCGTTTCAACTCAGTGAACCATGGAATTCGAATAATTTAGAAGCACTCAGGAAATTCATCTCAGGATTACGCAGCACGACCACTCCCTCCATCCGAAACGATATTATCTTACAGCCTCCCTCTGAAGCACTGTACGAGGTACCCAGATCGCAGATGGAACGTTTAGGACTGCTACACCCTATCCTACTCCGGAACTAGAACTCCCTAGCAAGCCAATCGACTCTAGCTGGAACGAATATTACATTTCCCCCCTCTTTAATCGAGAAACCGACACGGCCTGTACTTAAACGATCTGGATCGGGCTACATGTCCATATACGATTCATCCGACTATTCTGACTCCCCCAGTCCACCTCGAACGTCAGCTGAAAACATCAGATAACTCAGATAGCTCGGACAATGACATCATCACTCTGTTCCCTCCCATTCAGCCGATTGCGCAATTTTCACGACTCGCAGGAGAGCTCCGTTAATGGATTCAACCATCCTAGAAACACTCCCCCCAATCGAAAAATATCAGCCGACCAGTATGTTCGCTACGCCCAACGATATATAGCGCCTGGAGAACTCATGTACGAACTCATAACAGACGCCCCGGACCCCTGGAATTATAACGACGCAACTACGACAGTCCTACAACTTATGACAGTACCACCAATGCCTACAACGAGCTATCCGAAGTATATCAGCCAGCTGCCGGACGATCACCCCTACTGGCGCAATAATCATACTAAGTTCGAACGTATTCGCTCTATAGTCAAATACGATGGCTCCTACGACAATCACCCACTGCGTACTTGGAGTAATGCATGCGTCGAACTCGACGACTACTATCATATCGATTGGCAGGAAGACGGTGATACTGACCTAGCTCAAATGGTCCTGGATATCTGCGAAGCAGCACGAAAAGGAGTACTACGTCCTTTATATTGGGAATATATTGACGGCCCTCCAGAATACGTTCTTAAAGCTCGGGATGCAGTTAATTGCGTATACGCCAACCTTCGTGGCCACTTCGAAGATCTCAACTCGTGTTCTGCCTGTACTTCGAACCACGCCTACGAACCACTTGTATCAGTGACAGGAAATCGAATTCTATCATATAACATCGCCATACAACCAGAAGACTATGGCCAGATAGCATCCTTCAACTATTATGTCAACCACTATCGTAACCCTTGGATCTCTCCCAACCCAGTAATCGCATTCAACCCATGGAATGTCAAGATCACATATTTGCGTCGAATTCGAATCGATATACTACAATTCTTTCGCCAACTTATCGACTACATGTTCACCACGGAATTTCGTGACTGGGTTGATAGTCCACGTGGTGCTGGCGATATGCGACACTATTTCTATCATCATTGCCCCTTCTATCGCTTCTTGACCATCATACTCCCCTCATGTTCCAAGGATTCTCACGTGACTGCCTGCATACAGAATTCAACACTCAATCATGGACAAGGCGCTCACCTACTCCGCCACGCAACCCTTTACTCACTGCAGAAGAGGACGAATATCTGCACCATATTAGCAGCTACCTTGAAAATCAGGATCACCAACGGCTGGCAAACTCACTACGACATCTTCGAGAAGTATCATTCTTTCTCTCAAGCCATGTTCGATCCTTATTCAACAATGGTTACCTCGATCCTGATTATATCTTTGATGGTCATAATAATCGACGTGCTATTGTATGGAGCAGTGAAGATGATGCTGCACTATAATGTGAGTCGAATAACTATTTCGACTTCATGTTATTCTTATTGGAATTTTTCAGCCATTCAAAACACTTTAATCATACCTATCCTTTCACACTTATATAAAAAACATACATCCTCTCTTCTTTTCATTTCCATTTCTATCGTAGTTTCCATTCCCTTCCTATCACTTCATACTCTATCTTATGTCTCCTATTACTATAAACATTTCACAACTCTCCTATCTCTTCTTTCTTATTATTTGTACGAACATTTTGGCCTTCTTACCTATATATTGTATGGACATATTTTCCTTTGGTTACATTCTTATATACAGCATGCTACATACCATGTTGGACATTCTCTGGCCTTTTCTCCTTATTATATACAATATGCCACGTACCATATTGGACTTTCTTATTTTTACTTATATATATTATTCCTTGTACTATGGCAGATGATATGACTCCTCCCATCAATAGAGTAGTATCACAGTCAGATATCTTGTATCCCTTCTTGTTGCTATTTCCAATATTACTGGTGATATTGGGGAATATTATTCAACTTGTAAAAGGGACTGTTTCAAAACTGAATCATGAATTTAGTTTTGAATCTTCTGCACCTTTGGTTGGGCTTACAATAGTAAGTGAATCAGTCAAAATTCAACCAAATCCAGATTATGCACCAGCCAAAGAATTTCTCTATAGCACAGAAGCTCTTGATAATGAAATTCAGTATATTCATTCATTTGCTAATGATGATGTAAAACTGGGATGAGGATATCTTATTTCTTCCTACGGAAAGTCAAATCGAGTCTGATTTTGAGTTTAAAGCTTTTTACTGCCTATAAACAGGTAGCTGAAAAGATTCATCCAGTATCAGGAGTATATCCAGAAAATATCAAAGTCAACCGTAGCTTTCCCGAAGACCCATTAGAATCTTTACCACTCCTTCCAAAGAATCCGCCTGAGTTTGAACCTGGTAAACGGTTAACTTTGGAAAGATTAAAAGGGATTGAGGTAAATAAAGATAACTTTCTCCGACCAGAAGAAGAGAAACTCTTTAATCACATTCTTCAAGTCAACGAATTATCACTCGCCTTTGAAGAATCAGATAGAGGAACATTGCGTAAAGACTACTTCTCAGACTATATTATGCCCACAATTCCGCACACCCCATGGGAATATAAGAACATTCCTATTCCTCCAGGTATCAAAGACAAAGTAGTTGAAATGCTTAGGAGTAAGATAGATGCTGGAGTATATGAATCCTGTCAATCATCGTATCGGTGTAGATGGTTCTGTGTGCTCAAGAAAAATGGCTCATTACGATTTATTCATGACCTTCGACCTTTAAATGCCATATCTATCCGTGATGCTGGTTTATTACCAATAGTGGATGATTTTGTAGAACCATACGCAGGATGTGAAGTCTGTACCACATTTGATCTGTATTGGGGATTTGATGCTCGTATTGTAGATGTCACCTCTCGTGATTATGACAGCATTTTGGACTCCTTTGGGATTATTAAGGCTTACTGCCTTACCAATGGGATATACAAACTCACCAACAGAATTTCAACAATGTATGATGCATATTCTCCAAGATGAAATACCTCATGTCGCAAATATCTTCATTGATGATTTACCTATTAAGGGCCCTAAGACACAGTATTTAGACTCTAATAGTGAACCAGAAACATTACCTGAGAACCCAGGAATTCGTAAGTTTATTTGGGAACATGCTGTTGATGTTCATAGAATTATGCACCGTATTAAATGTGCAGGTGCGACCTTTTCTGCAAAGAAGACACAGATATGCAGACAAGAAGTTGTGATAGTAGGACAAAAGTGTACACCGAAAGGAAGATGCCCAGATGATGACCGTATAGCTAAGATTCTTAAATGGCCTCGTCTGACTTCTCCGAAAGAAGTCAGGGGATTCCTCGGATTATGTGGAACAGTCAGGATTTGGATCCGAGATTACTCCTCACTAGCCCGACCATTAACCGAACTAGTACATAAAAACGCAGAATTCGAGTGGACTGAAAGACGTCAAAAAGCATTTGATATCTTAAAAGCCAAAATATCATCAGCCCCAGCCTTACGCCCCATCAATTATTCTTCTGATAAACCAATTATTCTATCAGTGGACACTAGTTATATCGCAACAGGTTTTATTCTATCTCAGGAAGATGAGAACGGAAAACGCAGACCAGCTCGTTATGGATCCATCCCTATGGATAGTACTCAAGCTAGGTATTCCCAACCCAAACTTGAATTGTATGGACTTTATCGTGCACTTAGGCATTGGCGACTCTACATAATTGGTGCAAAGAAACTAGTTGTGGAAGTAGACGCAAAATACATTAAAGGAATGTTAAAGGAACCAGATCTTCAACCCAGTAATGCCATGAATCGTTGGATTCAAGGTATTCTAATGTTTGATTTCCAACTCATTCATATACCAGGTGTCAAGTTTAAAGGTCCAGATGCACTTTCAAGACGACAACCAAACCCAGATGAATTCGTACCAGAGGATGAGGAATGGCTTGATGATATTGCCTTATCAATTTTCATGCCTGATCCATTCAAACCAGATACCTTTCATATAGAAAACTCCCTTACAGCCCTTCCAATGGTATTATTGACATTACCATCAACAGTTAAAGCATCTAATTATGAACTAATGTTTAAGGACATTATTAAATACTTAGAAAACCTCTGAGTTACCATTATTAGATTCCGTTCAGAATCAAGATAGGTTCCTAAAGAAAATAAAACCTTTTTTTCTGTATGATGGAAAATTGTATAGACGTACAGCACAAGAATCCCCTCGTCATGTCATTATTAACCAGAATCAAAAGGAGAAAATTCTGCATCAAGCTCATGATAAACTAGGGCATAAAGGAGAACAAGCTGTCTTTGAATTAATTCAACTTAGATTCTATTGGCCCAGCCTCAGAGCAGATGTGCATTTCTATATTGCATCCTGCCATGAGTGTCAAACTCGAAATACAAAGTTATTCAAGATGCCCTATGAAAATATCTGCTCCAGTACGAATATTCGAAAAGGTCTATATTGACCTTATGAAATGCCCAAATGTGCAGGATATGAATTTATAGTAGCAGCAAAAGATGATCTTACAGGTGTAAACAGAAGCACGGGCTCTCCGAAATAAAAGTTCAACTGGTCTAGCTAAGTTTTTCTTAGAACAGATTTATTATAGATATGGAGCCATTGGCCGAGTAGTCACAGATAATGGATCAGAACTAGAAGGAGCATTTGCAGAAGTTATAAAACGACTTGGAATTCCACATATAAAAATTACTCCATATAACAAAACAGCCAACGGAGTAGTGGAAAGAGGACATTATATTCTCAGAGAAGCTATAGTCAAATCTTCTCCCAAGCGACCTGATGGAACTATTATGCAATGGCACAAACAAGTAGAACTGGCGGTATTTGCAGATAAAGTAACAGTTAGTTCAGTAACCTGGATATTCACCATATTATCTGCTACATGGAGTACACCCAGTCCTTCCCTTAGATTATACAGAAGCAAGTTTTCTTGTAACTGGATTTAAACCAGGGATGAACACATCAGATCTATTAGCGCTACGAATTCAACAATTGGAGAAGAAGAAGAAAGAAACGACCAAATGATATTATCGCCGCATCAGAAACTCTCAAGAAAGCTAGATGTAAATCCAGAGATCAATTTATGAGACGTTTCAAACATCGAATTCAGAAGACAGCCTATAATGTTGGAGATTTGGTACTAATAAGAAATAGTCAAGTTGAAGATACTTTAAGTGCCATGAAGAACCAACCTCGTTATCTCGGACCATATCGAATTGTAGAAAGAACTCGAAAAGGAAACTATATGGTACAAGAATTAGATGGCACCATTTTAGCTAAACCTTTTGCTGCATTTCGTATTTTAAATTATATATCAAGAGATAGCCCAATCCTGAATCAAGAACATGCATTAGAAGATATATCAGAGGACGAATTAGTCGAAGACATAACTCCAGAACCAGCCGAAGAAGAAATCCCCATATAGAATTGTTAAGCAAAGTAACGACCCTGAGTATGAAAAGCGAACATTACCCACCATTCATTCCCCTTTCCCATTCCTTAAATCGCCTCTCACCATCAGCAACTACGCCCATACCAGCAATGTCGTTTAGCTCGCACGATTCTATCAGTGAATCCGCCTTCACTATCATCACTACAACTCACAACTTTAAATCACCATCATTACCATCAGTTGGCGTCCCTTTACTCATAATACCCCCAGCGCCAATCATCCCGCCGCCCTCATTACCAATCCTTCCACCACCAGCTCATATCTCTTCATCAGCCACGACTCCGAGAAAGGAACCCCTTCAGCCACTTAAGACCATCGATGTCCCTACTTTCTTCGATGTCCCTATTCAAAGGCAAAGATACTTGCCCATATTGGGATACATTACCCGACCAGTCATTCAGGTCAAATTGAAGGAAGTTGTGACAAGGGCAGGAGGTGATCAGCAAATCCTCTTAATTCCGGAAGAGCGCCTGTATGTTGGAGATTGGATTGAGATTCCAGGAAAAGGATTAGGGCATATCGTCGAGCAGAAAGTTATGTGTGGAAGATATGTTTTGGTACGTATCCGTGTTCATAGCAAGCCTCCTATTGTGCACGAAACTATACCTGCAAGAGTATCATGCGTGGATCAATACTTGGGATCTATTATTGTCATGGCATGATCGTTGGGAAAGCATTAAAGAATGTATACTTCGTAGAAGTTTCGTATTTACTGAACTATCATATGTTTAGTTACTATGATACTCATTCTATTGATTATGAATTGACACTTTCAAAATGTCTATCATCTATGGCCAGAAATACAAAGATAAAGACTACTGAAAGATGGATAGAGAAGAGAATCATCTGACAAAATCTTGTTGAAAATATTACGCACCAACCTTTAATTAAATGTTGCCTGCAGTCTACTTATACGAACAGTGTCAAAAAAAAAAAAAAAAAAATAGGATAAGAAGATTTTCTTCTAGTATCAAAGGAATAGATAACCACTAAAAAGAAAAAGAAAGAAAGAATCACTTATAAAAGACCAGTTCCATATAAATAAAGAACGAAAAGAGAAGGATAAGGTGACAACAACACATTAATATCAAGGAAGAAATACAAATTGCCCTCGTCACAATATAGTTGCTAAATCTAGCATATTGTATTATACCAAATAAAATAGACGTTAAAGTACCCCAGCATGGCAAGCTCAAAAAAGTTCACCTTGGATATTATGTGCATCATGGAAAATCAAATTAGTCAAATAACAATGACAACTACACAATCAGGCTAAGCCTTATCAGTAATCCTCTTCTATAAACAATACCTTGGTCTTAGAGAAACGATTCAATCATATTCCTATTAGTATACTAGTTGAATAGACATAAAAATGGACTGACTGAAATCTTCTAGTTAATAGAGCCCCTATCTTATGAATATCTATTTTCGGTAATTTAGACACACGCTTCTAAATAAAGCAACAAGTTCAAAACATATTCTCATTTTCAAACAAATCAAATATCAGACATCATGGCCAACGCTACCAACTCATCAGCTACTGCCCTTGCTATTATTCCCGCCGCTCTCACGAAGAATGGAACATTCTTCCATAATCGGTACATTACCACCTTCGACCCGTACCTTTCAGCAAATCCATTTCCCCTTCATCCCGACGACGCCCTTCTATCTGGCCTTAAAAGTTATTGCGACTTTACCCTCCTCGATAGCCTTCCTTCCAATTTTGACATTCAATATGATGTCAATATGGAGAAGTGGGTACAGTTGGTCAATCCGCCACCCATCGTAAACAACATCTGCATCGAAACCATGAGGAATACATCAACTCGGCTGATTTATAAAGTCATCATCAAAAACCCTCTCGTGTCCCCATAACCGCTAGCGATGTCCTCTTCCATCCTCGACTTGGAGTAGGGATTGCACAAGGGATAATCAATCAGATAGGACAATTTCTCCAGATATTAATTTCATTTCGTAATCATGGTGATACTGGAGGACTTGTAACTTTTGTCGCGGTATGGGTGCATTATACTCATGTTCTTATTGACGATAGTGCCTTTACTTTTGTAAAGAACGGTATGGAAAAGTTTACGACAGCTGAGTTTAATCTAGAAAAGGACTCACTTACTAGAATAACAAATACTGAGTATACAGTATCTATCGTCTATACCACGTCTTGAGTATTTTATTCGATATTAATTATGTTTAAATGGACTCCTACTTAATATGCTCATTCAATTGTGGACAATCTGAACGAGACTTGGTTAGCAATCGGGGACGATTGATTTAATGTTGCCTGCAGATGTCATACTCCAAATTGGAATTTGTAGTAAGTGACATGAATTAAAGTGTTTTACACCTATTCTATTCACTGCTATAAAACCATGGCCTCCTTGCACAATTTGAATCAAGACAATCGGACTTCATGTTAGAACTATAGACCTCTTTTACTTTACTTTACTATTTCCCCTAAATCCCCTGTCTACTCCTGGGACCCCTAATCAATATCCTTACATCCCAACCACTCAACAAGTTACAAGCCATGTTGAAATGCAGTTGTGAAGTTAGTAGAAATGTTATGGAACTTCAAAGAATGTTACAGAACCTTCTAGCACCTTGCAACTACTAAACAAAATGCCATCTAAGCCTGTCCTCAGGAAGACCAAAATAAATTAGATGACATCAGATGACATCATATGACATCATATGACATCATTGTGGAGTATTGTGGAGTATTGTGGAGCATTGTGGAGCATTATGGAGCTCCACATGCAAAGGATTAACTGCTTTACTAAGCCATTGGCAGAATCATTATCAATCATTGGCTTGGCATACTTGAAACATGTTTCATGTAGTGTTTCAGCTCCACTTTCAGCCCCTTGTGGAGTACACAGCCCCACTTTCTGTAGAGTATATAAACCCCCCAAAATGTAGTAGATAGAACATGTCAATTTTATACAGCTGATTCAGTTGAAGACACCTTCACTTGGTTGATCTCCATTCTAGAACTCAGTTTCACTTGACCTCACTCATCTTTTCTGTAGTACCACTTCTTAGTAAGTAGTATAGTACTATTAGGTTACATAGATAAAGAATATACTTGATTCATTGATAATTAAGTACTCTGAAACTGTGAAGCCCTTGCTGAATAAAAGATTAAGTGTCTAGTGTACATTTATCTTGTTACTCAAAGTTACAAGCTCCCATCTATCTTAGGTACAGAGTATACCATTACTGGCTAGGCATTAGACTGTAGATACGATTCTATAGGTGTCTAGTAATATATTAGAGGTGATATCGCACTATAGCTTAAGTGTGCGTCCGGTATCATTTATATCTAAAAAGGAAGTGATCTAGCATCTGACTAGAGCTTCTGACCAGTAGCGTACAGAGTAGTCATTATATTTCGGAGTTAGTCAGTAGTATATTCATCCAGGAATATTCCCACGATTAGTATTTGTTTTATATTCAATCAGTTACGACTTATCAAGTTCCTATTGTGCTATTCATTTGTTGAGTAGTTTAGTATTACCTGCTGTGAAGTTTATTCAAATAAACTTCTGACCCCTTTTTCATCCTCTTACCTTCAACCCCTTATTCTGTACTACATTGTAGTATAAACACTCATAACAATCTAGTAACAACACCTCAGCCTGCAACAACTTGGGTGACTGTCCGATCTATCTTGACTGATCCGACTACATCCAAAACATTTTAGTGAAAACATCACTAGGTGTGACACCGTATATGGCAAGTGCACGTGATGACGCAAAATCGATGCGACTTAAAAAAAAATAACTCCCTCAGTTTTGAAGCTACCAAAAATCGGTCTGGGAATCTTTTTCTCCTTGCTATGTAGTGTATTTTGCCCAAAGGAATAGTGAGTTGAGTAGGATTCAATGTCTTCATTTTTCTTGTTCCAACTTAGTGGTGACTAGGTGAAGCGCACCATACAATTGAGTCGGAAGTGTACGTATGTGCAGTCTGACCATGGGAATATCTTAAAAACATGATCATATTCGAATAGTGACCGTGAGAGTACCCCTTTAATACAAACGATGGTACATTCTACACTGATCGCCATACCTCCTTGTTTTGAAATTATCAGATGATTATTCAATTATATTATAGTATACTAAATCACTTCCGGAGACTATGCAGAGCAATCTAGGAAGATTGCGCTGCGAAGATTGTTGCGCGGATATCAAAAGTGCATAGTGAACGACATACGATACCAATCAAATGAGGCAGCTAACGGTGATCATTGCTTGTTGAAATCTTTACTCGTGGTTTCAGCAATATGCGTGGCCTAGAGGAACATGGAAACCGACCTTTTCCAACGACAGAATATGGAAAATATCGTCTTCATCGTCGCTCGCCATCTTCGTGATCGCACAGTGAGAAACAAGCCCAGACGCGGTGACAACGTGAAATCGACGAGACGAAGTGCAGAGATACCCTGCCGCTGGTCCATAACGTTTGTAGGGATCTGAGGCAGCTTCCACGGGTGTAAAAGAGCGTATGGCTAGAAAAAACACCAGGTTCGGAATAGAACTGCGCGATATGGTCAATCTGGCCTGCTTGAGGCTCGGCTGACGGTGTCGGGCGAAACATGACAGAGCTATTTCTCCATTTACTCGATCCTGTCCGACCATAGGGGATCCCTCCAACGTACACGTCGTCGTAGAAGAGTGCATGATCGAAGTCCACAGCCCCAGAGAGAAGTTCGCTTAGAGGCGCTTGATAGCCATCTTCAACTGATACATCACCTGCAAGTCTTGAGCCCAAAGTGTACTCTGCCTCTCCAATCGTGATGCCAAAGCCATGTGCAGCATCGAAGTCATCAACACAATGATAGCCTCTGGCTGGCTCACCAGCGAGTGTTGTGAGTCTGTGCATCATTTCAGTGATATTTCCGTGCTCGTCTTCGTTGGCAAGAAGGGCATGCATATTGGCACTGCGGGCAGAAGCTAGCATAAAGGAGACTTCCATGTCGCCTATGACCACATTATTGAGCGTCATAAAAAGCCTTATCATGGATGTCTTACTTGGTTTCCTGTTTATTTGAGCACAGTGCATAAAGTTGATATAACGTTCGTAGTAGGGGGCGCTATGAGTGTGGACGGGCCCAAACCACTCGAGCATCGTGCCAACGTGCAATGCAGCATGCTGATGTGGCTTTATTCCTTCGTCTTTATAAAGCTTCTGGGCTTCGACCATGTATCGATGCATATATGTGGTATATGATTCGACATCTCCAGGAGATGTGGTTCGCATATTGGCGACGCGAACGGCGTTGATGAGATCCATGAAATTTGCCAGCAGTGCTTTCATCCTATCGTTGGCGTTGTGCCATAATCATACAAGGGTGATCGGTAAATGAATGGTGCATAAAACGCGTGTCTGGTCTGCAGATAATTCGGAGGTAGTTGACCATTCGCGAGATACACTGCAGACCCAACTCGGGAGTTGAGTATTATGCATATCCGTCCAGATTTCTTGCATTACGTCCTTTCCTAGTACGATACGACGGTGTTGACGCTGGCGCTGACTCTCATTAGTGTTCATGTTCTGTATATGCATTTTTAAAGTAGCGAATGCCGTATCATCGGCGGCAATCTGAGTGCAACGAATCATAAGCATGGCGAGAGATTGATTGATTGCTTGGATCAAACCTTGCACACAATAACCTCTGCTAGCATTGCCTTTCTTGTTCGTGGCGCAAGTTCAGATGTTTCAATGTTTAACAACCGGCAACACGCTTCTAGCCCAGTAGCCGTTACCCCCACGAGCTCGGTGTAGGCCATCCCATTTATCGTCGTCAGCACCGCAGGATATGATAGCTTTCGCCGCTAGGCGAATTGCTTTGATATTCAGATTGGTAGCTTCATCCGCGGACTGGCTGGAAATCGATGGCTCTCGAGATCCCTCACGGAGAGTTTTGATAAGGTTTCTTGCCCGAGGCAATTAAGCTACGCACATGAGCCGCGGCTACTCTCCTTGACGCTGGAAAATGAACGCACCTCGCCACGTAATCCTTGTGCCAACAACATCTTCATAGTCACCTCTTTTATGTCAGTGGGATCGATGTCGAGGAGTTGACATATGGTCTCAAATACAGGTACAGTAATACCTGCTCTCTGCGAAATCTCGTCAGCCCTGTTCTGTTCGATGGAAGTCTCAATGATTTTGAGGGCTGCGTAGAGCTTGGTGGCGGCGGCTGCAGCAGCAGCGGCAGCAGCGTCAACATCAACGTCAACAACAGCATCAGCATCAACGTCAACATAAGCATTATCAACATCAGTATCGGCATCAGCGTCAGCGTCATCGCCGATAGCAGTGCCACCGATGGTCTCTGAGCAAAAGGCAATAACGTCCGGATCCTCCTCGTTCTGCCGCTAGAAAATAGTTCAGGTTGTGGTTGAATCCTAGAGAAATAAGACGTGCCCAACGCACTATATTCTTCGCCAAAATCCACCTTGTACCAAGGACCACTTTGCTGGTTTTGCCCGTTATGCTGAGTTCGCTGGATATGACGTATAGAACCGACCAGTGATAATCAAGAAGCTTGTAGAGTAGATCGAGCTCGTTTGCCAAGATCAAACGTTTGCATTGATTGACGTCTGCAGGCTTAACGTCGTGACGCTTGATAACTTTGGCGGGCCCTGATCCATCTCCTCCTTGTTTAGTCTTGAGGTTCAAGCGAAATAGATTTCGTATATGATGCTTCAATAAGTTGATGTCTAGAGCGTGCATCGTGTCTATCACGATAAACTTGACTGGGTCCCAATATTGCAGCTCGAGTAGGGGAGTCCAGCATAGACCAAAGGCCTCAAATATTGCGGTCCTGTCGTCGGCCGACCTTGCGGATTTCCACAACTCTGCGATACGCCGCACGTGTTGTGCGTCGCGCATAATCCATTCTTTTATATCAAGAATGTCGATGTCGTCAACGTCAAGGTCGCACGTCGTGCAGAAATAGTGGGCATTTACAGTTCCGGGAAGACCTGCCACCTGGCGAGCACTGAGCATGTCGCAGATGAGGGGGACAAGTAGAGCTTTCATGGTCCTCCCAGAACAACATCTGCGCGTGCGTGTGAAGAAGACACCCGGTGACCAGAACGGCTTGAATTCATTGACAAGTAGCTGTATATATGGGTTGATATGATGATGAGTGTCCGGCTTATGCGGACCAGCGATGACGCCTACGAGATAGATATTCTCAGGGAGATAGCGTAAATGAGGCGGGAAGTTGTAACAAATGACCCATATTCCAGTAGAGGAGTAGCTTTTTTGCCTGGTTTCATCCTGATTGGCTCGAATGAGTCGACGGAGAATCCAAACACCAGACGGCCCTCTCCTTTCCCCTCTAGAAAAGGAAGTCCATCGCAATCTTTTAGCTCCTTGAATACGGCCGCCAGCCAGATGTCGGTTATAGGATGTGTTCCGTTGTTGTCTAAGCTGGTAGGATAAGCGTCGAGGATGTCCTCTACGCCTTTCCTCGACAACAAACGCCCCAGCCAATGCTTGAAGTCTTGATGCAAATATTTAATTTGCGGCACGAATCTGGAATGTAGCCCAGTCATCACTTCTTTGAATAACGGTGTGCCACAAACCGGGCTCGTTTCGGTCTCGTGATGCGTGCAAGATCGGGCTCCACCATCACTTCGGTCGTATGGGTAGAGTGCGTAACACGTCGGGCAGCTTACATAGGCATGGACTACGGGATCTAGATGCAAAGCAGAAATTACAGTCTTGGGGTCTTTCGGAAGGTTGTCTAGTGCTGATGCCGCTGGAGTGCCATTGAATTCAAGAATATCTTTCAGGCCGGCCAGATGTACCTGGAGTGCTTGTCGTGGCCCGAAATACAATGTGTGTAGGGTGGCCGATAGAAGATACGCTGCCCTGTTTGTAGGTTCCTGAGGACCCATTGGTTGAAAGTATACATCTGTGCGCTGTTAACTTCCCATTTTGCTTGCTATATAGAACTGACACTTGCCTGTGTGAACAATATTCTCTCGATCTGATGTGTCACCGCGTTGAGCGTGCTGTACCGTCCAATGAAGTGTTTTTTCATTATTCAGTCGATAGTGTGCGGCTTCCAGAAGGGCAATGACAGACGTGCGTTCTCTCGATGGCCTCATGTTTACGGCAGTAGACATGAGATAGGATAGTCGATACTCTAAGTGTAAAAAGGGGACGTTGGAATGCGACGCCTCTTTTAAAGCGTGATCGCCTTCATTGGGTTTCTGCCAGTCCATGCCAGGGTTCTCAAGGCCGTCCTTCGGATCCTTACGAAATACGAGAGGGTGGATAAGGGGGGCAACAGGATGTTGATAAACCATAGCTAGCTCCATCTCGACTAATCTCGCCCAATGCCTTCTTTCCTGAAGCCTTGATAGAGGCTTCAAGCTTGTCGAAAGGCGATTGGGTGCAACAGGCCCACTCGAACTTTTGTACAGTGCTGCCATTTGACGATCGTCTCGAGTGTGGTTATGCTTGGTCCCTCTTGTAACGTGCCTCCCTTTACCGATGCGAGTCTGAGTGTCCGGATCCCATACCGTGCAATGAGTTCGACATTTGCAGACAACAATCCGCTGCGAGCGACCCATTGATGGAGAATTAGGTGTCTATACTCAATATCGATCTAGCTCAATTTATAATCATATTGATCCTCGTGTTGATAACAGAAGCTGATGGTACGGGATATATACATGTACACGTGTACATATGTTCTGTATACGCCATGAGTACATAGCTATAGCATGTATATAGTCGAGATAGTTTAGCTAGCGGATTTACCATCATTTAAACGTGACAATCGCTCCCGTTCCTCCCGGGCTGCGGCGAGGGCTTGCTCAAGTAGATCGAGTTTGAGACCCTTGGGCTTTACGTTCATACTCTTTAAAAATTCCTTCAATTTCGCCACTGTCATTTCATTAATGTCGTAGTCAGACGGCGGCGATGCAGATGCTTCAAATTTGGATGGCGGTGCAGCTGACTGAGACAACTTCCGCGGTCTTAAAGGACGTTTCAACGGTGTGTCAGGCAATCTACAGGCATGACCAATCAACAGCTTTCCAAGTGTGATTGAAACCCTACCTTCCATCATCGGATGCGTCAAACTCAATTACATTGGCTTCCGCCTGGACACCAGAAGTAGTTGCTTCGTCTACGTTTACATCGATCCATGGGGATCCGTGAGAGCCCTGCACCTATGGATAGAGATTGGTAAGTCAATGGACAGGTGCGATGTCGTTGGCGGATCTCACGGGTTGAAGTTCATCTTTGAGGCGGGCATTTTCGTCTGTTAGCGTTTTGACTTCTTTGGCGCTGGCAGTGAGACGTGATTTATAGTCACGGATCTGGGGATCATCAATGCAATTGTTGGGCTAAAGAATGAATACAACAGACCTGAGACCGCGAGTCCCCCAGAGCCTCTTCCAATGACTTGACCTTCAGTGTTGTCAATGGTGTGCGGACCGTCAAAGCGAACAAATTGGGAGACAAACTTGGCTAATATAGAGTTGAATGTCGGTTTCTGCCTGCTCCAACTTCTTGTTTAACCTTGTGGCCTACGAGGATATTGATATTGCCTTGGTAACGAGAGAGACAGATAATATTAATTGAAAACAGACCTCTGTCTTCGCTTCGTCCCGTGCTTTCCGCACGTCTTCGATCTAGCAACAGGCTTTTTTATAACTGACCATTCGAAGGAAACCGTCACACCTTCTGATCATACTCTGACAAGTCTTCTGCATAGCTATCGACGGTGGCCGTCAGGTCCTTGCACTATTCGAGCGGATGTTCATAGCAATGCGATCTAAACAACTAATGAAAGTCCTACCTGCTGCTCCAGATCGGCACGTATCTCTCGCATATTGCTCAACTTGAGGAGACATTGGTAGAGAGCACTAGGTGAGAAGACTTAGGACGTACCGTATTCACCAGTTCGTCATTTCTGCCCTTCAGAAATTTCCTTTCAACGCTTAGCCTCGTGGATTCCTCGACCATCGCTTTCGATGCCTCTGCCTGTGGCATACATAGTTTTTCAAATGGTAGTTCGTGAAAATAATAGCATCATATACCTCTGCGAGCCGAGTAGAAGTCGACTCTTCGCTAATAACTTCCGTGGCAGCATCTGTGCGTAGACGGTCGTTCTTTGGCCCTTATGATTTAGTGCGTTGTGGGATGGCAAGGTTGTTGTTTACCTCTCCTTTGGATGCATCAAGGGAAAGGCTTTTTGCGTCTAGCTCTGCGACCTTCCGCTTTATCTGTTTAATATACTCGAAATCTTGCTCATTTTGTACCCGGTATGGGATTACCTCTGATTCTAGCTGATCGACCTGGAGAGAGTGAGTGAAAAAACGAGCATGTCGAATATGACTTACTTTGTTTTGTCCGATAGCTGAGTGACAAGCGTAAGAACGGATAGGAGGGCAGCAAGGTCCATTACTGAGGGCATCTTGACGCGTACGATCCACTGAATATTCATAGATGAATCTCTCTATATATATATATATGGAAAATCTGATCACATGGCATACGTATACACAAAGGCATCTAACTGATCCTAAGGTCGTGTTTGTACAACAAAGGGAAGGATATATGAAAAGTTCCCGATATGAACAAGGACTTGGCGCGATCAATCCTCAATCACTCCGAGTTTTTTTCGTATCAGCTCGCTTCTGAGCTTCCCATTGAGATTCCCGTTCCTTCTTTGACTGACTGTGTCTTGCGAGCTTGCGTTTCTGCGACTCAGAAAGGATCCAGGTTGGCTTGCCTTGATTCTTGGATAAGAAGTGGTCAAACATGGGGCTTGACTTTACGTGACAATCAGGATGAGGGATGCAGGCGGCGTCCAAGTCATCGATCCAATCTCTGGTAATGTCTTCCCAGTCTTTCTTGCGGTGCCAGACATGCTGGGTATTGCTATCAGCGGACATTGCCGAGTCTTCATAATGAAGGATAAATGTGTCACCGGGGTGGGTCGTCCACACTGAGGGTATCAAAGGGACTGGGCTCTCCAGGCTCTTGATTAACGAAAGGTTGTTGGAGGAAGCGGTGATACAACGGAGTCTGTGCAATTTTTGGGGTGTGGTGTGATCTCGCGTTACCACGTTCCACGTGCAGTTGCGATAGGTGCAGCTGCTCGTGGAATCCACCTTGGACACTGACGCTAAGATTTCTTCTAAGGTGAGAGGCGTGCTTTCGGAGGGTTTGTTCCTTTGTACACGCAATCAGAGGATGCGATTAAAAAAATCAAAAAAGAACATACTATGATTGTCCGTCCGGGGTCGATGAGAGTGGCGCGCGCGCGAGAGGTTCCCTCCTTTGTACACGCAATCAATCAGATTAAGCAATGGGAATGGATATACATATGAACTGTACTTTTTTGGCGGTTTGTCTGTCGAGGTAGAGACTCTCTCAATCTTGACACGGACCGATATAGGTTTGCGTGCTTCCAAGTTTGAATGCTTCGAAGATGAGGCCTGGTTTGAAGATGAGGCCTGGTTTGAGGACGAGCCTTGGATCGGCGCGGTAGCACTTAAAATTCATTAGTTGTAATAAATAAGGTACGTAGAAAGGTGATACCGTATACCTTTGTGCGGAGGCATTGGATCCATGCTGAGAAATCAAAGGAGCATCAGAAACAGGACTTATATTAGGTATGAATCAGTATAAGGTCATGAACGACGAAAATCCGAAAACTAACGGAGGGACACCTAAAGCCACTTGCCCATTGATGATGCACGCAAGATGATCAGGCTTTGCGGAGAACACTGCTGAGTGTTTCGAGAGGATGGCGGAAGCAGTAGCGATGAAGTCGTCGCGATGGAAAGTTGAATGCAGCTGGGACAGTGTGTCCGCCAACTGTTCCATGGCCAGTTGTCCCGCACCGGGATTAGTAGAATAATCAGAGAGCAGATGCAGTATGATTCTTCGAGTGTCGTTGTCAATCAAGCCGCTAGTTGCCGCCGCCTTGCCTTTGGATTCTCTGCGGTAAGTCGTCGTATCATTGGGCTCTGATTTACGGAAATTCATCGTTAAAATCTAAGTTATCACGTATATGTCAGACAGTGATCAATGGGTAATCATGGTCTACTGACGCTCGGCCTGTCGACGGCTGGGCTGCTGAGCCTATAATGGCTTTTGTGAACACTGGATGTAGACATGTTGATGAGGTGGGATATCCGAGTTAACTGAGTGTTGATGCAGCTACGTATACGTATAATACATATGCATGGTCTATACTATCGACCTCCTAATCCGATCACGAAAACGTGCATCGATAGCATCTTGATTGAGTCGTGCCTTTGTGGTGTTAACCTTGATCATGAACATGAGGACCCTAATAATCAAGGCTATGTAGATAGATCTTGCTTCCCATCGACCATTCCATTGCTGTCAGCCGTGACACTGCAGGTTTGAAATGTACCTGTGGAGCGGCCACAATCGTGTACCGTTCTCCTTATATAGCTAGCTGATTTCTTTGTCCGAATTTGAAGGTTTTTTGCTTCGAGGAAATACAAATGTGGTTACATATATGGCATGGATCAAAACCCGCACCCAACCGGGGTGCATGACCATAGGACCCTTGATAATACAGCTAAAGGCATGATCCCATATCGTACACATTGGGGCACCCGAAGGGCGCCCGGCCTGAGGCGTTTCGTACACTTCGGGGTCAAAATTGGACGAAAACCAAGGTCCAAATTTCGTACATCTGGGCAAATTTGAGACAGGGCTGATCCGGGTTCATACACTCAAAGGTCGGGCGGGCCTATGTTCAGTGTTTGCTCGGTGTTCTTCATGAATTAGCAACATATCCAACTGATTAGATTATAGCACATATCACACATTGAACGGGCTTCAAATCTGGAACATGAACATGCCAGTGTATATAATCCGGAAGGTGTCTGATAATCTATTTTGTGCACTGCAAGCCAACGTCTGTACACGCCTGAGTGGGGCCTGGACCCATTTTGTGCTTTTCAGACTGTTTTGAGGCCTTTTTCAGAGGCCTGAACCGATTTTCAGACATTTAGGACAATTTTATGAGTTAATACTAAGGCCTGAGCCCGAATTCATACACTTTGGTAGGTCCGAAGGGCCTCCTCCGAAAATCGTACATATTACTGCCAACTTTGGCTAGGTTTGAGCCGATTCATACACTTCCAGGTCAAATCTGTGAGTACACTTTGGCCAGCCTGGGGATCATGCCTTTTGCGGCATTATCAAGGGTCCTATGACCATGCGCATCGCATTGCACGCACGCACGCATAAGCGCATGCAATTGCAACCTATAGCTACACGTAGCCACAACATACAATGTCATCGACCAATGCGGCATCAACAATATTGATGTCTTGTATTTCAAGAAAACAACCTGATATTACAATGCACCGTGCAGTTTTAAACATGTTGACGCTAAAATGATTATCTCTTCTTTCACTAGGGATCGCCTAGCGGTGCTAAAATACCTTGCATTTGGGCTGGTGATGAAATTTACAGTAAAAGCACCTCGTCGCTTGACCTGCGGTCGAGCTCACTCAGTGGAAGAGGGCAATGAGAATTTAGTGCAATACAAGGAAAAATACGTATGACTGGCTACAAACATTTAGGGTACGGATCCGGAGCCATATACCACAGAGGCAGCTGTGCCTGTTAAGAATCCAGACGAATTAATCAATGGGCAGGTTCCGGGGGGGGTGACCCATGGCCAGCTGCTTTCCAAGCAAGGTAATGTCTACTTAGACTATGTGTCGCGTTTAACACATGCCGACTGAACCGGGTCGCATGATTTATAAGGAAATTTATTCTACCGCACGTACTATTAGTCTGTGTATGTATATTTATGAGTGGTAAATCTGTCAAAGTCGATATGTGAATGCCATGAAGTCAGTTGTGTCAGTCATTCTTTCGTATTTACAAGGGTCTTCTACCATATCGACCGTCCCTCCAGCATCAGCGACACAAAATCTCAATATAGGACACCCTGCGCGACGCCGGCCGCCTAGGATGGCCTTTAATAAGGTATCAGTACTTGGAGTAGTGCTACGGAAGAGGAATCGTAAGCTCAGAAAATAATGTGCTACCTGGTGAAGGGCGAAGATTACTTACACCTCGAGTGCGAGCGTTGTTAACAATGGGAAGAGGGTTCGTCTCCCCTCAACGATCAAGAGTTCTGCTAGCAGATCACTTGGGTAGCTGAGTCTAACCTCCGTCACGTAGTCGAAGGAGTACAGGAAGCCGACCCAGGCCTTGGAGCACATGAAATCGCCATGAATAAGGTTCAATTTGGTGATTTGTTGGAATGGGAGTGCCGACATGACCGATATAAACTCGGATAGTTCGTCAATCCGAAATTGGAAGTGCAGGGGTACCATCCAGAAGCCAACATCGCCGGCATTCACAGGGACCGATGAATCGTGTACGACTTCCAACTCGTCTATTAAAGGACGCTTGAAAGGGTCTGCCATACAACTGCGAGCAAAGCTTAGGACCGACTCCGGGGGCGATCCGGAATACAGCAAACCAAGGTAGCAATCGCCTGGGAAGGAGAACAACACTAGTATCTCGCCTATAGCTGGGCAAGAGGTGTTGATGTCCAGGAAGCGCAGCTGCGTCGCGATCGGTGGGTGCAGGAGCACAATCGTGCTGTTCTGATCGTGAGGTGATGTGGCCCATGTCAGCCAGCATGCTTGGAGCTGGAGGTCGGCGACCAGAGATGACAGAATGACCTCTGTGGTGGTCTGGACGATGTCCAGCTTCAGAACTGTCAAATTCGGAAGGAGTGGGATGCTTTCGACCATGATGAAGTTGGTCAAAGTGATCGTTGTGATAGTATGTAGCGAGTTCATCACAAATAGCCCCCTAGGTAGTGGCCCTGGTGTTCTCTTCATACCCAACTCGAGGCGTTTCAGATTTGTTAGGAATCGGGGGTTCAACTTAACTCGCATCTCCACCACCGCTTCATGATTTCTAAACGTCGCTTGTATGGCTTCAACCCGGTCCAACGAAAGGTATAGACGCGAGGGAATCGTGACGGTGTGAAGGGCGTGTGTGCAGATAAGATCAAGGTTGTGATAACCAGCTCGTTTGACATGTGTCGCCTTTTTGGTTTCCGGCCAGGAAAGATCGACAATTGACCATAGCTCTCCACAACTAAGCGCTACTCTCCTCCATTGATAGGAAACCTGGGTGACAATCAACCACGGCTGCTGCCCCGAACCACCTCCCGTGGAGGCAAAGAGCGTCATCAAGCAGATAAAAATATGCCTGAGCATTTCGTCTGGTAAGTTGGCGCTCGGCATCAAGATTTTGGGTCTAAATGGCGTTGATGAGTGAGAGGAGATACCGGTGTTGATATCGTGAGAAGAGGGGAGTATCTGAGCAGTATATGTACCAGCAGGCAGCGCAATGGCGGGTGGCTCAGCAGTCCTGCTCGGATATTGATGGCTAAGCCTTTGAATTGCTCAAAGGCCTCATTGCAACGAGCAATTGATATCTCTATATCTCTATATGTTATCTCTATACTTTACAGCTCATTGCAAAATCGTAGACACGCCCCAGAAAATTAGTGAAAGTTCATTGGCATACCAAACATGGAAATTTAATGATAGCCATGCGGGACTCTCCGAGGCGACCCCGTTCTTGACATAACCAACATCCACATGATCTAACCAGCCTCCCACCAAGAACTTGACTATATTATCATTCCCTACAGTGCCCAGTACATTCAATACGCTTACAATGCTGACACTTGTTACGGCATGCCTTTCTACGCCGCCCTCCTTTGCACTCTGGGAATTCTTTGCCGCATTTCAGACACGAAGGTTCTTTCTTCCGCCGTTTGCGGGGTAAGTCGGGTAAGAAGGGGCTACTCGGTTGAAAATAGGTGCCATTGAGAACAGGATCACTCCCATGAGCGATGGTGGATGAAAGGATCGTAGAACTTGCGGCAAAATGGGCGAGGGGCATGCATATGCTCTTCAGGTCGCCTGTCGCTCGCAGAATATCTCTTGGCTCTTTGTCGAAGTCTGTCGCACTGAGGACCATATCGTTGATTTCCTCTGAATCACCTGGTTGTACCGGTACCAGAGGCCTTGGTTTCCTCTGAGTTAACTGGCCACATGGGTGTATCGGAGTCCGTCGCGGTGAAGATCAGATCATTGGCTTCCTCTGAGTCAAGCGCTGTACCGGAGGCCGTCGCGGTGAGATCGTTGGCTTCCTTTTGATCTGTGTCAACCGATGTACAGGAGGCCGTCACGGTAAGGACCGGATCGTTGGTCTCCTCTGGGTCTGCCGAGGACAGATCAATATTAATCTGCAATTCTGACAGTTGTATGCCATCATCGGAGGGTGGCGCTCTAGTCAAAAAAAAACTTTGAGTACAGTTAGCAGCGGGAAGTTAAACACCTACTTCCGCTTGAGATTGGTAGATGAAGGGGATAACAAGTCGTCCATGGCCGTGACTGACATCCATGCGTACAGCAAGAGCCACGTAAATTCCAAGCATTCGTGTATCATCTCGCAATTGCGGAAGGCCGTTGCTACCTGAGCACATCGTTCCAAGCTCTGAGGAGACACAAAATCAACTGCAATTTTGATGCAGGACGTGATGTTGGACACCTGGGGACATATATATCATAAATAAGAAAGAAGGGAGAAGAAATGCATACCTGGTGGGCACACCCTGCTGGAATGAAGACACAGTCACCTTGATTTTGCTCGAACGTGAATGGTTTAATGCCTTTGGTTTCCAAGACGTCCAGCAACTCAGGCGTCACATACAGCTGATGCGAATTAATGGGGTCGGCGAAGTCGCAATGATGTTTCAAAATTTGTCGGATTGCATCTGCATCTTCGCTACGGAAAATGTGCCACAAGGCCCTGCCAGATGCCATGATGTTTACAGCGTCTGCCATATCCATATGCAAACGAGTACTGCCGTGGTGGTGGTTGTCATGCTTACTCACAGTTGCAGCGTAGACCTTCGGACCTATATATGCATTTGCTATCAGTCATCTTCATGTTTCCAAGAATCTGATTACACATTACCGATGTCCGGTCTGCAATCGTATTCCAATGGATACATGGCCGCCAGGTTTAGTGGACCATCATCGTAGGTGTACATCGGGACGGGGAGAGCACTTTTGAAATCACAAGCTAATATCGGTGATTTATCTTTGAATAGCATGTCTTCTGGATAATCCTACATATAGGCTGTAATGAAGGCATAGGTAGACGATGAAGGCGTAGGTAGACTCACCTTGAGCTTCAAGGAAGGCCCATCTACCGTCTTTGATTTCCCCAAGTTCTGCAAGAATGTATTTACTGTCGTTCTCGTTACACGATTTGTTTCGCAGTCGACGATGTCACAAGCGTCGTCTCCAAGAAAAGAAGAGAGCCCCGTTGGAGACCAGTTGTACAATAGTCCAGGCGCTCCACGAACCATCAATGGCAAGCCCTGGGACCAGATGATCTCGAAATCGTCTTGGGAGCATTCACCCTCTATGACATGGATGCCGCTCTCCGTAGTAATCCGAGCGGTATTAATCACCTTCGCCAGCGGGGCACTACCTGCAGAGGTTTCGAGGCGATTTCGTGGCATGCATCTTAAGTCCTGGCGCAGACGTCGAAGGTCGGGAATGGACATCATCGATGCAAGCACCATTGGGGAGCGCTCGCAGCGATCGTCGCATAGCAGACTAGACGAGTGGCATGTCAAGCAGCACATTGCGCCGCAAAGCTGGCAAATCCAAGCTACTAGCCCCATAGTCCACTCACAGCGATCTACCACTTAACATAAGAATCATGACAATCCCATGAACCTGACGCAGCATACCACATGTAATCGCCATGCTCAAGGACTTCTGTATTGGGACTATGGATTCCTCGGTCGAGTGCTCCTTAATAGCCTCCAGCGCCTGTGAGACTACTGGAAGTAAAAGTGGAGCAATTGCAGACTATATGTGGTCAGTGACAATGAACTCGACATCGAAGTGAACCCACTTTCATCATGCTGATGTGCTGACGGGTCATTTGAGGGTTGAAAATGCGAGGGAAGTCAACGTCAGGTCGCGTGCTTGCGGATGGATACCAATTAGTAAAATTCCCTCCCCTCAGGTTGGGGAGGCATAGCGAGTCCCTTGCGATCCTTCTTGTCCCTAGGGTGAAATGAGATTGAGATCGCAGCCTGCATAGAAATCGGGCAAACCTTTGAATCGACATAAATCTGGGTGAGCGCCCGCTCGACATTCCAGGCACTTGGGAAGGGTTTTTTTTTGCTTTGAGTTTGTGGGAAACTGGGCACAAGGGCAATCTTGAAGGATCCATACGTCCGCTTGGGAGTCTTCTTTGAAGTCAGTTAAGTCAGACAAAATATCTCCGTCGTCCAGCATCTGTGAAACTTTGTAGTAAGGACTACACGGCCAAGATGAAACTAAGTGACTGACTATAACTAAGTGACTGACTATATATGATACTACTAGACCTATGTGTTACGCACGATAGAAGTTTGCGAAGGAGGAAAATGTCAAAGGAGATTGCGGCACAAAACGAGATTTTACAGGCACAAGTTTGAAGATATTTGTATCAGAGAGGACTGTTCTTTTTAAGCTTGCTACATGACGGAACTCGAACCCACTTCCAATTTCAACCGTCAAACTCTGACATTGGCACTGAAGCTATTTTACATCCATTTGTACCTGTTAAGATATGCATCACATTAATGTGCGTTGACCGTTACATGCATGTGTGTATAATTAGATATAATTATAATCGGGTGTCTAATAGACTGGTAGTTTAATGCAAGAGGCGAAAAAACTTCTGCCATGTTACCCCGAGTCTTTTTGGGCAAGACCGACGCGGGGGATGCCGACTGAGCAAGTCACATGATTTACGATAAGATCAGATCCCCTTGCTTAAGACGGTCAAACAAAATGTTCCTCATTGTTATGCCCTGTTTGCTTATTTTCTTTACAAGCCATTAACGTTTAACCTTGCCGCTGCGAGAATAGACGCCTAACCCCTGTTTTCTGGTAATGATGCCTTTTGTGTCGCCGGCGATGGGGACAATTCAACGACATTGGATGTGAGAAGGCGAGCCATGGGTCGTAAAATAGTTTTTCAGTATGGGGAAGTCAGCTATGGATGCGTTAATCATTGAAGAAAAGGGATTGTCCTGGTATTTTGTGACAATAATATAGCCTTGCCAGGCTGATCTCTCCTTGAACGTAGTTCCTTGAATCTCGCGGAGGAGCCTGTTGGGAAGAATATAATGTAGGGGTGGGTGAACTTGCGGTTCATGCCATCCCAACGCCTCCACCAGCTGAAAGAATTCACGTTATCCAAGTAATATCAACTTTAATTTCAAGAGGCAAGCAGACAACTGTTAATCGGTGGCCAGTTGCCAAATCGTCATTCTGTTAGCAAACCACAACGACATCGTCTCGGAACTCACACACACGCGCCTCTATTCAAAATGCAGCAAACTACATATACGCCATCTATCCCGAGCTCATCTTTCACCACATCCATAGCTCACACGCGAGCACCTTTACTCAAATCGCAGCAAATGACACACACACCTACCTTTCTCGATTTGCGGCAACGACCTCTCCTGACTACACCCTCGCATCTATAATGATTATCACCTACCCAAATCGATTTCAGCTGCCAAGTGACGGAGCTCTCCATCATATCCCAATTATACTCGAAGAAACTAGACAAACGAGCGGGCGTTGTGCAGACCACCGAGGACGCGCTGACCTCCGCGACGGTTAAGAACGATATGGCTGATACTCTCAGCTATGCCGTCCAAAGTTTATCTCGCTGGGTCACCGTCTAAGTACATTTACAGGCGTAGGCGAGGCCCTCACAAGAGCTGGCAGGGGGATCAAAATCATATCACCGTGAGAGGTTATTTGGGTGATGATCATGCAATAATAGTGCATCTGTACCTCGACCTACACGATCAATTCGGACATGTCGCATACACGGACGGCAAGCCCATTGACGCGGATTTGACCTGCGTGTGAAGGAGCGTATCTAGCATATTTTTGGACCCACTTTTCGAACTGATCCAGCGACGCATTAGCCGTTTGGACTAATTCTTTTGGACAGTATATACACTTACAGCGCTTTGAGTACAAAAGATACTTGATTATCGTACATACAAAATCTACTACGTTGAACATACATTACATACTTAGCACAAGCGTAACATCGGTACACTGTAGGAAATCAATACTTATCACAAACGTACCATCAGTATACTGTAGGGAACTTTAGATAGTTACAAATGATGTACGTAGTATAACATGGCAATATTACAATTTCTGAGCGCACTCCCAAGGCCGGCGGCCGGCGGCGACGCGCACATGAACAACATGGATTTTTTGGGAAGGAGAGAAGAACTGCCGTCAATAGAGGCTGGGTATGATTCGCGGGCAATATCACAAATAATGCATCATGATGGTAAATAAACCTATTATAAATAAGAGGTAGTGATGAATATAGGCGCAGGACGGTAGTACTTAAAAGGAATGATTGTATCTGCTGTTTTTGCTTGCGAGGAAGCGGCAGGACTTGGGTAGATGGCGTCGTCGAGATCGACGTTTTGACTCTCTTACGCATCAATCCCAGTCCGTGCCTTCTTTGAGGGAATACTCGCGGTTGATGGTGAGCTTTGTCGCTTCGTCAACGGAGACTTTGAGTCACAGTGATAGTGTGCTAAATAAACCCAATAATGAGGAAGGGAATTGCTGAGTATACGCGCGTGCACCAGCCTTAGCTTCAGTCCCGCCCTCAATCCCACATTTTCGAGCAAACTATGCACAACTTCGATGTTAAGCTTGCACGGAGTCGTGAAGCGACTTGGGACACTTGTTTAAAATGTCTTACATATAGTTCCTGCTACGTACGCGAACGTGATGGTAAGAAAGCAGAAAAGAAAAACCCGCGTCACAGCCGACGGTGTGATGGGCCAAAGTGACCCGGTGATAGCCAACTTCAAAAGTCACATGAGTTGTAGATAACAGACTTCCCGATATAGATATTGAGGATAATCAAAATACCATCGCCGAGGGAAGCCTGAAGATAAGATGAAGGAAAATCAGGATACCATCAGGATAACCTCGACGAGGGTATCCTGATGGTAATAGGATTATCTTCAGCCAATCATCTGGCGTGGAAATCAGAAGGTATTCTGATTTCCATCATCGATGGTAATTAGAAGATAACCGGAAGATATTTAGATTACTATTTTCAATAACTTCTGGCTGCCATCGCAGATGGTATTTTGATTATCCCCAATGGAGTAAATGAGAATATATTGTAATTGTTATTTACATTTACATCTTAATACCACTGGTGATGGAAACAAGAAATTATTTATATTAATCTACAAGCTAGCTTCTGGATTCCCTTGGTGAGGTTATGGGCTTATGCCCGCAGTGTCAGATGAGACATCTGAGAACAGGCATGGACCTTACACTGTTCAGTGTTTTGCTTATTGGCATATTTCCTAGGCATTTTGGTGGAGGATATGATGCTAGATGACCATCTGAGCCAGAGCTAGCCACCAAGTGACAAAGACATGTGACCCATATCTGGTGTATTATAATCTACTGATGGCAGTACTAGTATTATTGTCAGTATAGCTGAGTTGGTGTATTTCTTACTCTGAATAAGGTTGGACTGTTCACCACAAGGCTCTATGTTTAATTCCCTCTGGATGCATTTCCATGATCATGTGACTGGCTCCCCTATAGTACCAGGTAAGTTGTGACTGACCATTCTTTGTTGCCAGTTTTGCTTTTTCTTCCTTTGCTATATTTAATCTGTAAACATGCTGTATACTAGTGGCTAGTGTCTATTCTTCAGCCATGTACATCATTGTTTGTAGTGTATGTAATTCTTGTACCCAAAATTCAGCTCTAGGTCTCCAGATAGCATCAGGCAAAGCTACAAAAATGACCTTTTTACCCTACCTTCCAACTCTGAGGTTTTCATACCCTTGATATTCACTACCACTCCATTCTTCAGGCTGCACTCCAAAACCCTGTGGAAGGAAGTGGTTCTGATGGACAGTGGCTAAGGTTTCAGCAAATACTGTGCCACCATCTTCTGTAAAGGGAGACACTGTCTTTGGTGCTGCCACTGTCTTGGGGAGAAAGTTTGCAGCATATTCTGTTCCTAAAGTTTGCTCAAAGGCACTTCATGTTTGCTGTTCTTCATTGTCAGATCCATCAGCCTCTATATCACCTTCATCATCACTGACATGCTGTAGTGGGCCATTCTGGACAGAATCCAATGGGACTTCAATGGTATTGACACCATATGCCATGGTAATCTCCTCCAGCGGGATGTTGTCACAATCATCATGGTATTCTCCATGCTGTAGGCATTCAATAAAATGTAAATCCTACATATAGATAAGTGTGTAACCTGATGGACAGTTTCAGAGTGATGACATACATTGGGTGAATTGTCATGTCCTCTTCCCCCTATTGGATGTTGCTTGGAATGATTGGATGTTGCTTGGAATGAGTTACAATCAGCATTGATATCATCCAGGAAAAGAACATGGATGAGCCATAGATGGTGTGGATTATGACAGTCAAGCTGGTGTTGGTCTTCTAGCCATTAGAAAAATGCATGCCATTTCTGGCTGAATTGTGTACCTATTTCTACCCACAACCGCTCTACATGTGTATTGTGGGTTGAACTAAAATCAATTAGTTAGTAAATATAAACAAAGATCATGATCTTCACATACAGTCTCCAAATAAATGAGCCATGGTTAGCACCCTTGGTAAGGATCATATAGACTGCAATGCCCTTATTCTTCTGCCCACAGTTCCCACATACCTACAAAGGTTGTCCATGGTTCTCCACTGCCTCTAAGAACACACTCAGAGCAGTATCGGCATGGTTGTTATTGCTGGCACACAGGCCTGTGATCTGCCATAATATATGTGTGTGTTAGTTTGATTATGCAGTTTATAAGTTCTGGTACTGCACCATGTGGCTATAGCCATCTACCACACTGAAGATAACAATTCCTCAGTGAATGACCTTGTGATGACCATCAATATGCCAGAGGGCATTTGGGCAGGAGACCTCATAGACATGACATTTGATCACTGTTTGCTGTTTGACTTTCTGCCCTAAACCACTAGCCTGTTGAAGTGCCTCCAAAATGCAGGTCTTCTGAATCTGGAGCCCTTGCTGGGACAGGAAGCCTTGCAGGTAACGTAGGCCAGATGTCAGTTGGACTTCATGGAATTTCTGGACAATTGTATCAAGCTTGCCATTGGTAAGTTTATCAAACTCATGATGGATGTTGTGTTCTTTCAGATGAGTGTAGAGTGTTTGCTGGCTAACATCCAGAAGGTGGGCAAGTTTTGCAATAGACAGTTTCCAACCACCTTCCAAAGCATTGCACAAGAAGCCAGGGTCAATAACCTTGCATGGACAGCCACTTGCTCCACTGGCAACAACTGATACTGGCTGTAGTATCACAACATTGGTGTCCTCACTATGTAGCATCATTAACATGCAGTTTGATGATAAAAGTAAAAGACAGATTGATTGACTGCTGTAGTATGAGCTTTGTCAAGTTGGGCGATCAGTAGCCCAACTAAGGAGGTGAGGGAGTGTAGCCATTCTAGAGGAATACCCTCCTGCATTGCATGTTCTTCCATAGCAAGCAAGATCGGAACAGCATCTTCTATTAGCCTCTCTGAGTGGTACTGTAGACAATTGGCTTTAGCCTCTTGACCAAGCATTTTGTGAGCAGCAAGGTATATGAATTTGATGTGATTGAAAGCATCATACACCCCTGGAGACCAGGATGCCTCAGTAGGATGAGGAGGAAGAGGTGGTAATGACAATGTGTTTTCTGTAGGTTTGCAGGTCAGATCTTGTAAAATAGACAGTGAGGAAGACTTACTTGTGAGCTAGGTGAGTTAGGAAGGCAATTAACTGGTTGATGAGTTGTACTGTGCTCCTGCACATACTGTAGCTGTTTAAATATATTATAAGTGATCTAAACTAGTTCTAGAGTTGAACAACTGAACAATCTGAATGACATTAAAAATAAGTATGACAGACTCACTGAGGTTTTGTCATCCTGTGTTCTAACTCTGCCTTATTGAATAGATGCCAGGTAGTAGAGTTACAATGTACCAATAAACACATCAAAGTGGAGTTATACATTGTATTGATAGGAACAGTCTGCACAGAGCCCAGTGGAAATTGCCCAATATGGTAAGTCTACAATGTATACAATAACAACCATCTGTGCAGAGCAGCTTGCACATTGGAAGGCCTGAGAGATTAATCAGCAATACAGCAGAATGCTGTGGAATGGTTTGTGAAGTAGCTAAGTTGTTTCCAATCATTCCTATACAGGTACACTGATGCAGCAGAAATAAAATGTCAGCAAATTGGTCCAACCTCGGGCTGCCGATGTAGGCTGATTCTTTGTTATTGAGGCTGATGGCTTCAGCTAGCATGTAGCTGAGACCTACTGGGATGCTATAGATGATGCATCAGTAAAGGAATTGGCCCAAATAAGCAAAACATTGGTATGTTGGACATCTGGTGCAGGCTGGGCTGATGTTTTCCAAAACAGGCAGATGCTTTCAGCCAGTAAGTAGCAGGCATGTCCTATGATATAGTATACAATGCCAAGTCAAAAACTCACCACATCAGACATCCGGTGCAGGCTGATGTTTTCCACAATGGGCTGACACTTTAAGCTGGTAATGTAATGGATAGGGTAATCCCCTGATTCCCCTATCAAATGCATTTATATGTGTTTACATCGTACAGGATATAGACTGCTGGAACCCTCTGGGATCTGGCACTTATCCTTAACCACATCATCACTACACTATCATACATACCAATATACAGGTTGGTCTGGTGTACTTGCGAGTGAGTAACTGTGAGTATAGGGACTCCCCTTACAGGTAAGTACCAAGTATGTACTGTATTGTTATACATGATACTCAAACCAAAGCCTCCACCAATTTAGGCAAGATGTTGCCACATCAAATGTTTGGTGCAGGCCAACATTTTGCCACATAGGCTAATGCCTTTAGCCAGCAAGTATTAGGCATGTTCTATGATGTAGTATATAATACCAAGTCCAAAACATTGGCTGAAGTAGGCAAAACATCAGCACATTGGACAACCTATTTGGGCTGACATTTTGCAATGTAGGTGAATGTTTTATCACATTACATTCACATCCAACTACATCAGTCAGAGTATTTGACATGAGTTGCTGTGCACCAGCTAGATAAGTACTAGGCTTGTTTCTTGTGTATCTCTTACCTTACATTTTACTTAGTGAGGAACACTGTTTTCTTGTTTCATATTACAGTAGCTTGTGTATTCCTTGTTTAAAAAGCTCTTGTTAGGGTGACACTAGTTAACACCAGTGTGGCTCCCACAAGAATACTAAAGCATATAGAGAGAAAGAGAATAGCCTGGTTAACTTAGATTTTACACTAAATAGTAGAAATCCCAAGAGAATGAGCTGATGTCTCTGGGTGTTCCATTGGAGAATATATACTAGTGTACAGGTGGTATCCTCATGTACTACTCCACACTGTAACCCACCAGCATTCCATGGAAAGTGCACCATTTGTGCATGGTGCTTTGTCATGGCTGCAGATTGGCTGCGGACATGTGGTTCCAGTGCAGTTCTTACTAAGGCTACCTACAGGTGTGTAATATTGATTAGTAAAGGAACATGCCATCAGGCATGTGTATGCCCATGACATGGCTGATAAGATAGGGAAAGATGATCAGAAACAAATAGAAAATATTGAACCATAACAACCCTGATACCATGATAATATACTTCAGTTACCTCTCTGCAAACCAGCCAGCTCAAGTTAACATTTTTCTCCTAAACTTCCACCTCCTCTACAGCCTCATGATCTCATGACCTCTTCTGTCTTCAGAGGACTTCCTCTGCCTCACATTTCATGCTTGTAACTAGCTGTGTACCTACAATAAGAATCAAAGACCTGTCTTATAATGAGAAATTGCGGTGCTTCAATGCTTATATGCCTTGCACCAGCAACACAGACCATTGTTTCAACTATAGGAATGAAGGCAATTTGTCTGAAGGTGGTTTCAATGAAGAATCAGGTACTTAAATGTCTCAGAAAGTGGAAAAAGAAAGTGGGGCCATGTAACATGTTGAGAATATATGACAACACTGACATAGCATTCCAGCTATGTAGTCAGGGCAAGAGTATGAAAGTGATGTGAGCTACTGTAATATGAAACAAGAAAACAGTGTTCCTCACTAAGTAAAATGTAAGGTAAGAGATACACAAGAAACAAGCCTAGTACTTATCTAGCTGGTGCACAGCAACTCATGTCAAATACTCTGACTGATGTAGTTGGATGTGAATGTAATGTGATAAAACATTCACCTACATTGCAAAATGTCAGCCCAAATAGGTTGTCCAATGTGCTGATGTTTTGCCTACTTCAGCCAATGTTTTGGACTTGGTATTATATACTACATCATAGAACATGCCTAATACTTGCTGGCTAAAGGCATTAGCCTATGTGGCAAAATGTTGGCCTGCACCAAACATTTGATGTGGCAACATCTTGCCTAAATTGGTGGAGGCTTTGGTTTGAGTATCATGTATAACAATACAGTACATACTTGGTACTTACCTGTAAGGGGAGTCCCTATACTCACAGTTACTCACTCGCAAGTACACCAGACCAACCTGTATATTGGTATGTATGATAGTGTAGTGATGATGTGGTTAAGGATAAGTGCCAGATCCCAGAGGGTTCCAGCAGTCTATATCCTGTACGATGTAAACACATATAAATGCATTTGATAGGGGAATCAGGGGATTACCCTATCCATTACATTACCAGCTTAAAGTGTCAGCCCATTGTGGAAAAACATCAGCCTGCACCGGATGTCTGATGTGGTGAGTTTTTGACTTGGCATTGTATACTATATCATAGGACATGCCTGCTACTTACTGGCTGAAAGCATCTGCCTGTTTTGGAAAACATCAGCCCAGCCTGCACCAGATGTCCAACATACCAATGTTTTGCTTATTTGGGCCAATTCCTTTACTGATGCATCATCTATAGCATCCCAGTAGGTCTCAGCTACATGCTAGCTGAAGCCATCAGCCTCAATAACAAAGAATCAGCCTACATCGGCAGCCCGAGGTTGGACCAATTTGCTGACATTTTATTTCTGCTGCATCAGTGTACCTGTATAGGAATGATTGGAAACAACTTAGCTACTTCACAAACCATTCCACAGCATTCTGCTGTATTGCTGATTAATCTCTCAGGCCTTCCAATGTGCAAGCTGCTCTGCACAGATGGTTGTTATTGTATACATTGTAGACTTACCATATTGGGCAATTTCCACTGGGCTCTGTGCAGACTGTTCCTATCAATACAATGTATAACTCCACTTTGATGTGTTTATTGGTACATTGTAACTCTGCTATGTGTAGATGCTATGGTCACCCTAAATCAGTACAGCTGACTCCATATTGTCTATTTTCACTTGAGAACTAAATAAGTCAGGCCTAAGTATACCATCTACTTCCTTAGTTGAACCACTAAGCACTGCAGGATGTCTGCCATACTTATTTAATACAATCACTCATGTCCTACTAGCTAGTTTCCATTGATCATAAATACAGCTGCACTTTTATGATCTATATCTATCCGACAAATAATGACTGAGGTCTGCTGTTACTCTTTCTTTCAGTTCTTATGCTAATAAAGTTATTGGAAGAATCTCACATTACTTACCACCAGCATGAGCCTTGCTACTGACCAGGATCATGGCTCTTCTGATCCTGCTACTGCAAATATTATCAACATGGAAAAGTCAGTTGTTTGGTGCAGGGTATTGGACTTTACTTTCTGTCTGCTTTCAAAATTGTTCTAATGGAAATGCAAATAGGGAAACAATAATGAAAACAACAAAACACCAGTTCATGTCATGCTGCTTGCAAAACACTCATTAGTTCTGATGAACATGTTCACCCTTAAATGAATGACCCCAATCCAGAGGAAGGAGTTGACAATCCCATTGTTATGCCTGTTCCATGGGAACAACTCGAGAATATGCTTGAGTGGATATTCCAGTATGTGCCTTGCTAAATATCATTGCTTATAAAGGTCTGACAACTTTGTTTTATATAGTTTGTGGGATAAGTCCAAGCTGAAATCCAATCATACACTGTGTGAGAAGAAGTACACTATGCTACTTGCAACAAGTTGCCTTTTCGATATGCCCCAAGCTGCTAATGATGCAATTGAGGCATTGGGCAACCTATATCCTCTCTCTTCCCAATCACTCCAACTTGCAAGGCAGTATACAGTGACTGCATGGCTCAAACCAGCCATTCAATAATTCTTGAGCACTGAACACTGCAGGATCTGACAATGGAGGAAGCCAATGAGATTGGTATAGGACTATACTCTATTCTAGCTCATGCTAAGAAGGCCTGGCAAACTTACCAACTTAGTGTGGCTTATCAACCAGTCATCCTTGATTTTTCAGATGACAAATGATGGGGGGATGAAGGAGGCTGTGACAATCACTCAGAGTGCATAGCAGTATGGGCACCATGGAGGTGGAGGTACATTGCTCAGAAGATCATCTATCCTGATGATCCCCTTGACCTACATGAAATTCAGACGATTTTCACTGAAGCTAAGATCCCTGAACTAGCACTCAACTGCAAAGCTGCCCTTCTCTGAAGGCTCCTATTTACTGAATGGAATTGTATCTTGAATCATGCTGTAGAGAGGGTGACTAGATTGATTGAAGAGCTATAGTAGAGCAGGTGTACTACTGTGTATGGAGGCCTAGCTAATAACAATCATCATACTCTATATATGTGCACAAAGGGGCTTATATAGGGCCTGATCATTTAAGTCATTTCAGGGTCTCCCATTCAAATCTCACAGTTAGTGTCTCTTATTCTCACAGTCAGAATGCCTCCAAGCACCCCACACACCAAATCAGTAAAGCTATGCAGAAAGACAAAGAATGTGTCATATGACTTACAGAAATGTTTGGACAGTTGAAGAATAATATTTGGGCAACTGAAGGAATGTTTGGGCAACTAATGAAATGTTCAAGCAATATGACAAAATGTTTGGGCAACTTAACAAAATGTTCAGAAAGCTCAATGAAATGTTATGGAGGTTAAAAATGTTTAAACAAGTTGATAAGTATGTTTGGCCAATGTTAGTAGAAAAGCTCAGTATGGTCACTTTATTTGTAATCATCAGAAATGTTATTTGGACACTTTGAACATCATAAGAGTCTGAGCTCCAAGCCCACATCTAAAATTTCAGCTGAGCCTTTGCATTTCTCTCTATACACTATGAACTACAGAAACTTGGATGCTCACACACCTTCCAACTCAGTGATCCATGCTGAGGCTATGCAACTCAGCTTGCATTGCCCCGGTTGCATGACAGGAGCCATTAAATCTTTCCACCAGTCATGTGCCCCTGTGTGCCAAAACTCATTGAATCAAACACACTAACACTGCTAACATAGTCCTATATCCTCCAGGAATACATTGTAATCACATCCGTTACCCCAGTGCTGAATATTTTATAGCCATTCAATGCGATTACGATGCATTCACGGCGCACATTGGATTATGTCAGCAGTGTAAGTATGGGTATAGGGCGTAGCCGCGCCGTAGTTCGGCCACACACGAGCACGTGGTACGGCCTCGATCGCCGTCGATCGCACAAGCGCCCAATGGTTGCGTCGCCGACGGTCACCACGAGTACACTACTTATGTGTTAGAAAGGAATCCCCGAACACAGGGAAATCAAACCAGCCATGACTATAACAGGTCCAACATCAGCATGTCCACGGTAATCCTCATAATTATACCACATGATTAAACTTAAAGAACGATAGGCAAGGCTACAGCTAGCAAACGATGTCAAAGAGGGTAAAGATCACGTATCGAATGTCCATTTACTGTCCGATGACTGTCTATGTGGGAAAGAAGTTGAGGCACCCTCGTACTCATCGCCAGCGAGGAGTGCCCCGAAGGAGGCTGAAACCTGAAAGGAAAATGACCAGGAACGTCGTCAGGATACCGACGAATGCTGGATGGGCCACATATTGTGAAAGAGTACCCGAGCACGCAGCGCATGACCAGCCTGTCGGCGACTTAGAATAAAGGAATGGGTACAAACCGAAGCAATTACTCACCGCTGCTGATGGGTGTGTATGCCTGCGGCGTGTACAGCGCGAACTTGAGCGCCGTGTTGGGCTGCATGTAGCCCCCGATTCTGGGGGGATTGGGTCCGCGGTCGTCCCATATGTGCAGCGTGTAGCTGGCCTGGGCCAGCGGCGTATTTGTGCCGGCCTGCTGCCACGCCCACGGATCCCACACCACCTGCGTCGCCGTCCCGTCTATCACGCCGTCCGTCGGGCCCACAGGGTACGTGTTGCCGTTATCGCAGACTGCGCTGACGGTGAGATGCGTAGGAGTGATGTAGAGCGACGTAAAGTTCCATCCGAAGGTGATTAGTTGCCCTTGAGCGACTTTGAAAAACGAGGTGGCGGTTTGGGGTGGTTGGGTGATGGTGACGCCCCCCACGGCTGCTGTCGCTGGAATGGATATAGTAGACGTGTTCTGCGCCGGTGAAACAGAGCTGGCTTGGTCGTTGTTGGGTGCAGGCGTCGTCTGGGGGGCTTGCGACATGGCGGCGGGAGGAAAAGAAGCGATTCTTGCTAAGTCTATCACATCACTAAGGAAAATATCAGGATAACTCGCTTAGCAACGGTAAGTTATTATCTCATTATTTCCACGATCTTAATTCACCCCTATACTCCAGAAGCCTGCCCTAACCTGCGCGGCGCATATATAAACCCTGCGATGCTAGTTCCTTCTCTTTGTCGAGCAGAGGATTTTTTCCTGGTACGTCCCCCGGTTCCTCATCCTGGCAGTATCACTTACTTAAGTTCATTTCTAGGTGCTTGGTCGCTCAGGTGACTATCGTGATCGTGATCAGCTGCTGATTGCATTGCATGTACGCTGCTATCGTGATCTCATTGACCTTTGCTAAACTATGGACACAGTCTATGCGGTGGAACCGTCCGGGGGTCGCTTGTTCTACTTACGGGAGGCTTGCCATCCTCGTGCCATTGTCGGTCGGCGTCCGGGCTGCTAAATACAGCGGGATTGGACAACGGGGCCAATGCGCCGACGGGGTGATGTAAGGCCCGGGTAAGACTTTATTCTTGCTCAACTTTGTACAGATTTTGATACTTGTCTGCTTAGGTCGGAGACGGCCATATTCACAAATCAATTACCCCAGACCATTGCGTAGCCAGTCTGCTTTGACAAAGAACATAGGTTGCGCCGTACTACTCCTTGCTGAGCTTGAGATTGTGCTGCCAACATCGAAGATGGCCAAAGACTGCGTGTCTATTCAGAATACACCAACACTCACGGTCAAACAAAAATATTTCAACCGCAAGTAATCATAACCACCAGTCATGTTGAGGTTGGTGAATATAACCCCCCCGCCCTTCCCACATTCCGCCTGGCACTGAGGCAAATTGGGTACGTTAAAAACTCGTAGCATAATGTGAACGTTGATGCCGAACCCTGGGTTGGGTGCATTTCAGCGATATACACAGGTTCTTGAGGATCCGGCTGACGACGGTTGCGTGACATAGAAAGTCAAGTGATTGACTGCCGTTTACTGTCGCCAGTTCCAGATCCTCCCACACGGCGCCGCTGTAAACTCACTGAAGAGGTACATTGACAGCCCTGATGAAAAGCGCATCAAGTCCTGGTTCAAGCTTTGCGATACACGGAGAGCCAATCCTTCTTACAGCCTCATCAGCGGTGCGAAAGTCGTGAAACATGTCGAGGCTGTCTTACAAAAGCACACCTCCTTAGTTTGAGGCTAAGCGTACGACGGAGCAGGCCGTATACCTACGCTCGGTATTGGCGTTGGACGCTTCGTCTAGATCTCTGACCCAAGCATACTACGACGCCGCACATAGAAAGTGGGTCATTTTCTCGCTTTATTCCTATTACCTGTAAACGGGGCGGAATGCAGGTGCGATTCGACCCGGTGCGCCGGCTCAGTTTGTACAAACGGTGGCCAAATGAAGCCACTTCGAGAAACAATCACCACCCACCTTGCATGTGTACTCGCCGCCAGTCTTTCGCCTGTACCCACCTTCTTTCGAAAATGAAACTCGCTGTTATAACCAGTCGCAGGGGCCTAATATCCCGCCTTCCCGCAGAAGTGCTAGGACGCATTTTCTCCATCACGAGCGATGCGCTCGAGGATCCTGACGAGTTCTCACCCGCGGTAGTTCTCGTCCTCAGCCACATTTGTCCCCAGTGGCGTGCCGTAGCTCTCGCCTCCCCGCAGGTATGGTCCTTATCGTCGTCATGTGCCGCCACCGCCCCACCGCCAGGGTGTTGTCTGACCGCGCTTAAACAATTCTATCAACACTTATAGTCGAAGCTTTAACGTCCAACGATGAACGGACTATATCGCGCTGGTAATCTATGCTTGATCAGATTGGAAGGGTCGCGCAGATCAAAATGCTCGACGTGTGCAAGGAAGGTGTCTGGAGATATTATCATCAAAGCAACAACTCCCCACAACAATCCTGCGGCATCTCCGCGTCACGCCTTCAATATGGGAACTGAAAATTGTGCGCTCAGAGGTGCTCACCAGACCGATGCCATCCATGTATACTCTACACCTTGAGAGCACCGCCGGGCTATCAGCCGTACTCCCCGCTGGCTTCCCATCCCTCACTCGCCTTACCTTGTAGTTGACCTGGCTCTCGAGGATATGCTATTCTCGTCTCCTCCTTTTACTCCAGGGAATGCCCACGCTCGAGACTATTGAGCTCCCTCATTCTACCCTGACCAAAACGTTGATGAAGCCCTAGCGGTCGTCGAATTGATCACTCTTGGACATTCTTCAAGTCCCGTCAGCAGCAACCGTGACGCTCTCCTACAATACGCGCATGCGAAACATCCAAATCTGGTCGACATCTTCTGCCGACGCTTCAATCTCGAGCATAGGATGACGACCGCCGTCAAAAGTGTTGATGAAGATACTTTTACTGTCGATGAAGATACTTTTACTGTCGATGCTCGCGATCAACGTGATGACATCTTGAGCTCCCTAAAAGCCAGTGATTTCGTGGGGAATGCCCAAGAATGGCCACCACTTGCTGCAGCGTTTCGGGAAGCAGAAAACCCTGTTCTCAGGCCAAAGCGGACGGTGAGGTATCTTACAATGCGGCTGAAGCACATACAGCCATCCTTAGCGCACGAGGCACTTGAAATTCGTCAGCTCGAGCTGGGGGATTCCCCATGTTTCTCTAAGTTATGTACTATCCGAGATCAGCACGGCGTGCCCGTCGAGGTGTGGCAGCCGGTCGACAAGTTCCTCTGAATGTCATAATCTGTCCCATGATGGCAATATGGCACTGACTATTCCTCTCTTCCTATCGCTAACTATGGAACCGGTGCGAGTGGACACTGCCTGAGACAGTGTTGACGCACCATTCATTGTGGTCACTGTGCACTATACACTTCCTTCCGGTCACGCATATGCACTCACGAGGCCTGTGCAATAATCCGTATTTGTATGATGTATGATTTTGATAAGATCTAAGATCTAAGACTGAGGGTATAGATGACAGTGATTCCTGGTGATTACGGTTTTTGTTGCGGTTTTGGCCAGATGTGGGAACCGGCGCTAATGGCACAGCTACCCGCCAGCGCTGGGCGGGATCACATCGATCACATGATACCGACGATTGCTAAGCCGGCGCGTCCGGCGTTTCATCAACTTACACCATTTCAGCCGCCGTCGCTAGCGTCGTTCTGAACGACGTGCTGAATGTACCCGAGCAGAAGTTCTTCTTCATCTTCAGCAGTAGACCTGACTGGTACGCCCACTGGATTGAGGACCTCTGTACCTCCTTCACCTTCCCTCACACCCTCGGATTCTCAAGATCTTGCAAGCTCCTCTTTTTCTCGACGGCGCACTAGCCGGGGACGAGCAGAAGTGGGCAGCAACTTGGCACTTGGGCAGGACCCGTTACAGCTAGACACCTCGCACCCTCCTCCATTAGCACGACCCTCGTTCACCGACGACGACCCATTCTCAGACTCGCCCACGGATGAAGCGTTGGAGTTTTTCGCAAGGCGGCCGCGCGACATGAGCCACGACGACAGCAGCAGTCATGCATATACGACCTCCCAAACCGCCCCCTCTACCGCATCGCTCATTACATTGGACATGGACAATCATGATAGGAGGGCCAGTGTAGGCAGTACAGGAGGTCTCGTCGATCCCGAGCTCAACGCCAGCTCCCGGAGGCAACATAGACTATCGACGCGGTACACTCCATCACCGTCGCCGCTCAAGGGTGCTGGGTCGGCGTTGCAGGCGATGAAGAAGAGCATGAGGCGGGTTAGCTTGAGGGTCGTGAATTTCGGCGGTGCGGGGCTGGGAGACCATGCACGGATCAGGCTTACGGACGAGGATGAGAAGGATGATGGGGAGGCGGACGCGCGGGAGATCGAGGAGGAGAGCGATGAGGGGCTGTCGACGCTCCCGTTGCGAGGGCGCACGCTCTGCGTCATGGGGCCAGATAACCCGTTGAGACGGGCATTCTATCGACTTCTGGCGTATCCGTGAGTACGGCGCAGTATATTGCGCGACGGGTGACTGACTTGCAGCATTAGATGGACTGAACCTACGATTCTTCTGCTAATCATCATCAATGCTGTTGTACTAACAATCCAAGCCGCTCATTCTCTGACCCTCGACGACCCCGACGCGCCTCCCCAGCCGGTGAAGGGCTACTTCAAGAGCTGGGAGGATTACGCGCTTTTCGTCCTTTTTGCTTTGTATACCTTGGAGGCCTTTGCGCGAATATGTGTTTCTGGACTCTTGTTCGACCCCGAAATCCCTGTATCCTCGCTCCTCACGTCTCCTTTTTCAACGAATACCCCGCCGCCCATCTCATCGCACGCGCCTTCCTTCCCTCCTTCAGCGTCGAGCGCCAGTATGATCAACCTATCCGCCCCCGGACCTCTCTCTCGTGGGTTGACGCTTACGCAGCGACTTCGTCGATTCAACGAGAATTTGAAACGCCCGTTTTCGCTATACTCTCACCAGACACTCCAATCGCAGTCTGTACCCTCCGATATCGACTTGACTTCGACTTCGACCTATCCTCCCCCAGCGTATCCCCTTCCGCTAGTTGCAGAAAAAAATAGTGTCTACCGCCGACGCTGCGCAGAAGAACATGCGAGACACGGGCTTTGTGGGCAATGTGCTTCGATCAGATCGTCCACGACCCGAGACTCTATCGCTCCCCTTCAAGCTAAGTATCCAGCACGCAAGAGGCAAGACGGACCGCAACATCCCGTATTTGAGGCATAGTTGGAGTAGGATTGATGCGGTGGCCATAGTGAGCTTTTGGATAAGCTTTTGGTTGGCAACTGGAGGAGCTGAGAGAGGGGCCGGGAACCACATCGAGGTCTTCAGGGCTATGAGCGTTATTAGGACGGCGAGGTTGTTGACGATTACTTCGGGTACTACGGTTCGTCCTCCTTCCCTTTGCATCGGTCATGCTGATTGAGTTGAGGCATTCAGACTATTATGCACTCGTTGAAAACCGCCAGACCTCTTCTAGCGAGTGTCGCGTACTTTGTTCTCTTTGCGATGGTTTTATTTTCGTATGGATCAACCTCCTATACCACGGCGAAACTTCATTAATATCTATACTCAGGATCATAGGGATACAGTCCTTCAAAGGTTCTTTGCGGCGTACTTGTTTCGTTCAGGCTACTGATACTCCAAGCACTCTGGGTGCAATCATTGCGGAGGAGATCCAGCTGGAGGGTCGGTTCTGTGGGGCTTTCATTGATCCAACCACATTGGAGAGAGTGCCGTATCTCCTACTGAATGGGGAGAACGCCCCCGCGCCTAAGGGCTACACATGTCCCTTGGGGCAAGTATGTAAGGTGAGACCAAGCTTTGAATCTTCCAAACGAATGCCTGATAACATTTGTTTATTAGGAGGATCAAAACCCGGAGAGTGGCGTGCAAGGTTTCGACACGATATACATGGCCGCTTTGCAAGTTCTCATCGTAGCCTCGGCCAATGGGGTATGGTTTGCGTCATTCGTACCGTTGATTCTGCCTGCTAATTATTCATGTAGTGGTCGCCCTTGATGTACGCCATGGCCGACTCCGAGTTCTTCATCTCATGCTTTTTCTTCATCGTCTGCATCATCGTCCTCAATTTTTGGTTGATCAACTTGTTTGTTGCCGTGATCACGAATACCTTCTCAGCCATAAGGAAGGAGACAAGCAAGAGCGCGTTTGGTGCCGCTCCGTACGTTTCTTCACAGATTTCTGTCCTCCTTGTAGCTCAAATCTTGTTTATGCCTAGATTAAGTAGAGTGGTTGAAGATGAAGGGTGGTCGGACAACGGCGGGCGACGGCCGCCAAAAAAGAACCCTGCCAAGGTCATCTACGATTACATTCAACACACCTGGACCCTCCTCGCCCTAGTCTCTCTCGTTATCCAAGGTACTCGCACAGTCGACGTCTCGGCGACTCATGCTATGATCATTGATTACGCCGAACTGGTCATCACCATCGCGTTCGACGTTGAGATCGTCTTGCGATTGCTGGCCAGCCTGCCAGAATGGAGGAGGTTCTTTACAAACGGATGCAACTTGTTGGATTTGACGCTGGCCATTGCGTCGAGTATCATACAAATCCCGGTGATCCACGATTCCAATGTCTATGCTTGGTTCACGATATTTCAACTCGCCAGGTTTTATCGAGTCATCTTGATTTTTCCGCGAATGAAGCCGTTGCTTGTATGTCTTCTATCGACTCTCCTACCTTCTGGTGTAAAACTGATTACCTGCTGGACTGTAGCTGGCCGTTTTCGGGAACATGTACGGTCTCGGAAACATGACTCTCTTTCTGCTCATGGTCAACTATCTGGCGGCGCTCGTTGCTGTTCAGTTGCTGCGGGGGGATTACAGTGCGGACGAAGCCATCAATTTCGGAGAGATCTACAATGCATTTCTTGGTGTGTACCAAGTGTTCTCGTCGGAGGATTGGCAGAGTATTCTATACGGAGCAACGAGTGTTGAAGGTGGGCTGGGACAAACTGTCATCGTCGCCATATTCTTTGCGGGTTGGCTGTTGTTCTCGAATTGTGAGTATACGTTCCAAATTTTCCTTTTTCGCCTGTACCTTCTAATTTTTTGAACGGCGTTGTACCCACCCAGTCATCATGCTGCAAATGTTCATTGCCGTGATCAACGAGAATTTCGACGTTGCTGAGGAAGCCAAGAGAGGGAAGCAAGCGTCTAATTACTGGGCGAACCATCACTCTACTCAGGATGCTGGTGTGGCTTGGATCCACAAGTTCAATCCCTATCGCCTCTTCAAGGCTAATCCCGTGAAGGTGAAAGTAGAGAACTTGCCGTCGAATCTGGTTCTGCCGATGCAGAAAGCGTTGGTACAAGATTACAGCTTGCCGAAGACAAAAGGCTCTAATTTGGTAAAGTTACACTACGAAGGGAGGGACTTGTATATTGATGTTGCCCTACGCTAGACGCGGTCTACGAAGGGATCCCTACATGGAGCCCGCCACTACACTTCGAAGTCCCTCTCAGCACTTCAGCGACTATTCGCTGGCGACGTGAGGTCTAACGATGTTCCCCTCACTACATTTCGACATGACCGTGCTGGAACCCTCTCCAGCGTCGACCCACAAGATGACGAAATCGAACGACATCTGTAAGCCTCTAATATATACTACTTGTTCTATATTCACGTCCCATTAAGGGAGCTACTTGCCGCTGTAAACCAAGAGACAACCGCTGAGCAGCTCCATGATGCTAAGGAAGAAGTTCTGATGCAGAAGGCGGACTTCATACGTGACCATCCATCCTTCGACAAACCTTTCTGGATCTTCTCGCAGAAAAACTTACTCCGTCGCGGTTGCCAGAAACTGGTTCAGCCCGCTGGTGGGAAACGAATCTTCGGATCGCCTCCTTCCGCTGTTGCGTATCCAGTGTTCCAGACTCTGCTTCTTTGCGCCGTAATTGGTGGCATCGTCGTTGAAAGCATCGCTACTCCCCTGTACCGACGCCAGTTTTATGTTGAGAACGGCTTGAAACGGGGTGCTTGGTTTGACCTCGCCGAGGCTGCTTTCGGGTTTACCTTGTTCGTGGAGTTCGTTATCAAAGTCATCGCCGACGGCTTTTTATTCACTCCCAACGCATACACCCGAAGCATCTGGAACATCTTGGACTTCACAATTATGATAGGGTTGCTCGTCAACGTGACCACGACGCTCATCTTCATCGGTGGCCTCAGTCGATTCACTCGGTCGTTGAAGGCTTTGCGGGCATTACGACTGATAACGCTCTTCGAAATCAGTCGAGACACGTTCCAATCGTTGATCCTATCTGGGGCCAGTCGTATCATGGACGCGGCCATACTCGCCATCCTTTACATGATCCCATATGCCGTGTGGGGGCTGAACATTTTCGCCGGGCAGATGAACATGTGTAACGACGGAGACGCTACGGGAATTTCCGACTGCATTGGCGAATTCACAAATAATGCCCTTGATGATAACTCTCTTGGCTTCCCGGTACCCAGAGTCTGGGACAATCCTTCGCCATCTACGACGTTCTCTTTCGATACCTTTAGCTCCTCGCTTCTCATCCTGTTTGAGGTTGTCTCTTTGGAAGGATGGATAGACGTCATGGTTACCGCGATGGGTGTGACGGGTCGGGGGCAACAGCCGCAAACGAACGCTTCACAGATCAACGCCATATTCTTCTTGATCTACAACTTACTCGGCGGCGTCGTCATTCTGACATTGTTTGTCAGGTAAGGTTTCCATACAGCGCCCGCCACTTGAGTACCGTACTGACTCGACCTGTCTTGTGAAGTATCATCATCGGCAACTTCAGCTCCAAAACCGGCGCCGCCTTTCTGACCAAACCCCAAAGAGAATGGATAGATCTCAAGAAACTCTTGACGCGGCAGAAACCCTCAAAGAGACCTCGCACTCGTCCTACATGGTCTTTTCGTGCATGGTGCTACGATCGTGCCGTTCAGAAGCATGGGTGGTGGTCAAGATCTATGACAGTTCTCTTCTTCCTGCACATCGTGGTTTTGATGTAAGCTTAAACCCATTGCCAAAAAATTGACTTGAATGACAAGTCATTTGCAGGACACAGACGTTCAATCCGAACCCCGCAGTCGACGCATTCCAAGGCCCGTCATGTGTCCCTCTTTTCCCTTTCTCTGTCTGACTCCTTTGTAGATATGTTCGCCCTTGCGGTCACCTTCATCTACGTCATAGACACCGTAGTTCGTTGCTTCGGACTCGGTTGGCGCAGCTTCCGTGCGAACGGCTGGAATCTCTTCGACATCGTCGTTGCATGGGGCTGTTTTACCACCACTCTCATAGTCCGATTCCAGCCCGATACGGCCAGTTTTGCTGTTCAACAGCTCGACAAGCTCTTCCTCGTCAGCATCGCGTTTAAATTAGTCCAACGAAGTGATAGTCTCAATAAGCTCTTCAAAACCGCTATGTACGTCATTAGCTTATCTCATCCTACAAATCCACTCACATTCGCCAAAGGGCAAGTCTGCGGGTCATCCTGAGTTTGCTGGGATTGTGGTTCATATTATTCCTCTTCTTCGCCATTCTGTTTCTGGAAGTCTTCAGTCTCACCAAGTGGAATTCTTCGGAGGACCGGAACCAGAACTTCTCATCTATGGGGGGCGCTCTCGTTATGCTCGCTTTCATGAGCACCGGGTACGTTTACCCCATCGCCGCATGAACCTACCAGGCTTACCATTGTTTTCCTTGTAGTGAGGCTTGGAACCAATACATGCACGACTAGTGAGCGAGCCTTCTGTGATTCATGGAAAAGTACTTATATTTCATGTAGCTCCCTTGTCTATCCTCGCTGTACAATCGCTGCCGAGGAGGATGATTGCGGTAGCGAAGGGTGGGCATTCAGTTTGTTCATTGCTTGGAATCTGTTGAGCATGGTGAGTATCGCACCCGGTGAAACGCCCTTCGCTCATTATCATCGCCCTCTTCCACAGTACATCTTTCTCAATCTGTTCACTGGTGCGTACTTCTGTTACCTTTACTTTCGTCAGCTGATTAGGAACGCCAGGTGTTGTTGTGGAGAGTTTCTCGTATGTGTATCAAACCTCCAAAGGTGGCGCCAAGTCGGTCACGCGTCAGGAAATGCGAGCCTTCAAGAAAGTCTGGGCAGAATTCGCAAATGAGAAAACGGGCTATCTGGAGCGAAACCGCTTTGTTCCTTTCTTCGCCGTATGTCTGCCCCCGCTCTCTTCTCCGTCCAGAAAGTCGTAATAACAGAACCCTCCTCTAGAAATTGCGCGGTGTGTTTGAGGTCAAGATATACCCTGAGGAATACAACATTCGAAATATCGTCGCTGCATGTCGTGAGAGCCCGGATGGCACCGTCTGGCCTCCCCGAGTATGTGACGGGATCGATCTCCATAAGTTGGAGGGGCTGCTCAATACAATTGACTACGGTGCAATCAGACGACGTCGAGCTATCTACTGTCGCCTATACCACGAGACCACGATCTCCCATCATCAAGGCCGAGGTATCTCGTTCACGGAGATGTTGCTGCTCTTGGCGCACCACAAGCTGATCGTGGATCGCGACGCCCTTGTGTAGGTGTTCCTTTGACAGCGACATTTTTTTTTGCTAAGATCGTTTGTAGTCTCAAGGATCTCGTCGTTCGTACAGAGACCAACAAGCTCGTGTCTGATCTTGTTAACCTCGACCGCGTGCGATCGTTACTACGCTCAATTACCGCTCGCCGCCGTTTCCTAGCATACCGGGCTCAACAGCAAGCAAAGAGAATGGAAAATCAAGGTATGAAATCCTCATTCAGCAACTCCTCATACTGATTTGTCTACAGAGATTCCCTCGATTGTTGTGGATGGGTTGCCTGAGACGCCCCCAACATCGACAAGAGATATATCCAGTGCGGGATACGATAGTCCTTCCCCTTCCGGAACACCTTGGCAATCTACGCCTCCTCCGCACCATCGCAGTTCATCGGCTGGACTCGACTTCTCGCTTGCTCTTGATACTAGTCCCGGGGCAGGCTTGCAACGAAGTAGTCGTCGCATCAGTGATATCAGCCTTCTTTCAACCATGGATGTAACACTGAAATCGTGCGCCTTCTCCCCCGATGTTGCGAGCGAACGTCGATTGATCTTTCCTTCCGCTTTAGACGTGACTCTTCTCCAGCTGGTGACGGGGTGTTCTCAACCATGCAAAATGCCATGTGGGGCGGTGAGTCCATTTATGTCTTCTGAAAGCAGCAGCAACTAATTCGCTGTGTTGTAGATATGATGCTAGAGGCAGAGGAGGAGGAGCAGAAACTGTAGCACTTTCATTCGTTGTTCATTCATACACTCTTCATTGCAAGGACGTTATCTCGCACATCCACGCTATGTATTTATTCGTAGATATGGACACCATGCTAATTCTTAGGAATACTGTAATTTACGCTGCTTTTCATTGTAGACATCGCAGGAGTATTAGAACAATTACTACGGCGCGCCAATATCACAGCTGGACGTGGTTGAGTGAGAACGACCATAGAGAGGGGTTAAGACCAGGCTCCTAGAACCGGCTGCTCGTATGAGAGGATCCGTGAAAGTCCGCCTAGAGGTTAGATCGAAAAGTGTCATTTTTTGGGTCTGAACAAGAAGGCAAAAGTGGCCAAAAAGGCCCTAAATGGTAGAAGATCCGCACTGACCTCCAAAATTAGCCTCAAAAAGTAGGAGATATACAAACTGACCCCTACAGGCTTCAAAAAGTGGCTGATAAGCCTAAAATTTTTCTAGAAACACTCCTACTACTGTCATGTATCGTTTACAATACTCAGTTCGTTCCTTACACTCATTCGGCAGCTCGGAGACAAGTTACAGGGGCTTAGGAGGTTGGCAATTGGCTCCGAATCCAGTATCTAGCTTGAACTATAGGCACTAAAAATAGACATTGATTTACTTTAGACACCATTGTAAGCATCTGTGTAAGTTAAAACCACTCACAAGTTCTAGTTCAAAGTAAAAGTAGGAGGCACTGAACTGACCTACCTTCAATGAATGGGCAAATTCACCGAAATTCACCAAAAACTAGGAGGAAATGAATCAACCTAGCATGGAAATATTATGTAATCACTAAGAGACCCCAGCCAAACCTTGATCCAACCTTCCCTTGCTTTTTGGGCATTTTACTAGAAGATGCTGAACCAAGCTTCAGGCAGACTTTCACAGGTCCTTGTATGAGAGTATTTTTCAAGCATGTGACATGTGCTAAGGTGCAATGTAACCAAGTACATCATCAAGCAAGCTTGAAACTCTCGACAGAGCAGCTAGCAAAATGTGTTGCCAAGACCCCTGGATCTGTTCCCATGCCCTTCATCGAAAGTGACACAAGTTGTTGTTCATTTGTTTATTTAATTGTAGTTCCCACACTCAGTAAAATCAAATGTAGTAATTTAATTAACTTATGGTGCATGTCTGAGTTGCAGCATATCTGAAGTATTGAAGTCATTTACAATCTCATGTTGAAACACTTTATAGCTGTTTGCAGAAAGCATGACAGTCATGAGATTTTTTCAAAGACTGAGAAAATAATTATTGCTACTCTCAGCCCTTGTCACATCACCACCATGGGCTTTTGAAAAATCAGCTATGATGTCAAGATCACTGCCATTCACCTTCATGAACAGAATTGACTTGATCTTGAACATACTCAACTGCTGTATGTTCTCTGCAAGTACTTTCTATTGTATTCTATGGCTCTATTGTGAAACAGATGATGTAGTCTCTCTGAAGCAAGGCATGCATGGCTGCCTTCATTTACTGGAGTGAGACAACATCGACTATTTACTCACTCTGGTTCATGAAAACCCTGATTACTTCTTGGACAAGCTTCTTCACCTTTTGGACACTAACCACTTCATCTCCATTCACTACAACATCATCCATTGGTGTTAAGAACCATATCGAGGGGCCTCCTGGCTCATCTGTTTAGGGAGCATGGGAATGTGCGGGGAGCGCGGGAGCGCGGATGCGCAGATGAGAGGAGCATACGGGACTCAGCTTCAGCTTTGATGCTGTGCCCTCCTAGCCCTGCAGTGTCCTGATTTTGGAGAGAGCGTGGGGAGAGGCAGGCTCTGTGGAGGAGCCTGCAGTGAAGACAAGAGTGAACAAAGTGTTGAAGAGGAACTAAGATTCAAAGTGAAGAATACATGTGTACTAGTGCTACTATAAATACTAACTAACACATGTATGTAGTGAGGCTAGTATGTAAATACACATGTACATGAAACATGTAACAAAGTAATCCTAGTACTGCGCACCATGCATAAGCCTTGAGGGCAGAGCCTGAGGGATTCTGAAGGTCCGAGTATCCGAAAGGGGCGTAGGGGGGGACCCCTAAGGGGGTGAGGATTGGACTCTGACAGTACCTCCCTCTTATGGCCGATTCCCAAGAGGCCCACAAGGGTCAAGGTCGTAGGAGCCACGGATGCATGAATGCGCGCGGAGCGAAGGGCGAAAGGAGTGAATGTCAAAGGAGTATGGACAGGGGAGTGAATGAACATGAGTTGGCACAAAAGGACAGGGCCCAAGGAAGGCGTGGAGCCTAAAAGAAATCCAAACGAGGGTGCAGCACTGACAAGTGCAAGTCATGTACAAAAACATGAATTTCCGCAGAAAAATGCGGAGTCTGTAGGTCGAAAAAAACTCCGAGGAGTGCGAAGTGGTGAGTAGCCAGCATAGTGTGCGTGGGAAAATTCCGAGGAAATGCGCGGACAAAAGGAGACGAAAAAGTCAGATGCTACTCAGAGTGACGCAAAACAAGGAGTCCACGGAAGCGGAATGGGAGGGGGCAAAGTTTTCAAGTTGGTGAAGATGAAAGGGAGTGGGGAGTCCACGCATAGCCGTGCTTACCTGCGGAAATGCAAGGAAATGTGCGGAAAATGCTTGAACGAACAAGAACCCAGTACCACCTAAGTAGTACCCGTATCTTGAAAGTTTGCGAGGGGAAGGACTGGGGGATCAAGAGTATGGCGGAGGTGAGGGTGAATGGGCAAGGGAAGTGCGCGCGTATCTGCGCCGGAGCGCAGGACGAAACCTGCGGAGTGCGCAGAACACTTAAATGAACAAAAAGCCCAATACTACCCAGCATAGCACATATCTTGAAGTTGGAGGGAGAGGAGGGGGAAAGTGACAAGGCCAAGAGGTCGAAGATGGAAGGGAGAGGAATGCCCGTGCGTATCCGCGCTTCGACTGCGGAAAAATCCGCGGAAACATGTGGAAAACACTTGAACGAACATGGGGGACAGAAAGGGACATGATGATGAATGAGTGACGGGCCGTGAAAGCAGAGTGGTGAGGTGTGGAGGTCATATCCTAACTAGAAGCAGGACCTGGGGGGCCTGCAGAGCATGAGATCTGTGGTCATGACAAATTAGTGCAGGGTGTGGAGTGTTACTTTGAATCTACTGTTAAGAACTGTATCGAGGGGCCTTCTGGCTTGTCCGTTTAGGGGGCATGGGAATGCGCAGGAAGCGCGGGAGCGCGGATGCGCGGACGAGAGGAGCGTATGGGACTCAGCTTCGGCTTTGATGCTGTGCCCTCCTAGCCCTGTGGTGTCCTGATTTCGGAGAGAGCAAGATGAGAGGCGGGCTCCGCGGAGGAGCCTGCAGCAAAGACAAAAGGTAGCCAAGTGGCAAAAAGGAACTAAGATTCAAAGTGTAGAATACATGTGTACTAGTGCTACTATAAATACTAACTAACACATGTATGTAGTGAGGCTAGTATGTAAGTACACATGTACATGAAACATGTAACAAAGTAATCCTAGTACTGCGCACCATGCATAAGCCTTGAGGGCAGAGCCTGAGGGATTCTGAAGGTCCGAGTATCTGAAAGGGGCGTAGGGGGGGACCCCTAAGGGGGTGAGGATCAGACTCTGACATAAGTATCAAGTATATATGGTAGTATAGGTCTATGTAATAAACCTATGAAATGAGCTAGATAACTATTAAACTGAAGTCAGTATGCCAGAATCCTACTTGTTTCAGATCTGGACTTGTAAGGGGTTTCCTACTCGTTTCAGGATAATCAAACTGTCAAATTAGTGTTACTGACACCTACTTGTTTTCGGTGCAGACTTAGCTGTCAGTGCATTACTGTCACCTACTTGTTTCAGTGCAGACTTAGCAAAAGAAATAGACCTTACTTACTTTTCGGGTCTCTACAAACGGAAATGCTGGTATCCTACTCGTTTCAGATATAGCTGAGCTTAAGTTGATACCTTGTATCTGGAGGATAAATTTTGTTATTTAACAGAGAGACCTGCTCCCTTTTATACCTACACTGTTTGTTCCTAAGAACAATGGTATCCTAGTGAGGTAAATACAAATAAATAGTAGAACAATAGTAAAAGTGTTCTAGACAATATATTCCATTGTACAGACAATGTGTTAAACTTTGGGCAATTATAGTGTGATCAGAAGCTTGTTTAAGCGTTCTAATGACTTCTAATTGCCTTGGTAACAATCACTAATGATGTGTTGATGCAATCAATCAATAATATGTAATGAATTTCCCTCTATTGACTCTTTGTGTCTAGTACTCTAGACATGTAAGGAAAATGACTATCTAAGGTTCCCATGGGTACTGTTCTGCGCGAGGCGTGAATATAGGTGTCCACTAAATCGCGTCCAAATTTGTTTAGCTCTGGAGCAGCTTGGGAACATGCCAGACATCATTCTAATAATGGCTCCATGTTTCATTTTTGCTCCTTTTGCTTCCCTGCTGAGACCAAAGTGTTCCGGGGTCTGTTCTGGCTGTCACAATAGAGGTCAATAGACCTACTAATGGGGCACTGAACATGGGAACGTTGCATTGACCGTGGGAGTCGAGCACTTCAAATTTATATACAGATTGCTAAAGAGTGCTTTCGCACTTTTAGCAATACTGTCAACACCAGTCATCCCATGATGACCTGGGTTATCCCAATGGGTGTTGGCAGTGTCTATGGGTGGTCCCCAATGTGTGGGAACCATGTGCTTAATATGCGAATATACAGCACAACTTTGTTATACATTTGTACAACAAGTGTGTGCATCACTTCAACACAATGGTTGTCATTAAGGACGATGAATAGGTATAGTGGAACAATGAATGTACCATTGTTCCCAATGGTTGTCAGGGAAACCATAACAATAGGCAATACATTGGAACAATAAGAATGTAAAAGAACAATGGAAACCATTGTCACTGGTTTCCATGGCGAATTTAAGAAGATTAAAGAACAATGAAATCCATTGTCATTGGTTTCCATGGTGAACTTCCATGGTGAACTTCCATGATGAATGAATGACAATGTCCTAGGGGCTCCACTCCTAGGGGTTCAGGGGTAACATCCTAATTTCTAATGTCTTTATACCAAACCCCTGTTCTGGTATGACATCAGACTCTGACAATTGGAAGCTATTCTAAGCTGGGATTGGTAGGAAGAAGCTAAAGGACATTGCAACAGAACAGGATGAACTATATCGCACCAAATTTCACATCCACATGGCCCAATACACTCCTGAAGAGATTGGATTCATCAACAAGGTTTCAAAAGATGAATGCTCAGTTGGGTGAAGATATGGCAGATCACAGAAGGGTGCATATGCTTACAAGGAGCAGCCTTTTGTTCAAGGAAGGTGGGTATTTGCAGAGGCACTTCTATGGCTTGATGGAATCATATCATGCACTGTTGTCAAGGGGTCAATGACCTGGAAGCTTTTTTGCTCATGTTTGGAACAGGATGTGGTGAGTAGTGCTCAATGGTCTCATCTTGTTGTCCTAGCTTGCTGAGATGCATAAGCTTCTAAAATGTACAGCATATCCAGGCCCACTTAGTGTCCTTGTTATGGACAATACAAGAATACATCATGGAATTGAAATTCTCAAGCTTTGTGACTGCTTCAGTTTGCTTTCTTTGTATCACAAACTACTGTAAACCCAACATTTGTATGCTAGGTGTTTGCATAGAGTACTTACCAGCCTACCCTCCTGATCTGAACCCAATTGAAGAGGCATTTTTGAAGATAGTGTGTACACCACTTGTTTACTATACAGGCAATCACATAATGTCCATGAAAGCAGAGAGGGAGAAATTATCAATCATCAGAGCATATAGACCACTGCTCAACAGCATCATGGATGGGGGCAACCTCACCAAAGACAAAGCCCATGGTCTGAAGTTCTTCAAGTGTTACAAAGTGAAGATGACAAGCATCCTCATAGGTGTTTTCTACAAAGCAAGCAAGAATCCTTGCACTGAGCTCATACTGCAGGCAGAAGTGCTCAATGGTCATTCTGACTCCAGCTGAATGGCCTGGCAGCATAAGACTTGACTGAGGTGTGTGTGGTGGGGCATTTTGAACAGAAGAAGGGGGCACAGTGCCATGGGAGGAGTCTCCCAGGCCTGGGTTGATGATAGGCATTAGGAGTGTATTCTTCTCAGTGTTCCTAGTATCGAGGTGGCACTGAAGGACAGGACTAAGATTGTGAGATTGGAAGCTGTCTGAATTGAAGAGGCAATGGTTAGGTGGTTTCATTAGTGTCAAAAACTCCAATCCCTTGAGCTGCCATCATTATCAGTAGAGCCTACAATGGGAATAAGTTCCAACATACCATGGCTGAGGACCAGACTTTGATGCACTCATTATTGAGCAGGAAGTGCTTGTGAGTAACTGGATCCATCCAGAAGGCAGTACTGAAAAAGTGCTGTGTTCTCCACTTTGTGTTGGTTTCCAGGAAGGTCCATTGGGTCTGGCTAATGGACCATGAGATAAGAGTTGGAAGTGATATTGACACCTACCTTTTTCTTTTTCTTGGTCTCCTTGCCTCCACTGGATGGAAGTGCCTCATTCTCCTTGTTATTGTCCTGGCCAGGACCTGTGGAGTGTTGGTGGATAGTGAGATTAATAGTGGGCTCCTTGGTCTTCAATTTGAGAGCATGTTGCATTAGGAATGCATGATCCTTGTCCAACATGAGAGGCAAGACAGGTTTTGGAAGAAGACAGGAGACAGTCACCATAATGGTGAAATCTATATACAGATGTAGCTGAGATTTGATGGTGTCAGATATGTCCTTGAGGATACTTCTTTGATGGTGCTCCAAGAGGTCCTGGTGGTGAATTGAAGGGTAGAGGGGGTGGGTGAGCACCATGAAACATGTTATGGTTCAATATTTTCTTCTTCAATTCCCCTTATCTTATCAGTCACGACACGTATACACACGTGCCCGATGACGCGTCTCCTTACTAATTAGCATTACGTATCTATTACAATAGCCTTAGTAAGAACCACACCGAAACCACATGTCCGCAGTCAACCCGCAGCCATGACAAGACGCCATGCACAAACGGTGCGCTTTCCATGGAACGCTGGCTGGTTACGGTGTGTAGTAGTACATGAGGATATCGCATGTATAGTAGTATATATTCACCAATCCCATACCCAGAGACGACAGCTCGTTCTCTTGGGATTTCTGCTAGTTCCACTAAGTGTTAGACTAAGTCAACCAAGCTACCCTTCTCCCATTTCTTTATCTTTTGGCTTTAGTATTCTTGTAGGAGCCACGTTAGTCTTGAACTAGTGTCGCCCTAACAGAAGAACGAGCTACCCTCTTAACGTCCCTCCTACACTTCTATCATCTTTACTCTGCAGCACTTACCTGAAAAAACGACCACCCGACCTTGACACAAGATACGTTTCACATTGTCTCCTTTTCTATCACATAACCCCATTCGAAATCCCCACCGACAAGCCACCCAGGCCTTGATCATTTTTTTTTCCACAGTAACCAGTTCCCTCTACGCTGTGTTTTGTGTTCAACACAACCCACACTCATCAAACCTGTCACCATAGTCGTAGACTACCGTGACAAGGCACACTGCCCACAATCGTAGATTGCCGGCGTGACCCTTTGCCGAAGAACTCCTTCCTCGTTGACATTGTCCGCTCAGGTGCCGGCGCGCACTAGCTTGAAGTTCAGTGTTAATTGACAGGGTAAAGCCGAAGAATTCCTTCCTCGTTAACGTTGTCTGCTCAGGTGCCGGCGTGCACTAGTTTGAAATTCAGCGTTAATTGACAGAGCAACCTTTACTCATCCCTACCCCTCACCATGTCTCACACCAGCACCTCCAGTTACGAAAACATCGGAGACCAGAACATGCCTGGTCCATCAGACCAACACTCCGCAAACCCGTCACAAACTACCCCACCACCAACCACCGAACAAATGATGATGATGATGATGGACTGTCTGGCACAAATGGAAGCTCGGTATGAACAACTGGCCAACTACGTACGAAATTGACCCGCACCTGCACCAGCACCCGCTCCCGCCCCCATACCCGAACCAATCCCTGTACCTGCCGACGCTGCCCGACCAATAGGACCTAAACTTGCAAAACCCAAGATTTTCAACGGAGAACGTGCCAAATGCCGGTCGTTTTTAAGAAGCATCCAGATGTACATCGCAGTCAATCAATGGCAATTCGCGAACGAAAACACCAAGGTCCTGTACGCCCTATCGTTTATCCAGGGACAAAAAGTCGACAACTGGAAAAAAACGAAGTCATCAATTGAGCGCTCAACTGGTGAGACAACGGAGGATACGACCCAGTGGTTTCGGACTTCCGAAGGTTCTCGGAAGAGTTGGAGAAAATGTTTGGCGATCCAAATCCAAGAGAAACTGCCATCTCCACACTCTCTGCCTTAAGGCAAGGCAACGAACCAGCAGAGGAGTATGTAATGAAGTTCGAAGCACTACGGGAAGACACTGGCTACAACGACGTGGCCCTAGTAGAATTGTTCAAGCGCGGAATAAACCCCGGCTTGCTAAAACGGCTTTACAGCCTCCACCCGCTCCCCGCCGATTATCAAGCATGGAGCGAAGAGGCAATCCGGTTTGACAGACAGTGGCGTGAGATGCAGTCCTACGCCAAGGGACACGGACAGGGGCGGCAACAAGGCCAAACCCAACAACGACAAGGCCAAAGACAGGGCCAGTGGCCAGGACAGGGACAAGGACAGCAGCAGCCAGCCCTGCAGCAAAAGCAGCAGCAATCACGCCCAGTGGCAAAAGACCCCAACGCGATGGACGTAGACAGAACCCAACGAACCCCAGTCAAGTGCTTCAAGTGTGGAGGCCTTGGATACATCGCCCGGAATTGTCAGAGGAAACTGGATATACGGGCAATGAATTATGACGAACAATTGCAATACTGGCGGGACGAACTGACCTGTCAGGGTTTTTCCGAAGGAACCCAGGAGGCGTCGACCTGAGTTCCAAGAATTCTTTCTCTGTACTCGCAAATGAGCCGGACTCGTCCTTAGCAGAATCCGATGTAACAGTAAATATTTATAATGAGGATTTAGCTTCGAAATCAGACAAAGAAACAAAGACGCATAAGGAACCCCAAGAAGCATATCTATATCGAACATCGTCCGACACAAAAACTATGTTCCCATCAGTATTACCATTACCTCGTTTGACATCCTCAAAACACTGGAACCAAAAGCGATGTTGGATTGTGGAGCATCGGACTCATTCATCGATCAGGCATACGTCAAAAAAACACGGGCTCAAAACCAAAAAACTGACAAGGCCTGCGATCATAAGAAATGCTGACGGAACATCCAATAATGCCGGCCAAGTAGAAGAGAAGGTGGAATTGAGGTTGAACTTCAAAGGGCACGCAGAACGGGCAACATTCTACGTAACAAACCTGGGGAATGTCGACGTCATTATCGGGCTAACCTGGCTCAAGCGACACAACCCAGAAGTAAACTGGAAAACCGGAGAAGTTGTCATGACTAGGTGCCCAAGGGAGTGCAAACGAAGGGTGAATAGGTGGGCAGAATGGGAGCAAAACGAGCCATACCCAGGAGAAGTGGAAACAGAGGAAGATGAGGAAGAAGTAAAAGAAGTACGATGAATGGACCCACGAGATATCTCGGTTGCAGGGGTAAGACAATGGAATCGACTCCGAAGTGAACACCTACACAACCTGAACGATCTAACACGAGAGTACCATGAAATCGTAGCTAGAATGCGGATCAACAAGATGTGGAAGAGCCACATGGGAGTCGAAGAGGAAGAGAGGGATATGTACCTTAGAGCAGTCGGAAAATATGACTACGTGATAGAACACAATAAGGAAAAGATGAAGGAGGACGAGAAAAAAAACAGAGGAACAAATGGTCCCTAACTACTATCACGAGTTCATCAAGGTGTTTAGAAAACAAGACTCGGAACGGATGCCAGTGCAAAGGCCATGGGATCATACCATAGAACTGATGCCTGGATTCGAACCAAAAGCTTCCAAGGTCTACCCCTTGTCACCGGATGAACAGAAGGAGCTCAATGAATTTTTGGATGAGAATTTGAGGAAAGGATATATCCAACCATCGAAATCACCACAGACCTCGCCCGTATTCTTTGTACAAAAGAAAGATGGCAAAAAACGATTGGTCCAAGATTACCGGTACCTCAACAAATTTACCATCCGCAATGCGTATCCACTTCCGTTGATATCCCAACTGGTAGACAAGGTGTCGAAAGCCAAGCTCTTCACCAAGATGGACCTAAGGTGGGGATACCACAACATCAGGATCAAGGAAGAGGACAGATGGAAAGCGGCTTTCAACACTCCAAGAGGAGCATTCGAACCCACGGTCATGTTTTTTGGACTCACCAACTCACCGGCAACGTTCCAAACCATGATGAATGAACTCTTCAAGGAGTTGATCGACGAAGGAGTAGTGGTTATTTATTTGGATGATATCTTGATCTTCACGAAGGACGACAGGGAGAAGCACAGGGAAATAGTTCGCAGAGTGCTGAAGATCATAATGGATAACGATCTGTATTTAAAACCGGAGAAATGTGCCTTTGAGACGAAGGAAGTAGAATTCCTAGGAGTAGTGGTAAAGGACGGACAAGTGCAGATGGAGGAAGCGAAGGTCAAAGTAGTAAGGGAATGGCCCACACCCCAAAATGTACAGCAGGTCCAGCAATTCCTAGGTTTTAGCAATTATTACTGACGGTTCATCAAGGACTTCGCGGCCATTGCCAAACCCCTTCACGAACTGACCAAGAAAGATGAGGAGTTTGTATGGGATGAACGAAGGGAGACAGCATTTAGGAACCTCAAAAGGGCATTCACAGAGGAACCCATCCTTGTCCTACCCAACACCAACAAGGAAATGAAAATCGAAGCAGATTCCTCAAATTATGCATCAGGAGCAGTACTATCGATGCTGTGCGAAGATGGAAAGTGGAGGCCATGTGCTTATTTATCTAAGGGGTTAAGCGAAACGGAAAGAAACTACGACATTCACGACAAAGAAATGCTGGCCATCATCCGAGCTTTGGAGGCATGGAGGCACTATCTAGAGGGGAACCGTCATCAATTCATGATCTGGTCAGATCATAAAAAACCTGGAATACTTCATGACAACCAAGAAACTGAATAGGAGACAAGCACGATGGGCCCTGTATTTATCCCGTTTCAACTTTGTACTTAAACACAAGCCAGGGGCTTCAAACATGAAAGCAGATGTCCTGTCGAGACGACCAGACCTTGACAGGGGGGAGGACGACAATAACATGGCACTTTTGAAACCAGAATACTTTCAAATCAAGGCAATGCAGCAAGGACATGTCTTGATTGACGGAGCAGAGTTGCCGATATTGTCTAAAATCAGAAAATCCAAAAACTACGATGAGGCAGTAGTAAAGGCGGTGGAAGAACTGAAAAGGTCACCCACGAAGGTGTTAAGGGAGGCGGAATGGTCGGAAGAACAGGACTTGGTGCTGTATCATGGAAAGGTCTACGTTCCCAAAGACACAGACTTGAGGAGGGAAATCGTAAAACTACATCATGATTCAGCAGTAGCAGGACACCCAGGAAGGTGGAAAAACCATTGAGCTGGTCTCGCGAAACTACTGGTGGCCAGGAATGAACAGATTTGTGGCAGAATACGTCAAAGGGTGTGATCAGTGCCAACGAAGTAAAGCCTATTCGCACCAGCCACAAGGGAAGCTTCAACCTAACCCAATTCCTTTGGAGCCCTGGACCGATATCTCGGCAGACTTCATCACCAAGCTCCCGAAATCGCAAGGTTACGATGCGATTCTAGTAGTAGTGGACCGATTCACAAAAATGGTTCGCCTAATCCCCACCACCGAAGAACTGTCATCACTGGGACTGGCCAAGCTGTACTGGGACCACATCTGGAAGGACTTCGGCCTACCTAACACCATCATTTCGGATCGAGGACCTCAGTTCGCATCACAGGTGATGCAGGAGCTAAATAAGTTATTGAGGATTCAAACCCGGTTGTCGACTGCGTTCCACCTGCAAACCGATGGACAGACTGAACAAGTTAATCGAGAAGTCGAAACTTATCTACGAATGTTCATCAACCACAGGCAGGACGACTGGGCCAAATGGCTGGCCATTTGCGAATTCTCCCTTAATAATAAAAACCCAAACAAGCTCCAGGCAGAGCCCATTCTTCCTAAATTATGGCCGACACCCACGAATGGGAATGGAACCCCGGAAGCAGTCGAAGGTAGAAGCGGTAGACGACTTTGCCAAACGGATGGCCAAAACTTGGGAAGAAGCGAGGTCAGCCCTAGTAAAAGCAGGAGAAGAGATGAAGAAATATGCGGACCGGCGAGTAGGAGAGATGCCCGAGTACAAAGTGGGGGACAAGGCCTTTATTTTCACAGACAACTTAATTACGACCCGACCCTCACGCAAACTGGAACAAAGGAAAATCGGGCCATATGAAGTGATAGCGGTGCCGACAAAAAATGCGATAACCCTAAAACTTCCCAAAAATCTATTTATTCACCCCACCATATCCACCCATCGAACCGAAAAGGCCAACCCCGCCACCATACCAGGTCAAGTAGTTCCGCCACCCCCACCGGTAAAAATTGGAAAGGAGGTTGAATACGAAGTCGAGGAAATCCTAGACAGTTGATTGCGGAGGGGACGGCTGGAGTATTTGGTCAGATGGAAGGGTTATACAGTAGAACACGACTCCTGGGAGCCCAAGGCAAGCCTAAAAAACGCACCGGAGCGAATACGGGCATTCCACTCGAAACACGCAGCTGCCCCCAGAAGGATCTCAGTCGCGGCGTTCGATCGCGTTGGCTTTAGGCCCAAAAATCTCTATACTGAGCCGATGTTCATTACCAACACCAAAATTTATGAACCGGAGGTACCAGACGGTAACGAAAATATAGCCTCCCACAACCAAGGCGGCCAGAAGGAGAACCAAAACAAACAAAACGTGACGATGAGCGGACCAGGAAGAGAAAAAGGCGCCTTGATTGATGTCAGCCATGCATCTATTGAGGAAATGGACTCGTCAACGGAGTAGACGAGTTCTAAGGAGGGGGTGATGTTATGGTTCGATATTTTCTTCTTCAATTCCCCTTATCTTATCAGTCACGACACGTATACACACGTGCCCGATGACGCGTCTCCTTACTAATTAGCATTACGTATCTATTACAATAGCCTTAGTAAGAACCACACCGAAACCACATGTCCGCAGTCAACCCGCAGCCATGACAAGACGCCATGCACAAACGGTGCGCTTTCCATGGAACGCTGGCTGGTTACGGTGTGTAGTAGTACATGAGGATATTGCATGTATAGTAGTATATATTCACCAATCCCATACCCAGAGACGACAGCTCGTTCTCTTGGGATTTCCGCTAGTTCCACTAAGTGTTAGACTAAGTCAACCAAGCTACCCTTCTCCCATTTCTTTATCTTTTGGCTTTAGTATTCTTGTAGAAGCCACGTTAGTCTTGAACTAGTGTCGCCCTAACAAAACAGGTAACACAAAACTGGTCTGCAGAGAGTATAGAGAGTACAAATGTAACATTCTTCTCAGCAGGCTCATACTGAGCAGGGGGGTGGATAACTATGGGTATTGTTCAGCAGATTGGGGCAGCAAATTTAGTGCATATACCTTGCTTAGGGCGACCAGGTTTGCACTTCTGTGGGATGACCTTGGCTAGCTCAACCTCAACCTCATCCTTGGTTTTGTCCTTGGGTTCATCTCCATCCTCATTGTCCACAAGTGAGGTGCTTTCAGTTTCAGAACTAGCATCACTATTGCTTTTCAGCTCATCAGTTTGATCATCACACATATTAGAGTTCATGTCTGGGTCTGGGTCTAAGTCTGAGTCTGAGTTCCTGGAGATGACCAATGCTGGTGCTGACAGAGGGTGTTGAAAACACTGTAACAGTTAGTTTTACACACTTCTGGCATTGGAGCATGATGAGGAAGAGTGATAAGACACAGCAATAGGGTATTTCATCTCAGAGCATCAATATAATTATTTTCTCACTCTATCAAAAAAAATCTCATAACTGTTATGCTTTTTGCAAACAGCTGTAACAAGTGGCCTTGTCTGTTCCAAATTGAAGTCACAACAGCTATCTACTGCAACCAGGGGATGTTGTTGCCTGCACACCAACAGGGTTTGGAAAGACACTGTCCTTCTGGATTCCCCTGATCATGGCACAAGCAGATGGATTGAGAAGAGTGATTGTCATGACTCCATTGAATCTGCTAGGCCAGCAGAATGTGCACAAGTTAGCTTCAGCTGGGATTCAGGCTGTAGCAATCAATAGCAAGAATAATTCAGTATCCTTATCCTCTTGTTTGCATGTTCTGCACTTCCACACTCCCCACACTCCCCATGTCCCTAATGAATGAGTCAGGAGCCCCCTTGACATGGTCCTTAACAAAATCAACAAATGTGAAGGACCAGACTGGGGACAAAACACCACCAATGTGTATTCACAGCAATTGTGAGCTGCTAAAACTTGAGTATGCAGATAGAAGTAGCCACTGTCTTGAGAAAGGCTCTCATATCTGTAGAAGAGCAGGATAATCAGTACAAATCATTGATGTGCTTTTTTTTTTGACTCCATGTATATTATCCTCCTTTATGACCTGGCCACATGTAGGAGTGTGCCTGTACATACTGCCCTATACTACTGTATACAGTTGAAGCTCTTATAGCCCATGGCTCTCATAAGCCATAATCCCCTCAAACCCATACATTTTGGCATCCACTGACTTGGTTACCAGGAAATTTAGCAAAATCTCCCATACTCAATACTTCATACCTTTTGGAGGTATCAAAACCCATAAATGCTCTAATATCCCATAGTCCATACCTCTTTTAGAAGGCCATAACCCATATTTGCACCACTATCTATGATACAATTTAAACTACAGGCTGAAAAGTTAAACTAAAAAATCTGCTAAGTGGCCTAACCCCTATGTTCCAAGTTGCATCCTTCACATCAATGCCCCCATCACAGCCCCTTCTTTTGCTAAAAAAGGGCCTCAAAATCCTCAATAACCACACCAAACTGCAAAGAGATGAATTACTGTTCTGACTTCAGCAAGGAAAGGCCATTATTGAAGAGGAAGAACAGTGGTTAGATCATGGTGAAGGAAACAATGCCAATGGAGAAGCTCTTGTAACATTGTTGGAAGAGGCACCAGACTACAAAGCTGCAGTTGCCAATTTTGATGAGGCCCAGAATCTGGTTGCAAAGCATCTGTGAGAACCAGGGACAGGAGAAGTGGTAAAGGACCTGCCTTTGAAGAAGCGCAAACATATGTTGCTATTTGGTGTTTGCAAAATCTTCATTCACATCGAGATACAGGTCCTACAGAAGTCAAACCAAAGAAGCCAAAGGGTGCAGCCAAGATTTACCAAGAAAGAGAATGCCACAATGGCCCAGCAAGTCAAAGTCCTAGATTGGATGGCCATGGCCTTTACTTTTCTCCTCATTGAACTGCCTCTACCATTTTTCCTCACTGGATTTCCATGATGAAATCATTGGCTGGATTAGCTGTAGATTCAGGTAAATCTTATTCCAATGTTCTGCCACTCTGGCCTATGATATTCCAGAGTTCTTCACATAGGGTCAAAATGAATCAAGCAAGTTCAGCACCCTGAAGTAGATGAAATGCTGGAGCTCTAGGTCATGAAGGCACTAGTTGATGGCATGGCAAGCCTCAGTGGGGAAATAATCTAACAGAAGTGGGTGTATTTTGCTGATTTAGTAGGGGTTCTGGATGATGAGCAGTTGTGACTGAGTGATGGTAGGTTGGCACAGTTTAAGCGAAGATGTGGTCTCAAGAAATACAAGCATTATGGTGAAGCAGGCTCTGCAGACTCAAAGACTGTTGACCATATCAGAAATATTATTGAAGAAGGCAAATACCAATTGAAAGATATTTTCAATATGAATGAGACCAGACTTTTCTATGCATGAGTGATTAGATTTGGACTCTATATGGTGTCATCTCACTGAGTATGCACACCATATAGCATGCCTCCAGATTGTGGCCTGCAGGACAAACCAAGAGCAGGCGTGAAAGGAAACAAGAAGCACATCACATATACATTCATAGTGAATGCCTCTGGGAGTGAAAAGCACCCACCTATTATCATTGGAAAAGCCACTAAGCCAAGGGCTTTTCAGAAGAAGACTGGCCAGCAGCTTGGGTTTTACTACTGTAGCAATGTGACAGCATGGATGGTCACAGTGATTTACCAAGAATGGCTCATGGGTTGGAATAACAAGTTGCAACAAGAAGGGCACCATATCCTGCTACTGCAGGATAACTTCAGTGCACATATACCTTCCAGCAATCTCACTAGCATCCACATTGTGAATTTCACCCCCAATTTGACTGCCCATGTCCAGCCTGATCATCAGGGCATCATATGTTGCTTCAAGAGCCATTATTGAGCACGATTCACACACTGAGCAATTGATCACTATGGCATGGGAGTTTCACCTACCAATATCTACTTGATTGACCAGCTTGAAGGAATGTACATTGCTGAGGCTGCTTGGAACAATGTCAACATGTCAACAATCCAGAATTGCTGGCATTCTCCCAGACTCCCTTCTTCATTGTGCCAAGACTGCCCCCTCAGTTTCTATCACATCTCTCTTGAATGATGTGGTATCTCTTTCATTAAATGAATCTGAGACAAGGCTCCTAAAGTCTCTGAATGAACTTCAAACACACAGAGTTCTTCTGTAAGGAACCCCGATTCCTTACCTATGCTTTCCCCTGTCCCCTGACATCATGTGACAATTTCCTTATATACCAAAGTCATGTATCATTAGTACTTACTTCCGCTTGTACTGTTACTTCCATCATCTTTCTAATACACCCCTCTGTTTGATCCTTTCACCCTAGTCCCACCTTGAGTGTTGTTCTTCCATCTTCAATGTTCAAATAAAATGAGCATCAAGGAGTTGCTCAACCTGGCCAGAGAGCAGGTCTTGGTAGAGCAGCTATCCAAGCAACAAATATTTGATGCTGTAATATCCCAGTGAGAGGCTGATGAACATGATATTGTTGGGATTGGAAATGAGGATAGTGATGAGCCAGCCACAGTCAAACCATTCCGAAAAGATGTGCTAAATCCAGTAACTGTCCTCCAGGCTTATGTCGCAGGCCTTAACAACTCCATTTTTTGTTCATTAGAACATTCCCTCATGTTGATTGGCAGAGAGACTCACTACGAGGCCACCTGTATGATGAAGCCAACAAAAATTTTGGACTATTTTTTCCACATGAAGTAATTTGTTACACCTTTATAATGTTTTCAATTAACCTGGTATATAATTTCTTGATCTCATATAATTGTACATACATTTTTATACTAGTATATACCCTGATATGCTGTAGAATAGTGTATATATGCTCTTAATTTCTTTGGTGAATATTTGGTGTAGGCGCTCAACAAGCACTCTCAGGCAACCCATACACTCTAATAACCCATACTATTAGGAGTCCACCGACTGGTATGGGTTATAAGAGCTTCGACTGTAACTGCAATTTCTGCATCTTTTTGACTGCCGTGATGTCACTTAGCAACATCTATGTTCGAGGCCATCCCTTTTCCGAAGCAGTCTGTTGCTTCACCCTCTACATGAGTACTACCTACGACATGTATCGTCAATACATTATTCTAAACCTCTGGATACATCACCCGTACACACCAGCGTGCAGGCCGCTATGTAACCCCGCTCCCGTCCTCCGACGAGTGCTTCAGCTATCGCTCTTCCCAAAATGTACCCACAAACCACCCTGCGCAGGTGTGTAAAATCCATCATCCAGGGAGCAGCCGTAGCGAGCAACCCACCTTAATATACAACGTCATAGCAGACCCAGGCCACACTTGCTCCACCGCCTGTCTGCCCTTCCTGCTCTTCCATTCCCCCGGCGGCAACGACCCCTCGGGTTGCGCATCCAAAGCCAGCGTAAACCTGTCGTACTGCTGCAGCACCCGCACAAGGATGTACGACGCCTCGTTGTACGCGTACTCCTGTCCTATGCACTGCCCGCCTTCAGCCCCTCATCACACAAAAGTCGTCATAACAGACGTACTATCCTTGGGCCCGCGCTAAAACGGCGCCCACATCGACGGATTCGCAAGGATCCTCTCCAGTCGCTGCCCATCTACCCACCGCTCCGGGTCGAACTCGTCCGCATCAGGGCCCCACAGCGCCTTGCTCCGCTGCGTCAGGATAGGAAAGTACATGATCAATGTCCCACTCGGCATATACAACCCCGACCCGTCATTCGCATACGTACCATCGGGCCCTGGCAGAGCACACCCCGACCCTCGTGTCTCCCTCACATTAAGTGGCACCGGCGGAAACAGACGCAACGTCTCGTTGATCACCGCCCTCACTGAGCAAAGTCATCAACAACGAAAAATCAACAAACAAACACGCTTACTATACTTCAGATTCCTGATCCTATCAACCGTCGGCGTGCCATCCAACCCACAATGCTCCAAAACCTCCGCCCGCAACTCCTGCGCAACCTCGGGATGCAGCGCCATGAAAATATACCACGAATGTCAGAAGACAAGCAGTCGTATCCCTCGACGCCAGCAACATACTCAGCAGTTGATCCCTTATCAGCACAGCATCCTCCGTGCTATCAGCGAGATGCTGCATAAAGTTTTTCTCTCCCAACGGCGACGGCCCTCCGTCAGGCGACCTCGCCTTCTTCTGCTCCAACGCTTCTCTGACCAGCGGATCCAGCCACCTCCGAATCGCCGCTGTATGAGGACTCGTCTTGTCCCGGAACAGCTCAAACAGGGGCCAAAAATACCCCAGCCTCGCCCGCGTAGTCACGATCTGCTGCGCCATCTCGAACGCTTGAGCGAACGAGCCCCACGAATCATGCGTTGCTGACCCTTTCGGCCCCATGCCCGTTTTGCCGGCGATGGGGAGCGAGCCTGAGAGCGTGCCGAGGTTGTGCCCAAAGAGGAATTCAGAAGCGGCGTCGAGGGTGAAACGGGAGAACAGGTCTTGCACTTCGCACGGCTGCGACGAGGCGGAGAGGTTGTTGATTATGGCGAGCGTCTGGGTAGCGCAGCGCTCAAAAATTTCGAAATCGGAAATGCGATCTCTAGCGAAGAACGGGCGGGCGGTAGAACGGTGCTGGATAAATGGATTTCAACGCTTTTCCTACTCATATCGCGCGTATCTCACCATTTTCCACACCTAAACCCGCCATGACCTTGTATGAGGATCGACGGTCATGATATGATACGATAGGTTGCTCACATCATCATCTCGATTGAAAATCCCTTCGCCAAGGAACATCTCCCTATTCCAAAAGTCAGCATAATGCACCGCGCAATATCAGAAACGCTCACATGCGTTCCTTCTGAGCGATGCCTCGCCAGAATCGTTGGAATCCAGTCGAGAGCACGAATTTAGAATGTTCTTGATCCATCGTTATTATCTAAACAACGAAATCCAAGTTAGTTCAAGGCGTCAATCAACAATAGCCTAAGATAAAAAGGAAACGGGAATCTATTATTTGAGAGAAACATCTGGTAGTCGAGACCGGCATCATCAGCGTTGATAAACGGACTGACATAGCAAATAGACGCACGGCAGCACAACTGCACGACCTTCAGATTCAAAGGTCATCGATTCCAACGCATAATCAGCCCTTTGGCTTATGCTGCGCTCAAAAACGGTCGGTTAAAAGCGAGAGGCCGGTCTGTGGCTCTGCGGTGGTGCAGGCAGCGGAGGTGGCGTGATCTGGCCAGCACGCCCCGGCGCTCGTGCGCGGAGATGATCAGAACGAAGTCTTGTTCCCTCCGCTAATCTCCCACGTAACACCCATTCGGTGCGAGACCGACATCCTATGGGAACTTATTCAGCGGTGGTAATAGGCCCGACATCAAGGATGGACGCACATCAGCAAGACCTCAAGACAACGAGGCTCGCAGGGTAATGAAGAGCCATCGATTCCGACACGACACCACTCTTTTGGCGTACGCCGCTCCCCAGTTAAACACGAGACCCCGGTCTGTGCCCATGCAGCGATGCAGGAAGCGGACGGTGGTTACGGTTCGGAGCTCGTGCGCCCCGACGATGTTCCCTCCACTAATCTCCCATCTAGCGCCCGTTTGGTGCGAGACGCTGAGCACAAGAACATACGGTCGAATGCAGAACCCCGGCCTGGGGCTCTGCAGCGGTGCAGGTAGCGGATGTGGTGTGATCTGATGGTCATGCCTCGATCATCAGATCGAAGTCGTGTCTCCTCCACCAAATCTCCCTGCAATACCCGTCGGACAGAGCGTCAGCTATTTCCCGCCGGTAAACTGTGAGTAGCTGATTCTGACACGTAAGCAGGCAACGACGACATACCTGGTCTATAGCGCCTGTAAATCGTCCTATTCCGGAGATGAACTCTCCGACCCCCAGCCCAAATTCCACCGCGAGAACCATGAAATAGAAAGAGTGCCCCCGGGGGATCAGGGTACCCCAGAGAGAAATGAAAACACCAAGTGAACATAGTACTCACGGTATCGCACCACAATATTCTCGTGTTCAGTGTCGTCGACTGATATTCCTCAAACAGCTGGAGATAGACGTCGCAGACGTAGCTTGTCTTGAACGCCGCCATCATCCTTAGCAACACATCGATATTCCCCGGCCACTTTCCTTGCACCCGTGGAATAGGCTTTGCGCCGAATTGCGCGGCTTCCCTGGCTTGAACAACGTTAGTCGTTATGCCTTTGACAACGGCCCAGGCGACAATGAAAGCAGAATAGATGGGGAACGCGAAGAGCCCCAGGTCGACCCCGGACGATGCGCAGGAGGCATGAGAGGACGGTGGAGGGGTAGGACGAAGACGCGGCAGACGTCGAGGAAGAGGCGGGCCCTATATCTTGCAGGATGCATGGCGACGGGCGAAATTGAGCAGAAAGTGAGGACGCGTGGTTCTTATACGCATGATGATGAGTGCGAGTGGAAGAGTTGCAAGGGTAGCGCAACGCCGGGGAAATAACCCTAGAAGGTTACTACCAAATTGGGATGGATGTCAGTCGAACTTACTCCAAATACACCAAAACATCGGGGGATAATATCGACCGACTCCCCCCCAATCATTTTGCTCATTTTGCTCACGGTCAACGGTGCACTTCTTCCTCAGCCACAGTCATGCGCCTTGACAACTCCATTATGCAGCCACTCCGATAACCCCTGGCTCGCGAATCGTGAAGATCACTGTCTTCTCAGCAAGGAACCTCGTCACCTCACCACCAGTCGCTGATCTTGTTCTCTACAGCCTGTAAGATCAGAAAGTCTCGCACTGACTTTGAATCGGATTTGGGTGCCTGGCTGACAATGTCGTGGAGACTACATCGTTAAATATCCCGGAACATGCTTAAAAGACTGAGTGACTAGCGCGCGATACGTGGATGTGATTGCCATATGCGCCGTCCTGTTAGAGAAGCTTCAGGAAGCAAGGAAATCGCGATTCTCGATGGGATGTCTCTTGACATCTAATGGGGGATCGCACACACGCTATCCTTTCTGCGTCGCGAAGCATATTCCATATATCCTGACTTGGCGTGCAGGAACGGACGTCTTTGCGAGTGGTATCGGGTCTTCTACGGCTTCGGCCTTCTTTATTGCACCTACCAACCGGAGCGGCCCTATTGAGTCTGGGAATTTTGAAAGATAAGATACAGGATCTAGCGAGTGAATACCCCGCATCCCCCGTATATCACATACTCTAATTATGACACGACGTCTTTGTGAAAGGGTAAACTATATGTTGTATAGTTTTCCCGAACCTCTGCTTTACAGCCGCATGGCGCTGCCGTAACATGCGAGACGATTTTATGCTTTGTTTCTAAATTTCATTGAAAGTCTCTACTGTAATAGCGGCCCCAGCTCTTGTCGCAGCGTCGCGTGAAGCGATGATATGTTTTCTCCCATATCACTCCTGAGGTCTGAGACCTGAGGGCCCGAGAGGCCAATCTGAACTACTGAAGGTGCTACGTATCGTAACAGCATTCTAGCGGTGCATGACAATGTCACCGACCGATTTACAGTCTCCGCTCAGGTTGTCAGATAGATCTCCCTATCTGGATGAATATACACAGGCGGGTGCAACCCCTGTCCCCTATTCCCTGTATTCGAGGTTTGTGATCAAGCATGAGATGACAAGTCCAGACAGAAAGCGTCGACCGAGGAGACCATGCACGTCCTAGATATTCTGAGTAACGTACATACTTCCATTTTAGATCGTATACGATAAGCCACGGTGTAAAATCAATTTCTGGTATCTACAGACGGGGATATGTTGGGAACGAGGAGGCGAAACGACATGCACATGCTCCGTCTGGTGGCCATCCTAGAATAACTGTTCCTCGAGCACTCAAAGTGCACAAAAGACAACAACGATTCGATCTGGGTTTGGAATCAGCATTCTGAAGAATGGCCTTCGGACAGCTCAAAGTTGTGGCCAAGTGACAGCACACCCTCTCGCAATCCCGATGGGTGTTTCAGATCATATGATGAGCAACGCACTCGGACGTCGGCTTCATCACCGTTGATCGCATAGCGAATGCCTTTTAGTAAGTACGAGTGCGAGTCTTTCGCATATGCGGAAGGGGCTCGATGCGTGTCCGTCATCCAGACTGGATGTCTGAGGCTTCCTGCAAGGAGCTTGCTCGCTTGGTAACCCCCAAGGACGGTAGAAGACTAACGCCGCCCGATAGTTGATTATCATTATAACCAGAGTTGACTAACCGATCTGGCGTAGGTGACGCGTAGGTGATTGTAACGCGGAGCGTTATGGTAACGGTCACGTACACGATAGGAGATGGGAGATAAGAGAGGAGTAGAGTTAGTCCGTCAAAGTGAAAGGAATAACCGTTCGTATTTTCCGGGAACTCTACCCTTACTCCTTCGTACAGGCTAGTCTATATACTGTGGCTAGAGACGAGGCAAAATAAGTACAAAGGAAGGAAGGATCATGTGTGTAAGGCAGAGGGTTTTTATAGAGAGGGGATAATCCATACGGTGAGGAGAAGGGACGTTGAAACAGGGGTAGGTAATAAGTCCGAAAGAGGAACTGAATCGTCACATACGCCCACCCGAACAAGTTCAGGACTTGTTCGTTCAACAAAGGAGATTTACGCAGAGGAGGAGGAGGAGGCCTCGGACATGGTCACGTCACCATTAGGGGTGGTGATATGGCTAGGGGTTCCATTGGTTCGAGCGGTAGAATAGTGGGGCGGGCGCGGTGGTCGCGGCGGAGTGGTTGTGATGGCGCGCCGCGTAGTTGGCTCTGGCCCGAAACTTGGATGCTTCAATTCGCTGCATTTTCCTATCAATATATTCGGTGTAGGAGATCATCCCGCGCGCAAGAGTCTCAGGATTCATACGAGCGAATGCCGAAAGATGATTGGACGAGGCGGGATTGGGTGTAGGATGTGGAACAGGGGTGACTGCTTTGGGGGGAGAATCCCGACGAGGTCCCTTGGAATGGCGGGGGATAGGACGCTTCATAACCTCCGCCTTCGCGCGCTGGCCCTTCTCAGGGACGGGGACTAAACCAAGTATTGCAGCACTGGGATTGTGAGTGCCCAACATTAGGACAAACCCGTCCTCAGTGATCAGCGGGAGCTGGCAGTTCTTGCTCTGCAAGTAGGTCTCCTGGTTGACACATTTCGCGAGGTTGTAGTAGACATCGCTGTAGTGCTCACGATAGAACTCGAGGTGTTTGCTTTCGCGGAGGTGATTGGCGACAGTTACTAGGGCCCAGACATCGGTGATGGTAGTAGTGAACTGGGCGCCCGACAATGGATTGGTGAAGCGGTAGGAATACGGCATGTCATCAATGGCGATGATGTGTTGAGCTTGTGATGGGGGGTTGGGTCGCGCTGCGAGGCGTACTGGTCTCTAGCGAGCATGGTAGCAGTGGGGATGGTCTGGTTTCCTGAAGAGAAGTCCTCGTTAGGAGGTGTAAGGATTTCTTCAGGGGCGGTGGCGTCAGAGGGGGAATCATTGGTGTTCGGGAGCGGAAGTCCTAGTCCCTTTTCTAAGTCGGCCATGATACGAGCGAGTTCGGGATGGGGGGTTAGGTCGAATGAGGTCAAAGATGTCGAAGGGGATAAGGGGCTGGGACGATGATGCTTGGTTTTGCGAGGCTTTTTTTGAAAGAGACGGCGGTTGGATCGGCGAAATCGACGAGAAGAATTAAGGCAAGGAAGGGGGTCTAAATGTAAATGGGAGTCGGGCGAAGGGGAAGAGAAAAACACTGAAGCCATGCTGACTTGAGGGTCGTCAGGGGGTGACCCTTTTCCTAGGGGAAGCTCCGAAACGGTTGAAACCCCCAAGACATCCAGGTAAGACTGTAAGGCCTGCAGGTGCGCGACTTTGTCATATGGGAGCCAGGTGACATCGCCAGATTTCCAGATGATCTCGAATAACGAGGCTTCCCCGGCCCCCGAGTGGGAGACAATTTCGTCTACAGCCCATTCTGGGTCAACGTCGTTAATCTCGAATACTTGAGTGTCTATTCGCCCGGGAAATAGGCGGTCATCGTTGGGAATATGTACCCTTAGGAGGGAGGCGTGGAAAGTGTTGTGGATACCCCGTTGTTTGAGACGCGATGGTAGGTCTAGGGTAAATGCTTCATTTCCGTGATTCTTGATTATCTTGTAAGGGCCGATGTATTTAGGCAAAAACTTTCTCGCCAATCCTTTGGGAAACTTTACATTCTCTGTCGAGAGATAGACGAGATCTCCTTCGACGAATGGTGCCTTACGCCGGTGTAAGTTCGCGTCTCGAGTTTGCTTTACGCGAGCGGCTAGGATTGCATCGTGGGCCGCCATAGTGGCTATTCGAATACGTTCCGTGAATGTTCGAACTCCAGGATATTCATCCGGTTTGGGAGCGTCCCAGATCATGGAACGGGGCATACGTCCGGAGTTAAGGAAGAATGGGGAAAATCCTGTGCTATCTGATCTGGATAGGTTTATGGCGAATTCGATCGCTGGGAGCTTTGACACCCAATCACGCTGGTTGGGGCTGATACATTGGCGGAGAAGCTGAGTTATGGTACGGTTAGCGCGTTCGGTAGATCCGTCCGATTGTGGATGGTAGGCCGTAGACATACGCAGTTCCGTCCCGATGAGCTCATGGAGGCGCTTCCAGAATCTGCTGGTGAATAGAACGTCTCGGTCGCTGATAATGGCCCGAGGTAATCCGTGCAATTTGTAAACCTCGGAGAACACGAGTTCAGCTACATGCCGTGCGGTATAATTGGTGCGGCTAGGGACTAGGTGCACCATAGCTGTGAGCAAATCGATGACGACGGTAATGGAATCGTACGACGCGTCTCTGTCCTTAGACTCAGGAAGCGGTCCCACAAAATCCATGCCAATAGCCTCCCAGGGGCGCGAGGCTACTTTCAATGAATGTAGAAGACCGTAGGGCTTTTGGTTGTTCGGTTTACTACGCTTACACGTCATGCAAGTATCACAGAATGTCTGGACATCTCGCACCATTTGTTTCCACCATACGTGTTCACGTAGGTAATCCAAAGTCTTTTTAGCTCCTAAGTGCGCTAGGAGGCTATGGGCCTCGCTGATTATGACCTCGCGGATGTTGCGGCCTCGTACGAAGATGTGGGGAATACAGAGCACCGGTCGCCCATTAACCCTGAGCTTGAGCAGACCGTTGTCCAGTTCGAAGTTTCTGAACTCTTTAGGTTTGGTGATGATAGGTTTGAACAATGGGTCTTCGCCGTAGCGATCGCGAATTTCCTGCGGAATGTTGATACCCTCGGCGTTGTCGTTAACTACATCGAGTAGCGTAGGAGGGGGTTGACTGGGGGGTTCGTGTAATATTTGGTCCCCTTCTTCGGAAGGCGAACTCGAACGTGAGTGGGAACTTGCTTTGTCTTTATTTGTGGTTGTGGGCGCGCTGGCGCTCCCAGCGTTTGCCTTAATACTCTCATTCATGGCCCCAGAGCGGGGGACGCCTGCGGGGATTTTTATCTTTAGCAGGGATGATCTTTCCTCGTCCTTGCTTCTCTCTGTTCCGCCCTCCTTTCGTTCTCCAGGCCCGTGGAGAACGAAACGGCGTTTAGCCATCCGACTCGCAAAGTCCGCGCTATCTTCGACCCTGGGCGCCTGCGCCACTGAACTTACGTCTATGATGGGCGTGGCCTTGGACGCGGCCATCAACGCTTCCAGTCCCACGAGGATGGGCATGGATGCCACGTCAGCCGTCTCAACCTTTCCTTCAATGACATCGAAGTAGGTGTATTCGCTTCTTGCGCGGACGACGTCCCTCGCCTCATTTGAGTAAATTCTGGATAGGGCGTCACTTAGAACGTTCTCTACGCCCGGAATGTACACTGGTTCGAAGTCAAATTCCGATATTTTCTCAATCCAACGAGCCTGTCGACCGGAGAGGTTCTTCTGACGAAGTAAGTGCACCAAACCCTTGTGATCTGTTAACCATTTAAAGTGACAGCCTTGTAGGATATCTCTATGCCGCAGCATCGATTCAATACCCGCCAGCATCTCAATTTCGTGGACGGGGTAATTCTGTTGAGCAGAATTCAGCTTCGCAGAATAAAAGGCGGCTACGCGAGCCTTCTGCCAATCATTACCTTGCGCGACGACACCAGATATGCCCGTGGCACAACCGTCGGTGATCAACCAAATGGCTTCGGCGCCGTCCCCGTAAGTGAGGGGCACCCGGTGGTGATCGCGCCACGTGTGTAGCTTGTGCTTAATGTCCTCAAATGCTCGTTGGTGCGTAAATTCCCAACGGAACGAGACACGATCGCCTGTTAACGATGACAGGATTCCCATAGGGATTCGTACACCTTCGATGTTATCCGCTAAATATCCTACGGCGCCCAGAAAACCTCGGAGCAGATCGCGATTCGTAGGCGTTTTCCAGTTCAGAATTGAGTCGATCTTATTCGCGTCCATCCGGATGCCTTCGCGGTCCACCACATGGCCCAAAACGCTGAGCTCGGACACAAGGAACCTCATTTTCTTTTCTGAAAGGTAAAGCTTCTCTCGTTGCAATATATCCAACACGATCTTTACATGTGTCAAGTGGTCATCCAACGTATTGGAATATATATATATATCATCCAGGTATACGTCCATGAAGACACCAATATACGCCGAGAAGAGATGATTCATCAGGGACTGGTAAGTTGCTGGTCCGTTGCAGTCTCCCTGCTGTAGGACTAAGCTAACGATATTCCCATTAGGAGTGGTGACCGCTGACCTTTCGACGTGTTCGGGGATGATTCGAATCTGCTCGTAGGCGTCACACCCATCGAGCGACGAATATATTTGTGCTGGGCGACCCTTCGAAGGATTCCCTCAATGTCTGGCAGAGGCGATGTCATTTTCTTTGTATTCGCGTTACGCTCTCGAAGGTCGAACACGCAACGCAAGCGGGTGGTTCCTGGCTTGTATATCAACAACATGGGCACAGTGTTCCCAGAGTTAGACACTTGCCATCGTCCGGAGGCGATGTACGCTCCCCATTTCTCGGACCACTGCTCCCTGAGGGGATCCGGACATCTGGAAGGTCTCCAGGAGTATATCCTATGCGGATCAATGAGTGGGATGGAGTGATTGATGTCACGCATCGGCGGTAGGGGCGTTTCAGTAGCTGTTTGGCAAACGGGGAGCGCGTACTCACGCAAATGTTCCCTAGCTTTCTCAATATTGTCCTCAACTATTTGCATAGACCTTGATGCGAGCTTCGTGACGTCGGGGCCCTTAAGGGGAAGGGCATTCGTCGAACCTAGAACGACACGAGGTGGGTTAATTCCTAGAGTGACTTTATGCTGAAACATCCAGGGCGTACCGAGAATGACATCATAGTGAGCGATATTGGCGACGTCGAAATATCGTTCGCCCTCCGAATCTTGATACTCAAGTTTGGTCCGACAACCGAAGTTAATGCGCGACCTCGAGCCCTGGACGGCTAGTTGCAAAGACAACGGTGTCTGCAATTGAACCTTTTTGAGGCCTAACTGGTCGACTATGGTTGTGGAAAGGAAGTCCCCTAGGGAGCCCGAGTCTAAAAGAGCACGAGCGGGATGCCCGTTGATCTTTACGGTGACGACCAAAGGTTTGGGTACGGCTCGCGATGGGTCCTTTGTGGCTGACGCATTTCGTTGAATTGCAGGGTACGTCCCGCGTTCTACCTGTTGACCATTCAACTCAATCACGACTAGCATATTGCCAAGTTCACCAAAAGCACAGCGGGACGACCGTTCTTTCCAGACTTCGTCGTCATCCTCGGGTACCGTGGTTGCTCGGCGTTCGTACCCGAGAGAGAAGATGCCGGAGTTATCATCGGCATGGACCTCCTCTTTATTGCTTTCACGGAAGAGGTTGTTGGTGTCAAATTCCTCGTTGGGTTTCTCAAGACGCCTGAAAAATTCCCAAGTTTTGGCCGCCACCTGTTTGTTATACCAATGGCCCAAGTTCGTTTGGGGATTTTGCAGGTCCGTTTTAGGAATACGACAGGTGAAGTCTCTGTACTTATCTCGGATAATGTATAGTGACGGGTCGTTAGCATCCTGTTCAGCGTCGAACCTTCCACTAGAATCAAATAGGTTAAACTCTTCGTCTCCTATGTAGGGGGCATTGTTTTCTAGGAACATCCTGGTAGCTTCAGCTAGTATATCCTCCACTGGAAGGGCCTTTCGACAGTAATTGGCCATAAAGGAGGGTATTCCATAGGTCTCGCAGCACCTCAGAGCGTAGCGATATGGGAATGCGATGTCATTTTTTAGCAGTACGCTGTAGTTGAAGACCAGAGGCACCCGGTCGGTGTACCAGGAGTCTACGATCATACACTCCCCATCCGATATCTTCTCAATGGAGAAGCGTTTGTCCAGAAAGGAGTCTTCAGGCGGTAACCGGATGCTGGGGAAATCCTTGTCTCCTGGGAATCCGAGTACAATCCCTACGGCATCCAAATGTGCCGCCTGAACAGGGAGGGCAGGATCACCAAACGGGGGGCAAGACTCCCAGCTACGGGTGGCGAGAGGGGGAGGGAGCTCGAGGAACTCAAAATCAATCAACTCAGGCATGTCAGCATACGGGTCTTCCGAGTCTGAGTCTTCGCCAAGAACGTCCGACCAGGGAAACTGAAGGTTGACGGCACCAAGGTCCAGCTCTTGGAGAGGTTCCTCGTCGTCCGTGTTCAGAGCTTCATGCTCCTCGAAATCGATTTCTATCGCATGAGACGGGAGACCCGGAGGTCGGTTTCCGCTGTTATTCCGAATGGAGTCCGTGGAGGGACAGTCTTTTGAGACATGCCCCTCCTTTTTGCACCTGAAGCACTTTCCAGCCTTACGGAGTTCCTCAAGCTCTTTCGGGGAAAGTTGGGATGCAAGACGCGGGCGTCCATCGTTACTGGAGGTGTTTCTACCTCCGGATGTTCTATGATCGGACGAGTGGTTAGATTGTCCAGTGGTCTTGGAGCCGCCCTGAGGCCCCTTTCCGTTCCCCTCACTCGATTGGGTGTGGGCATTACCATTTCGGTTGCGGCCCTGTTGTCCCTTACCAATGGCCGAGTTTGAAGTGTTAGGGGCTCTTCTACCAAGGCGAGTATTCTCTACCACCTCAAGGAGTTCAGCGCGCTCAACGACTTCGTCCCAGGTAGATATGTTGGGATTTAGGCGTTCGCGGTACAGTTCGGCTCTGATGACGGGCTTGAACCCATTCCACAACTTGACCACCTTCTCTTGTTCACTCACGGAGCCAATAACATCATACTTTTGTTTGAGTTGAGCTGCGTAGTCGCGAACGTTAAGCTCCCGTTGCCAGAGTCGCTCAATTTCTAAACGAGTTTGCTCTAGGAGATCTACTGGGAAGCAAGCGTTCATTAAACCTTCGAAGAATTCCCGAAGCGTCCAGGCTCCAGGGTTCATGGATGCTTGTTGAAGGTAGAAATCATAAGCCCGGCCCTTCAAGAACGTGGCTAACTTTCGAATTCGATATTTCCTACGAACACCGCCTTCCTTTAGGTACGCTGTACCATCACTCACGAAGCGATAGAACGATGTCAGGTCTGCCTTTCCATCGTAAGCTTCTGGAGGCGTTGGTTTCAGGCTTGATTTAGATTTCACTTTGGATCTAGTCGACTTCTTGGGTCGTCGTCTGCGTCCACCACTCTCGTCGGCACCGCTGCTCGAGCTGCCAGAACTATCACTAGAATCACTTGACTCATTGTCTGAATAGCTCTCATCGCTTGAAGATGGGGTGGATGGGCTACCCCAATCTCCTTCGTCATCAGACGAGTCCTTTTGGCGACGACGCCGAGCTCGCGAATTGTCCACGGACTTTAGTGCCCTCCCTAAGAAGCTGTTGGGAGGGATCTGGGAACTTGGTAAGAAGCTAGACTTGTCTGTCTTTTTTGCGGCTGAACGTTTCTTAGAGCGAGCCTTTGGTTTACCAGTGGCTTTCTTGATATGATCGCGAACTCCTTCAGTTATAGGGGTTCGAGAGGAACGGTACCGGCTATTCTTTAGTCGGTCGTTTTCCTTTTCCAGTTCCATCAGGCGCTGACGGAGTTGCTCTCGTTCGTCTGTCTCAGGCGTCTGTTGGGCTATGTCCAGAATTACGGGAGCGCCGGCCTTCGATCCTTCTGCTACACCTCTATCTCTAGGAACATGGCGATCATTATCGCGAGTAAACTTCCATGCGGCAAGAGCACGCGCTTGGGCAATTGGATCGAGTTCTTCGGCAGCGAAATTCAGATTACCCCAGTTACGGGGGTCAGGATTCTTTCCTTTGGGTGCAACAGCTTTCGGGGCTCGATCATTCTCAAGGTTCTCATTGTTGATTCTAATCTCACGCCTTTGTAGTCTTTCTCTCTCTGCCTTGTTCAGGTTATGGTAGGCGGAATCAATGTTATTAATTTGCTCAGCATCAAGCGTATGACGGCGTCTATCCAGCGAGGACGTGCTGTGTGATCTACGATTTCTGCGAGTTACCGTGGTCCAGGTGCTCGAGTCATCATCATCATCCGGCGTGTCAACCTGAACGCCTTTCTTGGCGGTTTTCTCACCACTTTGGGCGGTTTCCAAGGCCGGTCCCTTTTCTGGACGGCTGGAAGTGCTCTCTGCTGGCCTAATGGTCTCAACAGGTGTCTGAGTAGCTACTACCTCAGAATAGCTACGGCGCGATGCCACCGACGTTGGTCGGCTCAGAGGTTCTACGATGGGATCTTTAGTACTGATATCCGTGAGCTCGGACTCACTTCGGTCAGGGATGTCTTCGGCTTGGCCCTTACGGCTTCGAAGACCATATCGGGAAGAGATCGGAATACGGGACGACATGATGATCTAAGGATAAGATAATCAGAGGACTTTTGTTTTGGGATGACTTAGTGTCGTTTTTTTTTTGTTTTGGGGAAGAAGCCAAGGGGTCTCAGTGGACCAAACTGAGGTGGACCTGTAGGCGAAGCAGGGTGTCGGCGGGGTCTTCTTTGTGTCGAACGGTGGGGGCTTTTCAAAAATATGTAACGCGGAGCGTTATGGTAACGGTCACGTACACGATAGGAGATGGGAGATAAGAGAGGAGTAGAGTTAGTCCGTCAAAGTGAAAGGAATAACCGTTCGTATTTTCCGGGAACTCTACCCTTACTCCTTCGTACAGGCTAGTCTATATACTGTGGCTAGAGACGAGGCAAAATAAGTACAAAGGAAGGAAGGATCATGTGTGTAAGGCAGAGGGTTTTTATAGAGAGGGGATAATCCATACGGTGAGGAGAAGGGACGTTGAAACAGGGGTAGGTAATAAGTCCGAAAGAGGAACTGAATCGTCACAGTGATGCGTGGCGCAATGGCCGGCGTCAAATAATCTGAAAATGAAAATAGAAATGGAAGAAGATTCGAGCGAATGGTCGCATCCCCTGTTCGTCTTTGCCACCATGCTTATCTAATGGTGAGAGGAGTTTATCTCTCCCCGATATACGTTGAACGTGGACTTCGAGAGAGGTTTTCGTACTGGCAAGTCGGCGCCAAATATGAACGACCGTTCCGAAGATGTTCATCAAAGCGATCCCCGGTTATCCTCAGCCATCATTCCGACCATCACGAACCGGTGGAAGGCTGTGTCCGGAAAGATAATGAATCTCGAGCAATATATGATGGTCGTACCTCCCTGTGGTAATCGTTAACGATGATATGCTGAGAAATGACGGTAATAAAATAACCGAGCCAGTTCCAGGTGGTGGGTACATGCTGCTCAAGTGCTCGCTCACACGCATGCATCAGAACTGATGATCCAGATTAGCCGTGTGATAAGCTAGAATTTGGAATCTGAATAGTATACTCCCCACTCACGTCATCAGGTCCGGAAATGCCGGGAAACAAGTGGGAGATATTGAAGGTTTCTCTCACATCACGCACTGCCACCTAATATGCAGGAACACCGCGGCGGGAAGTCATCGGGCTCACTCCCAGGAGGAGGTGACATGGATGTCTCGCTTTTACCGTTCTCGCGGCGCATCTTCTACGGGAAGCATATCAGAAGTTCCAGATATTATAGGGGATCGCACAATTTACCGATACATTATGACCGTCTACTGGACGACGCCGCGTCCAGTGCCTCAAGCTGATCTACCAAATCCTCAATCGCCGACCTCGGTCTTGACGCGTCAGCACCACCCTCATGACTTCCCATCGGCGAGTTAGCGAGCCATAAACCTTGGCCTTGTCCTAAATTTGCTGAATCACGCCTCGTCGGAACCAGAGGAGCACCCTGTGGTTCGAACCCCGGAGCGATGCGTCGAAGTGCTTCTCGCTTTCTCTGCGTCTTCTCTTCTTCGCGGGATTGTAGATATGCATCTCTGCGCGCAGCATGTGCCGCTAGGGTGTTGCGGCGGGCTGATTCCATGGTTAAGATGTGCGGTTCTAGAGTGAAAGGATAGACGAACTACACTCAAATCACACGAAGGAATCCGATAATTAAAATCTAGCTCGTCGAGGGGGGGAGAACAGTGCTTACATATGGTGATATGCTATCCGGTAGCGGATGGATGTCGGGTGGAAGCTCAACCTGAATCATTCCGCGATAGAGATGAATCATCGCCATTAAAGTCAACACAGCAATCTTACAGGCCGTGGAACGCGTAGACTTGGCGATTTGATAAGAGGTACATGGGCTGCTGCCGCATATTGTGCTGCATATTTATTGAATCAAAAATCGACAATTTGAGGGGATACGTGGCGTACAGTGCTCAGGCATTGTCGTGGTTGCGGTCGTACCTTTGAATCCGATGTGACATGAATGAAGGCGTGACGCTCCACCAAGTCAGTCACAAATTGTGATCGTGAGCATTCACATTGTTGACGAGAACAACCACAGTCTAATGGTATGGGTGCGAAGCGCGAAGCCCTCACTTCTTTTGACATACTCAACGGCCTATATCTAGAGACTAGATGTCGTCTGCTTCTTCAAATCTAATCGCCTCCGCAGAGCTGATATCTCAAGGGGCTGAAGCTGTAAATGTCCCGCTTTCTGAAGATAAACAGCCCACAAGTTGACCACGATAAATCAGAAAGTGTACAAAGCGCATATACATTCTGATACCGTGCCGATTCTTGTAAAACACCGATTTCGGAAGGGATACCGTCATCCGACGTTAGATGCTTCCTTGACGCGATCACGCGTGGCGGGTGAGGCCAGAGCGTTGTTGAAATGTCTCCGGTGCGTTAAGGCGATTATTCATCAATGAAAATCGAGTGGCTGATACGGCATCTTCAGCGCAGGTGTAAACGTGCCTGGGATTCGGATGGTAGATGCCACCGAGGGCATATTGGGGATTGAATGGATAGAGGGGATGTGTGTGAGGAAATTACTACCTGGTGGTGCGGAGACCGAGACGGAGCTTTCTGATGCCGACGGAGCACCACCTACTGGTGTTGGTACGCCTGATCACCCGCTGATTCTCTAACTATTCGTGACTCCCTATCCAATAGACGCGCTCATGGGCTTGATCGGAACGGAGATTGCGAAAATGCATCTAGCGGGTATCATTCACGGCGACCTAACGACATCGAACATGATTCTAGAATCCTCGCAGTCACCTCGATTGGTACGGCCGCCGTCAGTATATCAATATATCTCGTCTGACTGGTTTGTTTGAAGGTGCTCATCGATTTCGGGCTTTCATATCACTCAGGGCTCGTGGAAGATAAAGCAGTCGACCTCTATGTGCTAGAACGGGCTTTCGCTTCCACCCATCCTGACTCTGAACCGATGTTTTCTTCTGTTCTGAAGGCATATGAAGTTAGGATGGGAGAGCACTGGGCTTCCGTGTCAAAACGTTTGGATGATGGTGAGTTTACGTTGATTCTAGTTGGTGGACATTAATGCATACGCCTCCAGTGCGACTCAGGGGTAGGAAGCGCAGCATGGTGGGATGAATGGAATACCCGGCGACATTACCGAACTCCCTCCCGCGTGCCTTCAGAGGTGTCGTCGAGTTTCCGCCACCGATGTCGGACAATCGATGTTACCTACACACGCGCTCCAAAGATACGGCCGTTTCCTCATATCAATAAAGAACGCAAAGACCTGCGTCTAAGTGCCCACAACGGACACGTCGCCGTAGTAAGATTGAAAATTTCTCCCTAATTGTGTATCGTGTATTCCTTTGCACAGCATTGAACTTCGCATCAGGCCTCTGGTACTTGCCATATAACGTACGGCTATGAATGCGCTAGTACTTGTCTCAGTACTAGATAATCCCTTATCGACAATGGGCGCCCCTCAATACTTCGCCAAGTCCCTGCAAAGATCATCACAATCCGCTTCAACTGACACGCAGCTACTCCTGCATACGCCTATGTTTAAGAGTTCATGTCCTTCAGCAAGGATAGCTACGAGATAGATATTGTCTTACAGAATCCGGAGCCAGCCGGACCGTTAACTGGACCATGGCTGCACACCTGGCTGCAGCAACCAACATCATTGCGACTAACGAGGCCGTTTTCTCGGGGCGTTGATCGCTGACGCGGACACAGAGGAGAATGCGGAGCCCAAGACGAGCATAGATGCGAGAGCGACGAGATGGTTAAGAACGACCATGATTTATGAGGGGTAATGCGGAGAGTGGGCTACGAGGTGTGTTGGTAGTGGGAGAGGTGAACTTCCTTGTCTCTTGACCTCCCCTCCGTTATACGTACGCTTTATGCTCCCTCGCAGGCGGCCGCCAGGGACATCTGACTTCGGAGGTACCTTGGTCCTCTCCTCACTAACGCAAACATTGTATACGTTCCATCGACATCAACGGCAAAGTCTGCCCTTCGTCGGCATGGTCATCACCATCCGCAGTAGCGCTCGCCCCACTTGCGATTGAATTGTCGGAATGGCTCCCCAGAGATAATTGAGTATGATTGTACGTAGCAGCGCCAACTTGTCAATATCATAAGCTATCTTTAGTGACCGTCATATAATACTAGGAACGGAGTGGTATTATTAGCTTGATGGCCGAGCCCTGGTGCGCCTGGTCTTGGAATTACGCCTGACATTGGCCTTGAAAAATATATGACCCGCCCTCCGGGGTCCTCGGCGCTCGTAACAAGGCATTACGGATATTTTATTGTTAAATCGGTCGCGAGAGTCACGAGGGTTTCACCCATCCGCCGCCAGAGTACTCGGACAACGTACATATTGGTTCGAACATGAGGCATGTTATTAAATAAGACGCATTGCTACATGTACATGCGTCGCGGGGAGCGGGCCTAGTTTAGTTTATCTTTGAAGGAACCTAGAAGTAAACGAGGGTTCCCACCGTCATTAAAAACTTGGATGTCGTCTTGCATGCCCGCCCATAGATGGTCGAGTGTACTAGCATTCGCGTTAACATGCAACTGCCTGCGCCGTTTCCAAAGCACCCCAAATCATAATGATACGTACGGTAGGAACACAGTACAAACTAATGGAATCCCAAATTAATGGTAGCTTAATGTGAAATTTGGGAGAAGGAATAGGGATCCACATGTAAAGAAAGATTGTAGATTGTGTCCATAGCCGCGGAAAGATTCGACTACAAGATAGGTGTGCGGGGAGGAATGAACGACAAAGGGAACGTAGATATCGTCAGGAATAAAGAAAGGAAGCACCGGAATAAGGGGAATGCAAGCGGAACTAGATATCAAAGAAAGGCTTGTCGGTGCCAGGTTGCTGCTGCTGTTGCCGAGCGAACGGATTGTGGCCTCCGGTTTGGGCGGCAACGAGCCTGGCGGCGTCTGACTGACCGTATCTAGACAAAGGTTAAGGTTGAACTCACATGTCCCGCATTGAATTTAGATTGAAGCGTACCTCAGTATACCGGTATTCCCGAAAGTATCCATCCCGTCGTCTTTGTTCGCAAATAAACTGGCGAGTTGGGCGTGCTGCTCGTCGTTCTTCGTTTTGACTATAGGGGGTCTGCCTTGGCCTGGCCCCGACACCGGGCTCGAAGAATGCGATATGGATGGCGTGATTGAAGGGCTTGAGGCGAAAGATGGAGCCGAAGAACTGGCGTACGTCCCCTGGAGGTTGAAGGATGGTCCCCTTGAGGCAGTGGGCGACGGACCCAGCTGCGCGGGCGAAAACGCTGATGGAGATGGAGATGGCGCGAAAGGGTTGTTGGTTCTAATTACGTAGCATAAGTATATACGGAAATGAAATGTAGACATTACCCACCCAAATCCAGTCGGCTGCGGTGCGATAGGTTGTTGAGGCGCGAAGAGGGAGGTGTTTTGCTGTTGAAGCTGGGCCTGTTGGGCCTGCTGCTGCTGCATCTGTAGAAGTTGTTGCTGCCTCAGCCACTCCTCTTGCTGTTGCTGCTGCTGAGCAGCCTGTTTGCTGGGCAAGGAACTCTTGTTGCTGACGAAGGTATTCGGCCTAGACGAATCGTGGTGAGTAGCACGCGAGGGGCGGTTACGCATTATGCATTACCTGGAGAGCTTCTTGCTGTGCTTGTTGCTGGTAAGGGTTGAAGGAGGTGAACTGAGGTTGTATTGCTGCAGTGAATTGAGGCTGCATCGAGGTAAACTGAGGCTGGAGCTGGGTGTATTGAGGCTGAAGATTGGCGTAAGGGTTTGCGTCATTGAGTGGGAACGGGTTTGTTGTGGTTGGTGGGGGACTGTGAGCGTGGTGAGGAAAATCGATAGCATCAAAAGGAAAACTACACACAGTTGGTTGGTGTCGTCGAATAGCGCGCTTGAATTCGAGTCCTCCACAGCTTTATGCCTTTTTGCCTCTTCCTCCTCGCTGAGTTTGATGGCCTGCTCAAGATCCCGTTCCTCCGCAGCTTTGGCTTGCTCCACCGCATGAGACCTCTTGCTTTCCTCGATGGCGCGTTTCAATTCATCGTCCTCCTTTGGGGCACCAGCACCAGGCCCGCGGTTATTACGCCGCCTTACTACATTTTCGTCTTCATCGAATGAGCTGGGACCACCTTCCTCGCCGCCATTCGCCTTGATCATCCGATCCCGCATATGAGCCCGCGACCGTCGTTCTTCCCGTAAACGTGATTCGTCTTGCAGCAGATTGGTGATATCTTTGGCCTTCTGCCTCACGTTGGCGCCTTGATCCTTACCTTCTTCGTCAATATACTGAAACTCCTTCAATGTTTTGATAACGTAGAGGTTATCGCGGAAGTAGATCACGACGTTTTCCGACCCCGCGTGCAGACAGTAATCAAGTAGAGTCAACGACTAAGATAAATGATCAGACTTCGCTGCTGAGCCGACTGCCTAGACTGCCCACCTTAAATACATGTCTCCAGTTCTTGCCCTTGTCGTTGAGGCGCTTGTCCAGCATCTCCATTATCTCAACGAAGTCCCCCCTGATATGAGCTTTCAGGAGACACGAAACCTTCCAGGACCGGACGAAGCTAGGTTGCAGACACGTACTGATTATACGTTAGCTGCGCAATCTCGTTCATCTGCGTGCCCGATGGCCCCCATGGGTCGTTCGACGTGGCCTCGCGGACTTTGGCCTGCGTATCTGAGTACCCCTTCGTGTAGTTCTTCGTGACTCGCAGCGCGGCCTTGCCCAGGTGCTGCATCGTAGCGGGACGTTTCGAGGTGAAAGTGAAAGTACGGCACGATCTCGGGATGCTGTACAGCAATCACGGGAATTCGCATGGTGATGAATTCTGATCATAACATGTCACAACAACCTCCACCTGGCTCGGGTAGCTTACTTGCAGTATTCTCAACGCTTATGTAGCATGATGTCTATTGACACGGGTACGGCCTTGGACTCAAAAATTGTTCCACTTCCTCCCCCACCGTATTCTCGACAAATGCAGAATTTGCGAGCCTGCAAGGGGTCCCAAGCTAACGCTCCATATCATCCATTATCTTACTGCATTTCACCATGCGAGGCCCTGGCCAGAAAATACCCTCTTTCCGAGTCCAAGGATTTCTAACCACGCCCACTTTCCCCGACCAATCGAAGTCAACAACCTTAAGCTGCATCCCATCGGCGTCTTCCAGCTTTCCCTCGTTGAGCTTGAATATGATGTTGTTTCGCGGAAATCACCCCGGATTCCAATAGCCTGCAGCACTTTTCTCACAGTGTCCTTGATACGCCACCGCTGGCAAGGGTGTTTTGGTCTCAAAGTTCATCCCTACGGATAAATCAAACAGAGAAACCCGGCTGTTGCCGAGGTACTCCATCACGTACGCTGTTGGGGCGCCGCGGAGGATCTTGTAGAGGAGCGTACCCTCGAGCCGTGAGATGGGTGTGCACTAGTACTCGCGCGCCGTAAGTCCGCATATCTGCCCCGCCTACGAGCTTTATGAAGACCCGCTAGGGCGTTACATCGGGACTTGCTGAGTCGCGGGGGGCATCTAGAAGCTCTACGGGTTTGAAATGGGATAAATGCTAGCCCGTGGCAACATAAGTATAGTCAGTATGAACCCTTGGGACGGACGGTCTAGTAGACTGGTCGACGAGAGCTGTCGTCTCTGAACAATATACTAATGACTGGGAGGGTGAGGTTCCCGCTGTACGGACGTACGCTCTGTGCATGGTGGCGGAATACTCGAGCCTTATGCGTGCATGCACGAAGTCCATGTCCGTCAGCGAGTCGACAACGGCATTGACGCCGTCATGGAATGCGCTAGCATCACCTATACCCCACACGTCTATTAGGTTGGATAACGCATCGGTGATGACTTAATATTTAATAGGCATCGCCCACACGCCAACCAAGAACCTGTCCCGGCTCTTGGGCTCCTTTACTTACTGAGATGCGCGAGAAGTGATCATGTGCGGCTCTTATCTCCACACAGAGTGTATGGCTCGACCATTGAATATTGAACGTTGAGTGTCTATGTGTCTCTGTCTGATATTACCTTGGCGCACCATCGCGCAGCCACAAAGTCGTCCAAGATTCAGACGCTTCCAACGAAGATATTGGTTCATAGCATATGTCTTTTTTCTTGGCTTGCAATGGAAGAAATGTAATAGGGGGATCCTTTTAGGCTTATCTTATCCGATTCATATCATAATTCCGCTTACTCGCTTACTCACGACTGGAGATAGACTCGAACTATATAAGCGGTCGGGGCGAATGTATATTTCTCTATAATCAAAGTAGTCATGGCCATTCTTGTAACAGGCGCAGGCGGCAAGACGTCGAAAGCAGTAATCCTCCAACTCAAAGACGCTGGGATCTCCTTCATTGTAGGATCCACCCGTGGTGCTAGCGCATCCTCGCCAGGCGTCGACGCCGTCAAGTTCGACTGGACGGACGAATCTACTTACCCCATCCCATTCCAGCACGCGTTCCCCAATGGCGAGAAGATCACCGCCGTCTACATCGTTCCCGGCCCCGTCGCAGAGCCTTCTCCCGTTATCAACGCCTTCGTGGACTATGCAATGAAGGAACAGGGCGTGAAGCGATTTGTGATGTGTGCTGGTGAGACGCTGAAGAAAGGTGGCCCTTTCGTTGGGGAAGTGTGGTCCCATTTCGAAGATGTCGGCGCAGAGTATATGGTTCTCCGACCGACTTGGTTCCTGGGTGAGTTGCGATATCAATGATAAGGGCCTCGAGGGCGTAGGCTTACATTGCGTAGAGAACTACTTGGATTGGTTCTATTTGCCCCTCAAGAACGAGAACAAAATCTACACGTGCGCTGGGAACTCGACCATGGCGTTCGTGAGTGCGGAGGATATCGCAGCTCTCGCTATCGAAGGCCTCACGGCCGAGAAACCATTTAACCGCGACTTCGCAGTCCATGGTCCAGAGCTGGTGACCAACGAACAAGTCAGTGCACGCTGGCATTATTTGCACCTCCGCTGTTTAATGATGTATGACAGCTCGCCGAGAAATTCAGCAAGGCACTCGGGAGGAAAGTCGAGCACGTTAACATCACGGAGGAGAAGCGAGCGGCGATGTTGACGGATGCTGGGTTCCCGGCTGGTTTTGCTCAGTTCATGGCATGGTTAGAGGCTAACGCGCCAAACAAGGAACTTGATACAGCGGCTGCGAGGGTTACTGGGAGGAAGTTGGTGTCTTGCGATGAGTTTATCGAGAACCACAAGTCAGCTTGGCTGTAAGTGCAGGCGGGGCGTCAAATCAGTGTAAATCATGTACGGCTACCTATATATTCCTTCATATGTACCAATCATGCTATGAACAGAAGAGAAGAAGGAAGGGAAGGAAAGAACCTAATACAACAACACGAGCACTCCTACATGTATACCTGTGTCACCGGGTATATCATATCGTACATATATAAATGAAAATTTAGTGTAACCTAACAGACGAGGAGTCTACGATACATAACTAGTTAGGTTATAAAGTAGGATACTATACTGTATACACCATCCAGTGGTCCAAGACATGATAGGATAGGATAGGATGGTGGGGCGGATAGGCGAAAGAGAACGAAAGACGGAGGTAATCAAGACAAGGGCAGAGGAATGGGTAAATACTATGAAGGCTCTAAAAGACTGGGGCGCCTGATGAAAAAACCGGCGGCGAGGGGGTCTAGTCTCCTTGTAGGCGTCGGCCGCGATCATCAAGCCCGAACAGGTTCGCCAATTCGCGGACGGTAAGCTCTGCAGACGAAACCCCAGGAAAATCAGTTATGTACAATGCGACCGGAGGAGTAACGCCACGTACTACCGATCTTCTTGCCACTGCCCTCTCCAAGACTTCCATCGGCAAGGGTTTGCTTTATACAAAACATTAGTCAGGGGGTGTATAGTGCGCGTAGAAGACAAAGTATACAGACCTTCCGATCCTGCATCGTCAACACCCGATCTTCCACTGTGTCGGCAATGACCAGGCGTTGAATATTGACGGTTCTCATCTGGCCCAGCCTGTGGCATCGATCGAAGGCTTGAGATTCTACGGCCCGGGACCATCCCAGATCCAATGAAATAACGTTATTCGCCCGAGTGAGATTCAAGCCAACACCTGCAGAAAGAACGATGTCAGACGCCATGGATGGAGCAAGCGAAGAGGAAATGCGCCCACCTCCGCACTTCAGGGACATCAACATGACCCGTGCGGTGTCCTTGGTCATGAACACCCGCACAGCTGTGTCGCGACTGTTGCGGTCCATATCGCCTTGATATCTTGAGAATGGTTGTTAGACAAATGCACTCGATACTGCGACGGCCGCGTACTTTACATGTGGGACCCCGGCTTCCCCTAGATAGTTTGAGACGAGGCCAAGACAAGACGTCCATTGGGAGACAATAATGGTCTTTATGAGAAGTGAGAGTCAACACAAACTGAACTTCGTGTGGGACTCATGACATACCTTTTCGTCTGGATGGTCTTGAGCTAGCTTGCGAAGGATTTCCATCATGTACTAGATATTTTTGAATCAATATCGTCGCTACGACGTTATGCGTGTATTGCACGCACCTTCATCTTGGTTGAGGGTAAGAACTTGGGCATCATCATCACCGGACCATCGTGAGCCGCCGGAGTGGGCTTCGTGACCGGCTTCAAGCCGAAGACAACTTGTTCATCAGGCATCTCGTCGTCCGAGTCAAGAACGATCGTGCGCTTGGTCAGACGTTTCTTGATAGCCCGACTAGCACTCTTCTCTTCGTAGTCCTCATCGTCATCGGAATCGACGATGAAGTCGCTCATGTTGTCTTCGTCGTCGTCATCTTCTTCAGAGACCTCTTCCTCTTCGGAGAGTAGCATTCGTCCCCGCTGTCGATAACTGTAACGCACTTTGATTTGGGCTTGGGTTTGCCCTTTGCCTTCGCTTTCGCTTTCGCCTTGCCCTTGCTAGTACGCCAGAAGACAGAGTTCGGGTCTTCGTTTGTGTCGGCCTTGAGCTTGGGCTTGGCCAAGGAAGGATCCAAATCCTCTTCGGACGGCTCGAAAGCAAAGCGAGAGAAAAGCTTCTCCGCGATGATGGAGCTGCGACAGACAGGGCCTAACAACACTTCAGTTAAGAAGTAAATGTACTGGAGAAGCGGACATACAGGGACGATCTTGATTGAACTGGGCTTCATCTCCATCAGGCAGTGGTGCATTAATAACATCGGCTATGGAAACTTGTTAGCATGGTAGCACAGATACAGGTATTTGGAGGACTTACTTATACATTCCTTACAGAATGTATGAGAGCAAGGAGTGATAACCGCGTCCGTGTAGTGATCAAAGCAGATCGGGCACTCTTCGTCTTCGAATATAGCGTCCACGGACTAAGGGGAATGAGACACAATATGTAAACAATAGGGGTATGAGGACTAACCTCCTTCTCAGCAGCAATACGCTTGAGGGCCGCCTCCTTGAACTTTGCCTTCAGACCATCGACGAAGTCCATCGAAACAAGGTACCTGGCACGCGTCAATTCGGTGCGAACTTCGGGCTTGTCATCGTCAACTTCGTCAGGGTGTACAAAAACCATCACCGTCCTCCTGGATAAGGATTGGATGCGAACAGATTTGTCGCAGGCGTAGAAGTAACACAAGCACTTGAGAATAATTCTTGAGGACTGTCCCCGCTCGTAAGTAGCGATTGAAAGTTGCCTGGGTTTTAGCTTCCACCTGTATAAACGGATCAGGTACCGTGGGATAGCCACACAGATAACTGCCTACCATCTTATAAATCTCCCGTTCCTCTTCGGTAAACTCGAGTTTGATGAGCTCGACCTCCTTGGGAGGCAATTCGATCAAGCGTTTGCCATCCAGTTCCGATGACTTCGTGCGCCGAATCATGCAACTGGCTAATATGGCCTGAAGGCGCACGACGGCAGTGGCGGCTGGAAACACATCGTAATGAGATGGCAAAATGAATACCAGGCTTAATAAACTCACGGTTCTTCTTCTCAAGCCGCGAAATATGAGCGTGGAATTCAGACCAGTCATACCATGGTCGCAGCTTGATGAATCGCAGATATGCATAAACGTCAGCCAACCCGTTTACAATAGGCGTCCCGGTCAAACACCACCGATGGGTTGCCTGTAGCTCGCTCACAGCCCGAGAAGCACCTATACGTTCCCATCTGTCATTATAGGAATGATTAGCATCAAGAAAATGAAATGCTTACGGGTTGTCTTGTTTCGAATAAATTGAGCCTCGTCAAGGATCACACGGTACCACTACGGGACGGGTCATCAGATAGGGTATCCAAGAGAGAAGATCAACTTACGTCCATCTGAAATAGGATGCCAGACTCTCGGCGAGCACCTCGGCGGCGAGTGAGTCGATCAGACTCATCTTCGTCGGAGTTATCAACAACGAAGCCTTCGGATTTGCGGCGCTTCGCTTTCGCCTTCTTGCGCTTCTGCTCGCCCTCGACATCAGGCCATTCGTAGGCCATCGTCTTTGAAGAATGAGTTACCAGTAATTACGCTCAAAGAACTTCGGACTTACAGCGAACGTAGTTAATACCACATCATACTTCAATAGTTCCTTCTTACGACGAGGTTTGTTTTTTTCCTGACGGCAGTCGTCAACTAATGAACATGCGATGTTGACTGTAACCCTACCATGATAAATTAGGACCTTAAAATTAATGTTCGTCTTCTCCTCGATTTCGTTCTTCCACTGCTCAAGCAGAGCGGTCGGAGCGATGATAAGGTTCGCCCGGCAAGCAGGGTTGGTAGAGACGTTTTTAACCATGGTAGCGATCCTACGAGTCCGCTCAGAATCTCAATACATGATGGCATATCCTAGACGACTCACATTTGAACGGTCTTTCCCAGACCCATTTCATCTCCTAAGATACCGCCATTGAAATCAGTATTCTCTCTTGTTGATCATCCAAGCGACACCGATGATTTGGTGAGGCATGAGCGCTATTTGCATGCCGGGCATTAGCTGATATTGGCCCGTAAGCCCCAGTGTCTCAAGCGCAGTGTCGACTCTAGCATTGCCGTCGAACTGCTCGGAGTTACCAGCCGCCATCAAAAACTTATCGATACTACGTGGGGCTATTAGCCGGCTATTGGTGAAAGAAGGTCGTAACGGTCTACGCACTCAGTGGCTGCTGCCTGTGGGCCTTGAAAGGTATCTCTCCCACGTCCGTGGAAGTCGCCGTTCTCGTCGCGAGTATCCCGCATGGCCGCGAGTTGTGGCATCACGTCCGAATATTTCTGCACAACGGCATCGACAATCTTAGTCTGGTCGATGTCAAGATCCATGAGGTCGTCCATGTCCGTACTTGGGTATCCGCTTTCGTCAGAATCATGCTTCCAACTTGGTCCTGCGATTGGTGAAGATGGCGGAGCCGGCGAAGACGACGGTGGGAGCGGGACCGCCTCCCATTTCGGCTCGCGCTTGATGCCAACTTCACAGGATTGACGCGAATGCAGATCTCCTGGAGACGGACGAGGCTTCGCTGGCGCACTTGAATTCTCCCTGGCACGCTTCAGAGAGCCGGGGGTCACAGCCATGTTCGCGACCTCTTGGATGTCGGTTAGACTATTACTGTCGACGGTGGCAAGTGGGCGCTTAGTGTCCATGGCTTCGGTCTTGACTTTCTTGAACGGTTGCAAAGGGGCAGGTTCCGTCTTGACGGAAGGACGAGGGGGGAATGCAGCGTCGGAAGCGCGTTTACGAGGGAGTGATGGCTCTACAGGTTCAGGCTTTATAAACAGCTCACTGGAACGGACGGTCAGCGCGTGTTGATCTCATATTAGGAGGGAAACGTACGAGCGCTCGGTTTTGACCGAAGCACGTCGAGAGGTCGACTGATCACAAGGGGATATCAGTGTCAATTCATTTAGAATTGGCTGGGGTGAGCGTACCGCTGCTGGGAGAGTGACTCTCCTATCCGCTAGTCGAGGTTCCTCGCGAGCAGGACGTTGGGACTTGCCATGCTCGTTTTTGATATGAAACTAAAGAAGTATAATTTAACCTCGGACCCGGGTCATCCAGACTAATCGAACCTTATAGGTGGCCAGGGATCCAAATCCTTCTTTCTTGCCACCGTCTCCAGCTTTCGAACTGCGAATGAGCTTGATGATAGCACCATCACAGCCGGTCTCAAGGCAAGAAATTGTTCCAACTGTATTAGAGATCAGCAATGCCTCGTGCAGTTTGGCAGTTTTCTGATAACTTACAGCCTTTTCCCGGTTCAAGCGTTAAACGATACTGCATGCAGTGAGTGGGAGTTAATGGAATAAGTGACGGACTATATTTACGTTTGTATCGTTTGGATTGGACGCAAAGAACTTCTTAAGTTCTTCGAGATAACTTGGAGGGATTTTGGCCGTCTATATGTCAATAATTAACGCGTCGCGAATGTACCGGCAAGTCAGGGTCAGTTGAATAACACGCGATGAATTAAGCGAAAAAGCGCGTACCGCCGCACGGGGGGTAAGGCCAAGATGCTTTTTTGCGAGACTGATAAGTGAGGGTTGGGATCCAGAGAGGGTGTCCATTGCTGGACGATGGAGAGACGTTGGGGAGACGAATCAGAGACGGGGGGTCGGTTTATATGGCGCGCTCTGAAGATTTGGCGTTGCTTGCCATGTTTGTACTTGTCGACGCGACAAATTCCCTTTTACAGGAACCCGCCCTGCCAATCGGGGTTGGGCAAGCAGCCACCGTTGAGCCACCGGCCACACTGGCCATCCATGAACAAAGGACCGCATGATCATAAGTCCTCGAGGTGGCCGCACTTTGACCTTTGCGATTGATGTGGCCAGATCACCCATGCCGAAGTGCGAAGTCTGTGTATCGATTGGTCGGGGAATCCGGGAATCCACAAGCCCATCGTATCTCGAGTGAGCCGGCGTCTAATCGATCATCCTTCCGAGTCCGATGTCATCGATAACGCATAACAGTGCATGGACTGCAGTGACTGCAATATTGCTCACAGTATAGAAGTAATCGCATATCTAGCATTGGCGTCTAAAGGACCTACAACGTCGCGCTGTGGTGGGAGAGCGAGAGAACGGACACATCACTATCATCGTTCCCATCGCTAACCTTCTTTTCGTGACTTCCCACAGCTGTTACTCGGATTCTATAAATCTGACTCTCAGGTTGAGCAGCTCATAAAGAGTGCGAATGGCGAGTATAAGAAGGATGCAAGTAGATTTCGATGAGCGGAAGTATCGATATATCAATACCTGCCTCTAGACGGAATCGAGGGGCGACCAATAGTAAGTAACTTCGCCCTTGGTGAGCACGCCCCTGTGAGCTGCATAGGAACGTGAGACCGACTCTGAAGTTATTCAAAACAGTCGACTCAGAGCGTTTCAGATTGAAAGCAGTGGTGCAATGCTTAAAGGTACCGTATCATAATATGTGTACATGGAACGTACGGCCGCCTTTGATACATGGAAATAACGTAGAAAATAATAAAAATAAATAGTCAAGATTCAAACGAGTCGTCAAGAAAATATCCTACAAGGAGCAGATCTGTACGCGCAGCACTTATCACCCATCATATCCACTGCATCGCCTCATACTTCGTTGTATGCGCTTGAGGAAGGCAAGGTGTCACAACCCCATCCGCTCGCCAATCACGCGTGTTCAACTTCGCAACAGTAAAAACGACGCCCTCCCTAGAGCGCCTCACCTTCAGCTTTTCGTCCTGCTTCGTATCCAAGCCCTCGATGGGAACGTAGTTCGGGAGTTTCGGGAGGGCGGGGTACGAGGGTAGCGCAATATTCGTTTTGTTTCTGAGTCGATGGGTTGAGATGGTCTCCGAGGGTCTCCTTTCCCATCGAGATGGGCGAGACTGCGGCCCCGCATCTTCCTCAATACGGATATCGTTGATAGGGTAAGTGAGGATGTCGACGGGAGATGAAGGGGTACTTGGAGGCTGCGAGTTGCCAGCGGTGCTGTTACTGTTGCTACATGACGACGGGGATGACGACGAAGGCGAGGGAGATAATGTTGGGAAGAGAGAAAGATGGAAGGCGTGAACATGGGAATGGGCACGGGTATTGATATAGAGAGTTGCGGGGGTTTCGCTTTAACCAACGCGCTCGTATCTGAGTGTACGCGCTTCTTGCGGTGTTGAGATCGTTGCCGAGATAGCAGGTGAGATTCCGAGTTTGAGCGTAAGTGCGAGTGTTTCGCGGGGGGAACATGAGGTTGAAGATCTGCCTCGCGGCCTGCGAGTTGGAGGGCGGTGAGAGACCGAGAACGTAGTTTGCGTAGGTATGTTCGCGTTTCGGGGATTGGGATTATCGATACGGGAGACGTAGATGTGGGTGTAGGTGGGGCTTTAGATGCGGATGTAGATGCAACTACTTGCGTACCCAGAGTATCCTGCGCAGGCTTGGCCTCTCTCGCATTGAGTGGGCGCTTCAATGCGATGCGTAACTCATCCCATTTAGGCTTTTGACTAGTGTCCACCAAATGCTCCAAGCCATTTGCCGGTGATTGGGGGACGGAAGGAGAACGAGAGGAGAGCATGGAAATCTCGGACCAGTCTTCTACAGAGCTGAAGGAATTGCAGCTGTAGGCGCTGGCACTCGATTGGCATGAAAATGGGGAGAGGATGAACGGTGTGAGCGTTCGGTCTGATGAAGTACTCGTAGCCTGTATGTTGAGAAAGTCAGCCACTCACGCAATATGCACTCTCCTAAGCGGGAATTGGGCGACTGACCTCTGAATTAGAGTAATCTTTGCAGCTATTGTCGCTGTAAGGAGGTGCGAATGGTACGGGGGAAATTATCAATGGAGTCGGGACCGGCCGTGAACGAATGTTGAGAGGGAGTGTAGAGTTCATAATAGAACGTCGGCTATAGAGAACGAAACGAATGAGATCCCGCGCGCAGCGCTTCAACAACGAAAGAAAATGGTCCGAGGTAGTGATTAAAACCCCAGCGTATCCTAAGGCCTTGATATTAAGCAATCTTGTAGGAACGCCAATGAGTCTTATATAGCCTTCACCACACGCGTTTCCAGAATCGGATACCACACGCCCTTCGGTGTTTCAGAAACCCATAACACTTGGGTGTTACATCAGCTTCAGCGACGAACCTAGATTCAAAATGTACGGGCTGGGACGCACAGCCAATTGCTCCAGAAGTGGGCATGGGGCAGACGGCGCGCAAGGTATGAATGGTAAATTTGGAGTCGATACGTGTTTTGATAGGGTATCCAGCACGTATCGAATGCGCCTGATGTTTGAGACAGCCTCGGCCCTCAAGTTGAAGCAACTAGCTTTCCTCCCGGCGATCCCCAAGTCCTAGTATGTTGCCATAACGAGTCCACTGCAACAACTCACTGCTTCTCGTCCCAATGACAAAGAGTTCCTGCCGCGTCGACTTATCTGCCAAATGTGACATGAAGTCAGCAAGTATGCAGATCGCTAGAAGCAAATAATATATCGTTGTTTTCGTGTCCTGCAAGCGAAATCGGTGCCAGAGATTGCGGAGGAAAGGGAATCCGAAACATGAAACTTGTTCAGTTGCAAAGGAAACTAGGCTCTAAACATGATGCCGCGGCCTTGCCGGCCCGCTAAGGAGAATCCCACGATAGGACGAGCGCCCATAGGGGCTAGTTCGCTAGTTATTGCTGTTTGCATAATACTAGCAATATTTCAGCGCCGCACACACAAAAATAGTTGCGGGAGGTAGTGTAAATAATTTCGTTTGTATCTCGTTCGTTTTTCATTGAGAGCTTAGAGTCAAGCATGGGGTTCATCCCCTGATCAATCTGCAGATGGGCATGTAAAAATCTTACAAATTCACCATGTATTATCACTGGTGTTTTGCAATACAGGCTGACTTTTTTCAGCTGATGAACACTAGGCATGTACTGTATTGTTATACATGATACCCAGACCAAAGCATTGGCCAAAATGTAGTGACTCAGGCTTGCAGCCCAAACCACCCTTGGACACGTCTTATTTACTTATGCCTCACCCAACACCTACTCTATTGGACAGATATTTATTACCTAGACTCCTATACCCTTTGCCCTACATGTCTAGTATATAAGGACTACCTATCTACTGTGTATTAGGTAGCCTAGTCAGACCCCTTGAATATGATGACTTTACCCTTGTCACCTTTCAACAGCACACTTCCACTCTTGTGTGGCATGACTGTTCACACTCACATCACATATTTTTAACATCTCCATTGCTGTAACCTCCGACAGTGCCCAGAGCACTTGAACCTTCCTGCAACACTGGACAACTGCCAGTCTGATCAACAGGCATCACACTGCATCACTTCACTTTCCCCCATTTACCCATTATGTCCCACAGTACCCATAGATGCACTGGTCAGCATGGTGAAAAACTGGAGCTCATTGGTGAGTCTCCCTTCCTTTCCACCACTCCTCTGCAACACTTGATAGTTGAGCTGAACATGAGTCCTTCTGCTGAGCATAGATGTGATGTCAATGTGAAGTGTGTACCCTCGAAAGAGGAGAATAAAAATAATTCATTTAATTATGAATGTGAATTGTCTGAAAGTTGTGACTCAGATGAATATGTAAGTCCTGAAAGTAAGGCAATAAGACTTAGCAGTAAGACTGTGAGAACACTTGAAAATAAGTCAGAAAAAACTCGGAAAACATATGATTGATAATATCAATCAATCTTTGCAAGGGGAACCTCAGACCCATGAGTCCCCTGCACACCTAAGAGATGGTCCCTCTAAGTTTGGTAAAGATTTTGTTCCTCAGGACTTGGGAAATCTTAATAATTCAGACAACAAACTCAATATGCGAGAGTTCCAGATTTGGCAACAGCTCCAACAGAAGCAACAGAACAGAGAACATCTCCAACCTCCTGTTGAAAAAGTGCCTGCCCCTGAGCAGTACAAAAAGCCTACATCTTCATCCATTCAAGCACGAATTGAGGCTTTGAAAGATGAGATTGATCAGCAAGAATGTGCAGCCAGAAAAGAAAGAAAAAATCAAGCTGTTGAGCATGCTCTGAGACTCCCTGTTCCTACATTTCTGACAGGCATAGATGCCCTTTGAATATATAAAATGACTGTAATCATAGTGGGGTCATGATACATTTGCAACTACAACTATCATATGGCCTATTGGATATATCACACAGTAGAACCTTATGTAAACATGCCTGGCAAAGCCTGTCCTCTCATCATTGTCATCACTGGATTCCCGTTCCTGCTGCATTCCCTGCACCCCACCCTTCTGTGCCTGCTGTCCACTTTTGGAGCATTGAATCTGCATCAAATCTGCAGATTCCATACATTACCCACATCGCCTGAACATTGAATGCCCAGATGCCCAGATGCCATGTTGCCTGAAAGCCTCCCCAAATATTGGGAGTGCGCTTCCTTCCTTCCTCTGCTTCTTGCCTCACAGATTTTGGCCATGGAGAGACATAGAATAGAAACATAAAATTTGACATATCAATATTCACATTCCCAGACACCCTGCTGTGCTGCCAATTATTCTGTAGTACAGCATCATCATTTAGTGCGGTGCTGTCATTTATACAGTCAGTTTCATTGTTAGGAGCCACACTCGCGGAGGGGCTCGGGGCTACGCGGACCCGCGGTTTGTGCGGTTCCTCGTAGAGCTGCGGGGAAACGAGGGGAGCGAAGGACGTACGGGCTTGGCTTCAGCTACTGGCTGCGCCTCCCACACTCTTGCGTGCCCTGTATTTCGGGGTGGAGTCCTACGCGGGTACCGAGGGTACGGGCGGAGGCGAGGGGAGAGAGACGAAGACCTCAGCGAAGAGGTGAGGAGCGAGTGCGGTGAAGGAACTAATATTCGAACTAAGGTAACTGTATGTACGGTACAGGACTATATACCTCAGGAACACGCGGCGTCCGCGCATTCACGAAACAGTAAGGAGTCCGGTGGTAATAACTACAGTGAGCTCGAGTATGTACGAAGTCCGTAATACGGGAGGTCCGGGTAGCCGCGTGTATGCGCGGCCCGAGTCCATTGCCAGAAATGCACGTGAACGTGCCCCTAGGGGCCTCCTGGATGCGCCCATAACAGTACTTCCCCCTTTAGGCCGAGACCCATAGAGGCCTAGGCGCTCGCGTATGAGATCGTGGTGCTGCGGTCCGTGCGCCGTGAGGAAATTTTCTTCAACGCGCACGTGAGCGGGAGAAGCGCGGAGGTGGAGTGGGTCGGGATTATAAAGAGGGAGAACGGGGCCGTGGGTGGAACGAGGCAATCATGGCGCCAACCAACAAACGAACCCGCGAATCCGCCAACCCCGACGACAAGGCCAACGAGCGGCGGCGACGCGAGGAAAAGCGGCGGAGGCAGGACGAATCCGTCGCGGAGTCCGATGCCCGTATTCGACGGCGGGAGAAGTTGAAGGCGCGGAAGGCCGCGGAGGATGCGCGCGTGCGAGCGGCGGTCGCACACTACGTTGCGACGCGAGGAAGGGGCAGCGAGAACGAGGACGATGCCGCCGAGGAGGCGACTAGCACGATTGCGGGGAGTGGTACGGGCCCGGGGACGAGGGAGACGGCGAAGGCGAAGGAGCCGGCGGCGACGAAGGGCGCGGAGAAAGAGTTGGAGCCCAAGGGGCCGCTGCGAGAGGTGCCGTGTCCTGGGTGCGTGCAGCGCGACTCGGAGTGTCACACGCGGCTGTAAGTAAAGTTCGCATTACCATTCTCTTTTTCGTACTAATCCCCTTATCAGCGTCAAAGGGGCCCGGACGTGCTGGGAGTGCAAGCATAGGCATGTTCGTTGCGGGAACGGCGGAGGCGCGGCGCGCACAATACCTGCGGCGAGCCCGGAGCCGTCTGTGGTAGCCGCGCTGGGCGAGTTGGCGGCGCAGGCGTTCGACCTGTCCGTCAGCAGCCTCCGTGGGTCGGAGACCCTTGCCCGGCTCGAGGCGAAGGTCGACGCGTTGACACACACAGTGCGTTGGATCGCGGACGTGGTGGGGGCGCCGGAGGACTTGGCCGCACGGGAGTACGAGCAGAAGATGGCCTGGGCCAAATCGCTGGAGAGAATGGCGCTGGCGAGCGAGGACGGCGCGGAGGACGGGATGGAGATTGATGGGGCGAGGCCACCGTCAACGAGTGAGACGGATGACGAGGAGGGCGCGGGAACGACGGACGACGAAGAAGAGGGGACAAAGGATAGGAAGGGGAAAATGAAGGTGGTGGAAAAGAGTGACGAGGAGAAGCGCGGCGACGAGGAGGAGGATAGTGAGGAGGAGTAAGCGCGGGAGCCTCGTCGTGCCGCGAAGGAAAAATGAAAAAGAAAAAAATATTACTTATATCTACGGTTACTTTCTTTTAATGTTTTTCTTACTGTTTGTTTTTTTCTTTTTTTTTTTTATATATATAATCTAAGTGTCGGACTTGTTTAGGAGAAATATGAGTAGAAGTAAGAGAAGGATGGCGCGCGGAGCGAGCAGGAGGGGAAAGGAAAAAAATGTTGTGATGAAGCGCGTATGCGCGCGGGGTGTGGTGAATATCGGCGGTGGTGCGCAGTCGCGCGCGGCTTTAGGGAACGAGATAAGTAGAAGCGCGGGCGACGCGGAAAAGAGAAAACAGGGAATTGAGGTGAAGGACCGCTACGCGGGTCCGGGTCTGTCAGGATAGCGCAAGTGAAACTCTGCAACGAGTTCTTGCGCGTTCCCGAGCTCATCCGCGGAGAGCCACGAGAATTCTTCATCGGTGTGCTCATAGCCGAGCCATCGAACGTAGTATTGGAGCTTTACTTTTCGTCGACGGTCGATCTTTGAGTCTACAATTTCGGCTATTTCAAATTCATCGTTACCATCGACTTCAATGGGAGGAGGGGGGGGTTGAACGCGATCAGGGATAGTGTTAGGCGTCTCGGGTTCAAGCATGGAGACATGGAATACGGGGTGGACCCCGCGGAGATTTTCCGGGAGACGGATAGTAAATGATGAGGGTCCGGCTTGGTGAATGATTTCGAACGGACCGAGGAATTTCTCCGCGAGTTTGTGCGAGGGACGAGTGGTACGGAAGAATTTGGCCTTGACGAAAACCTTTTCGCCAACCTTGAAGTCCGGCGCAGGGGCGCGGCGACGATCAGCTGGTCCTTGATAACGGGCTTGCGCCTCGGTCATCGCGGTACGCAGCTCTTTGTGAAGCTCGTCGAGGTTGGTTACGAAGGTCCGCGCGCGGGCCGAGGCAAGGTCGAGGTCGGGGTTGAGAGAGAGGTTGGGGTGGTAGCCTTTGTTCGCGAAGAACGGGGATACTCCGGTGGTAACACTAGGAGCGTTGTTGAATGCGAACTCGGCGAGAGGCAAGAGGTCAGCCCAGTTATCCTGTTGGTAATTGCAATAAACACGTAAGTATTGCTCGAGGGTTTGGTTAGTACGCTCCGTTTGTCCATCACCTTCAGGATGATATCCTGATGTGAAGTGGAGTTTCATGTCCAACCCTTTTCCTAATGAGCGGAAGAAGTGAGAGACAAATTCGGAGCCGCGGTCGGACGTGACGTGCGCGGGGACTCCGTGTTTAGAGAAGACATGAATAACGAATAACTTAGCTAGACCTTCCGAAGTGATGGTATCGTGGCATGGAATGAAGATCCCTTGCTTGGATAGACGATCCATTACAACGAGGATGGAGTCGTAACCGAGGGACGGCGGAAGCTTCTCGATGAAATCCATAGAGATTGAGTCCCAAGGTCGAATGGGGACGGGAAGTTGTTGTAGCTTGCCGTAGGGTTTGTGGCGCTGGGGCTTGCTACGCATACAGGTTGTACAGGACTTGCAGTAGTGTTGAACATATTCGCGGAGTTTCGGCCACGTATATTCGCGGCGAACAAGTTCAATAGTCTTGTTCTTGCCATAATGTCCAGCGAGGATATGATCATGTTTAAAACGGAGTACGCGGAGGCGAAGATCTCCGTGGTCGGGGACGTAGACGCGGCCGTCGAGGCGAAGTAGATTGTCTTCGGTGCGCGACCACCGTGGTTCAAGATTGTCGAGTCGAGCCTTCGTGATTGGATCTAATAGGTAAGCAGCAATAATGTCTTCGCGTAACTTTTCTGTATCCATGATGATGGAGCTGCGGAGCGCGGGCTCCCAGAGGTAAGTTGCGCGGATAGACGCGGTCAGCTGCTCGTTCGAAAAGATAGGTCTACAATTGTGAGGGTTGACTGTAGCGTAGTCGTCACCTCCCTCTCTAAGGTAGACATCCCATCGTCTGGTGAGGGCATCAGGCTTAGAGCCGAGCCTTCCCGGGCGGAAACGGATTAGAAGGTTGAATTGCGAGAGGTACTCGGACCAGCGCGCTTGCCGGCGGGTCAGAATCTTGGTGGTCGAGAAGTATTCTAAATTCTTGTGGTCAGTAACCACGTCAATTGGCATACCAGAACCTTCCAGGTAATGTCGCCAGACGCGGAAAGCCTCAAAGATGGCTAAGAGTTCCTTGTCGTGAACGTCATAGTTCAGCTCGACAGAACTGAAGGTACGTGAGTGAAACGCGACTGGGTGGATTTCACCGTCTGGAGTGTAGATGGAGAGGATCGCGCCAAGCGCGTAGTCCGAGGCGTCCGTCTCTACGACGAGTGGTGCATCCGGTACCCAGTGCGTAAGCACGGGGGCCGAGGTAAATGCTCGTTTCAGAGCTTCGAAGGAGTCGCGCGCTGCCTGATCCCAATTCCAGGGTAGTCCTTTGCGCGTGCGACGGGTCAGAGGAACCACGATATCCGAGTAGTTACGGATGAAGCGGCGGTAAAAGTTGGCGAAGCCTAGGAAGGACTGAATATCGCGGATCTTCCACGGCTCCGGCCAATCTTGGATCGTTTTGATTTTCGAGTTGTCCATGGTGAGGCCTTGGGGAGATAGAATGTAGCCGAGGTATTCTACGGTGTCCGCGTGGAATTCGCATTTGTCGGCACGCGCGTAGAGTTTGTGTTGGCGGAGCCGACGGAGTACCTCCTTGATGTGTTTCTTGTGATCTGTCATGTTATCAGAGTAGATTAGTATATCATCCAGGTAAATGATAACGTAGACGTCGAGAAGGTCAGCGAAAATGTCGTTCATAAAACGCTGGAACGCGGAGGGAGCGTTAGTTAACCCAAAAGGTACAACCAACCACTCGAAGGAGCCGTAGCGGGTCCGGAACGTGGTTTTCCATTCGTCTCCCTCGGCGATGCGCACCAGATAGTACGCGTGCCGGAGGTCGATCTTGGTATACACTGAGGCTTTGCGTGGAGAGTCGAGGAGATCCGAGATAAGGGGCAAGGGGTAGCGGTCTTTCTTCGAGACGCGATTGAGACCGCGGTAATCGACACAAAGTCGAAGGGAACCGTCTTTCTTCTTGACAAAAAGGACGGGTGCGCCGTGGGGCGACTTGCTGGATCGTATGAATCCAAGTCCAAGGTGTTCGTCGATAAACTCCTTTAAGGTCTGCTGCTCTGATTGCGAAAGCGAGTACATGGCGCCGACCGGAGGCGCGGCGCCGTCTTCGAGTTCAATCTTGAGGTCATAGGGTCGGTGTTCAGCTAGTGTGTCGGCCTTTCCTTTGCTAAAAACGTCGGCGTACTCATGGTATTCCTTGGGTACCGCGGATAGGTCGGGATCAGCTACACTAGCAGCTCTGGCGGATGTGGTTTCGGGTCGTATCATAATCTGGAAGACCCTGGATCCCGCAAGTCGGGACGCGGCGCGGAACGCAGCTGCGTTGATCAAGGAGATGTCGGGTCGAGAGGACGAAGTCGGAGCCGAGGTCGGAGTCGAGGGGGTCGTAGAAGTCGAAGATGCTTTAATGCAAGAAGTAGCGCGTGCCGCGGACGGCGCGCAAGAGCTCTGTCTAGGAGTGTCGAGATTTGGGGAACGGAAGGTGATGCTGCTCTGAGCCCAGTCAATCAACGGATTGTAGCGGGAGAGCCAGTCGTATCCAAGAACCACAGAACAGGACGGATCCAGAGGGGTCACAAGACAAGTGACGGTCATATTGTCGCCAGACGGGAACCGGAGATGGATATCTATTGCTTCGGTAATGAAGTTGTTAGAGGTACCATCAAAGAGCAGTAGTTTAATAGGAGCTATAGGATATGTAGTGAGTCCATGTGAACGAGAAAACAAAGTATCTACGAAACAATGGGTCGAACCAGAATCAACGAGAGCACGAAAATGAGCGAGGGAGTCCGAGAGCGAATTAGACGTAAGTAGTAAATGAAGCGCGGAAGGCGAGGAGAGAGCGGAACCGTTTAATCTACAAACTGCCGGCCATAGAACAGGTGGGCGACCATCACGAGCCGGAGACTCGGGGGCGCCGGTTAGTTTTTTCGACTCAGCATCAGAGATGTGGGCGGTAGATTCCGCGTCTTCCGCGGGCTCGGTGACCGCTGCGCGTCCCTTGGCCTTTTTCTGACTTTTGGGGCATTTGTTCGCCTTGTGCCCCGCGCCGCCGCAGAACAAGCAGAGCTCGTTGTCGAAGCGTCGTTGACGTTCTTCAGGCGTAAGCTTGCCGTTGGCGCCGAGGTGAGTGGAGTCTTTGGGGGCTGCGGGTGCGCGGGGAGCCGAGGACGAAGATTTAGAAGAGGAGGGAGCGGAGGACTTAGTGGACGGGGTGGACGCGGAGGACGATTTCGCAGGTGCGGATTTCTCGGAGGCGCGGGTGTTGCGTGTTCGCTCGGCTTCCTGTTCCCAATGACGCTGGTCAATGGCCTGCGCGAGGGAGCGGAGCCGTGCGAGCGATCCCGGCTTCGAGTGGTTCAAGAGCGCGTCCTTGATTCTGTCGGGGAGACCCTGGTAGTAACGGTGCTGGAGAGCCGCGGGGCCCCAGGACACCAACGCAGAGTGCTGCTGGAACAACACATTGTACTTACTGATGCGCTGCCTGTCCCCCATCTTGAGCTGGTCCAGTGCCGCTTCGGCCTCCGCGGTAGCGTCAAACGCACCAAAGTTCTCCTGGAGAACTTGAACGAAGGTGGAGTAGCAGTGGAGCCATTCGGGGTCCGCGGCGTCGTCAATCAGCTCGGGCTGGAAGTAGGCAAACGCGTTCCCCTTGAGATATGAGCAGGCAAACGTCACCTTATCCTCGTCGGAGGCGAGCGAGGGGGTGGCGTTGAAGTAGAGCTTGAGCTGGACGAGAAATGTGTTGAGTTTCATCGGGTCGGAGCCGTCGTAAGGGTCGGGGGTGTGAGGTTTTGGACGGGAAATGGAAGGAGCGGCGGGGGTAGCGGATGACTCGCGATGTAGGTCCTTGATTTCTCTACTGAGCGCGGTTAGTGCATGGAGAAACGCGTGGTCCGTGGGGCGGAAGTGGTCCTCAGAGCCGTTGTCTGAATCCCAGGGGCGCCGCGGTCCAGAACCGTGAACCGAAGGTTGCCTTTCCTCGTCCATCCGTCCTAACCCGTGGTCGCTCGGCAGGAGCGAGGGAGCGTGTCCTTCCTCGTTTGAGGGGACTGAGCGGGAATGGATTGGGGACAGGACGTTAAACGGGACGAAGGGCTGGGCAGGTTCGGATTTGGGTGTTTCTGGATCAAGAGCGGGTTGCGCGGGGACGCCTGCGGCGATCGTAGGGGAGCGAAACGGAGGGATGGCAGGCGAGGACGCCGCGCGCAAACGCGGAATTACGGGAGCTTTTCCCTTGTTCGCGTGGCTGCGTGCGTGGGCCGTGGAGACCAGCGGAGAGACGAGAGTGGCGGCAGCGTGTTGGCTTACGCGGGTGGTTCGCGAGGAGCCCGCTTGGGTACCGCCGGCCATGACGTTGGCAAGGACTTGCGGGGACGAGAGCAAGAGCTGGGTTGTGAGTTCGAATATACTGTTAGGAGCCACACTCGCGGAGGGGCTCGGGGCTACGCGGACCCGCGGTTTGTGCGGTTCCTCGTAGAGCTGCGGGGAAACGAGGGGAGCGAAGGACGTACGGGCTTGGCTTCAGCTACTGGCTGCGCCTCCCACACTCTTGCGTGCCCTGTATTTCGGGGTGGAGTCCTACGCGGGTACCGAGGGTACGGGCGGAGGCGAGGGGAGAGAGACGAAGACCTCAGCGAAGAGGTGAGGAGCGAGTGCGGTGAAGGAACTAATATTCGAACTAAGGTAACTGTATGTACGGTACAGGACTATATACCTCAGGAACACGCGGCGTCCGCGCATTCACGAAACAGTAAGGAGTCCGGTGGTAATAACTACAGTGAGCTCGAGTATGTACGAAGTCCGTAATACGGGAGGTCCGGGTAGCCGCGTGTATGCGCGGCCCGAGTCCATTGCCAGAAATGCACGTGAACGTGCCCCTAGGGGCCTCCTGGATGCGCCCATAACATTCATTCCAAATGTTTTCATGGAAATTATTATTTATGCAAAACATACTGCTGACAAAAAATACTTGATCACAACAATTCCATGATTAACACTACTCAAATGTCATTACTGAAAGGATCAGGAAATTAGTAAATTGCCACTGACAAAAAATAATTTTCCCATACTATCAATGCAAATTATCTTGAGGATATATTTCATGGTCTGTGAGTGGAAGGCAACCAAATGGGATTGGATCCCAGTTTAATAACACTTTGATAACAATAAAATACTGTTTCTTGAAGTATAGAACCCACAACCTTTAATAACTGATCAATAACCCACCAAGAGGTAGTGTAAATGTATTTACCACCTTTTCCCCTGTCCCCTGACTCCGCAATCACATGATGTGCCATTTCCTATATAACGTGCATACCTTACTTACTGTACGTTATCTTCCATACCCCCATAATCTCTCATTCATAATACACACACTGATCCTTTCATCTTGTTTTTCACTTAAGTGTTCGCACCTCCAGTGCGCTTCCACTTTTTTTTTGAGAACGGTCAGGCCTTGGCCTTTACTGCCTATTAGGGAATTCCTTGCCAGGATGTAACGACCCTGAGACCCCAGACCTCGCCCCAGTATTCCCATCCCCTTCCACACCCACAACTTCCCGCACTGCTCCCTGCCTTACCCTGTTTCCCTGTTGCCTAGCCAAACTGCCTTCCAGGTCATCCCCGTCCATTCCAGTGCCTCTCACAACACGCAGTCGAAGCTCAACCTCACACCTTGTGCCAAACGCCAGCTCTCACCACTCTAGAACCAAATCTGCACCAGTCTCCTTGCCTACTGTCAAGCGTACCCGCTTTTGAGTGGTCTGTTAAGGACCGTATCGCGGGGCCTCCTGACTCGTCCGTATAGGGGGCGCGGGAATGCGCGGGAAGCGCGGAAGCGCGGACGCGCGGACGAGAGGAGCGTACGGGACTCGGCTTCAGCTTTGATGCTGCGCCCTCCTAGCCCTGCGGTGTCCCGATTTCGGAGAGAGCATGGGGAGAGGCAGGCTCCGCGGAGGAGCCCGCAGCGAAGACAAGAGTTTAACAAGTGGCGAAGAAGGAACTAAGATTCAAAGTGTAGAATACATGTTGTACTAGTGCTACTATAAATACTAACTAACACATGTATGTAGTGAGGCTAGTATGTAAGTACACATGTTCATGAAACATGTAACAGAGTAATCGTAGTACTGCGCACCATGCATTAGCCTCGAGGGCGGAGCCCGAGGTATTCCGAAGGTCCGAGTATCCGAAAGGGGCGTAAGGGGGGACCCCTAAGGGGGTGAGGATCGGACTCTGACATGGTCTCTTCAATGTTTTCTATCAAAGTCTCACCCGAACAGGCGCATATAGCCACCTCTGAGGGGACACCCGACCCCAGTGATCCTAGAGCTCCCCAGCCTTCTCGGATTCCTTCGCCATTCCAACCTCTAGCCATCATGGGCACCTGCGCAAAGATAGAACAGTCAGCACCCAACCGCCCACCCACCATGGGAGAGGGTGATGTCGACGCCGCCTTGCTTTGGGACTGGTTTGTGAAGTGCGAAAACTACCTACGCCACAAAAACGCAGCACTGGCTGGCTGACATGGTGAAAACGGTCACACATGGCATGGGTGGTGTCCACACTATTAGATGGCTGGCTGCCTGTGGTCCTTTGCTTCACGAAATGGATTGGGACACATATAAAGAGCAAATGAGAAGTATTTTCTTACCCGTCGATTGGGAGTACACTACTAGAATGTCTATCCTTCGCATGAAACAGGGATCGAGACCTTTTATCGACTATGCCCTCGATGTCGTGGAGAAGAACAACCTTTTGGCTGGAACGGACTCTTTCATGAATGACGACTTCATCCGCGATGCCATTGAGGCCGGTATGAAGGCTGACTTAGCTGTAGAATGCCATCGAGAGAACACCAACAGCGTCGTTGCCTTCAAAGTGTGGATGGATGAAGTCAAGCGTTTGGACGAGAAACGATGACAATGTTTCAAGGAGATTGCAAAGGAGTTCGCTCGGCTGAGTGTCAAACCTGGCACTGGTGGCGGTTCCTCCACTGTATGCACCCCCTTGAAGACCTACATGGCTATGAAGCTGTCTAATGCTGTGTCGCATTCTTCTTCTTCTACATTTGTGCCGATCCCTAAACTGCTCGACGAGGAGCATAAGCTGTTGCAGAATAATGGTGGATGTTTCAAGTGTTGCAGATTCTGAACGAATCACATTGGTCCTCAGTGCCCAAACCCACCAATCAATGGTGCTACATACAAGATGATCACGTCCACCCCGCCTCACCCAGCTGGATATGTTTCGCGAACCCCTAGTGGAGGCAGAGTTGCTGCAGTGGTAGAGTTGGACGGTGTCACTGGAATCGCTGAAGGAGAACTTATCAACTTCGATGGGAATGCCGCCGGGGGTGACAACAACATCGCTGGGAATGTCGCGGCAGTCTTACCCAACCTACAGTCATCTGTTATCAACACGGGCTCACCAGGTTATTCAGACGATGAGTGCGCCCCATTTTCTTGCTCTAACCTTTTTTGGTCTTGCCATTTGGTGTTGCCTTCCCTCTCCTCCTCCCCCATGACTCTTAAAGGACTTATTGATGATGGATCATCTGTAGTACTTATTAAGGAAGCCATCGTCAAGTGTTTACAGCTTCCCATCCTCACCACCTCAAGTCCTTTTCATTGCAAAGGTGCCTTCTCTAGCGACGGACACACACACACACTCTCCTCTTTTGTTAAAATCCAGCCTGTATCTCCTGACAGTATTTTCTCTTCATGCCTGCTGCACACCCACTTGTTATGGACTTAATTCTCGGACTACCTTTCTTGAAGTCGAACTCTCTTGTTGTTGATCATGGCACAAACTCCTGTACCGTTAGACCGGACAATGAACATTCTTATGACCTGCTACATCCCTCTGTCGCTGTGCCATCAAGGCCTACCCCCCTCTGGCGATCATCTTACCTATGGGCCAGTGAGATTTGTGCAGCACACCGTAGAAATCACCCCGCCGTTGCCGACGTGCTGTTGGGGCCAGAAATGGCAGCTTGACTTAAGGGCAGATTGGCTGCACACCCCACACATGGGCAAAGGGGAGGGGAACACAGCAACATTGTGGCTGCGATTCGCTGCTGCATCGAAGATCTGAGCGCGGTGGAGACCTACCAGGATCAACTGAAGCGTATGGATGCTGAGATGAAGACGAAGTATGGTGATTTGTTCCTGGACGACATCCCTCCCATTCACCATCTTCCGGACATGACCTACCATCGATTCATCCTCAAGGATGCGCATAGATTGTTCGTAAATGCGAATACTCTTGCCCACGCAAGTGGCAGGATGCTTGGCAGACCCTCTTGGAAGGTCACATTGCCACTGGGCATATGCGCCCTTCTGACTCTGAGTATTTGAGTCCCTCCTTCCTTGTTCCTAAAGCTGACCCCATCACGATGCCCCGCTGGGTGAACGACTATAGGGAATTGAACGATAACACCATGGCTGACAAGTTCCCTCTGCCCCAGATTGCCGACATCCTCGCTGACTGCAGTTGGGGTAAGATTTGGGGCAAGCTGAATATGACTAATGCATTTTTCCAGACCAAGGTGCACCCGGATCACATAAAATATACTGCAGTTAGGATGCCATTTGGACTTTACGAGTGGGTGGTCATGCCCCAAGGTTGCCGAAATGCCCTGTCGACACACCAACGCTGCATGGTCGTGGCATTACGGCCATGGATAGGGAAGATCTGCCACATATACCTCAACGACATAATCATTTGGAGCTCGACGCTCGTGGAGCATATCCGTAATGTGGAAACGATCTTACAGGTGTTGCGCGAGGTGAGTTTGTTTTGCTCACTGAAGAAAACTTCCTTGTTTTGCACCTCTATAGATTTCCTGGGACATTGAATCTCGGCTGATGGCATCCAAGCTGATGCCTTGAAGGCAGCGAAGATCTCTGCCTGGCCCGTGCCAAAGATGCCCTTGGATGTCCGCCAGTTCTTGGGACTTGTGCGATACTTGTCTGCATTCCTGCCTCATCTCGCCGAGCTCACTGCGGTCCTCACACCCTTGACTAACAGGACGAGTCAGCTGTAGTGGTGCCTGTCCTCCAGGTATCTGCTGATAAAGAGTTACTAGATGCGATCAAGAATGGGTACCGCAACGATGCGTGGTGTCAGAAGTTGCTTGTCAATGGCATCAAGGTCGCTGGCATTAGCAAGTGTTGCGGTCTGCTATATGCTGCAGACAGATTGATCGTTCTGCGCATTGCTCACATACACGAATCCATCTTCTGCCTTGCTCACGATTCCTTAGGTCACTTCGGCGCTAACAAGAGTTATGAGGCCATTCACATGCAATGCCAGGCAGTACTGCTAGTATGATACATCAAGCTAGGCCAAGTAGCATTAGATTGTGATACATTGCCAAGCTCGCTTAGCTTGAGTAAGGGCGTGATGTATCACCTCCTTACCATCCAGCGCCTATGCGCTACACTTGAAACCCCACCTTGTGGTGATGTATCGCCTCCTTACCTGGGAGAATAATAGTATTTGGCTGCCCTATTTAGGACGTGCATCCCTTCGGAGTTGAATATTTATTGCACCTAATAATATTTCGTTGCTGTCGACTTGTTTGAATGTGCTGGCCAGAACATATGTTTGTTTTTTTACCCATAGATATGTTGATTTTCCTTTGTCACTTCATTTGATGCAACCCAGGTCTTTGTGTACTCCATTCCAGTCTGATGTTTCACAAATTTGTATGTTTATATATGTCAAGCCTTGTTGTTTCTGAACATATACCGAGAGAATGTAGACATGTTGAAAGCCTAAATTTGGCACCAGTCATTGGGCAAACAGTGACGAAGTACATTTCCATTCAAGTCCGAAGGTTATTTTCATAGCACACAATTCCATACTATCTCACTCAGTCCCACTCAGTCGCAGTTTCACAAAGAAATAACATATATTTGTACAGGGAACGATACATCACAATGGAAAGCATATTATTTACAAGCCTTGCATGCGCGCATGATAACTTTGGAGACTTTTACTTGCTTACCAGTCCCCTCGTCAGTGGAGTTCTTTTTCCAGTGCTTGTTCCCACTACTCAGAGCAGAATCGCCTTGGCCAACATAGGAATGGCTTATGCTCTCGAAGGACTTCTTAGCATCGGATACGACATTGTGCCACTCCTGCGATGGAGTGTTTGGCTTCGAGCCCCACCACCCAAGAACAACCATAAGCAGTAGTAAACCGGTAGGGCCGCCTTGAGCAAGTACATCCCAGCTCTCGTTCTCGGGTGGGGTATATATTGCGAGGGGAAGCTTGTCGTCACCTTGACACCACAATGGCTGAATTTGTCTCCACCACTTCATTGTTGCATCGCCAAATTCATCGACATCCGTGATCGTTGCAGCTGCCTCGGTGTAAGGCCGATGCCTTTGCATCCAGTCCGCAACTTGTGGGCGTCGGAATTGCGTCGTCAGTTTCATTTTCTGTTCGAGATCATGAGCAACTATGACCTCTTCTTCCAGCAATGTACCACTCCTGTTACCACCCCGAACGCCAGCTTGCGTTCCAAGGTGAGCCATGTATCCACCAAGTCCATCCAATCCTGGCCTAAATCGAGGGATCTCATGTATTTTACTGCCTCTGAGACCCACGCCGGAAGTGATTCAGCAGGAGCGGGTGGTTGAGTTGGAGTCATAGCCATTGCAGGCAGAGGCGGCTCAGCCGGAGCGGGCAGTAGAGCTGGAGCCATAGCCATTGCAGGCAGAGGCGGCTCAGCAGGAGTGGGCGGCTGAGCCGCTGGTGTTGGGTCAACTGGAGCCGACGGTGGTAGCTGTACTTCGAAGATGGGTATGGGTTGTTGAGACAGCTCCTCTGGAAATTGTGGTAGTTGGCCGTGTATATCTGCAAATCCGGCAAAGTTGAAAGGATCGTTTTCAAAGTCGAGGTCCTCATTGGTATAGCCAAGATCTGTTGAAGCATGCACTGCAATGACTTCTGGGCTGAATATTGGAAAGTCGTCGAAAGAGAGTAGGCCAGAGAAGGTTTGGTCATTCGATGGCGCTGACGTGGCCGTGGGACACCCTGGCAGATCCAGATCCATAGGATTAGACGCCGAGGGGTTTGAGGACTGGGACACCGGAGTCATTGCAGGGGCCCTAGCAGGGGCTAGGGACCAGTCGGGACCCGTTGCATTGAGTCTTTTAGGATTGGCTTGGTCTAGATAATAGTTATTAGATGTTAAATATTCTCATGGGGTATGTCCTTACTCGTGATGAGGTGGACAAAGTCTGTGAACAGAGCGACAATGTCCTCTTCATATTTACCATAGGCTTGCCCAAACGAGTTGCCAAGCTCTGTCTCGCCAACATGCAAGCTAGACAGCAAATTAGTTAGTATGGACACAGCATTAGTAACTCTGGGACTTGCCTGAACGCCTCAATCTCCCTGTCAGCCATGGGCATAGGCCCACCACACAGAACAGTGAATGCCCACCCCGTCTTCTTCTGCACTTCGTTGAAAATGGCAGGAATTAGCACAGGAAGTTGGTTGATATACCTAGAAATGCACAGGTCAGTGCCGTTCTGCACATAATACTTGGGACGTACTCCTGCACTTGCACTGGTGTCAACTTGCTATCAAGGCTCTCGCTGCCACCTGAACATTTATTTTCCTCCTTTGCTGCCTGCTCTGCTTCCTTCTCCTCCTTCGCCAATCTCAGGGCCTTGTCCTCCACCGCCTTCCTTATTGATGGCGTAGCAGCCAGCCATGCTCTCCTCAGCTCCTCGTTATAGATCATAATCCAACGCTTCTTCCATTGGCTCTTTGTCTCTGGCCCAATCATCGGAGGCTTCTCGTCTATCGTCCGCCTGTCCACTATTGCTTTGGTTCCCGACGAAGCGTAGTGATCTTTAGAAAAGATCTCGATAGGGCGCAGAGTGCGAGTCCGTGTCTCATTTTGCTTGGCCAGACTTTTGGTCATCATCTCTACGAATGAGACAGACCTTGGGCATGTGTCAATTCGACAGTTATTTCGAAACCAGGATTTGAGTTGCTGTCATTATAGGTGAGAATAAGAACCACTCAGAAACATACAACTTACCTCACGCTTTTTCTGGATTAAGGCGCCTCTTTGTTTCTGTTTTTCGGCGTCTGTCAAAGGCAGGGATGATACCGCCAGCATTTCTGTGTCGTCAGATCCATTACCCGGTGTCCCTGCGGCATCTTTATCACCGGAGTCTTGACCGGCATTCTTCTGCTCTCGTTGTGCCTCTTTCCTATGTTTATCCTCGTCTTCAATTCTGAACTCCAGGAACCATTTCTCATAGAAACTCGAGAAGAACATTGCTAGCGCCGCTGCACCGTCTGTCTGCGCTTGACGGTAAGCCCCTGAGAACGATGTCAGAAATTTGAACTGTTTGCTGGTCGTCCAGCATGCCCAGGGCATTTTTGCAAGGCCTGGGTACGGTGCTGGTGGGTGCTGGTGGTGTGGTGCAAGTGATTAAGCTCAAGGACATGTTGTATCACATCCTTGCGGAACAAGGAACTCGGGAGAAGGACTACAGCTGCCCAATCAGGTTTGCCTGGTCAATTGGGCAGGAACGTGTTTGAGGCCTTTAAAACCAGGGCTGGGGGGCATTCGAACCTGCTCCTTCTTTACCTTCCACTCGTCTGCTACTCGTCTGCCATGGTATCTTCATCCTTCGTCCCTGCCAGCACTGATAAGGATGGTGATGCCTCCTTGTCTGTGTTGGTAGTGGCCAACACTTCGCTTTCTCAATCAGTTGCAGCGTTGACAGAGCAAGTGGCAGCACTTTCTCTCACTGGTATGTCATATGTTGTCATGATCGAGATCCTGCCTTGCCTAAACATATTCCCCTGACAGTTGCATCTCTCACCGGCGCGTCCGGCAATCACAATGTGGCTGTAGACAGCCCATCTGCCACACTCGTCACTAGTACTGCGGCAGAGAGCGGTGCCAACGACGACAACGATGACGACGACCATCTGTCATATATCTCTGAGCCCGACAAGAACTACTCCAATTTCGCAGCCATCACATCCGCCCCTGCCCCGGAGGCAGCAATCATCACCTCTCCAGCACCAGCCGTTGCTCCTGCTGTTGCAGTTGGTCCCACTGCCCCTGGTACCAATACCACATACCATGCACCGGGTACGTATTCCACTTAGAATTTGGGTCCGTGCTCACAGTCGGTGAAAAGACATTGATCCGTCTCAGTGCTGGTACCTTGTGACTGTCAGCTGTTCCATCGGTGTGATTCGAGGCTGGTAAGTCTCGCGCCTTAGGATGATGGTTTCTTTTTGACACTGTCCCAGGGAAAATGTGGCTCCCCTCATTATTGGTGCCTGCGGTGCCGTCTTCAACAGGCAGCCCAGCCAGCAGGTAGCACTCCTCCGCTTCAATGAGGCCCACACTCAGGGCCATATTAGGGTGGTTGTTTAGATGTTTGCCATATATTGTTTCATTCTTGCTCCTTACGCCTGTTACCAACATGTTGCTCGCCCTTAATGTATGACTTGTTCTGTATCCCTTGAGTTGTGTACCCCAATACATGCCTTCGTTGCCCAACTCCCTGAACCATCCTGAGCTGAGCCAAACTGTTTGCCCAAAAAAGGGAGCATATTACATAACCTCCATGTTGCAATTGGCGCCCTCAACAACTGTATGTTGGCGACACAACATTGTTGCTGCTGCCCTCTCCATCGTCTCGGTGTCCTTGTGCTCAGCTTGGGATGCTGTTCAAGCACAATACTAGCAGAATACAATACTAGCAGGTACTCGAGTTCTCTTTCGTTTGAAATGTACCAGATTGAACCATGCCTCTGTGTGTGTAGTGCACGAACTGGCATCTTGGTGAGACCACCAACTGGCAGCCATGGATACCTTCCTGACTATGAAACTGCAGGCCGTAAATGGATCTCACCCATGCCTCAGCATTTCGGCACCACTATTGCACCCTCCAACACCATATTCCTGCTTGAAGGGCCGTTTGTTATATTTGAACTCACCATTTTGACCCCATTACCGTCGTGAACTTGGCATTATCACAGTCAGGGGTGTCGCGAACTTGGCACAAAAATCACGAACTCGCCAGGCGATACAGTCAGGGGTGTTGCAAACTCGCCACAAGAATTGTGAACTTGCCAGGCAATCTGCCTGAATTGGCGTCAACTCTGGAGAACTCGCCATGAAGGCTGCACCATGCACTTGATCGGAGACCCATGGAACTCCGAAGTCAGATTTTCAGTATGATTGGTCAACACCTAGTCTCTATATAAACGACCTTCCACACTCCCTCTTCCCTACTCTACCTCTACCTCCCATGTCCCCCACTGGTGCTGAAGTGGGCCGAAAGGTCTCTCTGGACTCGTACTATAAACAGTGAGTCTTTCTGAGCAATAGCCTTGCTCTTACGTTTAATATCGTGCTGCAGCAATAAGGACAGTCTTTGGGCTAAGGCGCGGGCCCGTATGGCCACGTAAGTGGTTTTATTCATATTTGTGGTTCTTCAGTGTTAACTAATCTACTCCAGCATCCACGCTCAAAGAGCATCCGCTCAAACTGCCGGCGAACACGCAGCAGAGAAGGCAAATGCTCGTGCCACTCAGGCAAAATACCGACAAAAGTGAGTCACATTACCATCGTATGAGCTCTTTGGCTTATTGTGTTGTTCGTATTTAGCAATCGTGACGCCCTTCGCCTCAAGGAAAGCTTACGTCGGGAAAGGTTAGCAACCGCTTTGATATCGGAAATGGCTGCTGACCCATCTGAAACAGGAAGAAGCTCATTGCTTTGGGCTTCTTTGATTCGTCTGACCACGATGACAATTACAGTGAATACGAGGGTATGAGCGACTCGAGTAGCAGTGCCGCGAGTAGTGATGAGGAGAATTGGGAGGCAGAGGCGACAGTCTATCGTGACCTTCGTGCACACGCCGAGGCCAAGCGCTGGCAGTCAGGGATATCTGACCTCCTTAAGAGGAGGCCACCGCTCCCCAAGAAGGCACCAGCGGCTTCTATCGCGACAGATGTCAACTGCGAAGCAATGTACCCATTCATTTGAATACATCCTGCCGCCGCGCTACCTGATGTTATCTAATAGAGTCAATGTGAATCTTTCCTGGTCAACGAGGCTTGCAAAAATAGCCCACAGGTGCCCCCCTCCCCAACTGTCTCTACCGCCATGGTGCGAAATGGTGTAACTCAGCAGTCGTGGGGCGCAAAGCATCCTGCAGTGCAGTATCACGTTTCAAGATGTGACCCTCATCTCATGCACCAATTGGGTATCAAACTCAATGTGCGCACTCACCAGTTCCACTCAAGATCAACAGGAAGCCTCTCAACATCATCCTCGACCATTCAGACCACTAGCGACCGACCATCTCCCCAGCTGGCCAGCATTTTCGAACATGTTGAAAATTTTCCCTCCGTCCACGCACTACTTAATGGACACCAGTTTGATGGGCTGCTTGATCGCAACAACCTACACCTACCTGCCCTTGGAAACACTTTCACACTCGATCCAGCATATGTAGCCCATTTAGCCGACCTTGATACTGATGAAGTGGTCATGCCCCAAGCGAAAAAACCTTCCGTAGGTCGTTAAGCAACCTTTGATGGCTTCAACTAATGTGATTCCCATCAGGACCAACCTTTGTTCGTTTTCTTGGGTGTTCTAGATACCTATTTGCAGGAGATGATACGGCATGAAGGCCTTGGGCACGATCTGTCCCCCGCTGCTTGCGCTGAGTGTTGCACCGAGACGGTGACATTGCTAGCAACAGTACGCTGCAAGGATTGCCTGAATTGCCGCTTGTACTGTCATAGCTGCATGGTTGCCATTCACAAATGCATGCCGCCGCACTGTATAGAGGTCAGATCTCACTGGCCCAAACATGTGAATAACAGTTACTAACCTATTTACTTCCAGGAATGGAATGGCGACTATTTTGCCCCCAGGTCACTCAAGGAACTTGGCTTACGGATACAACTGGGGCATCCGTGTGGCGAACACTGTACCAATCCTCAACCAGCATTTGATGACGCTTTTACGATTATTGACTCGACGTGTGTTCACAAGGTCAGCCTCGACTTCTGCAGTTGTGAGACTGCCAAACTCCCAATCATTCAACTACTCCGCCATCGTCTTTTCCCAGCAACATCTGTTGCTCCTCGCACAGCAGCTACGTTCGCTGTGCTCGACCATTTTCATATGCTCTCCCTTGAGGGCAAAGTTTCAGCATTTGAATTCTGAAGAGTGCTCGCTCGAACAACGGACAAGACCGAGATCAGCCCTCCCCCAGTATGTCGTCTCATAAACAGGCCATAGTTGTCACTGATTCATGTTCGCAGGATCGTTACGAAGCCTTGATGCGAATGATGCATGAGTGGCGGCATCTACTCCTCCTCAAACGTGGCGGGCGGGGCAATGAGCCTGAAGGCCCTTCAGGTACTCTTCCAGGTGAATTGGCGCTCAAATGCCCTGCCTGTCCTCACCCGGAGATCAATCTTCCATCCAACTGGAAGACGGCACCACCAGACAAGGCGTATGTGCTTGACATTTTTTTCTTTGGGTGATATCGGACATCTATACATTATAGCTGGCTGTATTCCTTGTTCATAGGTATTGACGCGAACTTTCGCCTCAAGCGAAAGAATGTGTCGAGTGATCGAGCAGATCCAGGGCTTGGTCGAGGGTGAAGCTACTTCGTAGAAGAGGGCGCCTATCAAGAATACCTAAAGACATGCAAGGAACCGGTGCAGGTGAGTATGTGTCCCTCAATAGCAGATCACATCTAATTCCGACCTGGAAAAGCACTTGCAACACACACAAGGCCATCAACGATGCGACCAAACGAGAGTTCAAGGGGTTAGCAGTTAGTGGCCTTGGGACGGTTGAGTGCATTCGCCATGACTTCAAGCGTGGATTGTCTAGTGGAGATCTGAGGCAAGGAGAACAGTGTGTTAGTCCCCAAAGGGGTGCATACTCTGTGCTGATCTCGCTGCGCAGATATTCGGTGATGGACTGTTTGTTTTTCTCAAGCTTACAAGGGTCGGAGCATCAGAGGCTCGTTGTCTCATATGACATAGCCTGTCAATGGAGCATACATCTATGGGAACGAATGTCTGGCATGCCCGCCAACATTTAGCTTATGCCATCGTCAGAACGTCAAGTCGCTTTCCTCGTGCCGAAGTTACATCTACCTGCCCATATCAAAGAGTAATGTCGACCTCTCAATGTCCAGTTGCATTATGCTCACCATTCGTTCAGCCACAACACAGCATGCTGTCCAGCTGTCGCTCAATGAGGAGGAAGCTGTGTTGTTAGCTCAGGGGAAGCTGGAAGTATTCCACGAAGATGTCACGCCGTGCATCCTTATATCAACAGGTCTCGACCTTGAGGAACAACAGTCAGTGCTATTTACCCCAATTGCCCCCACGGACCGACACTGACTTATGTTTTGAAATAGACGATCTCTTGCAAAAGATATTTCTGGCCTTGGCCTGCATGCGACTGATCGACAACGCCTCAACATTGTACAACGGGCTAACGTCTTACGAAACAAACTCAACATATGGTTAGATCATCAGAAACTCTATTGCCTGGCTGCCTTTGTATTACGCAGTGGAGATCTGGCCCAATCAACGGACCCAGTAGCTACTGTCCTGACTATGAATCTATGGCTCCCTTCAAGCCTGGGACCCCAGACAACTTGTCCGACCAATCTAAGGGAGATCAAATGGAAACTCCGGTTCGCCCAGGCCCACAACGCGTTGAACCAAATCCGAGCGAGCCTGCAAATTCGCGCCGGCGTCTTTCAGCAGAAGGATCGATTTGAACGAGGTCAGAGGGCAATGACCAGGTCACGCTCCGTGATTGCTCGGCTACAAGGCAAGATAGATGACGCCGTTGAACAATACCATGTTGCATGACGTGCGATGGCTGTGCTAGCACTGGTTCTTCATAAAACCCATGAAGACTGGGCTTCAAGCTTGCAGGAGTTACAGGACGGTGATGTTCGGGCCATATCTTCAGGGGAGATACGTGAGACCGAAGGCCGAAGAACCATGTCGTGGATATGGCGTGTCGAGGGCATGGCAGAGACAGCTGCTCAGAACGCAATGATTCATGACTGTAAGCGGTGAATCTTTCATTATTCAAGATGAACTAACAGATGGGCTTTAGTGATGCGTGTGGAATGGTGCAAGAGCCGCGCGCGAGCCATGCAGTGGTCTGAGGAGGTTGAGCTTCTGAACGAAGAAATGCGGCGCGTGCTCGAATTTCTTGGATGGAAAGAGCTGCAATGGGATTCAAGGGCCAGACAAGATGGGGGGGTGGACATCCCTATGGACATCCTCCGGGGTGCTCAGGCCTACGCAAAGCGTCAATCCGGTATCATGTGATCACTAGCAAGGGAATTTCGACGAACGTGGGCGTCTGTGCCCTCCCTCATGACCTTCCACGAGCCGTACAAAGTGTTTACTGACTGGGAGGTACCTGCGAACACAGCCAATCTGTATATAGATGTACTGCAATAATATGTGTTTAGTGTGCTATGATATGTTTGTTTTGTGCCGAAAATAATATGTTTTCTTGTCTGCTAAATTTTTTTCGGTGATTCGAGACTTTGTGATGCAGCGACATACAGAGAAAGATGGAAAACAAATAAAGATGCGAAGATGCCTGAGAAGCATGAAGATAATATCAATATATTGGCATATAACAATATTAAGGGAGTAATAACAATATCTACGAGGGTGCTCAACGCTGTGGTGCCAATTATAGGTGATAGCTGGAAAGGGAAGGAGACCTAAGCTGAGTGAGCTCAGGGATGTATCACACTCTACAGCTACTCAGCTTACCTTGATACATCACCCCTCCACGAACAGGTGGCAATGTGACCTTGAGAACGCTTACATTCCTATGTGCATGGAGTGCCAAAGGAACAAGTCGTCAACCCCTAAGCCCTCTGGCCCATTGCATCCGCTTCCCATGCCAGACAGTCATTTCCAGTGCGTCGCCCTCGACTTCGGGGGTCCATTGCCCAAGGACGAAGGTTTCGACTATTTGCTGACCATCACGGATCGCCTGGGAGCGGACATCCGTCTCATCCCTTGCAAGAAGGATGTGACTGCTGAGCGTGTGGCGGTTCTCTCTTCTTCGACAATTGGTATTGCAAGAACAGGCTACTGACAGAGATCGTCAGCAGCTGCGACAAGCTTTTCGTATCCCGGTTCTGGGCTGCCTTGCATGAACTCACTGGGGTCAAGTTGAAGATGTTCAGTGCCTTTCACCCACAGACCGACGGATCAAGTGAGCGCATGAACAAGACGGCTATCCAGTGCCTCTGCTTCTATGTCGATCGACAACAGATGGGCTGGGTTAAAGCCCTGCCGAAGGTTCGCTTCTTCATAATGAGTACTGTTAACACCTCCACAGGTTTCACACCCTTCCAATTGTGCCTCGGCGTCTTGCCCAGGCTAATCCCGCCCATCGTCGCTGCTGAGGGCAGTTCATCCATGATTGAAACATCTGCAAAGGAGGTGATATCAAACGTTCAGAAGATCGTGGAAGAGGCAAAGGATAGCATGCTTGCAGCTAAGATTTCCCAGACTATCCAGGCTAATGCTAACCAACACCCCGAGCCATGCTTTAGCGTCAGAGATCAGGTGTACTTGTCGACCTCAAATCGCAGGAAGGAATACATGCATTTGGGCAATGACCGTGTCGCCAAGTTCATGCTGCAATTTGACGGACCATACAGGATAACGAAATGCTACCCTGAGAAGTCCACTTACACTCTTGAGATGCCTAATTCCCCTAACGTTTTTCCCACTTTCCATTCTAGCCAGCTTCGCGCTTGTCTTCCGAACAATGATAACCTGTTCCCGTCTCATGAATTGGAGCAACCCAACTCCATCACAACGGAACTAGGTGATGATGAATGGTTCATGGAGAAGATTGTGGACGAGAAGCGTGGACAGTGAGGTCAGAAGTATTTGGTGAAATATTGTGGCTATGGAGATGAAGAAAATCAGTGGTTACTGAGGCGAGATATTGAGGAGCTAGCGGCTTTGGATGACTTGTTGGGATGAACAACAACGAAGACGAAGGCTGCCCCATGAAAGTCATCTAGAAAATCTAGAGCTTTTGCTGCTGCAATTTTGGACACAGTTTTCAATCTGATTGATGAACATGCATCGACGGAGTCTCATCCCACAGAGGGAGGTTCCTCTTCAGAGGGTGGTTGAGTGTAAATGTATTTACCACCTTTTCCCCTGTCCCCTGACTCCACAATCACATGATGTGCCATTTCCTATACAACGCGCATACCTTACTTACTGTACGCTATCTTCCATACCCCCATCATCTCTCATTCATAATACACACACTGATCCTCTCATCTCATTTTCCACTTGAGTGTTCGCACCTCCGGTGCGCTTCCAGGTAGCATCCAAGTTATCTAATTGTTATCTGGGTTTAATAACTGAGTGCTAACTCAAGTATACTAAAATTGGTGTTATCTAATCTATGAGAAGGATACTTTCTTTACTATCTTAGATTAAATTATTTGAGAATTTTTTTAAATAATTCTATCCTACTTTGGTGCCAAGTAGGATAGTGTTAGCAATCAGTGCACATAGTGGGGTACGGTCAAGGTATGGTCTAGGTTAGTCGAGTGCCAATATTTTGTTCCGCATTAGGCACATCAGTCAACAACCTTATCACTGATTGGCATGAGTACTGATTACAAGTCTAGGTCTGTTAATATGTAATCAGAGTCCTCTTTTCTAGCCACCCCTCACTGCCACAAAATCTATAAAGCATGGAAAGTAGTGGGGATGAAAGTTGTTTAAAAGTCCATACACATATAGCCTGTTGATGTTAATGACAATCCATCGCCAGCATCAACTAATCATTCACTCAGTCCAAATCCTGGGTCCCTATAGGTCCAGTTTAACAACCATGAAATAGTGCTTAATCTTTGTTCAGATCTCGACATACATCTTGATTGAATAGACTGCTGATTTACAAGTCTCAGGTTATAGAAACTGTTAGTCACTGTTTGTTCCACCTTCCGGCCATCTGGCCTTGTGTTTGTCTGCAACTCTACTAGCACATGTACAGTGGCGTGGGGAGGGATGCAAATAGGAGACAATTCCCTCTCCCAGCTCTTGTTCGTTCACAACTCACAATATCGCGCGATGGGGACAAGAGGGTACTAGTACGTGCACCCATCTAACTCAAGTTCCAGTCTGATTTGTATCTATGTCAGTGTCTATCGCCATCGGGCGAAGTATGTCGCAACATACAACCACTATGACTCCTATCCCGACGTCTTTGGCGTCCAAATGGTGAACACCATCCCACGCAGCCCGTCCGCGTACAAGAAATGGCTCGAGAAAATGCGTAGGCGGTGCGAGCGGCTCTTTCGGCGCGCGGGAGTTGTCGAGGAAGAGTGTGATGATGGCGATGATGAACGATTCCACGTCGATGATGATGATGACCTTGATATCGAAGAGGTCGAGATCACGGATGAGCGGAGGTTCCCAGATATGATGATAGAGTACGTGTATGAGATTGACCTCGACGATGAGGTCTTCTGGGTGAATGGGATGCCCACATTCCGACTGGATTGCATGCCGACGGCGGAGGTGTTCCTCGAGGTTCTGGGAAAAGACAGCTACGACCACTTTGCGACGGAGAAGAGCATGCCGTCTAGGCATGCGTATAGGATCGCTGCTCCCCCGCAGCCACCCAGCGCAGACGTTGCATCATATGAATCCCTCCGCGGATCGACCAGCGTCGGCACCGATGTTTACGAGCTTCTGAGCGTCTCCGAAGAACCTTCCCCGGCCGAGCGTGTGTGCATTCGGCTGTACGAGGTCATCGCAGGGGTGTTGATGCGCAGCCGCAAATTCGTTTCCCCCCTCCTCGCCTCACAGATAACGCCCCCGGCGCCATCAACAATCCCACCCTACATCGTCTCGACCGCCAAGTCTCTCGTGTTCCGTGCGTTTCTGCCCATGGTCTTCCATCCTGACGTAGCGCTTTCGAGCGAGGAATGGATCGATGAGCAGGGGGATGGGGATGGGGATGGGGATGGGGATGGGGATGGGGATGGGGATGGGGATGGGGATGGGGATGGGGATGGGGATGGGGATGGGGATGGGGATGGGGATGGGGATGGGATGATGTGGTTGAAGCCGGACGTCTGCTTCAGCGCGGGGTTCTACTTGGAGCACGATGAACATCTTCGTGCGGCTGTTGGGAGGATGGTTCGCAGTATTCAGCGATCCTCCGAGCCCGGTAGTGTTGTCTACGGCATTATATGCTCAGTTTTTCCACTGTGTCATTGTTCGAGTCGAGCCTGGTTCATTCCAACATACACCCGCATTGCGATTCCTGCCCTCACGATTTGCCGACTCGCCTTCCACTCCTGGGATCACCGCATTACTACGCCTCGCGTACGCATCGAGATACAACGACACCCTAGGCGAGATAGTCCTCAGCAAATCGCAGTTCAAAACCCAGACTCGACACACCTCATGTGACCTACGTGGACCGACTCCCACCGGAGCTCATTGCCCGGATTGCATCCTTCATCCCAGATCTGACGACCCTCCTCGCCTTCGCCTCGCTAAACCCGACCACGGCAGCGCAAGCAGGCCGCGAGCTTAGCTTCCCGTTCATAGGCGACTACCATCTGCTCCAAGTCAAGAAACACGACGACCTCACGCAGGCGATGTTTGTCGGGAGGAATGGGAGGGGGCGGACAACGACGCTGTGTGTTCAGGGTATGGGCCCGGATGATACGATGTACGATACGCAGCAGCGGTTTGGGGGTGAGTGCTATTCGGTGTTTACACATATCAAAAACGCGCGGGATGCGGCCTTCGTCTTGCAGGCAGAGCAGAGTCGGTACTAGCAGCGCATGCGATCCCTTCACGGCTCTACAGTCGGGTCCGTATTACAAGACACGTAACGTCCGTTCGGATTCCTTGATGGGTCGCATGTGGAGGACGTTTGTAGATATGAGAATTATGATAGCCAATGCATGGCAGGAGCAAAGAGGCCGTGAGGTCTACGCGAAAGGCGAAGCGTACTGGATGAGGATAATAGTCGCGAGCGTAGCGAGCAATCATGCTCTAAAGGATTGAAGCCCACACAAACAAGAACAAATAATTTTCTCGCAATTCGATTTTCTTTCTGAACGAACTGGGCACTCTTCGTGGAGATTTGATGTTTTACAACTGTAATTTGGTGAAGGTCGTTCAACTTCCATCAAGCTTGACGTGGCGCGCGCCTAATTCTTTGAGCTTGCGGTGTATACGTCCTGGATATCGATGAGAACTCATGTGCGCGCTCCTAGCGCTCATAGATGCTGCGCAAATAATAGCTAGTATCCGTCTACCTAGTCTAGGAATATACACTGAATCCTCACTCTAGCACTTCGACCGCCGGCGCGGCCCGCTGATCCATATTACTCTGAGTCTGTGCAGTCCTCTTCGCGGGTGCACCTGAAAGGGGCATTCCAGCTAATCGCCGACTCATCAACTAACTTCCGTTTCTTCTCTCTTCCGCAACTCAACCAAAGAGCAAAGGTTGCTCGCTGTCGCGTTCAGTCACACCGCGTGAGCTGCTACGCATGTTCTGCCGCCCGTCCCGTGAGGCCCGCCTTGTATTAGAATGCTAGAGAGTTCTGCGGCAACAGAGACACGTTTCATTCACTATTCGTCCTCGAACTCGCCCGCAGTCAAGATGTCCTGACCCGGAATCGCCATCGAAAGTGTCCATTGGCTTCTATCCCCACCACCATGGCAACTTGGGGACTTTAACGTCAACATGAAGGCCGAGTACGTCGATCGCATTCGGTTTTTTTGTGGAATACTGCGCTGATGGCGATAACTAAGGCACAGCCTAGCCTGCATTTTTTGTTAAGACCAGCCAAGTCGCAAGTGGAATAGCTACACGAATGCGCCAAACAACATCAACTTGAAGCCACCCATTAACTGCCGAAGGATAAATAACAAGACATTTCGATTTTACTCAGTAATGCTTGACACTTATGTTTTCGTCACTGCCACACGGAAGCAGAAGAAATCACGCCGTCTCGTTTCTTTCGTGGTACGTGATATACCTCTGCGCAGCTACGGCGTTTCAGGCGAACGAGAATGTCTCGAGAATACGCCACGGCATTCATTTTCAGGTCCATAGTTCGATGTATAAAAGGGAACAAATGGCCTACCAAATTCTCCAGCAGCTGGTCTCTCCTCTCCTTTCTCCTCTACACCTCCAACGTGGCCGGTCCACAGTTACCCTCAATCCCCCTCGCTCCTTACAACTTCTCGTACGACCCCACGACCGCACAGCCATGCAATTCCGACGATTGACGTGCACTTCTGTGCTCCTGGCCTGCGCTATCGCCGTTTTCGCAGCCCCGGCACCCTCCCCCATGCACATGATAGAGCGCGACCTCGATCAAGACGTCGAAGTCCGCAATTGGGACTCGGAAGACATGATGCCGCGCTACAATGTTGAGGACCGTGTAAGTCTTTCTTTCGTGTCGTGACTCGCTGCGCTGCGTTCTGAATATCAACGCGCCTTAGTATCATGCCGCCGTGTTACAAGCTAGAAAACCGCCGAAGCCAGCAGCGAGACCGGCCGCCGCGCCAAGGCCCAACACCGCGCCGGCCCCGCGCCCTAATGCACCTGCTTCAAGACCCAATAGTCCTCCCGCACGACCTAATACACCTGCCTCAAGACCCAATACTCCCTCACGGCCCAACGCACCTGCATCGAGGCCCAACACTCCTCCTGCAGCGAGGCCCGACGCACCGCCCGTTCAGAGACCCAACGCACCACCCGCTCGACGGCCGAACGCGCCTCCCCCTCAGAGACCCAACACGCCGCCTCCACAGCGACCAAATACCCAACCAAGCCAGAAGCCTGCAGCCGACCAGTGTGGCCCCAAGCCAAATGGGAAGGCAAAACGAGCGTTCTCAACGACGTGCAGTATGTTCTCGTGTTCTCCCCGCACATCATACCTTGCTCATATGGTGGTACCGTAGAATCAAACTCATTGACACTTGGTGGTGTCACCCGTCCTATCACAAAGGTCGACGACCAAGGAAATTCCGCGATCACTTACAGCGTTGACGGTGGCTGGCCCGATCCTACCAACCAACAGGTGGTGACCGCCTATGCCAAGACGGGTAAAGGTACGTCTGAATTCTAGCTGCGAAACCTATGCTCACCATATAATGCTCGCAGCACCCGGTTTGACGTTCGAAGACGAGGCCAAGTGGCTAGGGAAGGTCGACCAGCTGCTAGCTGAAGGCACCTACGACGGCCATAACTTCATCGTATTCCGTGGCGTGACGGACAAGAGCCGCCTTGACGCCACGAACTTTGCCGAACAGCTGTACGCTGTCATGGGCAAGGATAAAGTGGCAGAATGCGAGGCGCTGGTTAGGGACAAGCTCGAACTGGTCATCCGGGAGGTCAGGACCTATGTGTACGTCCCGTCCGAGTCGTGATCAGCATGTCCATCTGTTAACTCTACTTCTAGGGACCGGTTCGGTATCCTTCATACGGACGTTCAGCCGGGCAACATCCTGTGGGATATGGCTGCCACCGACCCCACTCTCATTGACTGGGGAAGGGCGAAGGATGTTGGAGTGGGTCGTGTATGTTCTTTCTCTCGCACTCCGTCGTCCGTCGCCCGTGGCTAACGCTAAAGGTTGCCTTCATAGTGGTCTGCTGAAATAGAGGCGGATGTGAGGAAGCAAGCGGAGTACTCGCACTTGACGGGAGATGAGAAGCTATGTGGCTTGTTGTGAGTCTGGGTCAATATTGATCGAGGTCTTGTACACTGTACGGTCGTTGGTCTTCATTCATGTTTGATCTTTGATTATGGATGGAGTTACGAGAGTGAAGGAGTAACATAACACCGCTGTTAGGCGGCGTTATAGGTTGCGATGACTCTTTCAGACGCTCACCGCTCAGCTCACTTCCTAGGCCATCGTGTAGACATCAACAACAGGGCGATGCGGTATTTATCCCGCTATCGCCGACGCTGGGAAACCTTTCGAGTTAGACCACTGGAAACATGCCCTTGAGCAAACATTTTACTCACCTTATGCCATGCCTAGCCCTCCTCGAAATCCTTCCCGCATCAACATCGAGGTAGGCAAGCATGAACAGAACGAAACGGACCTAAAGGTTTGGTCAACACAGAATGGGATCGAAACGGGCAAGGATCTAGAATCAACAAAAGCAAGGACGAATGAATTCATAAATCATGAAATGAAATGAGGGTTACTCGGTAGGCGTTTGAAAGTACTGAGGGGACGGCGACGAGTAAATATAGAAACGTCTGAGAGAATTAAATGTGCACGAGATACGATTCCTACGCACCATCTGCCATGAATCACCTGCGGCAGTGAATTCCCGAGATCGAGGTATCGTAGTGCATGTAGTCTAGAAGGACGTACATAGTCGGCCATTAATCAGTAAACAAAGTGAAGAGGTCGAGCCCCGAACTGTGCATTTTCTCGGACTTCCACCATCAGTCTACCAAGCCCTCTCCGTATGAACGGCGAATATAATGAAGGATTGGCTCCCTGTTAAGAGACAAGGAGGTAAGCAAAGCGCGGTTCCAAGTATTGTCGCGCTCATCAATCCGACCCAGGCGATGAATCGATGAAAAATGAGCGCAAATATTTGTAGATCAATGTCTGATCTCCACCGTGATTTTCTGCCTCGCGAACTCTGCCTCGAGGTGCCGCGTATCCTGCATGTCGTCCATCGCAACGCTGACCCAGCCGCCGAAATGCTTTCTGCACTCACACAGACGTTCCTCAGTCCTCCTGGTCTTCCCAGGACAGGTTTTGTTGACGTTTGAGCTGTCCACGGAATCAGTCATCAATATCGATGGGGCGGCATGAGGATCAAGCGTTGGTTAAGTGTAAGTGTTAGGTGTAAGTGTATAGGTGAATGGGTACGAAGTTGGACCCACTTGAAAGACACGCGGGCATTGTCCTTCGGTACATTGAATACGCTTTTGGCGTGTTCAAAATGCCCCATCTTCATGCCGAAGACATAGTAAGTGCCTGAGAACGGCCACCTACGCACCTTGTTGCTTCTGAAAACGGCATAAAGGTCTTGGTCAGTCTGGTAGACATCGTCAATGGGTTGGCGCAGTCATACGATCCAAAGACACAATAAAAGCAGGAGGCGAGATAAGATATGCAGCGAAGTCGTGGAGTCGCAGTGACATGCGTACTTGATGAACGGTCTGGCCTTTTTATTTACGTGACTAGATGGAGTGGGTTTCAATTTCATTCTTTGGGTCTGTACCGAGGCGACCTTCATGTTAAAATCAGCAACACGTTTGTGGACTATTGACACAACGATCAAATAAAAATTACCAAAAGCTGTCTACGCGCCAAGGACCCGGAGGAACAAACTCACCAGCGTCATCTGTTGTTACCGTTGGCGCCGCCTACTCCTCTTGTTTTCCTTTATCTGTTCACCAGAGCGAGCTTCCTCGATAGCCGCAGCCGCGCACGAACTGCATGTGAAGCCAGAGTGCATCACCGGAAAGCAGCAGTAAAATACATGGCTTTCCCAGTTCGTTTTCTCCAAGTTATGGTGACGCAGAACTCCTACTAGGCATCGAGGGTGGAGACGTGGTCTCTCGGTCGGTCATGTGAGTCCCTGCAGACGTGTGTATTCCGGATTAGTCACAAGAAGACGATTCTAAAGCGGGCGAAAGGTGATCAGTGTTGCCGGAAATCCATTAGCGGAATGAGCCAGAACGATGTCTAGCGTAAGTGTTTTAAAGGCCCATGTACCTACGTATAGCTCCGCCTTCCTCGAGTTGTTAGAAGGGTGGGAGTCGGAGTCGATTATGAAGGACCGTTGTCAGGGATACATTGAGGAGCGGTTCTATAATCACATAGTCGCAGGGATTGCCGCTCTTACTGCCCGCTGTGGTGATTGTATGACTCAGAGTACCTTTCATCTACAATACGCCAGTGAGACTTCGGAACAACGGTTCAAATGAAAAAAGACTGACAACAAATGTCCAAATGTTATGATATGTGTCACGATCATGAATCTCTGCATAGGTACGAAATCAGTCAAAATTGACCATCCAGAGGCCAGCATCCCTATCCCATACCTTACTATATGAGACGCTTCAATGATAATCCGATCCCATTGTCTGATACCAATGAAGCAGATATCCACGACAACGTCGTAGACTCGCTGTTCATATGTCCTTGACAGCGAAGATTACAAGGCCGTGGTAAACAATCAGTGCTGCTGCTCCTCGTTCCCTGCATCGATGACGGCGATAGGCGTGGCCATGATTGAGTCGGGGGTTCGAGATCGGTTCATTGAAGCTAGAGAACCTGTCACACTGCACGTGATGTGACTGTGCGCGAAACGACTTCAAATCCCTCCTACGAGCGTCGCGCCTCCAACTTTCTCGTCTTCTAACCATCATGTCATCGTCGCCGGCCAAGGGCCCTAAAAAATCTGCTGAACACTCGAAGCACTCTGTCCTGTCTTCTCATAATGCGGCTCGCTTGCATGCAAGCGCACCCACCCCTAGTGCTACAATGGCCAGTAGCGCGGCCACACCATCATCGAAGACAACTGTCAGAATACCGCAGGAATCGGGGAGTGTATGTGCTACCTGTCGCTTGAGCGTGGCGCTAAACCCTGGCGGGTCGTGTAATGCCTGCGCGACTCTGGAGAAGGCGCGTGCTCGTGAAAGGAAGAAGAAAGAATCGGTTAAGAGGAAGAAAGCATCAGTCTCTGATCCCTCTGCGACGCGGAAGTCGCTACCGATGGTCTCGACGGATGCTAGTGGAGGTGGTGGTAAGTCACTTCCTCGGCGCTCACGGCTGAGCGCGTTGATGTGGCTTCCGCTGATTGATTGGTGAAATGGTGAATTGACGGATCTCTTAGGCTCTGATGTTGCGAAGAAGGCTGGTTCGGGGCCGTCTACCCCCACCGAGTCCTTTGTGTCTGGTCATGTCGCCAAGAAACTTAAATTATCTTCTTTGGTACGCTTCTTGCTCATTCCTCGATCGCGTTGAATGCCAATAAACATCCTACAGCCAGCAACTAAGGTTCCCATCCCAACCACGAATACTGCCAGCGCCACGAAGGCCGCCACGAGCACCCCCTTGCAAACTCAATTCCAAACCGATAAACATCTCTATGCGAAGCTACGACTGAATAAACTACACTCCCTCTCCACCAAACGCCAACTCAACTTCACTGGCTCGTACTCCGTCATCAAAGACCCGAAGACGCGCAATACTGAGCTCATCATCGCCGTATTCGGGGCGGTGAAGGACCATGGTTGTGTGCGCTTCAAGTATGTCCTTTCACTTTCATCTTCTTCCACTTTCATCATTATATCATCTTCGCGTCGCATCCGCATCCCACACTACGACCGAGTACCGCATACTACTCAGCCGATTCTGATCCCTCTCTTTCCCTTCACTCTGAACAGGCGAGACGCAATCAGCTCTTCGGCGAACGATCGACCACGTTTGTCATTCACGGAGCGCCTCTGCGCGTGTCAGAAGGACTGCGGCGGGCGCGTGATTGTGAGTGTTGTTGACGACGACGAAACCCACCCCCTGGGGTTCAAGGGGCAGCAGATCACTGTAAAAGTCAAACATTAAACGCGACTCTAGATTCTTGTGGTATATGCGTACACTTCGTCCTCCTTTTGCGGCATGGAAGTGACAAGTCTTTTCGACGAGTCACGACCGTTCGTCCTTTACGTAATATTATCCAGCTACCTCCCGATATTCTCTACTAATACTTCCCATCACATTGTAAGATATACGTGCGGGACTTTTTAATGTTATTGTGCGACCCGAAATCATTAACCTGAGGTTCCTAGGGGCGAAGCACTTCAAGGAGGAGCCCCTGTGATCACGTGATATGCTCCAGTCGTTCGCCCCATCAGCCCGCCGATCCCGTTCTCAAAGGCCCGCCACAACGGCGGCGACACCGACGCATCCATGAGCTCTCTCGCTTTCCTAGTGACTGAACTACAGGTATGCACCATACCTCATTACTACTACTTCTGCTCATCCAGAGTGTCAGTCATTGGCTAGCGAAACTCGCCGCAGACATCCTGAAATCCGAGAAGTGCGTGCTATGCCTCGTTCTTCGAGGTTCATTAATCTCTGAACCGACTTTCAAGGCAGCAGAAAAGTCGCTATCTATCCTCCGTTCATCTCCCGAGCAGGCGACGACGACCCTCGCATCAGATGGCCCACAGTCCAGCGATCTGCTTCGCCCCGTCTTCATGGGCTGCGCAACGAAGAACGCCAAGGTCGTCGCAATCTCGCTCGGTTCACTGCAGCGCCTTATTGTCCTGAAAGCCGTCCCCCTCTCCGCTGTACCGATGATCGTCAGCACGATGACAGACGCTATGAGCCAAGGCGTGGATATCCAGCTGAAGGCGCTGCAGACGCTGGTGTCGCTGATTACGGGATTCTCAGATGTGCATGGAGAGTTACTGGGAGATGTGCGTCCCATCTACCACATTACACGGAGGACTGAATCGCTGACTACAGGTAGGCCCTGCTGCTTTGCTTCAAACTGCAAGAATCCAAAATCGCGGTCGTATCCTCCACCGCCGCGGCAACACTACGCCAGCTCGTGATGTTCATCGTCGACAAGATGGTCGACGAGGACGAAAAGGGGAGCTCAGCGACGACAATCCCGACGCACCTACCCAACGGATCGACGAAGTCCCTCGCCCCGTCCGCTAGAGACGCGTTCTCCGTCTTCGAAGATCTGTGCCTACTAGCCAACTCTGAGAAGCCCAACTTCCTGAAGCTCGACTCTTTGCACAAGACGTTCGCGCTGGAGCTCATAGAAAGCGTGTTAACGAACTCGCATGCGCCGATACGGCAGGTGAGTGACGGTAGATATCGTAGCCTCTACAAGGCGATTGACGGAGCGGACTACACAGCATGAGGAACTAATTTTGTTGCTACGACACCACCTTTGCCCTCTCCTCCTCAAGGCCCTCTCTGACCGGCCATTATTCCCGCTGACGCTGCGCTGCACCCGCGTCGTGTTCATATTATTGAAGCAGTTCATCCACGAGCTGGACACCGAGGCCGAAGTCTTCCTCGCGTTCTTCATACGCATCGTCGGCGAAGAGGGCGGCGCGCTAGCGGACGGCGGAGGGGGCAGCATCAACCGACCGCAGTGGATGCGGGTCCTGGCTATGGAGATCATCCGCGGGTGCGTCCTCTCACTGTGCTTCCCTCGCTATAACCGTAACTGTGCATTCAATCCCCGCGCAGTCTATGCTCCGACGCCGACCTGGTGCGCACAATCTGGGACCGCTACGACGCGCAGAAGGATGCGTCGAGCCAGGTGCTGTCGTCGTTGGTGTCCGCATTGAAGCGGCTGATCACGGAGAAGCCCGCGCTCCTGGGAGTGAGCGCGCAGATGTTTGGGGTGGGCGTGCCGGAGCAGACGGTGGAGGGGGGCGTCGTGGAGGGCGTGAAGGGGATGGTAGGCGCGACTGTCTCTGGGGTTGCGGGCGTGGTGAGCATGGGGATGGGGATAGGAGGCGGAGGCGGAGGCGCGGGATTGAGCGTCGAGGGCAGTGTTATGAAAGTCCAGTGGTACGTCCACACGCACTGGTTTTGTTAGTTGAGAGTGTGCTGATCGTTGTGTAGTATTGATCAGCTCGATAAAGCCGATGCACCCCCAATCCCGGAGACGTACGTTTACCTGCTGGGATTGCAGTCGATATGCACCCTCTGCGAAGGGTTCTCGTCATACGTGACGCCGCTATACAACACTATCATCACCCATCGGTCCCGGGAAGCCGGGAACTCGACAATGCGTGCTCCCCCAGCACTAGACTTGGCGAAGCTCGCCTCCGCCCCCTCGCCAGTCGATGAGCACACCGTCAACCAACTGCGTATCGTGCGGGACATCATATCAGCCTCGTGGCCTGCGCTCCTCGCCTCGCTCTCCTTTATCATCTCCACAAACATCTCCGACGGGTTGTTCGTCGACGTCGTGTTCGGAGCCGTACAGGGCCTCATCAACGTCTCGGGCACCCTTGCGCTGGCCACGCCCCGGGACGCGCTCTTCACGAGCCTCGCGAAGTTCGCGATTCCCGCGCGCGTGGTGACAAGTTTGGAGAACTATCCTTACAACGATGTTCCCTTGAGCCCCAGAGTTGCGAGCACTATGTCGACGATCGCAGATCTCGGCGGCGCGGGCGGCAGCGGTTCAGGTGTATCCCACCAGCCGCCTAGTCTCTCCGAACGCAATTACGCATGCCTGAAGGTGCTCGTGAACTGTGCGATGTTCCTCGCGGGCAGCCTGGGGGAGAGCTGGTACTGGGTTTTAGAAGTGATGCAAAACGCGGAGTACGTTATCACGTCGAAGGGGGCGGGCATATCTGCTCCACCGATGGTGAAAGGGAGTGCGTCAAAGCCGGGGAGTCGGGTGGTTTCGATGATGGGGGGCTCGCCGCAGTCCGGGGCGCCGCCCGCCGTGAAGCACCCATTAATGATGGAGTTGGATGGGGAACGTCTGTATGCCGCTATCCAGAGGTTGTTTGATTCGACGACGGGGGTTATGGACGATGAGGCTTTCGGCGCGTTTGTGAGGGCGTTGTGTAAATTGAGCTGGGAGATGGTGGGAATGCAGAGCTCGTCAAGCGACGTGCATCCGGGGCTGGCGTCCACCTCTACTTTGATGCTTCCGGCTGGCACTGCCGGGAACGAAAGTCTGGAATCGCTGTCTTTATCACCCAACGCGGAAGCATCGCACAGACGGAGAGCAAGTGGTATACATATCCCACGGACTTTGGTACGTTTCTTCGCGTGTCTGACAAAAATGTTCTTGGCAACTCACTGGATATTTGTGTGTAGCGTTCGGGCGACTTTGGTATATCGAAGCTGCTTACGGTGTCCCTTTTGAACATTCATCGACTGATATATCGCGCACCCCGCGTCGCGTGGGAACCCACCACCATGCACCTCCTCTCAGTCATTCGCGATGAGAAGACTACTAAGAAAGATTCGAAGGAGAAACTCGGCGCGCCGCAGGGGATTCGTATTCAGGCAGCGAAAGCGCTCGACGAGATCTTGGTCAACGCGCTGAAGAGTCTCGGCTCAGGCGTAGGAATGGGCGACAAGAAAGGAGACGTGCAGCAGCGCGTTCTGGATGTTCTGGGCAAGCAAGTCATACTAATTCCAGACGGCGGGCCCAGCACTGTCGGGATTACGATAGTGGATGTTGAATTGAGGAAGATGGGATTAGAGACGCTGCATGAGATCCTCCAGAACTCGGCGCACACGCTGGTCGTTGGGTGGGAGAAGATCTTCGAGATGCTGGGGAGCGTTTGTATGCCGAGCTCGGCTGCACACACTCAAACTCTGACGGTGGCAGGAAGTGGAAGTGTTCCGTCCTCTCCTTCAACGAGCAGGTGGAAGGCGTCTCCTGCCATTGGATACGGCCAGCCAGGGGACAGACACCAAGAGAGAAATGCAGCGACGTTAGTCAAAATCGCTTTCCAATCATTGACGCTGGTATGCGACTCTATATCTTCCCTCCAGCCCGACCATCTTCGCTTGTGCATCATCACCTTAGGTCAGTTCGGCAGGCAACCAGACACGAATATCGCCTTGACGGCCGCGACTTCGCTGCTCTGGGGTGTTTCCGATGCTGTCCAGTCGAAACGCAAGACGCTCTCTGACACCACCGAACCAGCGTATAAAACGTACAGCGACTTGTGGCTGTTTTTGCTGGGGGAGATTTTGGGGTTGTGTACAAGTATTGGGGATGAACGGCGGGAGGTCCGCGATGGCGCGATACAGACATTGTTCAGGGCCTTGATGTTCTATGGTGGGACACTGAGTCTGGCAGAGTGGGAGGAGTGTGTTTGGGGGATTCTGGTGCCGCTATTTGAGAAGCTCAGCACAGCGACCGTCGCGGCTGCCACAGACGCCACGCCCTCCTCTGCATCTTCCCCTACCGCTCCTATGGGTACTCCAAGTTTTGCTGGAGAACGATACCAGGGCTGGGACGACTCGAAGATCCTCGCGTTCCACTCCCTAGGGTCCATCCTTCATGACTTTTTGGCTGATAAGTTCATTCGATTGGAGTCGTTTGCGCGGATATGGGATTTCCTTGTGGCGCGAGTCCAGGAAGCCGTTCTGTGGGATAACAGGATCGTTAGTTCGCCTTCTTTGAAGTGCTTGGAGAAGGCCATCAAGGCTGCAGAGGCGGCTATTGGGTCGAGTGGCGGTGGAGGGAGCGACGAAGCTCTGAGCCAGCGGGTGGTGGATATGTGTGAGAGGGCATGGAAGGCATTTGATGAAATTGGCGAAACGATACTGCAGAAGAAGAACGAGGGTCCGGCGAAGGTATCATCCCCCATCGCGCTGACTATCCCCGTGCGGGCGACGACGAAGATTTTCAGCCAGGAGAGCTTCGTGAGCCTGCTAGAGGTTGTTCAGAGACTACGGGAAGTCGAGAGGGGGATTCAAGCGAAGGAATGGGAGTTGGAACGCCTTGCTCGGTTAATGGTCATATTAAAAGGCCAGCCGATCCTCTTTTTTTTGGCAAGACAACTTATTTGATTGGTGTGATTACAGGCGTATTGACCTATTCTTCGTCACCGGACTATAGGCCCGATATCGATTCCCTATCCCCTGCGCAGGTATGTCCCCGGACCTCGATCTCTTTCTCCACTGATTCCACCATCTTGGCAGACATCGGTGATGGAAACAGTCAATGGCATCGACCTATCGGCACCCGCTGTCTCCTCCCTCGTGATGCGTGATCTATCAGAATATGCCACCCTCGCTTTTCTAGCGGCATTCGACGTGCAACCCTCAACGCTTACACAGACAGGCCCGAAGCGTATCACCTACATTGCGTTGATGAAGGGGACGATGCCGCTCCTCGTTGATCTATATTCGCAGTTCAAGGCGAAACCAGATATCTACGCTGATGGTACTCTTGAGGCGGTTATTTCGGTAAGCTTGCGATCTCCTTGTTTTTCATGGTGTAGGTCGCTAATACCTGCATATGTCTGTACCTATTAAAGGCGTACTCCATTCCTATCAAGATGAAGTACGACTGCCCTGCTCCATCGAAGTTCGGCAAAGATCCTCCCGCTTTGGAAAACCGCCACTACAAACTTCCTGCGCGTCGTCAAGGAATGCTTGGCACAAATGAACGTACTGAGGGATAGTAAGTAGATATCCTTTTCATCATTGAGATACGTCTCAACTTATGTTTAGATATCCCCGACGAGCGAGTCGAAGGAATCTGGAGACAGATTATTGATGTTTTCCGAGGTGGTATCCTTGCTGATTGGTATGTCATCCCGTGTCCTCGTGTTTGCGCCTGATTATGACCCCATCATAGTTCCGCTAGCGAGGAATTCCCTCTAGAAGTGCAAGAAGCCGAAGAGAATTTTGATCTCGCACTGATTTCGTCTTTGGAAATCGACGTTTTTGCCGTACATCGGTGACTCTCGTGTTCCAGACCCTCTCATTCGTCAACTATCGAAGGTCTTGCAACAGGGCAGCGCTCTGTATGAATCCGACAGCAAAAGCTCTGCGAGCAGTTCGCCGATTACCGAGGCCCTCCGCCAACCAGGGAATTTGGATCTGGCAAGGGGGGCTACCCGAGGGAAGCTACGGATCCACCGACCTCGGCACCCCATTACCACGAGAACGGTTCTCTTACTGGTGTTTGGACCTGCTCTTCCTCATGTGTTCGGACTTCTGCAAAGGTTGGCCGTGTGTCAGTAAGGTAGACAAGATGGCACTAATTCCGCCTTCCCGCGTTTAGATGGGGAGCCCCTTCGTAGACGTGTCGCTGCGCTGAGCCTGCCCTCGTTGCTGAATCGTTGTCACGCGTCGTTGGCAAGCTACGTCGCCGATGAAATGATACGCGGCGGGCTGCCCTTTCCCAGAGCCCGCGAAGAGGAGCTGTTGTATATCCTTCGCAAGCTACTCAATTTATCGCTATGGCCTGCCTCGCTCTGGGCCGCCTTTGCCGAAGAACCCACGCGCTGCTGCACCGAGACTCCCCGTACGTTTCTATAGTGCAAATGCATGAGAAGGACTTTCGATTACTAACGTCGCGTATAGCTATAGATACTACGCTGCCTCCGTCTGAACTGGTAGCCGACGCCGTGAAGCGCTCGACGGTCGCGCACCTCTTCCATATATACGATCTTTTGTGCGATATCGCAGCGATACCTCGCAAGCCTCCCTCGACGTGGGTATCCATCCCGCAAGCGAAGTCAGCTTCAGGTTCAGTTGGGAGGGCCCCGATCCGAACAACCGCCAGTCCATCCTCCGTTAGTCAAAACGGAGAAACCTCGCGCGCGTCGATGCTATTTCGTGGGGGTGGGGTCGTAGAGATGGATGCCCGGACGTTGGCAAGGGAGTGCTTGAAAATCATCGGGAAAGAGCTGGGTGTTTCGCGCTGAGTGGCCTAGCAACGTACAACATTGCATTGCGCTGAAACTTGATTTTCTGATATTGTTCATTCTTTGTGCTGCTTTTGAGTTTGTGCCACCACTTGGGACTTCTTACCATTATCGACAGACGAACATATATACATGTACCTACCACGGTCGTAATCTAACCCCCCCGGAATTGGACTTTGTGAAGCAGAAGATTACAGTGGAGATCACACATTGACACATCGTTATATATATCTACGCTCGTTCGTCATTGATACATTTTCTATGTCGGACTGACGAGCGCGACGCAGCTTGGTACTACGCTTTACCCGTCCCTTTGTGTTCTAACGAAGCAGCTGATCGATCATTGTACTCGCCGTTCATGTAGAAAGGTCTTGACAAACTGGTGGTGGGTATTTAAAACAATGCAGAGTCCGGCTTTGATCTCTTCACTTTGTTTACGGATTAATCACCGACATGCCTGAGCAACTTTTAGCATTCGCCACGGATGACAGGATGCGATAGACACTCCAACATCCTTCACCCTTCCCGGTTGATGAGAGATGCCAAAGTTGTCCCTAAATGCAGCGTCAACCTGAAAATGAAAGTACCAAGGACGATGCGACACACATGTAGGCCATGACTTCTCGGACGATGAGTTCAAGCTTCTGCTTGACGAGGGCCTCACATTCCGCGAACTTATCCTGATCCATCATGACAGGACCCAGCCGCGATACTCTACAACCCTCAGCGAAGACCTTTCGAGGTAATTGTTCTACTGTAATGTGGGTGGCGGAATTAAATAAGCGCTAAGCGAGGTTGAGGTGGTTAGTTCGGACCCACAGGGACCCACAGGACTTCACTAGAGTAATCGACTTGGTTAACGACGATGATGGCAAGCATGTACGGCAAGTAATGGTCACAAATAACAAGTAGTTATGGTAAGGAAGTGTGGACGGATTGGTTTACCACTACTTCCCGTGCTTCCCAGCAACCTCTAGATGAAAAAGTGGTTCTAGATATGCGTACTCGTCTTGAAATCGCGGTGAATACTCACTCCAACCTTGATCGGAATTCAGTTCGACCATATTTCTAGCCTCGTTACGGACTAGAAATCGATTTACCATTAGCATGCCCTCACGCACACTGGGAGGCTCGGTATGTACCCACGGAACTTCTTTTGGAAATCTGCCTCTACCTTGTCATTGAAGGCATTTACTTTGTTCATCAAGTCCTGAAGCGAGTCCTTGATCTTCTGCACCTCGCCAAGGGTAGCATAGTAGTCGCCCTTTCTCATGCTCTGATTCTGTGCGCCGTACATCGCCTTGATTCTCGTGAGTTGAGTCTCGAAGTCATCTGAATACCAAGCAATCAGTGAGCCGCTAGTAAGGCAGCACAAACTCTCACCTTTGCCACCATTGAATACATGGTTAGTATTGTTGTGCCCGCCAACGTTAGCTCCCACTTGGTCGCCTGCGTAGTAATCACCTGCAACGTTATCCGGGGAGGATTTTTTGGACATTGTACTGCGCAATATAACGTGGAAGGATTCGAAGTAGATGCCTCCTCAATGTCCACTGAGTGGAGGTTATCCATGCAGCCTTGCTCATATTTATGCCTAATGTCCAAGCGCCGACGCGCAGTCGTACTTGAACGGATTGTCTAGACGCGCAGGAAGTGTGCATTTACGAATGTACAAGCGCTCAAGGCACAGTTATGGCTATATTGACATTCAAGAAACCACGGCACTCTTGACATGCCGGCGCGATAGAAGTCACCATAGTTGATGGACTAAGAAGTGCGGTGTTACGGCGTTTGATTAGGGAGAAATGATTGGACGATGGGGCAAATGCATGGAAGCCAGACGCTAGACTCGATGATATTCGGGGCGAAACACGGGAAATCGTGGGGGCATGGCGTCTCCCCAATGCTGTTAAATGGACATTTATGGCGATCTTGTCTATAGACGACGGTACTAGCGTCGACACCAAGTATGCCTTGCTTTCTCAGGCTGCGCAATGCCTGATGGTGGCCATATTTTAGCTGATATCTTCTGCTGCTTGTATCCACATGCCTAGCACAGCCGTTGGCCCGGGTGGTAAGATAAAATTCTGTCGTGGTTGGACTAGCCATGCAGAGAGACCAGGGGGTAAAATCCGTACGAAAGACCCTAGTTATGGCAATTGACAAGTGCTGAAGCCGCGGGGAGTATCAGCAGCGATGGTAGAGACGGTAAGTCTACCGTACCCAGGGTTGGGACACCTGCGCTGGGGAGAAAGCCGCTAGAGTGTATGTTGTACTCAGCTGTTGAGCAATAAAGACATAGTCAGAACGCATACCATTCACTATTCCTGTCACTGTCGCTCAACTGTCGCCGCCACCCCACCTGGCAATATCCGGTGTTCGTTCGACATATCAAAACTGTGCCCTCCGCCCTCTCACGGGCGTAGCAGTAACGAACCTTCTCTGTTGACCTCTTGGAACAGGGCGTCTGCTTTCTCCACAGAAAAGTATGGAGATGCCCGACAGATGATAGCGGTCGATGTTAGGCCTTGCCTTGCTAACGTGATGATTGTCGCCCATTTGGAGTGACATCCTAATTCAGGATCGTCACTTCACCCTACTGCACGTGATGTGACCGACCGCGTTGCAAATACCACCAGATACCACCTCTCCGCTCAACACGCCTTTATCTTTCTCTTCCTTTCTTCTTATAGTTCCTCCATGGAGTTGCTCTCAACTCATCGATGATTGAATATGAAAACGCATTGTCGCAAGACTCAGGAATGTCTTGTTCCTCCTGCAGATTGACTGTAACTTGAACGCCAACTCGACGTGCAATACGTGTTCCGCTATGAGGAAGGCGCCGGTCCGTGAAGGGAAAAAGAAGAGAAAGTGCCTCCCCCCTCAACGGCCCGGACTCTGCACGCGTCGCACGCGCCCTCTCTTCCTTCACGACGACCGTGTCTCCGTCGTCAGTTCCAGGATAGGTGTCACATCGCGCTCGTCCCATCCCGTTGTAGATGTCTATTCGATGGGCCTAGGAAGTGGGTGAGTATAGAGCGTCTGAAAGAGTCATCCTCAATTGTACTATCACCCAAATGTGTTCAGGATGTCGTTGACGGCCTAAGCCACGACCAAATGGCGGCATTATGATACACTTCACTCTCGTAACTCCATCCATAATCAAAGTTCAAACATGAATGAAGACCAACGACCGTACAGTGTACAAGACCTCGATCAATATTGACCCAGACTCACAACAAGCCACAAAGCTTCTCATCTCCCCTCAAGTGCGAGTACTCCGCTTGCTTCCTCACATCCGCCTCTATTTCAGCAGACCACTGTGAAGGCAACATTTAGCGTTAGCCACGGGCGACGGACGACAGAGTGCGAGAGAAAGAACATACACGACCCACTCCAACGTCCTTCGCCCTTCCCCAGTCAATGAGAGTGGGTTCGGTGGCAGCCATATCCCACAGGATGTTGCCTTGCTGAACGTCCGTATGAAGGATACCGAACCGGTCCCTAAAAGTAGAGTTAACGGATGGGGCATGCTAATCACGACTCGGACGGGACGTACACGTAGGTCCTGACCTCCCGGATGACGAGTTCGAGCTTGTCCCTGACCAGTGCCTCGCATTCTGCCACTTTATCCTTTCCCATGACAGCGTACAGCTGTTCGGCAAAGTTGGTGGCGTCAAGGCGGCTCTTGTCCGTCACACCACGGAATACGATGAAGTTATGGCCGTCGTAGGTGCCTTCAGCTAGCAGCTGGTCGACCTTCCCTAGCCACTTGGCCTCGTCTTCGAACGTCAAACCGGGTGCTGCGAACATTATATGGTGAGCATAGGTTTCGCAGCTAGAGTTCAGACGTACCTTTACCCGTCTTGGCATAGGCGGTCACCACCTGTTGGTTGGTAGGATCGGGCCAGCCACCGTCAACCTTATAAGTGATCGCTGAATTTCCTTGGTCGTCGACCTTTGTGATAGGACGGGTGACACCACCGAGTGTCAATGAGTTTGTTTCTACGGTACCACCATATGAGCAAGGTATGACATGCAGAGAGAAGACGAGAACGTACTGCACGTCGTTGAGAACGCTCGTTTTGCCTTCCCATTTGGCTTGGGGGCCACACTGGTCGGCTGCAGGCTTCTGGCCAGGTTGTGTATTTGGTCGTTGTGGAGGCGGTGTGTTGGGTCTCTGAGGGGGAGGTGCGTTCGGCTTCGGTGCGGGTGCATTCGGCCGTCGAGCGGGTGGTGGGTTGGGTCTCTGAACAGGCGGTGTGTCGGGCCTCGCTGCAGGAGGAGTGTTGGGCCTCGATGCAGGTGCGTTGGGCCGTGGGGGAGGAGCATTGGGTCTTGAGGCAGGCGTGTTAGGTCGTGCGGGGGGACTATTGGGTCTTGAAGCAGGTGCATTTGGGCGCGGGGCCGGCGCGGTGTTGGGCCTTGGCGCGGCGACCGGTCTCGCCGCTGGCTTCGGCGGTTTTTCTAGCTTGTAACACGGCGGCATGATACTAAGGCGCGTTGATATTCAGAACGCAGCGCAGTGAGTCACGACACGAAAGAAAGACTTACACGGTCCTCAACATTGTAGCGTGGAATCATGTCTTCTGAGCCCCAATTACGGACTTCGACGTCTTGATCGAGGTCGCGCTCTATCATGTGCATGGGGGAGGGCGTCGGGGCTGCGAAAACGGCGATAGCGCAGGCCAGGAGCACAGAAGTCCACGTCAATCGTCGGAATTGCATGGCTGTGCGGTCGTGGGGTCGTACGAGAAGTTGTAAGGAGCGAGGAGGATTGAGGGTAACTGTGGACCGGCCACGTTAGAGGTGTAGAGGAGAAAGGGGAGGAGAGACCAGCTGCTGGAGAATTTTGGTAGGCCATTTGTTCCCTTTTATACATCGAACTACGAACATGAACATGAAGACGGATGCGGTGGCGTATTCTCGAGACATTATCGTTCGCCTGAAACGCCATAGCTGCGCAGAGGTATATCACGTACCACGAAAGAAACGAGACGGCGTGATTTCTTCTGCTTCCGTGTGGCGGTGACGAAAACATATGTCGCAAGCATCACTGAGTAAAATTGACATGGCTTGTTACTTATCCTCAGTTATTGGCTGGCTTCAAGTTGACGTCGTTTAGCGCATTCGTGTAGCTATTCCACTTGTGACTTGGCTGGTCTGGACAAAAAATCCGGGCCGGGCTGTGCCTTAGTTATTGCCATCAGCGCAGTATTACACAAAAGACCGAATGCGATCGACGTACTCGGCCTTCATGTTGACGTTAAAGTCCCCAGGGTGCCATAGTGGTGCGGATAGAAGCCAATGGACATTTTCGACGGCGATTCCGGGTCAGGACGTCTTGACTGCGGGCGAGTTCGAGGACAAACAGTGAATAAAACGCGTCTCTGTTGGCGCAGAGCTCTGATCAGACGTAGAGCTTCAGGGAATCTAACGTACGACCACCGCAATGGGATTCCCTTATGCAAATGGGCGGGACAACGCGTCAGAAGCGGGTATAAGCGAAGAATGATGACTCCAAGCACTCTCCTACACTAGCACCTACTCCGATGGTGCACTCAGTAGTGAGCCTGTTAGTGCAAACTCTCCTCCGCTTGCAACGCAGACGCCGCTTTCCGCGGGTTCTCCGTATGCGCAAACACCGAACAGTATTCACTCCAAAACCTCTGCTGCGTATCGTGCATCGTAACATCCGGACCCATACCCCGGACGCGCAGCGTCGTGGTCCACCCCCTCCCGTCCATCGCGACGAACTTGCCTTGCGTGAGCGCGCTCCGGCACTTGCAAAAGGTGATGGTTCCCTATGAGGGGGAAACTGAGCTCGTGGCTTGCTTGGCTGCTGCAGTCGAGCTCACTGCGGCGAAGGCGGGGAAAGTCATCAGGTCCGGGATGATCGATGCGATCATCGCAATGGCTTTCGGCGGAAGTCTATCCAAGTTGGTGGACACTTGAAGTGCGTCGGGTTTGGGGCTTGAGCCGCGATTTACTGAGAACAGTCTTGTCTAACAGGCTATCGTATTTTGACGCGAGGCATAGTAATGCGGTGATACCTGGTGTGGAGGGTGAGTCAGCGAATCGCGACGGGAGGAATCGCAGCGCAGGTGCATGCAGGTATGATCGGTCGTCGCCACCTAACTGGACTCGAACAACGAGGCAGTCGGAATAGCGAGCAGTTAACGCCGTAGACAACGCCTGTGGCCTTGGAAGTGCGATTTATATCACGAACCATCCTTCCACAGGTTGACATGTCGGGCACAATGCTTGCCCTAAATATGATGAAGAAGAGGAGCCTCTGATTGACTCCTGTCCTTTCAAGCGCCCGGCTGACAGCGCCGAGTCCGAGTCGCTAAACCACACAGACAAGCAGGCTTTACCTTGGCTCGTTCATAGCTCACATCTCCTTGTTCTTGTTCGACGCCACAACGTTTGATTTCTGACTATCGTGTAATCGCATTGATACGGCCTTGTTCCGCGAGCCGGTTTGAAAAAGGCGAGAATAAAGTCTCGACTATCAAGACGCGCCTGAGGTAGCTGCCATGCCATCGGAAGATGACCATTCGGGGTGGCCGATAGCGTATGGGTGGATAGAAAGGGCGTGATGGTGAATCGGGATGAGCCACAGGCTCAAATATCTGCGCTAGAGGTACGTGTATCCTCCGTGACCCATATGATGCGAAGACTAAGTGTTGTTACGTTGAGTTTGTGTGTTGCGTCCATGGCTTCTATTGCATTGCCGAGGCCTAATGCTAAAAAAGTCGGCAGTAGCCCCCGCCTTGATCAAGATGGCTTCACGTTCACCATCTGCAGGCTATACAACACGCAGCTACCCCGTTATGCGCCAAGGGAGTACCAAGTCACGTCTGCTGCTCTGTAGTTTAGCTTTTGGATGTGTTCGTCCCTTCCGCGACAAACGTTTGTGAGTAAAATTTTGAGATCACGATTGAGACGATTTTATTCAATGAAGGAACTCTATCAGGCAGCGAGGGACCGCAGCGGCCCTCTATCGGAAGACATCACTGTTGACGTACCGGCCTTGATCTACTTGGCTAATGAAGCTTGAAGTACACAGGCGATGCGTAGCGATACCTCCCCGGTTTGAAAAAGCTAACGATAATTCCAGTGCACCACTTGAGTCACTGTGAACCGGCCCTTTCGACTTAGAGCAGTCCAGACACCGTGATGAAGTGATATCACTTGTCGTGAAGCCCTACGAGATATACGAGTGTCCGTGCTCTCAGCGGAACTTGTTAGGCTCGCTACTTCCGTTCGTACTCGAATCGGTATCGTCACTGTCGCCGGCGACGAGGGCGACCGGTGGGCATTTAAAAAATGACGCTCTACGGGCGTGAATCCTATTGTCGTCAGGTAACAAATCGAGGCGCTGATCTCCGATGAAGCTTGACGCTGCTGCTCGTCGATGTATGACATCCGCCCCCCAATTCTACTCACTGTGTGCCGTGAATACTCTGTTCGAGTCTCTCGGAACCCGCCAAGTATGACGCACAGTTGATGGGATGTCTCGAACTTCGGCCTCCGACCTTGGTACGACAGACAGGACGTTCAAACGCTGACCGCGAGCCAGGATCCACCCGCGAATAGAATATATTAAGCCAATGACATCCATTGGTCCTCACCAAGCCTGAAACCCTTACGCTGAGCGTGCTACCATTTCTCCCCTGGCCATCTTCCTGGCCGTGAACACCTTCTAATTCTGCAGGAAAATACAATCCAGCATTCGGTAGCCATTCTTGCGGCCTCAGTCCCACCGTTCAACCAGAATTGGCGTCCCCTTCAGATGATACGCCTTGTTGGACTCGATCCTTTTGTGGGTTATTACACCAGTGTCTTCTTTAGCGACTAGGACGGGGTCCACCGCGGTCCTGACAGAAATCCTATTGTCGTTTGGAAATGCATAGGTCGGCCTCTGAAGCCTGCTGCCGCTGCGTGGGATGTGTGATGATGGCTGCCTGGGTATACGCAACGTGTGTCGTGAGTACGCTGTACGGATCCAAGGTAGCTGAAAACGCGACTAGCTCACTAAATCTCTCGGGCCGCAGTCTACTAGTACGGCCGATGGCACGGGAGGCTGCAAGTCTGCGAACGGATCAAACGAGGACAACAAATCAACTTCCAGCCATCACCCAACGTGAACCTCCTTCGCTGAGTCGCCGACTACGTCCTCACGATTTCTCCGCTACTTCTAGGGCGTCGAGCACCCTCATCGTCGTAGTGGCGGTGTGGGCCCTATCGTCCAAGACGTTCATTCTATACTTCGCAAGTCAATTTACCCAGACGAAGGCACGGTAGGCTCACTTATACCCACTTCAGTGTCGACCAGGACGGGGTTTAGAAACAAACGAAAGTAAAGGCGAACGGAGCGTGACCTTCACACTGTGCCGCTACCCGTTGCTCCACCTCGGGTCTTTCCGTAGAAGCATAGCCTGGAATATGCCCACCCGTTCCATGGTTCCACGGTTTGACCAGCGAATTCATTTCGGAGCATCCTCTGCTTATCCGCGCTAAACCAGAGAATAGGGCGCAGTATAGGCGCCCATTCCCACCAGATCGCCAATCTTCCATTGTCAAAACAAAAGCGTCGCGAATCCGAAAATTGGAAGTGGCGGTGTCGTCGATCTCCCTTACGATCCTCACTGAACTGGAAACTCCGCGACGCGTCGGAATCACGGTCGTACTGGGGAGATGGTCCAGTGACCGCGTGCTGGCCTGGATTTGTTAAATGGTGAAGACCCACACTTAAACTTGAACTTCATCAACGACTGTCCTCCATATATCCTGTATATTTCGCGATCTGCGACTTTGCCATCTACAAAGCGCGTCGATTCCTTACCACAATCACAACCGGAACCGCAACCACATCCTTAGTTACATCCTTTAGATAAACCCAACCGCGTCCTCTAACCTCCGCTACCCCCTCCAAACCCAAGTACTCTCCTCCCTCCCGCTACAGTTATCTACGCGTCGCGTCGCGTCACGTCTATCTCTGCCACCCTCATGGCTGCCTGCTCCCAAATGTCTTGGTTGGATCCCGCCCTATTTTCGGACGAAGACGCGTCTCCTGCCTCTACTCCCCAGCGCGAAGCATCTCCCCCCATCTCTGCCAACGAACCGAAGAACCTTGCCGCCCCCGCGGTCCTCGCCCAACTCACCATCGACGACATCAAGCGCCTCCCCGACGTCCTCTTCTGCGACATCGTGCGCGTCGGCCCCAGCAGTAACAACCAAGTCGCCCGAATCTATATGCTCCCTGAGCGCCTCCCGTGCCCGTGGCCACCCAAGGGCCCGTTCGCGCCTGTTACGCGCGAGGATCTGCAAGTGGTCGACCTTCCTATCGACTGCGACCACCTGGTGGATGTTGCCGCCGATTCCTTTGAACGTGTGGACGCCTACGCTGTTGCTTCCGCCTCCGAGAGCGACGACGCGGTGGGTGTGGCGACAGAGTTCAAGTGGCGCGCATTCGAGCTGCAGACCAGGCCGTTCGGCGCGAAGCCGCTTTGTACCACGGTCGACGTCGCGGTCGCCGCGCAAAGTGGCGAGGAGGACAAGGGGAACGGTGGTGTCGCAGCTGCGATTCCCGTGCTATCCACCCCCAAGGCGACCAAACGCAAGCGCTCGAGCCGGGACGTTGGCACCGACGGGGAGGCGAAGAGGTTGAAGAGGACGTACATAAAGGGGCGTGATGAGAAAAGGGGTACGTGCTTCGCTGCCATCTAGACACTGGATACTGATGCTTACGTGAAATATATGCAGGAATATACCGAGTGCACGACTTGCGGTGAGCGTCTCCGCACGAAGGAGGAGAGACGCCATTCGGGCAGATGTGGCGGCAGGCTTAGTAAGTGCGAGCGCTGTGGCGAAAGGTGAGTCTCCTCCTCCTTATTCATCTACTCTATTCGTCTCTCTCGCGCTTTTTGTTCTGGGTGCTTTCGAATGGGTTCATTGACCTTTTTTTTTGCTGTGCAGGATCTCGCGTGGGGATAACTATATGATTAGGAGGCATCAACGCTCCCAGCAGTGTCAATATGCTTATGCTTAGTTGGCACCAGCACTCCAAGCTTCGACCACACATCACTGATGACCATCGTTCACGACAATTATAACGACTCATTCTACGTCTCAAGATCTCATCTATCTCATCCTCATCATCTCTCCAGCATCTCTCAGCATCTTTCAGAATCTCATCATTGGCAATATCATTATCCGCCACTCATTGGTAGGTATATTTGTAACTTTATATCATCTTCTCGAACTGTCAAGTGCTCCTCATATGAAACATGTTGTGTTTTGTCTTGCTGTCTCTGTTGTCCCCTCATGTGTATTGTTTTGCATCTTTAAGTAGTTTATCAGTAGTTTTTATGACTGTTTGCTGAATATATCAATTGTTATGAGTACAGTTGTCTCAGAGATTGATGCTCTTGATACTACTCAAGGGGTTGGGCTTATGTGAAGCTCCAAGTCCTCCAATGTAAGTTCCGCTGGATGTTGGGAGGAAGTCTGCCTCCGGAGGTAGCGCACCCCCTCTTCGACAGTAGTAAAGTGAACTCACTATGTGCTGTCATGAACCATGTTTGTAATATGGTATTCATGTCAGAAATCGGGGATTATACTCAATCAAACACTTAAGCCCCTTATCCCTTCCTCTTCTACATATACTTCCCCTAATTTTTTCCCTAATTTTTCAGCACCTTAGGGCCACACACCCCACTCTGGCCTTCATTAGGATCCCGGAATATCCCTACAACACTTGGATACAAAACATTGGAAATTTGAGTCAGGAGTAGAAGACAAAAATTAGCACTCAGTTACCATATTTGGATGATCTGGAAGGAGACAGTATCTGACATATGCCAAAATGGCAAACAGGTAGGAGACATATGTATCTGACATTGTATATTACACAGAAAAGTAGATAAAATCATCAAAGAATTGATATAGCATGCAGAACAGCTGGTCTATACATTGCCCCATACTCGGGACATCAACTGCTTGATTGCCCCCAGAATGTGGTGCTAGTCAGCAAAGAATTCTTGACATGTGGCATCCATTGGTGGTTTCAATTCAAGCAACATGTTGTTGTTTAGTTAATGAGTATGGGGGCTAGGAATGAGATAAAGGAAGTTTTGGGCATGCATGTGAATGAACTGTGGTAGACCAAGATGAGCAGACAGTGCCTGCCAGTTGGATTGAAAGTGACGGTGGTTAGATGTTGCTTGCCATGTTTTGACAACAATGTATGAGAGACATCCAATGTTATCCATTTCAGGGGTCCAGCTGTTTGCAGCAGTCTTTCTGTTACCACAGGCATACATGGTAGAAACTATAATGAACACTGAATAACTGTGAATGTTTAACAAGTGAGTGTGGGAACACACCTTGACCAATCATGAGCTTCCCATCCACATGAAACAATGCCAAAAGATCCCTTCATAAGTGGTGAGATAAGATTAATCCTTGCTAACACTAACAGTATGCCTGTGGAAGACAAATTGAATACCCTCTTGCATTGCTGTATGACTTATAAACTGGTGAGAATAGCATATACTCACAATTTGGTGGATACTCACCTTGTTTGCATTGGATCAAGCTACCACCTGAGAGTTGGCTGCATTTCTGGAAGTTTTCAGAGTTAGAAACTGTTTCTGGCTACTGGTTCAAACTAGTACTGCCTCTGCAAGTTTCTTCTGCCTTCAATATATCATATATCTTCTGTGCAAGCATCCTTCATTCCGATGCTTCAGTCTTTGAATGTCCGGATTCGTTGTGTGTAGTCGGTCGCAATACTGACAGTTTGGGGCACAATTTTGTCATCTCTTCTGATTGGTTCATTTCACGGATTTGTATCAGTGAAGACAGATCTGAGGCAAATGGTGAAATCTGTGCAGGTGATAAGTCTGGGGTTGGGGGGGGGGATTTATCAGAATGGCTGTGGGATGGTGGTTCAGGATGACAGCATCATTGATGGCCTGCTTGACCACCGCTTGGTGATGTGGACCTTGAATTGAAATAACATTAAGTAGAAGATTGAGCTGGCTTGAGATTATCTTGAATGATTCCACATCCAAGGAGGGGAGTGCATTACTACAGGAGTCGGGATGTTGTGATTAGTTATGGACTTATTGTTCAACTTCAGCCTACTCACATTTTCTCAAAATCACTAATTGCCAATGCTGTTGCTGCATATCCACATTCATTCAGTGTTTTGTCAGTTTGCACTGGTGAGCCTGCAACAGCATCAAGTGCCTTTGAAAGTTCTGCTTGATCTGAAGCCAAGTTGTCATTAACATCGCAAAAGTCATCAGAGTCGTCATTGCCATTATCAGAGCTGTCATTTGTGTTCTTGTTGTCAAGATTTGCAGGTTGTCTGTTGATTTGGAAAGACAGGATGTAACCCAAAGCCTCCCAAAGGCCCTCTGCCTCCTCCATTGAAACATGAGCTATACTTCCAATCTCCAAATCACATGGGAAGCTGGCCAATGTAAACATGTCAGTTCCTGCACCATACATATATGTATGGCAATAGCCTGATGCAGTTTGATGACAGTTTGCATGGGACAGATGTTGATCAGGACGGCAGGTGGCCATTAATTGGATGTCGATCTTGGGAATCATACAAAGCACATCAAGCAGAGAGAAGTCAGCAATTTGTTGGCAAAATAGTCTGAAGATGTGTTCATTGGTTTTGGTTCCATGAGACCAAGGTTGGAATGGAAATGTAGGGTGGTATTTGCAGTGGATGATGATGAGAGCCAAGAAGCTGTTGATGAGAATGTTGATAATGTTGTCTGCTTCTTTGGCAAGTAGTACTGGCCCAGTGTAAGGGCAACCTCAAGATGGCCGACAGCACAAGCCTAGCAGAGGGAGAATTCAAAGAAATGAATAGAGCTACTACAATACATGAGAGACTGCTCACCTAGCAGAGTGAGAATCCAAAGAGAACAAGATAAGGATTCTCCATGCTAGGAGGCGAAGTATATACTGTAGAAGTGTGGGAGAAAGGTGGGACAACTAGTGTATTGCATGGGTAAGGCATACCCACATGGGTCATGGATATGGGTATAGTGGGTATGGGTACGGGTTCATGCTGCGTGCACTTTACAAAACCCATACCCATACCGTGGGTCAGGGTACACTGGCAGGTAGATGAGCAGAATCCGGCAACCGCCACTGTGGTAGACTTGATTAGGCATCTAAGGCCCGACAGGGTGAATTTTTACCTCTCTCTCACACACTCGCAATGGTGCTTGACGATCCCCCTTTGGCATCAAAGAGCACCTGACAGTTTACCACATTCTCACATGAAGCACATGTGTGGCTCATGTGGAGATGTGAGGTTCATGTGGGGTTCATGTGAGGTTTATGTGTAGAAAAGTGAATTTTTATTTAATACTGAAAGCTGAGAAACTTCACTTTTTTGCCACTTGCTTCATCTTTTGAACACTTTTTCCACACTTTTTTTACACATGAACAACAATTGAGACATGGTGCTTATATATATTTTATATGAATTTATATGAATTTTCATATGGGTTCCATGTGTAGTCCACATGAAGTGCACTCCCTTTCTACAGTCCTATAGTCTTACATATGAATGTGTAGTTTATATATGATTTACATGAATTTATAGGTGTAGTATTCATGAAGTACACATTTTTTGTAATAAAATTGCCTTATTGGGGCACTGTTAATGGACTTAGTGAAGTTATGTCAATTTCGTCGAACGGGCGCCTATTGGGCGCTTATCCACGAATATTAATATTCTTTTTATTTTACTTTATTTTTATTTTTTATTTGATTGGGTGCTCTTTGGGCGCTTATTCTGGCATCACCTGTGCTGTGCGCTCGCGTGATGTGGCAGTGTGCCACATTGCTACCCCACCCCACCCTTGCTTCTCAACCACCACCATCCCCTCAGATTCACCCCCCTTCTCAATGACCAAACACAACGAAATGGCCCCAAGAATGAAGGCTCGAGGTGGAAAGGAAAGCAACAAGGAGCAGGCAAGGTAAGCCCATCCCCCGCTGCTTTCCTGCCTTCACTGACCATGCCCCTGCCTCTGTCTCCCTCCCCCGTCCTTGTCAATGCCCCTCTGCGTCCCCTGCGACCAACAACACCATCTCCATGCCCCTCTGTGTCCCCTGCAGCCAACGATGCCATCCCTATGTCCCCTGCGCCCAATGATGCCATTCCCATGTCCCCTGCGCCCAATGATGACCGTCTACGTCGTCCCCATGTCCCCGTGCCCATCGACGACCGTCTACGCCGCCCCCACGTCCCCCGCGCCCATCGTTGCCCATCGGCGCCTCCCCCACATCCCTTGGCGTCCCCCTCCCCCATCGACAGCCACCCACACCGCCCCCACGCCCATCGACACCGCCCTCGCATCCGTCTGTGTGCCCGTGCCCATTGATGCCACCCACACCGCCCCCGTGCCCATCCACGCTACCCCCATGTCCCTCGTCATCCCCTGCACCTGTCCACATCGCCCCCGCACCCCTCATCGTTCCCCTCGTCCCTCGTTGCCTGTCCACATCGCCCCCACGCCCCTCGTCATTCCCTGCACCCAACGACACTGCCCCCACGTCCCCTGCACCCATCCACGTGCAACAACACTGCCCCCATGTCCCTCTGTGTCCCCCGCGCTCATTGACGACCACCCACATTGCCCCCACGCCCCTCATCGTTCCCCTCGGCCGTCGTTGCCCATTGATGCCGCCCCCATGTCCCTTGTCGCCCGCACTCATCAACGACCACCCACGCTACCCCCATGCCCATTGATGCCCGCCAATGCCCGCCAATGCCTGGCCAACAGCCTTCTGAAGCCCAGGTCCACCTGCTCAGCTACTGCTGCTGCCAAGGCCCAACAAGAAGCCAATGAGTGAGTCACATCACTCTTCTATTAGTATAGTAGTAGTGTAGTAGTAGTAGTAGTACATATATACATTAATAAATTTCTTTTAAATTCAAAACAAAATTAATCAAACATTCTATGATAGAGAAGAACCTGTGGAACCTGTCAAGACCCCCTGTGCCTCAGCTGTGAAGAAGATTAAGAAAGATAAGAGGTGTGTACTCTCCGCCTATTTGCTTGTTTCTGCCACTCATCTTGGATGCTTGCAGGACCTCTGCAGTGCGTGATGCTGAGGACAAGGCTGCTGCAGTGACTGCAGCTAAGAAGTTAACTCTGTACGTTCTCATCTGTTTGTATTCCCACTCGTAACATTAAGAATATGTGTAGTACTGCCAAACTTCTTAAGGAGAGTGGTGCTGGTGTCGCTCCCCCCCCCTCGCTCAGCTGGTACTGGTGTTCAGCTAGGTTCAGCTACCCCCCATATTGTCTCAGACCGTGCTAGGTGCCCCAAGTCCGATGACAAAGAATATTCTGCTGACGAAGAAGATCCTGATGACGATGCAGTTGCGAAAGATGGTGATGATTCCAGTGACAAAGAAGAACCTGCTCCAGTTGTTGATAAGGGTAAGGGTAAGGCTAGAGATTTGCACAACCTTGGTGCAGAGTCTGATAAGGAGTTGGATGCGGATGTCGAGGAGGAGAAAGACAATGAAGATGCCGATGAAAAGGATGTTGACAGTGAGAACATGGGCGCAGGTGATGACAGTGAGCTTGCTGCTGTTGGTGAGGACACTGTGATGGATGAGGACTTGATGGTTACACCTCGCAAGCCTGCTGCGACACCTCGTAAGTCCACCACATCTAAGCAGAACCCCAGTCAGTCCCCTGTTGGCCACCGCCATGCTGCCAAAGCCCAGCGCCGCACCTCCACTCATACCAGTGCCTCGTCTGCACCTGAGGGATCTCCCTCTCCTCCGTCTGACCATCTTGAGGACCTGCAAGGTGCCTCATGTACCACTGGTGGGTTTGCACGTGGGAAGGTCTTTGGCACAGCTCCCAACATGGCCGACTTTGGTGAGTTTCTCAACCTGACTTCTGCTGTTCTGTGCTTACCTTTTGTCTAGTTCGTCATGATGATATTCCCACCTTCCAAAGTCACGGTAGTGGCAAGGTAATTCTCTACTCCACCCTCGCTAGAACTGATACTCCTCACTCAGCCACCATTCCCCGGTTCCCAACTCTCGCACCAATCCTCAAGGCCATTAGCAGGAAGTATCCAACAGTGACAAGTCAGTCATTTCCATTTCTTCTTGCTGCTGTACATGCTAATTTTTGTGCACAGCATCTCTCATTTCCATCTGGAATGGTGAGTCATGGGAAGTTGTTGGTCCCTATCTCCTTGCCCTCGAGGAGGATGGGGATGTTTCATGGCCTGATAATTTCAAATTGGCATTGCTTCTCGTGAGTTCAATTTTATTCATATCTGATCACTGCTAAGTCTACAATATCAGGAGCCTACTGCTTCATCGTCAAATGTCTTCTTTGCCCCTTCCCTAGGCTCATCACACTCTGGTGGCTCTGTGCCTCCATCTGGTAGCTCTATGGCTCCTTCGTCCATCACACCCTCTGCCTCCCATTTCATCTGTAGGTGTTAGCAATGCAGGTGGGCTTCTGCCAGCCCCTGCTTATTTGACTGCAGCCTACTCGGCAAAGCCAAACTTGATCCCCTTCGCTCAGCTACTTGAGGTACCCCCCTCCTTGGTTCCCAACACCAAACCCAATGCGACTCTCATCTCAGCATTCGATCATTGGTGTGCCGCATCAGATGCTCCAGATCGCCTCAGAGCGGCGTACAATGTCTACAACGCCAAAGTGCCTCATCTCCCTCCTCTTCCCGCCTTCCCTTCCCTTCTGTTGAGGACGCCCATGCAGTCTATGTGAATACTACCAGCTTCAGCAATTACAGCAAGCTCTTCCCCTTCGCTATTCAACATCTGGCTGTCCTCTCATACCTTCAAGGTGATGTTCCATCAGGCTCAGCAGAGTATGCTGCTCTTTGGGGAGCTCTCAAGCCAGGCCTGAAGACTTTGGGGATAGTGATGAAGAAGTTGACGGATGAGAAGGAGAAAGAGGAGAAGAAGGCCAAGAAGAAGGCTGGGCTGTCCAAATTGAAGTAAGTCGTCAATTTCACTCAACTTAGAATTTCTCCTCTATGCATATATCTTTGTACTACTATATTTATTGAAAATTGCATATGTTTTGCACCATTTCCTGCCTGAGTCTCAATTACATCTTGTCTCAAAACTTGCTGACTTGCCTAGTTTCTGTTTACAGGCCTACATGATGCTGCTGCTGGTGTGGTTCTTGCTGGGACTTGTTTCATGTGTTGCTGCAGCACCTAAACAAGATCCATTTCCCAATATGCTATTCACTGAGTTTGCTCAGAGCATCCAGGACAACTTTGGTCCCAAAATCAAGTTGTCTACTGTCTTGATGCTTCTGATGACTCTGGTAAACAACACAGATCTTCTCAACCTTCACGGACAACAGGGGGCATCCTCCCGACAGGAATCTACTAGCTGGATGGCTGCTCTGGTCTGCGCCATCAAAGTCAAGCTCTCTGAGCATGACTTTGCATCTTTGTTCACCCAGCATGAAGCTGAGGCTGTACAAACACCACAGCAGCATATTACCATGGCTGGCAGGAAACTGAGCAGGTTCAGTCGCTCTCTCTCTCTTGCTTCGCATACCAGCATAGGAGTACTCAAGCGCAAACTTCGGCCCATCTCTACCACTTCTGTCTAACCTGTCATTCTCATCACACCCATGGTCATGGCTTGTCCCACTCTGACTTGCAACAACCACAGCCTCACTCAAGAGCTTCGTGAACGGGATACCTCCAAGGTCACTCTGCTTCAGGGGAGCCAGTGCCACTTGAATGTCCCTGTTCTGGCTGGACACTGCCTTGTTTGCAACTCACTTTACTGGGCGGATCATGAGCACTTTACTCAGAACAACGGTGATGACGTATGCTTGTATCTCAATGATGCCAAGTATCTCAAGGTTGGCAAAAGTGTCTGGGTTGACTGCCTGGTCTCCAGAGCTATTGTCAATGGCAATTACAGCTTCCACGCTTCGACTGCCGCCATTACCAAGTTCTGGCACTCCTCTTTTGTGCAGCCAAGTGGGGGTACCTTCAAACTCAGTCGTCGCCAGGTCTGGAAAGCCTTTGTTGCAGAGTCTATCTGTCACATGGCCAGCTTCAACAACCAGGAAATCGTGTTTGAGAGCAACCTCTCCATTGATGCTCTGGTGGCTGCTGCCTATGTTGAACTTGGAGATGGAGGAATTGTTTGCAGTGCAGTTGGGCACTCTTGTGATGAATGTTGCCATGCATTCAAAGATGTTGCCGATGTCATTCCAAGGCAGCCCAATGATCCTGCTGCTGTGGTTGGCCATGATGAGAATTATGTTGTGCCAGACTATGAGGGTTCTGATCTGGATCCAGACACAATGCAGGTTGACAACAACCCTGCTGATGTGGTTGAACCTGCTGGTCCTATTGGTCTTGCCAATAATGCAGCAGATGTTCGCATGGTCGTCATTGATGGTATTGTCATGGGACCATGCCATTGTGCCATGGAGGGGTGTGAGAAGGCACTTCTTGATGCACAAACTGGGGTGTTCTGCGAGGAGCATGAAGAGGCTATGGAAGGAAAGTGTCAGGTGAAGAACTGTGATGAAGACAAGGTTGGTGATACTCAGGCCTGTGAAGAGCATCAGCCACAGTGGGCCAAATTCCGCAGACGCTATGCCAACTCCTCACTCTTAGGAGTTCAGAGGATGTTGAGAAGAGCTCAGGAAGAGAGGCAGGAGTGGTTGCCTGCTGGTGAAGGAGCAGAGGAACTGGAACACGACAACCTGGAGGAGCAAGAGAATGAAGAGGTCAGTGGCACCAAGTACAACAACTACTTCTCTGCCCCCAGGTTCTACTGTGTGGAGACACTCTGTGCTCCATGTGGAGTTGTTATTGCCTGGCGCAAGTTTGCAAAGGCTGAAGGGGTTGCCAAGATTCTTCGATTCCTTGAAGACATTTACCCAAACACCCACTCCCGTCCCAGCTACATTGCCATTGACAAGGGATGTGCTCTGCTCAAGCACATTGTCAGGCAAGGGCACTGGCCAGCCTGGGAGCCCACTACTCGCATCATTGTGGATTCCTACCACTACATCAACCACTGCATTAGTGATTACTTGTGCCGGACTTGGTGCAATCCAGCACCACTCAATGGAGATGCGCCAAATCTTGTAGTGGTTGCCAATGACAAGCAAGGCAACCCTTACTACAAGAGGGCATTTAACACTCAGGTAAGTGGTTTTACTATCCTAGTAGCTATTCTTGTCTAATTTGGACTTAGGCCTGTGAACAGCTCAACACATGGATTGGGGGTTTCCAGACTGTCCTCAACTGGATGACAGTTAGCAATTTCAACTTCACTATGCATGTGCTACTGTTCTTGCACACAGAATGTGTTATTGCCAAGCAGGAGGAAAGGCAGAGGAAATTAGCAGCAGGGATAGAAGTGGTAGATGAAAGTGAAGATGAAGATGAAAGTGAAGATGAGGAGGATTGAGATCTATACAATAATTCACATAGACTACATATAAATTGTATGTGTCCCTCACATGTATTGCACATGAACACCACATGAACCCCACATAAACTGTATGTGTCCATCACATGTACTGTACATTAACTACAGGTAAACTACATATACACAACACATATACCACATGTGTCCCATACATACACTACACATGAACAACACATATAATACATGTAAACCGCACATGTACTACAGATAAACTACATGTATACCGCACATATAACTTTATATATTCTATACATGAACATCACATAAACTACATGTGTATTCCATATATAGTATACATAAGCTACATGTGTACATCACATAAATCCCACATATATCACACATAAATTGCATATGTAGCTCACATATACTACATATGAACACCACATGGATCACACATCCATTCAATGGCTTGGACTTGTGTATTTTAACGTGATAAGATTTGACTTCCACTTTTCCTACATATGGACTCCATGTGAAGTACATGTGTTCTGACATACATGTGTGCTTTACATGAGCTCCACATGAAGCTCACCTCCAACTTCAAAATCTCATTATTAACAAACAGAAGTGGTGAACAAGTGGTCGGAAGGTGTAGAAAAAGTGGAGCTAAGTGAAGCAAGGTGAAACCAGATGAAGAAAGTGGGTTTTATATGAAGTTCATATGGTAGAAATGTGGCAGAAAGATAAAGAAGTGTGGTACATGTGTGCTTCATGTGGGAATGTGGTGAACCACCAGATATACACATCAAAGCGCAAAGTTATTTCTACCGAAAGAGCTAGTGGTATACCAAAAAGAAACCTCAGACAGCAAATCCTCGCACAAAAAAACAAGCACACAAGACAACAGTTGTTAGCGAAGAGGAAGACGATGCCCAGCACTCCGAAAATGGAGTCGAAATCATCGAAATAGAAGATGTCGATGGGAATATCACAACTCGAGACCTCAGCGCATCAAAGAGTGATGGTGAAGGTGAAGATGATGACAATGTGGCAGAATTGGGTAAGGAAAATTGCAAGAAAAAACTTCGCAGACACCTCATTCTCATTTGACACAGTCTGGATGATGAAAAAGTGGTGCTTGCCCGTCTACGGCTTCTTCAACGCTGAGCCATCGATCGACTACAAAGGAGGGCGCAAGTGTCACACTTTCAAGTGCGCTGCGAAAGGCTGCGGACAGAAGATATCGCGGTACCTCGATACTCGCGACGCGCAGTCAACTGGTAACATGTGCAAGCACACTGTTAACTGTTGGGGTAAAGAGATCGTTGCGACAGCGGACGAGACGGGCAACGTGGACACAGTGCGCACGAAGATCGTCGAGGGAATTCTTCGTGATGGCAAGATCACTGCGTTTGTTTGAACGCAAGGGCAAAGGCAAGGTGTCCTTTCGTCATGTTCAGCATACGAAAACTGAGACAAAGTATGTGCTTACCATGTATTAGTAACACCTTCATCTGATCGCTTGTATAGGGCGGAAATTGTTCGTTGGGTAACGGAAAGCCTGCAGCCATTCAAAATCGTCTCAGACCGGGGTTTCCAGTGCCTGATGAAGACTGGGCAGCCAGGATACTACATACCTTCGCCAACAACAGTCTCGCATGATGTCAAGCTTGTGTTCTCGAAGGTGCGCAACCGGATTGCAAAGATGCTAAAAGTACGCACTCATAAACTAAGTCTTATTGTGAAAGCATGGCTGAGAACTTACCATAGGAGTATGATGGGGACTTGAACTTTGCTACAGACACATGGACATTGCCGAATCATCGTGCCTTCATAGCAATAACTGTCCATCTAGAGGTCAATGGTGAGGCAATCAGTATACTGCTGGACCTCGTTGAGGTGGCAGAGGTATGTCATCATAAGGTGCTGGAGAATGCACTCACTGAATGTATATTCTCAGTCGCACTCAGGTCTTAATCTTGCCACTGCGTTTGCGCAAGTTCTTGATGACTATGGTATTGGTGATAAGGCATGGAGATTTCAGATGAGATGGGAATATGTGCTTACTGGCGTACTTTTAGATCCTGAGTGTAACATGCGACAATGCTTCAGCGAACGACGTAATGATTGACGAGCTTGCTAAGATTGTCCTGCAGTACAAGGGCGACGAAAACCGAGTTCGATGCTTTGTGCACATCATTAACTTGGTTGCAAAGAGCCTGCTAAGACAGTTCGACGTACCAAAGGGCAAAAGCGCAGATGCAATGACCGACACTGAGAAGGTCCTGGCAAATCTAGCACAGGAGTTGGATATGGAGGATTTACAGATGCGACTGGAGGCGGCTGCAAGCAGAGACGATGGTGATGATGTCGAGGGGTGGGTGAACGAGGTTGAGTTGATGACTGAAGAGGAGCGTCAGGCCCACGAGGCAAGCATTCAGCCGGTTTCCCTAGTACTGGTGAAGGTAAGTGAACCATTGGTTATCTATACAGAAAAGGACTCACTGAGGTAGCACAGCTTCGAAAGCTCTCATACAAGATCCTACACTCCAGTACAATCCTCCTCCCCGCTTGGAAACGACTCCTTGCTGCGCTCAGTTTGAAAGAGAGGATGATGCCGCAAGATGTTTCGACGAGATGGAATTCGATGTTTGATATGTTGGACTTTGTGTTGGAGTACTGTGCGGTGGTGCAGAAGATGTCGGAGCAGCACGAGGAGGAATTGGGATTCTATGAGATGTCGAACGGGGATTGGAAAATTGCAGAGCAACTGCATGATGTGTTGTGTGTACACCTTCTTTTCCCATGCCCTATTCTGGACGCTGACTAATATGTTTCCGCATTTGCTTCCGCTTTGCTTCCGTCTTCAACAACTCGCACTTCAATGTTGCAACATCCGCTTACAATGTCCAGATTCTCAAGGACACAACACTTTTCTTCTCTCATGAGACACTGAACCTTGCCACTGTCATACCAGCCATGGATCACATCGACGAACATCTTGGTACACACGCACTCAACCCCAGGCTCAATCCTGCAATCTGAGCATCAGTAGCAGTTGCCAAACAGACAGCCAATTAATACTATAGCAGGACAGATGACTTGGATCTCTACAGAGTCGCCATGGGTATGTTCTAGCTATCCTTTACATTCCGGGACTTTGTGAGCTAATTATGAGTAGTCCTTCACCCCCATCACAAGCTTGCCTACTTCGCCTCAGCAGCTTGGAACGACGATTGGATTGATAAAGCATGAGCACTGGTACGGGAGATCTACGACGAACGCTACGCAAATTTGGATGTTGGAACTTCAGCCTCTGAGTCATTACCAGGTGCCGGTGCACCCATAAATTCTACACAAGTGTGATTATTCTATTGTTGTCTTCTATAGCTGACAAGCTATATAACCTTTAGAACTGTAAAGGCAACATATTTGACTCCCTCCCCGCCCTGTCTGCTCCAATCTCGCCTGAACACCGTGATGAGCTTGAGAGATATCTAAGCACCGACCCGGAGTTCACCGACGATGTAATCCAATGGTGGGTAGAACGACATTCGATGTACCCAAGGCTATCGCGTATGGCCATTGACTATCTTACAATTCCTGGTGGGTATATACTATATTTTGTGCGCATTCATTTGAACCTCATTTATTATGCCTGCCAACAACAGCTACCTCTGTTGCGGTTGAGCAGGTGTTTAGTCAAGGACGACTTCTCATATCGTCCATACGCAACCGTCTCTCCGCTCAAAGCACACGCGCAATCCTCTGCCTCGGCCAGTGAAGCCTCCTCGGCATGATCAAGGATGCGGACCTTGCCAAGATAGCCAAAATGGCGGATGTTGAAGGCGACGGAGACGATTCAAGTGGCGAGTTTGAGCCTGGTGATGGTTGGGATGCCATTAACGATGCTTGATCATCTGGTTTTGCTCAGTGGTATATCCTCTATGATGATTTTTTTGGGGTTATTGTCGTAGACTAGTATGTATCTCGCTTGTTTGTGCACACTCACCTAATAACCCATGGGTTACCCATGATGGGTTGTACCCACGTTGTACCCATAGCCGACCTGTACCCAACCCGCGGACAACCCGCACCCACAGTGTGAGTATGGGTATGCTGCGGGTCGGGTATGGGTCAGCCCCGCCATACCCAAGGGTTACCCAGGCAATTCACTAGGGACAACTGTATAGTATGCCAGCCACAAGTCCATAGAATATCACAAGGTATGAGCAGGCACATGTGATAGCAAGGTGGAGGGAATATGCAAGAGTCGTGCTGGCGACCCAGGGAAGTGGAAATGGGAAGTAAAGAGGTGTGGGAAGAAGGTATGGGTCACCCAGACATGCCCCAAAGTGTATATGTGCATCTGAAGCACATCCGGGTGTGCGCAAGTGCGGCCAAAGTGCGGCTGAGGTGCGGGAAACACATCGGATGTGGCTCAGATGCATCAGAAGTGCGGCCGAGGTGCGGGAAATGCATCAGATGAGTCGGATGTTGCTCAGATGTGTCGGATAAGGCTCAAATGGATGGTAGGATGGAAAGGGAAGAAGAGGAAAGTAAATAAGAGTCCGTGGAATGAAAAGAAAGAGAAAGGAATGAAAAGGGAAAAGGAGAAAATAGGAGTGTCCCCTTACACCCAGAGGATATCCTGATTCTATCAAGAACTGCTGCCAGAGTTTAATGAAATAATTTGCCTAAAGAACCATTTGCAGGCGTTGCTGGTGAGTGATTGTACAGCTCTGGTACGCATCAAAGAGCTCTCCAATGATGAACAGATATATGGCCAGGCCACTGAAGTTATGACTAATTGCATGGGATATGTTTCCTGAAGAGAAGAGGCCCACTACAGCACAGTCATCTTGTCAATCCAGTTTTTCAACATCCTACTGATATAAAACCGAGTGTGCTTTATCATTGACCAGTTTGTGTACTTGGTTGTAGCAAGCAAAGGACCAATCCAGGAGGAACCATGCACCTGAAAAGATGTTGTTATGGGCAGTTTTGTGGAGATGTTTTGAATCCGGAACCACTGCTGTCACACTAAGTTAAGTTAACAATTTAGTGCCCAGATGGTTGTGGACTACTATGTCAAGTTGCACCTGGTCGTTTGTTGATTTCGGGATTGTTTGGAATAGAAAATACTCTGAGAGAGGGTAAGGATAGGGTGAGGTCGGTTATTAGAAATAGTATGTCAATCAACAATACTACTCCTAGGTAGATACAGGTGTGGTGGTGTATTTACTTGTACAATAAAAACTGTAGCAAGTATATATGGTAGTATAGGTCTAATTAATTATTAAACCTATGGGATGAACTAGATGTCTAAATAAAACCAAGGTTAGTATGCCAGAATCCTACTCATTTCAGGATAATCAAGCTGTCAATATTAGTGTTACTGACACCTACTTGTTTTGGTGCAGACTTAGCCAAAGAAAAATAGACCTTACTTGCTTTTCGGGTCTCTAACCAACAGAAATGCTGATATCCTACTTGTTTCAGGTATGGCTGAACTAAAGCACTAGAATGTAGGTGATAACTAGTATCTGGGGAATAACTTGTATATTGAGACAGAGAGACCTGCTCCCTTTTATATGTACACTGTTTGTTCCTAAGAACAATAGTATCCTAGTGAGGTAAATATAAATAAATAATAGAACAATGGAAGGTGTCTTAAACAATGAGTTCCATTGTGTGCACAATTGTTGTTAAGGAAGACAATGGGCAGGTATAATAGTTCATTGAATATACCGATGACTACAATGGTTGTCAAGGAAAGACAATAGAAATATGAACAATAGTTGGGTAAAATAGAACAATGAGAATAAAGGAGAACAATGAAACTTATTGTGAACTGGTTTCCATAGTAAATTTCCATGGTGAAAGAAGGACAATGGATGAATAGGATAATGGCAATTCTCCTAGGGGCTCCTAGGGCCTCAGGGGTCTTCTACTTGATCATGCCTTAAGGTAGTGTCCTACTCCTAATGTCTTCCTATTCCTAATGTCTTTATACTGAACCTGTGTTCTGGTATGACAACAGAACACTTCCAATCAGCCCAGATGGATCAGTGTGTGTTGCTAAGCATTTCCCATGGCAAATTTCAGACTAACAGAACCAAGCTTCTGTTTCCCATGATCTGTCTGAAGAAAGATTACATGGATGAAACACTGACCCCCTTTTTCATCTGTTGATGCAACCATACCATGCAGTTCTGGACTGCTAGATTGGTATGCACAGAGAGGTCCCTTCAACATCCATCTCAAGCAAGTGTTGTGAAATAACACAAGACATTTCCCACCACTTTCCTTCCATTTTCTAGATATTTCCCTACCATTATATCCCTACTGTTTCCCTACTTTTTCCCTACTATTTTCCTACTGTTTCCCTACTATATCCCTACCATTCTTCCTACCATTCTCTCTACTGTAAGACCATCCCTTCCCTCTTCCCTACTAGCATTCCTACCCTAGTCAAAAAAATTCCATGCCTCATCCATCCCTAGGACTGAATTTTATATCCCATAACCCTAACCCACACAAGAATCTAAAACAGTCTGGACTCTGATGTCATATGTCATCACTCTGGGGCCATATCATGCCATGGACCCAGGTACAGTCTAGCCTCAAGATAAGCACATGCCACATGGCTTATCTATTCCAATGTGGCATCAGCTTCCCACATGAAGCATAGCACCAAGCTAATGGACCAAACAAGACTGTGTGGTAAGGCACCTGAACTGATAAGGCTCTGGACCATTAGATCCAACCTCTAGTTTAAGTAATCAAGCTTGGGGGACTGAAGAGAACTCATTGAAGCAGTTCAGCGCTTTAACACAAGATTGTTTCACCTAAGTTCCTTCTATAACAACTTTCACACTGCTACTTAACTATAACACCTTGACACCCAACATCCAACACCCTGACATCTTGACACCTGGGTGACTACCAAAAAGAAAATATTGTTGGAATGTGTTCAGAATGTCTTGAAACCTCCAGAAGTCACTTTTGATAATTTGACACCCTAACACCCCTAATGGTGTAATATTGAAACCTATAATACTAGTAGGTTTCTGGCTGCTTTCCATGGGGTTCACAGGGGTAAATGGAAAACCCAGCCTAGTCCAGGGCACTATAGTTAGGAGGACAGCTGGCTCACGGATCTGAGACATGAGGTGGTGATCCATTTGGCTGATTTGGGATTGGTGAGATGCGCAGAAGTGGTATTGATAAATGGGATCCATGAACATGATGTCCTTGGTATTTTCTCACTGGGTGGGGGGTTGGCAGATGCATGCGAGATGTGGGGTGTTCATGGATGTACTGCTGGGGCAGCAAAAAAGGGTCCTCCATGCCAAATCTACCATTCTGCTTGAGTTGGACAATGGTAGTGAGCCCCAGAACCAGCTTGTAGATGTTGTTGGTGTTGGGGGTGGTTATGAAGGCTCTGCCTTCAAATAGGATGGCCCTGATGGTGCCATTGAGGTAGTTGAAGGCAGCTGAAGGTTTTGAGTGATTGCAACAAAGCAGTTTGGGATTTTTGAGGACTTCTTTGGCAGTAAGTGACATCTAGAAGATCTATCAAGGTTGTAAGTTGAGTATTACGGAGATTACTTGGGAAGAGTAGGGAAAAGAAAGGGCTAAAAGAGTGATCTTGCGACATGTGTTGGCTTTTAGGATGAGACATCAGGGACAATAAAAATGGATAAAAGGATGTTGCATGCCATCAATCAACGATTGTGGGCAGGTGCACCCTATTGCAGCAGTCTACGACTGTGGCAACGGGCTTATGGTTGGAGGGAGGGAGGGAGGGGAGGGGGAGCAAGTGGGATAATAGGACTCACTGTTTTGACTTAGTGTTCTCCGTGAACAACAATAAGTGCTGGGTGTCAGTGTTAAGTAATCTGATTGAACTCCAATTGTTCTCTGATCAAATGCCAGAGAGGGAGGCACTTATTGTCGGTTCGTCCTCCTCTTCCTTACCATCTCCACCCTGCCATGCCACTACAGGTCCACCCATGCTTGTGGAGCAATGGTGGACCCTAAGGATGCCCATAGTCGTAGACTACCAGCTCCTGACTGTTTGCCACCAACTCCAAGGCCAAACTTGACACATCCTGGCACTTGCTCTTTCTGTGCAACACAGTAGGACAGGTGATTGGAACCGATAAGGGCTTGAGTTGTCCACCAGCATGGGGAACAGCAAGGGAGTGGGTGGGGGAATGATGAGGGCTGAAAGGTGGGGTAGAACGTTAATTGAATGCACTGGGTATGTTGAGTTTCGTTGATTTTTCTGTGGCTTCACCTCTTTTTCTCAGATCATTAGCAAAGACATGGGACACGCATACAATGCTGGCCATGGGCTATTGTTGGATTTCCTCTGTAAGTGTTGGCTGCGTCAATATCCAGGGCCTTGTGAACTGACTTCGTAGGTTGGCGTTGACTTTGGCCTCATATGTCATTTCATTCAGATTTCGCCTGTGGAAGTATGGCTTAGTCTCTTGTGTAGGATGTGGGGTTTTTGTTATCTCACAGATGTAATTATTTCACCCAAGGATTGCCCTTGCCTTCACCTGGGGTGTCTGGCCATTTTCTCTACTAACCACCCCCTCACCAGGGGGGCCCCTGTCTCACACGTGCATGCTCAGGCGTCTCCCCTGCCCATGTGCCTCTTCAAGTGTCTCCCCTGGGCCGCAATGCTGTGTGTCCCCTTTGCCGCGATGCCCGTAACCACCCCCTTGCCAGGGGGGCCCCTGTCTCACATGTGCATGCTCATGTGCCTCCCTTGGCTGCAATGCCGTCTCCCCTTGGGTGCGATGCCCATCCATGTGCTTGTTCACATGTCTTCCCTTGGCTGCAATGCTGTGTCCCCACTGGGGTCTTCCCTTCACCCCTGTTGGCTGCAATCACTGCTCGACTTTTGGACGCTGAGGCTGTGCGCACTGGTTTTACAAGTTTTGCGTCCCTGCTGTGTGCCTGCTTAGTTCGGAGCTCTATCACTAGTACTAAGTACGCAATAGTAAGTCTGATGTTTACTGCACTCACTTAACCTAACCAACCAAGACAGTCACTCGTAAATGAGCTCCAGATACAATATACCGGAATCCAAAGCCTCAACCCCCTAATAAGCTAACACCATATGGCCCTAATCTGTTGGCTTCCGTTTGATGGTGAGTCTGTGTTAGAGCTCATAAATGAGCTCTAACACTTATTGTTTTTAGACAGTCCTTAGTCCAAAAAATCATGTACTTAGTTAGTGTCATCACTGAGATGGTCACTTGTAACTGAGCTTCATTGGAGATATATGTGAATTAGAAGCTCGAGCCTCCTAAGTTCCTATTGACAAAGGCCTTACTTCATGGAAGTTGTTTGATTTCAGGTGAATAATATAGGATTGCATACATGAGAAGGGGTGGGATTGTGTTAGAGCTTGTATTCGCAACCTCTAATGCTCTAATGCTAGGCAGCATAGCTCTTTAACCTAGTAGTTTGATAGGGAAATATACATACTCGTAAGATTCAGAAATGGTGTCTGGCCAATAAGTGATGCGAGAAGGTAAAAAAAAAGCAGGGAGGGTAGACCAAAAGGATAAGTTTTAGGCCAACCTATCCCAGCATTAGGCCCAGAGTCAGTGGATAGGGCAAAAGGTTTGACCTTCAGCCGTCAAAGTGATGCAAAGTTCTTCCTAGCTCTTCGGCACCGGTCTCCCACACTCCTGGTCTGGTCCCTATGGGAAAACTGGCAGCAGTTGGGCATTCAAAAAGCCTGTATGAATTGGAAAGCATGCTGGACCTTCATGAGCTAGGCTTCATGAAACAACGGTGGCTAGTAAGTAGAAAACACAACGCGAATATCGCCAACTTACTAAACACCTGGCGCCAAGAACAATCACTAAGTTATGACCTGGATATTGAGCAACCTGGTCACTTAGATGACTGGAACTAGTCTGTCTAGTTTCAGAGAATTCGCGTTTAGACATCCTTGATGAAATAAATGGCTTGTATGCCAGCAACCAACGCCTAACCCTAAGTACATCAAGTTTGCAGTTGCAGAACTCCATTCTCTCATAGTATGCATACTTCATACTAATGTACTTATGTGCAGCCCTTACAATGCTAACCAGCTTTGAAATTGGAAAGTAATCCAGTGAGTTTAGGTCCCAGTTATAACTTAGTTACACACACTACCAAGTCTAGTCAAGTTTGACACCTCGGCATGATTTGCATCTTACTTACCCATGCCTGGTTCACCCTCAGGTATCCATGGCGGAGGTGGCTGTCTGAATACCATGGGCAAGTGCCTCGCAATTATGTAGGGTCCCTGGTTCGCCAGGCATACCCTGGGTTGTACTAACCAATGTCAGTCTGATCTCCCAGTAGTGGGTCTTCAGATGCTGGTGGCAGTACAAGCTCAGTTGGGGAATGACCCAATTCCATGGCCTAGACTTCGGTCCAGGCCTCAGAGAGCACCCTCTTGCATAGCCGGAGCTGTTCCAGACCAGTAGGTCTAGACTTTTATCATCATAGATAAGGACCATCTGGCACACACATAATCCAATTGGTAGGATAAGCAATATCCCACAATCATGGAAAGTAACTAACTTATAAGGCAATCAATGCACGTGGTTGCTGATAAATATAGCTTTGTCCTACCAAGACAATGCTGACGGATCTCCTGGTTATCTACCCAGGTCCCAGATCTTCCAATGGAACATCTGTTGAGCCAAGTATAAAAAACCCATGGTAAATTCCACTGATGAGACACACAGTCGAATTTCCCCTTCTGCCTACCCAGGTACAGGAAATTGGAATACCTCTGCACGTCTCTCCCCAGACACACTCGCCTTATACTCACTCGCCCACCTTCAGTGGGCATAGTTGCCTCACCTGTGTGCCACGAGCACCTATATGTCCACAGGTTTTGGCCTTAAAGGGCAGGTACTGATATGAGTGCCTTTAGGAGCCCCTTACTGGCTACTAGGGGTACATTCACGTATGTTTGCATCCAGATTTGTTCTATGCATATCCGCGGATACTCCAGCATCTCCGATTATGGACTTTGTACTTATCCTCGTTTCGAGCACCTGACAGTTTACCACATTTATACATGAAGTTCATATGAACTTTATATGAAGTTACGTGCTTTATATAGACTTCATGTACAAAAAATGTGAAGATCAGTTTGTTAGGAATGGCAGGGAAAACTTTACATTTCTTCTACTTGCTATACATTTCTTTTACATTTCCATTACATTTCCTCTACATTCATCTTACATTATCTGTACATGGTATATGAACTTTACATATGATTTATATGAATATTTACATGAGCTGCATATGAAGTTCACATGAAGTAGCTTTGGTTGAGACATAAATTTGAAACATACATATGCTTCATATGAATTTACATGAATTTATATGAGTCATTGGAGCCATTTCCAAGGCAAGTACCGCTTTGGAATGGCAATAAGTGCTTTTTCACGATTATTAATATTCTTTTTATTTTTTTTTTACTTTTTTTTCTTTTCAATTGAGCGCTTTTTAGATGCCTACTCTGGCAATTGCCGTGCTGCACGCACATGCATGTGACTGCGACATGACAATGTGCCACAACACTTCTTTCCTTTCAACCACCACCACTGCCTCGCTCCCTTGCCTTCTCCCCAACGCAATCAAGCAATGATGCTCCCCTGAAGCTCCAGCAACACAAAAACCAGTGTTGACGTGAGGTGGAGGAACCAACAGGAACCAGGAGGAGGAGGGCAACAAAGTGTAAGTGCCCCCTTTTTTTTCTTTCTTTTTTCTGAAGAATCCACCCCCCACCCTTCTCTCTCCACTTCCCACCCCACATCCTCACCCCCGCACACCCTTACGACCACCCCATGCCCTCACAATTGCTGACGACGACGCCCAACGCCGTGCCCACGCTCCCCCATGGCCATCCACAGCCATCGCACCCCGCCTCCGCCCCATCTGCGCCCATCGTGCCGCCCCTGCACTACCTAGCGCCCCACGTTCACCCACACCATTGCAAACATTGATGACGATGACCTCATACTGGCATTTTTGTCAACACCCACCCCTCGCCCCCCGTTTTCAACGACACCCACCCACGACGACCATCACATGCATTTCACACCCTCTGTTTTCGATGACGCCCCCATGCTGGTGTTTTCGTCGGCCCACCCCCCCACGCCCTCTGTTTTCGATGATACCCACCCCATGCACCCCATTTCCATCAACACTCACTTCCAATGTTTGTTGTCAATGCCACCTCTGCACCTGTTTTCAATGACACCCACCCCCATGCTCTTGGTTTCAACCCCCCTGCACCTTGTTTTCATCAATGCCCACCCCTACACCCATCTTTGTGATGGCATTCCTTAGTTCTGTCAAGCCTAGGTCTACTCGGTCAGCCACTCTTGCTGCAAAGGCAGTACAAGAGGCTGCAAAAGCACCTCAAGACATTGTGTGAGTGTCATAGCCCATCATCAGTAGTAGTAGTACAGTAGTAATACAGTAGTAGTAATAGTTAAATAAATAAATTTCTAAATCTGAACACAAATTAATTGAACCTTGTCTGATAGAGATGAAGAAGAGCAGCCAGTCAAGAAGACCCATGTGTCTGCTGCAAAGAAGGCCATGAAGACCAAGAAAGATAAGAAGTATGTATTGCTTGCTTGCTTGTATCTGTTGCTAACTTCTGGTACTTGTAGGACCTCTGCCAACTGTGATGCAGAGGACAAGGCTGCAAATGCTGTCACTAAGAAGAACATGACTCTGTATGTATTTGTATACTTATTGTGATGTCTGCCACCATACTGATTAACTGTAGTACATCCAAGATTCTCAAGGAAAGTAGGGCTAGTGTAGCTCCACCACCTCACTCTGCTGGAACTGGGATTTAGCTCCCTTCCACTACCCCCTGCATTGTCTCTGACCGTGCCCGTCATCCTGATCCCAACTCAGGTGATGATGAAGCCCCGCAGGTCGAGGCTGACCCCAAGGACGACTCTAACTCCAGCAATGATGAAGAACCTGCTCCAGTCAAGGATAAGAGCAAAGGTAAAGCTCAGGACTTGCACAACCTTGGTGCAGAGTTGGACAGGGACTCTGATGCTGATGCTGATGCTGGTGCTGGTGCAAGGGATGAGGAGAAAAATGATGAAGATAACGATGAAGAGGCCGCTGGAGCTGCTAAGGGTGAAGTTGCTGGTGAGGGTGATGGAAGTGATGGAGATGATGAGGGTAATGTCACGATCATGGATGTTGATGTCAATATCACTCCTCGCAAGCCTGCCTCCAAATGTGATGCTAGCCAGTCCCCACTTACTGACAAGCACACCAGTAAGGCTCAGTGCTGTACTGTCTCCCACTTCAGTGCTGCTTCCAGTGCTGCTTCTCTTCCTGTGCCTTCTCATTCCTCGTCTCCATCCGACAACTTGCAGGAATTGCAGGGCGCTTCGTGAACCACTGGTGAGTTTGCACGTGGCAATGCCTTTGGCACTGCTCCTAACATGGCTGATTTTGGTGAGTTTCTCAAACTGACTTCTGCTGTTTCATGCTTACCCCCATTCTAGTTCCTGTTGATGATGTCCCCCCCACTGAGACTCATGGTAAGGGCAAGGTAGTCATGCACACCACATTAGGCATGACCGACAGGGCCCACTCTGTGACTATGGCCCGCTTTCCTACTCTGGTGCCAATTCTCAAGATCCTTGCATGGAAGTTTCCAACTGTGACAGGTTAGTCATTTAATTCTTTTCTAGCCTGATGTTCATGCTAATTTGAGTATGTATAATCTGCTATCTCACTCTTTGATGTTGATGGGGAATGGGGGGTTGCTGGCCCTTTTGCTATTGCACTAGAGGATGACATGGATGTGATCTGGGATAATGACTCCAGGTTGCTCATGCTTTTGTTAAGCTTGTCTGTATCCATACCTGAGCACTTCTAACTCCACAACTTAGGAGCCAATCCCTACAATGTCTGCTTCTGCCTTTCCTGCTTTTCCTCCTCTCATCTTATCTCACTCTGGTGGCTTGGTTGCTCCATCGTCTATTGCACCATCTGCATCCATCTCATCTGTTGGTGTTGACACTGCAGGAACACTTCCACCAGCTCCTGATCATATCTGTGCAGCATATTCCACCAAGCAGCACCTCATCCCACATGCCCTTCTTCTTGAGTTCCCCTCTCCTTGATTCCTAACACCAAGCCCAACAATGGAGATATCATATCAGCATATGAGCATTGGAAAGCTGCCAGCACTGCTTGAGAACGACTCAAGGCCAAGTATGATGCTCATGATCCCAAATCACCTCCTCTTCCCCCCTTCCCAAATGTCGAAAACTGCTGTGCCATCTACATGAATCCCAGCAGCTTCAGTAACTATAATCCTCTCTTTCTGGCTGCTATTCAACATCCAGATATTCTTGCATACCTGGAAGGTGATGCTGGATTGGGTTCTGCCATTTACAAGAAATTGTGGGGTTCAGTTAAGCCTGGCAAGGCGACTTTGGGCCAACTTGTAGAACAGATCAACACTGACCAGAAGAAAGAAGAGAAGAGGGCTACAAAGAAAAAGGCTGGGCCATCCAAATTGAAGTAAGTCAACAGCTTCATACAACTTAGAATTGCACCTCCATGCATATCTTTTTGTACTACTGTATTTATTGAAAATGCATATGTCTTGCTATGTCTTGCTGGCATCTGAATCATATCCTATCTCAGCACTTGCTAATTTGCCTAGTTTCTGTTTACAGTCCTACATGATGCTGCTACTGGTGTGGTTCTTGCTTGGACTTGTTCCATGTGTTGCTGCAGCACCTAAACAAGATCCATTTCCAAATGTGCTCTTCACTAAGTTTGCTCAAAGCATTCAGGACAACTTTGGTCTCAAGATCAAGCTGTCTACCGTCTTGATGCTTCTGATGACTCTGGTCAGTAATACAGATCTTCTCAACCTTCATGGACAACAGCAGGTGTTTCAGCAACAAGAGTCTACTAGCTGGATGGCTGCCCTGGTCTCTGCTGTTAAGGCCAAGCTCTCAGAAAACAGCTTTAGCTCTCTTTTCACTGCTGAGGACTTGCGAACCTCACAATCTCTGCAGCAGCAAATTACACTAGCAGGCAAGAAACTCAGCTGATTCAGCCACTCTCTGTCTCTTGCTTCACACTCCAGTATCGGAAATTTCAAGTCCAAACTTTACCCCATCTCCACTGCTTCTGTTCAACCTATCATCCTCATCACGCCCATCATCATGGCTTGTCCAACTCTTGACTGCAACAACCACAGCCTCACTCAGGACCTCTGGGAATGTGATATCTCTCATGTCACATTGCTTCAGGGGAGTCAGTACTTGGAGAATGTCCCTGTTCTGGCTGGCCGATGTTCTTCCTGCAACTCACTTTACTGGGCAGATCACAAGCGGTTCACCCAGCATAATGGTGATGACTTGTGCTTATACCTCAACAATGCCAAGTATCTCAAGGTTGGCAAAAGTGTCTGGGTCGACTGCATTGTCTCTCAGGCTATTGTCAATGCCAACTACAGTTTCCATGCTTCCACTGCTGCCATTACAGAGTTTTGGAACTTCTCATTTGTCAAGCCAAGTAGAGATACCTTCAAACTTGGATGTCGTCAAGTCTGGAAGGCCTTTGTAGAGGAGTCTATTTGGCAGATGGCTAAGTTCAACAAGCGCCAGATCATATTTGAGGACAATCTCTCCATCAATGCTCTGGTTGCTGCTGCCTACATCGAACTTGGCAATAGCAGATGTTGAGAAGAGCTCAGGAGGAGAGACAGGAATGGTTGCCTGCTAGTGGAGAAGTAGAGGCAGTGGAGCATAACAACCTTGAGGAACATGAGGTTGAAGAGGTCAGTGGCACAAAGTATCAGAACTACTTTTCTGCTCCTAGGTACTACTGTGTGGAGACCATCTGTGCTCCATGTGGTGTGGTCCTTGTCTGGCGCAAGTTTGCAAAGGCAGAGGGAGTTGCCAAGATCCTTAAATTCCTTAAAGATGTCTATCCTGATTCTGCCTCATGCCCTAGCTACATTGCCATTGACAAGAGATGTGCTCTACTCAAGCATATTGTCAGACAAGGTCACTGGATAGCTTGGGAGCCAACCACCTGTATTATTGTTGACTCATACCACTGCATCAACCACCAGGTCACTGACCATCTTTGTCGGACTTGGTGCAATCCAGCACCCCTTGATGGAGATGCACCAAATCTTGTAGTTGTTGCCAATGACAAGCAAGGCAACCCCTACTACAAGCGGGCTTTCAATACCCAGGTAAGTGACTTTAGTAGTCTACTAGCCATACTTGTCTAATTTGGACTTAGGCCTATGAGCAGCTTAATGCATGGATTGGAGGGTTCCAGACTGTTCTCAACCAAATGACAGTCAGCAACTTTGACTTCACTATGCATGTGTTGTTGTTCATATACACACAATGGGTCATTGCCAAGCAGGAGAAGAAGAAGAGGAAACGAGAAGCAGGAATAGAAGTGGTAGAAAGTGATGAGGAGAGTGAGGATGGGAAAGATTCAGAGGGTGAAGAAGAAAGTGATGAGGAGGAGAGTGAGTAAGAGAAGGACTAAATGTGTCAAAGTATTTCCTTCTACTATATATAAGTTGCATATAAAGCACACATGAAGCACACATGAAGCTTATATATACTACACATAAACCACATATAAAGTTCACATGAAGCGTACATATATGCTACATGAACCACACATAATGCTTATATGAAGTGTACATTTACCCTACATAAAGTGCACATGGTGCTTATATAAACTCCATGTAAAGCCCATTTGAAGCTCATATAAAGCACACATAAAGAAACCACACATAAAGCCTACACGTACCATATATGAGACAAATGACAAACCCAAGACTTAGTTGTAATCCATAAGAATATAATCTTGTCATATGTGCTTCATATGTACTTCACATGAAGCGTACATGGACTGTACAAGTAGTTTGGACTTGTTCTTTTTTAATATGTTGACCTGTGCTTCACTTCTTTTATATATGAGCTTCATGTAAAGCGCATATGAAGACTTTCATATAAACTTCACATAGAGTTCATATAAGCTTCATATGAAGCTATTTAACACTAATTATTGACTGAAAGTGATGCAGAAGTAAAGAAAATGTAGAGAAAATGTAGAAGAAATGTAAATAAATGTAAAGCCATATGAAGGAATGTAAACTTTTGCAAAAGAAGTAGGCTTTATATGAGCTTTATATGAGATAAATGTACCAGAAATGTGAAGTCATATGCTTCATATGAGCTTCATGTACAAATGTAGTAAACCACCAGATATACCTCGTTTCCTCAGTACCCCACATAGGTCCCTCCTGAAAATCTAGGGCACACAGGTGAGGGAGGCACAGTATGTCCTCGCTCTTCTCATTCCCCTTGCACCTACAAGGTTTACTGATGCACATATGGCCATCTGGGCAGCCCCTGCTAACTTGTGCAACTTCTCCATTGGGCTATTACACACATGGGCCTCCCAGACAGCCACTGTAAGTGTGGGTGTATAAGTACAAACTGACTTACTGTTTTATTGACCAACAGGACTTCCTAATGCAAGCATGGGCTTCCTGGCAGCCCATGCTGAGTCTATCTGTATGGACTTATGTTGATCAGTTGACAGAACTCACAGTGCATGTATGGCCATCTGAGCAGCCTGTGCTGACTTGCACAAGTCCCTCATACAACCATGGGGCTTTCAGATGGCCACTGTAAGTGTGGGTGTATATAGGTATGTACTGACTTACCATTTATTGATCAACAGGACTTCTGAATGCAAGTGTGGGCTTCCCAGCAGCCCGTGCCTAGGGCAGGAGTGATCTACCACTCCTCTGTGCACATTGGCTTCCTGGATGCCCATACTGTTAATAGGAGTGATTCTTCATTCCATCTACACGTATGGGCTTCCTTGCAGGTCATCTGGTGTGTGGTGGCTACCCAATTATGTGTTTCGCTTCACAGGTAGTCCCACATCACACATGGGCAGCTAGGCAGGCTGTGCATGTAATGGCAAGTCTTCCCATTACACTGCCATTGATGTGGGCTTCTTGGATGCCCATGCTTGCACAGCAATGCTTGTAAGTATAGTAGCTATATCTATGTGCCTTGAATTAATTTTCTAACTGTTCATTTCATCACGGTGGGCTTCCTAGCAGGTCAGATCACTTCTGGGGTGTACTAATAGTTAAAGACGGCTGTCCAGCAGGCCCACAACTTGTTTAAGACTTAGGGTAAGCTCTACTACACTTAGGGTGTTATAGGCGCATCCAGGAGGCCCCCTAGGGGCATGTTCACGTGCATTCTGGCTATGGACTTGGGCCGTGCCTACATGCAGCTACTCGGACTTCTCAGATTACAAACTCTGTACATACTCGAGCTTGCTGTAGTTATTACCACTGGACTCCTCACTGTTCCGTGAACATGCGGACACCACATGTTCCTTAGTATATAGTCCTGTACCATACATACAGTTACCTTAGTTCGAATATTAGTTCTTTCTCTGCACTTGTCCTCGCACCACTTCACTGTGGTTCCATCCTACTACCCTTGCCTCTGCCTGTACCCTCAGTACCTGCGTAGGTCCCCTCAAGAAATACAGGACACACAAGAGTGTGGGAGGCGCAGCCAATAGCTGAAGCCAAGCCCATATGTTCTCGTCCCCTCTTGTCTTTCCCCCCTTCTCCCTATGAGGAGCCCACGTAGCTGATCCTCCCACAAGTGTGGATCTTAACATAGGGTAAGACTAAACCTTGGGGTATTATAGCGGTAGGATTATCCTACGATTTTCTTTTTCCTCCTGTAACCCATGAGGGATGGGGGAGTGGGAGGACAGGAAGAATCTGCGCAGACGGAGGGGGGGTTGTCTCTCTGGCGCAGGCTGTTGGGCTCATGCACCTCTTGCTATCTGCATCACCAGCCCATCCTTGTCGTGTTTGTGGCCTTACTGAGTATCATACCCCCCTTTGCAGCCTTCTCAATTGGCCCTTCCTGTCAATTTAGAACAGAGTAGGGTGCACACAGGAGGGAGGTATGTGTCATCGCCAATGCAGGTGTGGCAGCGTCAGGAGTGCAGTGTGACAAGGGGGGCTATCTGCAAACCTACATAGCTGTCACGTCAGGGCCCTGGACTCGGGACTTAGCACCGTGCAAGATTAGTGACAATCTCCACGATCACACTCTGTCTTTGGGCAACCCTCCACACCTTGTGTCTGTGTGTCCCAGCCCTCTGCATCCTGAGCGCATGCCCCCACAACCACAGTGTAGTGCGGTGTATGTTCCATCCCACTCCCACAAACACAGCATATTGCTGAGGGACCCTGCTGGACTTGTGGATTTCATCATCATTTCTGGATTCCGTGTTTCGCAGTCTGGTACGGCATGTCATGGGATCTGGGCAGGATCTGGGGGTGTGCGCACATTGGATGATAGGCCCATCCTGTGATGGAGGATGGAGATCTGTAAAAGAGAGGTGAATATGAGCAAAGGGCAGCAGCGAATCACTTGCTTACCTCCCGCTCCTCCTTGGCATTCCATTGTCCCATCCCCTCACCTGCCCCTCATCTTCACCTTTGAACCCCCTGAAGTCATCTACAATGCTGGTGTTTGCACCCAATGTGTTGTCATCGTTCAAATGTAGTCACCTGCACCTTGAGCTATTGTAGCTCGAATACCAGGCAGGTCATCTGTGCATTGTGACATTCACTTGATTGCACTTTCAGGGCATCCATGGCTTGCGCGAGCGGAAGTCAGGCCTCTCTGGGGACCCATCCCACCCCAGAATGGCATCCATAGCTCAAGGAAGAGACAGAAGCAGACAGTGATAAGAACACAAGAGCATTAGCACAATGAAGTGAGTCAAAATCCCTGTATGGCACAGACACGGACTCACTAACGGCCTCAGCATGACTCCTGCACTCTGCTCACCACTCCCATCAAATGCAGCCCATAGACACAAGATGCCACTGGCACAATGTCACTAGGAAGACCAGCCCATTCATTGCTCCATGCTCTGCCACTTCTTGGGGCCAACATTACACTACCAGGACCACCCGAATGCCAAATAGGGGAAGCACCAATGCGGGCACTGCTGGGGGCATCAAAAATGACAGGATGAAGTGGGGCGATGTTGCGATCACTGGAGTTTGTGTATTGATGATGTTGAGAGGGATTATCAGTTGGGTCAGTTTTTGAGGAGTCGCTGTGATTGTGGGACAGATGTACCTATTGTGTGCGCTTGTTTGCATGTTTCCCACGCACCTTCATCGGCCCCCTTATGTAAAGTTGTCGAGCTTCCTCATGGTCAACATTGTCGATGCACATATTCTGAGAGATGCGCGAATTCGGACATCATCTGTATAGTACGCATAGTTTTCACCATTAGTGAAGAATTTTGCCTGATCATTGACGTTGTCATTTCTCAACTCAGCATCTTATGAAAGGTTCTTCCTTGATCATCCCTTTACAGTCAAAACGGGTGAAAGTGTCTCAATGTGTGTTCCCTATCTGTGCTGCCCACCCAAAACCCCCTGTCAAGTTGTCTACCGCTATTCCACGCCCACCCATAGCCCTCTTTACCACCATCGCCATAACTATCACTTGCATCCTATCCCAACAAATATCGCCTTGGCGGTGGGGCAATGAAGCGTCAGATTCACAAGGTGTTCCCACAGCAGCACAGCCATCAAACCCTCCTCCTCCTTCTTGCCTTTGCCCTCTTCCTCACTGTAATATACCTCCGCGAGTCGTTGATTTCCATCACCCTCGATGCTCAGGGTCCGAGATTTTGGTGTTGCCCACCAACTGCCCATTTCTCACGAGCAGATGGCCTGTTCAAGGATAAGCACAGAGGGAGACATCTGGTGATTGAGCTCATCGAGCAAGCTAAGAAGGAGTGGGAGCGCAAGCACGAGAGGGCGAGCAAGACCCTGAGCAAGGCTGTTACTGAGTATGAACACTGGTATAAACGCTTGCCACCTAAAGGGTTTGACGACTGGTACGTTGCCAATCATCTCACAGCGTGCAGGATGGGATAATGTAGCGTATAATAGGCAATTGCTACGTGAGAACTATCTTTGATAATGAATGCATATTGATGTTTACATTAGACAATAAGTAGATAATGTAAGTAAGCAATATTCTCACAGTCAATATGCAAACATAACATGAAACAAACTTAATCCTTAGCCTGAGAATATCCTATTGACATAATAACATAGTTACTCTGTAGTGATTAGCTATTGTACGGGTATTGTGTTGGTAATTATACAAAAAATATAAGTCATTGTTTATACAATATTGATTGTCTATTAGAGTGTCCATTACACAGTCAATATCTTTTGTAGTATTTCAGAAATGATTGACTAATGTATGTGCTATTGATTTCATAGTTATTGCATATTCCCCTTGCTGATTTGTATTCAATATGTCATCTCAATGGTCAGATATCCATTGCAGATTGTATGAGATAGAGTTCATGTATTCTATGCTACATTATGACTTGTATCTGGGAGCAATATCTACAAAATATGTAATTGTAATATATGGCAAATATGTAATTGCGGTATATGGGAAATAGGTGATCACAGTATATGGGGAATAGGTGATCACAGTATATAGGGAATAGGTGATCACAATATAGATACAATATTTGGGGAATATTCAATGGGAGATGCAGTGCATTTAAGCCTACTGTTTCCCTAACCTGAGTACAGAAGTATGGAAACACCAATATCAGGTCAGTCACTCACACAAACTCCCCTTGAAGTCATCCACTGATGACATGCAACTTAAATTGACCAGTCCAGTGTCTATGCACTGTACATTACATATACACCATATGTTACATATGCACCATACATTACATATGCATCATACATATGCAAGGTGATAAAAACCCCAGGCTGTTTCAACATTGATCATACAAAGCAACAGCTTCAAATCAAGTCCTCACTCCAATGATCACCAATATGGATGAAACAGGATTCCAATGACAGCAGAGACTGAGTAATCAACCCCACAAGGCCATGAAAAACAAATCATTGTGCTTTGAATCAAGCACTCATCAATAATCCTCAATCATGGTTGAAAAATCCTGAGGACTTTGGTGACAGCGACAGGGATAACCATCTGAACTGTCAACAGATAGTATGCCCAACTCACGTGCCCGAGGATGGGTGGCACTTAGTAGCAGAATCAGCAATGAGAAAGGAAGGACACCACAATTAATACACATGAGCACATGAGCATCTCGCAATTATCACACTTCTTCGTTCTTGGGCATCAAATATAATTTTGGTGGGACCACAAAATCTACATCGCAAAAATCTTACATGTTATCATCTATAGTGATGCTGAGAGCCCGAAGCATGTTCCTGTTGTTGCTCGTTGGGGTTAGGAGGAAGTGAAGGGTGGTCTCACAGCAATGGCTTTCTGTGGGAACTGTGGACCACCGAAAACCGAGCAGCTTTACTAGAAGCAAAGTGAGCCAATTGGTAATATTGGCGTGGAAGGACTTACTATTCCAGATTGGGCGGGAAACTCAGGTCAACCACATCCCATATCTCCAGTTGCTCTCTCTCCTGTGCATCCAATGAGGAGAGATAGTTTGGGTTGTAGAAGTTCTTGGGGAGCCCTTTGGGGGGGGGATGATTCATGGTTGATCCGTGACATGATGACTCTTTTGTGTGGGAAGGGTCCACTCTTGGGTTTGTTGGCAGATGTGAAGCGGGTCAACAGGTAAAGGTGATCAAGTGTTCGGAACCAATTGAGTACTTTGGTGTCTTTTGAATGCCAGAGAAGAACCTTGATTGCAAAAAACACCCATGTCATTGTCTGATTCATCCCCACTCATCACCTCATGGGACATGCACTGCATGATATACTTGAACTGACTGAGCTGTTCAAGCCAAGGGCCGTTTGGAAGGCCCTGCATCATTCTTTCAATGGCCTTATTGCGATGATCATGAAGCTGTCCAGGCTATTCAGCACAGCACGCAAACTGGGAAAGTGAAAAGACTAACCGCTCAGCGTCGATTCTCACGCCTCAAGTGTTTGGCTGCCTGCACAAGTTCTAGTTCGACCACATTGTCTGGGGTAGCTGTGCATGAAGCTGTGTCATGAATTGATTCCTGAGCTGCGCGAGGTGACTCATGAAAGCCTTGTGGACGAGCTTCACATTTTTGCACTCATATTCATCCTCTTTTATGAACTCCTTTGCAACGAGGTGACTGACTGCCTTGTTCCAGACAGAAGATCGCCATTGGGTAGTATCCAGGTCCAAACGAAGATCTGCAAGTTTCAGACTGTGAGGACTATGTCTGTCGTTGGTAAAGGCCTGTTTGTCTTCTGGAGACGGGATGGCGATTGGGTGGGTGGCAAGGTTCAAGAGGGTAATGTCGCAATAGTCACACATATCATCCTGATGAAGTATAAGGAGATGTAATGATTGATTGAATTAATAACTTACATATAATTTGGTAGTGAAAGGATCTTTTCAGTGGGGGTCAAAGCACAGGTCTTCAACATTGGTGTCGTTCCCTGGGTCTCAGGTTCCGTGGTCGAATTGATGCCACCCATTGCGTCGCAGACTCAGTGAGAGAGTGGGCAACTGTCTTGTGTGTGTGGTCAGTTTGATCACCTGTCCTAAGTCTTCGTATCTCGCTGGTGTATTCTACAGAAGCGTTATGGCATGCTAAAAAGAATGGTGACGAAGGGACCTACAGGCGTCTGCATAAACCTATGGTAAATACCCTCCTATCGAGAGAGAGATTGGTTAGCTTTGTTGATGTGTGAAGAGAGGATGGTTGTACCAAATCACCGTTGGATGGCTCCTGCAGGGAGGGATCTTAATCGAATGTCCCCTATAGAAGCCACACTCCCTGTTTCGCCGACATGGTATTGTTCATGAATGTTGCTGGGGCCTGCGCCATCTTTGTTGTCGGAGTCACTGGCATTTGCAACTGTCGCCTTCCGTCGAGCATGCTGCGGCGGGTAAAGACCCCCATTGGGCTCCTGGGCCATTGGATGGCGACTGAGTAAACTATTGATGACGGGCTGGGTCAGGCCGCCCCACCCTTGTTCAGAATCATCAGGGCCAGTTCCCCCATCGGGAATATCTACGAAGGTGCGTGAAAAGTTCGTAGCGCGAGAGTTGGCATGCTGGGTCAAGCTGCCCCACTCCTGTTCAGAATCTGGTGTAGGGGCTCCTAAAGGACTAGGGTAGGGATTATAGGGAGGTAGGCCACCCGAAATTCCTGCCCATGAATCCAAGTCGACCACTATGTCATTGTTGACTTGACTGGCTGTGGGGGGGTGGTTGTAGGCCCTGTAGCAGTATAATTGTGAGGCAGATGGTCGGGAAGGCCTCCCCGTGTGTCACTGCCCAAAACAACATCCATTTCTCTACATAGATTGGCAGATTGGCTGAGTCCCTTCCATGCTTCCTCAGATGCCATGGGGACATCACAGTCATTCAGCGGAGGGATGAGGGATGAAACATCTGCTTGCGTCCAGGTGTCATGGCCGAGGAACTCATTGATATCATTTGTCATAGGCTGGGGTAGCACACCAAGATGGGCTAGAAAGGGATTTTTGAGAGCGGAAGAGAATCAGGGTTGTGGGAGATTGGCTATCAAGGGTGGATATTGGGTAGGTAAGCCTTTGGGTCTTCTTTGTTTCGGGGCCGCCATGCGCTGAACTGTGGGTGTCATTAATACCTTGTTCAGTTCAAGAGGAAGAACTTCTACAACATACATTTTGGCTGGTGGACCATCATCACTACTAGGCTTTTGCAAACCTACCCAACCAACCCAGGGAGTTGGGCTCAATCCAACAGCCAGAGAGCTTTTCGATCCAAGACCATGCTTTGCGGGTCTTGGTAGAATGGCTACACAAGGAGCCCGGAATCGGAATGCCAATTGGGGTAAGCTAGCTGGGGCACCTGCGCTTGGAGGTGTGCTACTTTGGGTCAGGATGTGGGGGGAATCATCACCTGAAATCAGCTGGACAGGAGTGCCTGCACCTGTTCGTATATCGCTTGGATTTGACTGGATGGGAGCGCCTGCGCCTGTTGGTATATCACCTGGATACGTAGGGGTACTGGGCATGTCGAAGAGAACGGGAAATAAGGAATGATTCTTGTGAGTGGGGTCATTTTGGTTTATAGCCTCAGTTGGGACAAACGGCTTTGAGTTTGTGAAGTGCTTTCAACGTTTGGACCTCAGTCACAGTAGCGCGCCGCCCTGTGCCACTGGTTATGGGCCTCTAGCCGGTCTAGCCAGTTAGTACTTGTTCCTCAATCAACGACTTATCAAAAACACCTCCACTTCTCCAACACGATGAAGCTCACCAGTAACATCCAACGAACAAGCCAGTTCTCAAATGCCTCTCCTTCGAAATTTCGCACTCCATGCCGGAGGTGCAAATGTAATTCCCGACCTCACAACTTCCACCCTTGGGCTACCAGCACCCAGCATATTTCACTGCACTCTTATGTCCTTCACTGGACTGGATTGCATGGACGGGCATGTTAATCTTCCGTATGTGGCGTTAGAAGACACCTTCCACATTGGTGATTGTTGGGAATATAATGGTGCTCATGGGTATCTCGGGGTCCATCTTCCTGAGCCGTCATTATCTCCAACTTCAGTATCAACCACGTCGCACTCCGGCTGCTTTCTGCGCCTGCAAGGAAGCGAAGCCCTAAGGACATCGTTCTTTGGGGGCTTGTTACCGATCCTTCATCCCTGGACACATTACACAAGAGCAAAACCCACTCCCCTTTTATATTCAGTACAACTGGTAAACTTCCCTCTTACATCAAACCTGGTATGGATCGCTTCGTCAAACTTGCGACTATACACTACAACCCCTCTAACCGCTAGTCTTCACCAATACCAATACAATGTATAACTCTGCCCTGACGTGTCTATTGGTACATTGTAACTCCGCTACCTGGGCATCCTGCCTGATGTAGTCATCTTCTTACCTTATTGAGAATATGTTTGTAAGGGCTTCAATGCGAGCCTTTGATTGCGAGCTATGCTAGCAGTCATTAATAGACTCGTAGCACTGACTGCGCATGATTTGGAGTGCACAACTTGTTTGTGGGACCCCATTGCTTTGATTAAATCTCTCACTAACCTGCAATTCAAGTGTCATCACGAGAAAATGAGGCAGAAGAACGGTAAGCGGATGCATGTATTTCTTCCTCACTCTGACTAATGCTACTTGTCGACGTTCAAATACAGTACATATGTTCAGTACAGTCCAACTGAGTATACGCAATAGACATATCTTCAAGTCCACTTGCTCAACATGCCACTCTATCTTGGACTTTTGTAGCTCTGAGACTTGAGTTTACATATGGTTTAATATTTTAATAGCAGTGCCAGATCGAGACAGATAGTATTCATACTACATGAGATTTCAGTGGATTCTACGGATTGCGTCATGTGACAGGAGCCAGAGGGTCACAACACACGTTGAGGCAGTCCAAAATATGATAGGGATAACACTAGATTGGAGTATGCTAGGGATACAGTAGGACATGGGGGTTTATATACTGTAGGACTAGGGTACAGGGTGTAGGTAAATAGACGGGTGAGGGTAATCGTAGCGAGTCCTCAAGGAGCGATGATCTAAGCAATAAACAAGCGGGATCGGGGATGAGAATAAGTCCGTTGGGGACTGGGCGAAGCCCGAGGCGTCACATACACCCTTCTACGGTTTTGCAGAAACCGTACATCTAGGTAGAAGGCTCGGAAGCCTGGGTGAGATCATCATCAATGTCGATCAACATGTTGGCAGGGACAGCAGCAACGGCAGCATACATGGCTAGTTCTTTCTCACGAGAGAGGGGTGGTAAGGTGCTGCCCAAGGCAATAGGCGGGGAAGGTGTAGTGGGAGCAGATGTGGGGGTAGGCGGAGTGGTGCGAATGAATTCTGCGTAGGCAGAGTGGCGTGCTGCCTGTTTTTGAGCTTTCTCAGCATGTCTAGCCTGAATAGCAGCTTCCTTATGGCACTTGGCATGGAGGTTTTGGCCTAGCTAGTCAATCATGACTTCGCTTACGATGAGCATCTGATTAGGGGTGAATGTTGTGGGCATGAAACCAGATAGGCTGGGAAGCGATGAGGTTACGACAGGGGAGGGAGCCTGCTGCGGGAAAGGGTGGTGTCCTGAGTGTATGGCTTTTTGTGTTTGGGAATGGGGGTAGCCATGACACGAGCAGTGGCGTCTGTGGAACTACCTCCTGGAATGACGGCTTGTAGCCCCTTTTGAGGTCTGCTGATGAGGACAGTTCCGTTATTGTCGAATACCGAGAACTTCGTGTGAACGTTCGGTTTGGTGTTGTAGATGCATGCAAAATCGAAATAGCCTATGGGGGAGGCATCTGAGCTGGATTTGTTTCCCTTGCGGAGGGCGCGATCAAACTTGACGAACTCAGCGATTTATTTGAGGGTATAGGTGGTGACGTATCTGGTGACGGGATCCGTTTGAGTGAACTGGGTTTGGCCGGTGTGTATGATGTGGATGAAGGATTGTGACATGTTGTTGGTGTATTGACAAGGTACTGCGGGTAGTGGGAATATGGCGAGGAGGAAATAATTACGAAGGGGTGTCGAGCGGGTGGTTATAAGTAAACGAGCAGGTGGGGAATCAGATTGTAGGGAGAGGGATTCTGCAAAAACTTGAGGATCATTGTTAGGTGGTTGTCCTGTTCTGACAGGTAGTTTACATATGGTAGATGCTCCAAGGGCTTCCAAGTAGGTGTCAAGAGCCTGGAGATGGCTGACCTAATAATATGGAAGCCACATAATATCACCAGATGACCATTCAATTTCAAATGTTGCGTCGGTTTTGGATCCATGGTGATTCACGATTTTGTTAACAGCCCATTGTGGTTCTACCATGTCTGAATCGTTGGTGAGCTGATTGTGCAATCATCCTGGGAAGAGTCGGTCGTCGTTCGGGATGTGAGTGCGTAATAAAAATGCGTGAAACATGTTGTGGACACCACATTGTTGTAGATGAGTCAGGAGATCCAGCTGGTATGTGTTGTTCTGGAAGTTGCGAGTGATGGCGTACAGCCCGATGTATTTGGGTACGAATTTCTGCGCCAGTCCCTTGGGGAATGATATATTTTTGGTGCTGATGTAGACCAGGTCGCTCTCTCTAAACGGGGATGCTTGTCAGTGTCAATTCGCATCTCGAGTTTGTTTGACGCAAGCCGCAAGAATGCTATTGTGGGCTGTCATAACTGCGTGCTTTAGCCTTTGTGTGAAGTTGTGGACGCCCAGGAATTCAGATGTTTTAGGGGAGTCCCAAATAAATGGTCTGGGCATTCGGCCAGCGTTGAGGAAGAATGGGGCATAGCCCGTACTTTCAGATCGAGATATGTTGATGGCGAATTCTATCGCAGGTAGTTTGGATACCCAATCCTTCTGGGACGGGTGGATGCATTGACGTATCATGGTGGTAAGAGTTCGGTTTGCACATTCTGTCGATCCATCAGACCCGGGGTGGTAGGCACTCGACATGTTGAGCTTCGAACTGATCAATCGGTGAAGATGTTGCCAGAAGTGGCTTGTAAATAGGACGTCCCAATCACTGATGATTCTTTTCGGAAGTCCATGGAGCTTGTATACTTCGGAGAAGACAAGTTTGGCGATGTTCTTGGCTGTGTACGTGGTTCTGCTAGGCACTAAATGAACCATGGCCATAAGAAGATTGATAACGACTGTGATTGAGTCGTAATTCGCATCGCAGTTGCTTGATTCGGGCAGCAGGCCAACAAAGTCTATTCCGATGGCTTCCCAAGGATGAGAGGCAACTGGTAACAGGTTCAGTAGTCCATAGGGTTTCTGGTTATTGGGCTTACTATGTTTGCAGGTTACACAGGATTCGCAGAACGAGCGAGTGTCTGGAACCAAAGTTTTCCACCAAACACTATCTCATAGGTAGTCCACGGTTCAGGAGGTACTGAGGTGTGCTAGTAACGAGTGGGCTTCTCCTATGATGATTTCTTGGAGGTTGCGCCCTTCATGTTTGACATGGGGAATACAGAGGACTGTCCGGTCCTTGTTGTTTAGGTAAACCAGGCCATTGGCTACCACAAAGTTGCGGAAGTCTTTAGGTTTGTCAATTATGGCCTTGAAGAATGGGTCTTCAAGGTATCAGAAACGAATCGTGCTGACGATGTCAAGACCTAGTGCGCTTTCCGTGATAACATGGAGCAGCGAAGGTGGGAGTGTGGGTGTGGCATCCTCCTGGGCTGTTGGTTCAACTTCGTCCACTTGGGGTAAGTCCATAATGGGGTATTGGCTTATTTCCAGGTTAGGGATTTCGTTTGTGTCTGTTTCGAGTAATTCATCTGGTATCCCGCCCTTCTTCCATTCGTAAGGGGTCTTACGAAGGGAACCTTCCTCTTTGATAGGGGGTAGTGTAAGGGCAACCTCAAGATGGCCGCACAGCGCAGGCCTAGCAGAGGGAGAATCCAAAGTATGAATAAGTCTAACTACAATACATGAGAGAGCTGCTCACCTAGCAGAGGGAGAATCCAAAGAGAACAGGATAGGGATTCTCCATGCTAGGAAGCGAAGTATATACTGTAGTAGCGTGGGAGGAATGAAGGATAACTGTACAGTACACCAGCCACAAGTCCGAACGAATATCACAAGGTACAAGGGGGCATGTGATAATGAAGTGGAAGGGGAATGTACAGGAGTCGTGCCAGCGACCTGGGGGAGCAAGAGCAAAGAGTAATGAAGTGGGGAAAGAGGATAGGGGTAGCCCGGACGAGCCCCGAAGTGTATATACGAGTCCGAGTGAGTCCGAAGCGCGGGAAGACTTCGGAGTCACTGGACGTGACTCGGATGCGAAAGGAGTGGATGGAAAGGAAAAGGGGACGAAAGGGAATGAAGGGGATGTAGGTAAGAGTCCGTGGGATGAAGGAAAGGAGAAAGGAACGAGGAGGAAGGGGACAGGGACAGGGGAATAGGAGAAAATAGGAGTGTCCCCTTACATCACCCCCCCTTTAAGGTTGCGGCGACCCGACGCGAAGATTCCTGCCTGCCACGCCATGAATTCACTAGACCCGAAACTCCGGATTGCTGCGAGAAGATGTCGAAGTACGATTGCGCAGAGCCCGGAGCCTTCCGACTGCGCCAGCGCTCCCAGGACTGGTCCAGTGCTGTAGGAGTCATCCGGAGTGGTAGAGGAGTCGTTGGAGTCATTGGACTTGTGCGGAGTAAGCGTACTGCGTCCGGATGACGATCATGGAAGTCCTTGACCTTCTGGGCAGCATGCTGGAGGTTGCTCGCGGGCTCCCAGGAGTCGTGCTCGATACCATAGCCTCGCCAGCGCACCAGATACTTCAGGACCCGACCAAAACGTCTGCTATTCCGGACCTCTTCTACCTCGTGTTCCTCTTCTCCATCAACGAGCTGTGGAGGTGGCGGAGTGACAGGGCGTCTACCCGGAATGGGGTCTGGAACGAAGGGAGAGAGTTTGACCACGGGGAAGACGGGATGGAGACGGGATAGGCCTGGAGGGAGCTGGAGTCGGTATGCTGCCTTGCCAACCTTCCGGACGACCTTGTAAGGACCAAGTCGTGCGTGTCCGAGTTTCCGGGAAGGTCGCGCAAGGTTGATGTCCGATGAGTCCAGCCAAACCTTGTCACCCGGTTGGTACTCCGGAGCAGGAGTCCGACGCTGATCGTAGTAGCGCTTCATGTCGTCCTGAGCTTTGACCAATGCGGACTGAGCTTCATCAACTGCGGACTTCATCCGGTCTACAAACTCGTTTGCAGACTCCATCCGAGACGGCGGCTGATGAGGTTCGAACCCGAGACGAGGGTGACGGCCGGTATCTAGGAGGAAGGGCGACTGCTGAGTGGACGCATGGACCCGGTTGTTGTACGCGAACTCTGCGATAGGTAGAAGTCGGGCCCAGTCATCCTGACGCTCTCCGACGAAGATCCGGAGATAAGACTCGAGTTCCTGGTTAGTCCGCTCTGTCTGTCCGTCGGACTGAGGGTGATATGCAGTGGAGGCAGCCAGCTTGATTCCGAGCATCCTGTAGACTTCTCGGGTGAACTCTGCGACGAATTGCGGACCCCGGTCGGACACTACGGACCGAGGGAGTCCGTGCAGCTTCCAGACGTTCTGCAGGTACAAGTTCGCGGATCCGAGGGCGGACACTGTGGTGTGAGTCGGAATGAAGTGGGCGCGTTTGCTTACGGAGTCGACCACATTCATGACAGCGTCAAATCCATCGGACTCCGGAAGCTCGACAATGAAGTCGACACTCAGACGATCCCAGTGTTCATCCGGAATAGGAAGCGGATGGAGTTCACCCATGGGCGGATGCCTCTGGGCCTTCGTCCGGAGACAGAGGTCGCAATGGCGGGTGTAGGATCCGACGTACCGGGACATGTTTGGCCACCAGTAGCTGCGCGAAATGAGCTCAAGGGTCTTCCATCTGCCGGCGTGTCCTGCAACCTTGGTGTCATGGTGCTGGGCTACAATAGTCCGACGCAAGTCCGGTGAGTCCGGAACATAGATCTTACCCCGGAACATCAGGAGTCCGTCCGATTGAGACCATTCCGCACTCCGGACTGTCTTGCGACTGCCCTGGGCCTTCTTCAACTCCTCTGCTGCCTTTGCCACTGCGTCTTCGAACTTCGCATCTCGCACTCCAGTCCGGATAGCCGTGAGGATATCCTTCTCCTCCCCTTCAAGAGTGACACCCGTGGCACGGACGGCAAAGTAGGACGGCTTAAGTAAAACCACATCCTTGTTGTCGTCCTTACCGTCCGAGTGATCCGAGCGACGCGAGAGAGCATCCGGTTTACCCATAGTCCGACCCGGACGATGCAGGAGAGTGAAGTCGAAGCGGGAGAGGTATAGGGACCAGCGGGCCTGGCGACGGTTGAGTTTCTGGGCCTTGATGAAGTACTCCAGGTTCTTGTGGTCCGTCCAGATCTCGAATGGAGTCTCCGCGCCTTCAAGGTAGTGCCGCCATTCTTCGAGTGCCCGGATGATTGAAAGCATCTCCTTGTCGTGTATTTCGTAGTTCCGCTCCGCAGCCTGTAGACTTTTAGAGTAGAATGCGACAGGATGCCATTTACCATCATCCGGATCCAGCTGCGACAAGACTGCACCCGTAGCGTAGTCCGACGAGTCCGCTTCAAACCCGGTACGGCCGATCCTCCTTCGGAAAGACCAGAACAGGTTCCGAAGTGATCAGCTCCTTGATCCGAAGAAATGCGGATTGAGCGGAGTCATTCCATTGCCATTCTTTTGTGCAGGTGAGGTCGAAGAGAGGCCGAGCGATATGCGAGTAGTCCTTGATGAAGCGGCGGTAGAAGTTGACGAACCCGAGGAAGGATTGGAGTTCAGTCCGAGTCCGAGGGGTCGGCCAGTCCGCGACTCCGGAAACCTTTACGGGGTCCATCTCGATCTTACCCTCGGAGATGACGACTCCGAGATACTCCACCTTGGTCTGTTCGAAATCGCACTTGTCTGCTCGGAGGAAGAGCTTGTTCCGCTGGAGGATCTCTAGGACTCGCTTGAGAACCCGGCGATGCTCTTCGCGTGTCTTGGTGTAGATCAGAATGTCATCCAGATAGATAATGACCACACCTTCCGTAATGAGCTCCCGGAAGAGGTCGTTCATCATGGTCTGGAAGGTAGATGGGCTGTTGGTCAGTCCGAAGAACATCACCAAGGGTTCGAAGAGTCCGCGCGTAGTCCGAAATGCGGCCTTCCACTCGTCACCCTCCTTGATCCGGACGTTGTTGAAACCCCATCGGACATCGAGCTTGGAGAAGTATCGAGCGTTCCGGAGTTTGTCCACCAAGTCCGAGATGAGTGGGAGCGGGTACCGATTCTTGACCGTCATGTTGTTGAGCTTGCGGTAGTCCTGGACCAAGCGGAGCGATCCGTCCTTTTTCTTGACAAAGAACACTGGGGCGGCCATAGGTGACTTGCTGGGGCGGATCCGACCAGTCCGAAGATTTTCTTCCAGAAATTCGTCCAGCTGTTTCTGCTCCGCAGGGGACAGCGGGTAGCACTTGGTAGAGGTCGGTTCCGCTCCGTCCAGTAGCTCAATGGCGTGGTCCCACGGACGCGGCATGGGCAGTTCATCAAAGGACTCCTTTGCGAAGACGTCCTCGAATTCCTGAAGGAAGTCCGGGACTGCGCTGTTCCGATGATTGTGGGGGTTTGTTGCGCTGGAAAGCCAATGCGAGGCGCTGCGAGACCGTCTCCGAAGCCCGGATGTGTTCTTCCTGAAGACTCCGAAGGTACTTCGGAGTCGGAGGAGGAATGGCTGCAAAGATACGGTCACCCTTCTCAAGTCCGGAGTCGTCCGGAGTTGTAGTCTCGTCATCATCGTCGTCGTCCTCGCAGTCCTGAAGCTGTGGGAGATCATCAGAGTGCAGTTCCTCAACCCTTGGCATCGGACCCGTACGACACTCCCGGAGTCGCACGGACTCCTTGCGTCGGGCCAGCTTGTCATGGCGGAACTCCTTGCGACAGGTGTCGCATCCGGACGGACAACGGCTCATGGTCACATCCTTCGTCTGCCAGTCGATCTCAGGGTTGTGCTTCCGAAGCCAGGTGTATCCGAGGATGATGTCCTGCCGTCCGATGTTAGTGACTGCGAAAAGCATCCGTTCTGTGTGATCCTTGAACCGGAGTACAAGGTCCACGACTTCAGAGATGGATCCGTTTTCGTTTGGTGATCCGTCGACATTGAAGACCGGAATCGGAGCGGACAGCTTGCGTCGGGTGAAACCATGGGCATCAGCGAAGCGCGGATGCATGAAGACTCCGGTGGCCCCGCAGTCCACCAGGGCCTGAAGGGTGCATCTGTGTTGTGTATCCGTGCTCTGCACTTCAACGGGTATATCTAAGGAAAGCTTGCCGGGCAGCGCGGAGATCTTATAGCTACTGGGTAGCCGCCGTTCCCACTGCGGGCGAAACCTTCGGAGTGTGCGGATTGTAACCGGAGTCGCTTGCTTAACGTCGGATGAATCATCGGATTGATCGGAGTCATCATCTCGTATTTCGTCTACGCTAAGACAAGCAAATCGGTTATTTACCAACGAGGTCGCACTGATCACTCGTTGGTCCGGACAAAATCCGCCGTGCCCGATTCCTCAACCGGGGCCGTTCCCTCACCATCTATTCCTTCCGAAGTTTCCGCACTTTCTACAACATCGGCCGCGGTCAAGAGATCTTCAATGGCGGACATCCGCTCCTCGGTGGTCATGAACCGGACATCGTACCGGAGTGGGCACTCGCGGGACATGTGGCCGGGCTTGCCGCATCGGTAACAGAGCTGTGAAGTGGCAGGTCGGGAGCGGGTGTGGTCGACGTCCATAGGGACGCCCGGTGAGAGAGCCTTCGGAGGAGGCGGGGGTTGGAAACGCGATTGCAGAGGTGGGAGCAGAGTCCGAGGCACGGGAAGTACACCCGCAGGAGTCCGAGCGACTCCGGAATTGGCTGCTGGTCGGACGAGGGGTCCGGAGTGTCCGGAGTTACCGGAGTGCATGCCAAAGTGGAAGGACTGGTTAGCAGCACGATTGTCAGCAACCCGCTGCGCTGCTCTGTACCATTCCTCGAAGTCATCTTCGTCCGGACAGTCTGCGGACTCGGCAACGCGGCTCTGGATGATGGAGTCCAATCCGCGGCGGAACTTCATCGTGATGTTGGAGCCCTCGGTGTATCCGGATTGGTCTACGAGATCCCGGAACTCATCGAGGTACTCTTGGAAGGTCCGACGGCCTTGGTGGTACCGGGTGGACTCCAGCTTTAGCATGGCGGCTTCGCGTTCCCGATCCGGAAGGAAGCGAGTCCGGAACTCGGTTGCGAAGGCGGCCCAGGACTCGAAGTACGGATCCTTCGGACTCCGGAGCACCATGTCCGCGTACTCCTTGGCACGATCCTTCTGAAAGAAGGAGAGACACCAGAGGATTTTGGCCTGCTCGTTCGGAAAGTGGTCCGGACAGAGCTGGAAGTAGATGGAGCACGCATTGTAGAATGCACGGCCATCCTTGCGGTTTCCGTCGAAGATTGGGGGAGAGGCAGGCTTCAGACGGGAACGCTGAGTGTTTTCGGATCGACCCGGGGCGTGCTGGGAGGCTTCGGTGCCCCTCAGCTCGGAGTCCGGAGTCGTTTTCGGAGTAGTCGGACGGGGTGTTAGGAGGAGTTCTTCGATTCGGGCAAGTGTATCATGGATGGAACGGATTTGGGTTTGGTGTTCGTACGTCTGAGCCCACAAGGTCTGCAAAGTCTCAGAGTCCGGTCCTGAGTCGGCTGGCTCGGATGGCGGGATCTGGCTAGAACCGCCCGTCATTTCGGAGTCGTCAGGGGAGCGAGGGATGGAGTTCCTTGTGTCCTCAGAGGTGGGTGGGAGTAGCAGGAGAGCGTCCGGAATGTCCGCAAAACCGGAGAGACGTCGGGAACGAGTCCGGAGTGGCGCAGGACGTTTTCCGTAGGGCTCTGGTGCCAGGATGGGAGATCCTGTTCTGCTGTAAGGGCAACCTCAAGATGGCCGCACAGTGCAGGCCTAGCAGAGGGAGAATCCAAAGTATGAATAAGTCTAACTACAATACATGAGAGAGCTGCTCACCTAGCAGAGGGAGAATCCAAAGAGAACAGGATAGGGATTCTCCATGCTAGGAAGCGAAGTATATACTGTAGTAGCGTGGGAGGAATGAAGGATAACTGTACAGTACACCAGCCACAAGTCCGAACGAATATCACAAGGTACAAGGGAGCATGTGATAATGAAGTGGAAGGGGAATGTACAGGAGTCGTGCCAGCGACCTGGGGGAGCAAGAGCAAAGAGTAATGAAGTGGGGAAAGAGGATAGGGGTAGCCCGGACGAGCCCCGAAGTGTATATACGAGTCCGAGCGAGTCCGAAGCGCGGGAAGACTTCGGAGTCACTGGACGTGACTCGGATGCGAAAGGAGTGGATGGAAAGGAAAAGGGGACGAAAGGGAATGAAGGGGATGTAGGTAAGAGTCCGTGGGATGAAGGAAAGGAGAAAGGAACGAGGAGGAAGGGGACAGGGACAGGGGAATAGGAGAAAATAGGAGTGTCCCCTTACAGGTAGTTCCTGGCCTAGTCCTGCCAGTAACGCGCCCTTCTCCGTAAGTTTTCAGTGCTTACAAAGACTATAGTGTGGTTCTAATGACATAGACAACATTTCTCCTTCCAGCCCAGTTAGCACAGGAACTGACACTGAGCGCTTATCCAGTTCATCATTGTCAATCACATTGTGATAGGTGTATTCACTCCTGGCACGTTCCGTTCCAGGGGCTTCGTTTGAATATATGTGTGATAGCGCGTCGCTCAGGACGTTCTCTGTTCCTGCAATATACACCGGGGTGAAGTCGAACTCCGAGATTTTCTCCATCCAATGTGCTTGGCGTCCCGTGAGGTTCTTCTGTGTCAACAGATGGATCAGCCCCTTGTGGTCCGTTAACCACTGGAACTTAACACCTTGTAAGATGTCCCAATGTCTTAGCATAGTTTCAACACCTGCTAACATTTCGATCTCATGCACAGCATAGTTCTGCTGTGCTGAATTTAGTTTGGCGGAATAGAAGGCAGCGACATTAGCCATTTTCCAGTCAGGTCCCTGGCTCACTACCCCAGCGACACCAGTAATACATCCGTCGGTTACCATCCAGACGGGTGGTTTATCTTTCCCATACTGTAATGGCTTGTGGCGATGGTTGCGTGATGCTTCCACCAAGTGTTTGATGTCTTCAAACGCTCGTTGATGGGTGGGTTCCCATCGGAATGGCACTGTATCACCGGTTAATGCTGACAGAATTCCCATAAGGATGTGTATGCGTGCTACATCGTCTGCAAGGTATCCCACAGCACCCAGAAATCCTTGTAATAGGTTTCGGTTGGTGGGAGTTTTCCATTTGGCCACCGAGTCCACTTTGTAAGGGTCCATGCGGATTCCATCTTGGTCAATGATGCAACCCAGGATCTTTATTTCAGCGCATAGGAACTGGAGCTTCTTTGCTGAGAGGTACAGCTTCTCGCGTTTCAGGACATTGAGCACAATTTTAACATGTTTAACATGATCTTCCAGTGTATCTGAGAAGATAACAATATCATCCAGGTATACATACATGAAGACACCCAAGTACAGTGCGAACAGATGGTTCATCAGGGCCTGATAGGTCATGGGACCATTACAATCCCCTTGCTGCAACACTTCTGATAGCATTGTTCCATCCGGTGTTGTCATTGCCGTTTGACAGACATGTTCGGGTATGATACATATATTCTCATAGGCATTCTGACCGTCTACTAATGACCAGTACTTTGCTCTAGCCACACACCATATTAACCCTTCAATGACGGGCAGTGGTGAGGACATTTTGAGCGTGTTCGCATTGCGTTCATGTAGGTCAGTTACACACCGTAGCTGATCTGTTCCAGGTTTGTAGATCAGCAGCATGGGTACTGCGTTTCCAGCAGTGGATACCTTCCAGCGCCCAGTGTGAATGTAAGCAGCATGTTTTACGTTCCATTGCTCATGAAGAGGTTCAGGACACCTTGACGGTCACCAATGGTATACTTTGGTTTCATCAATCAGTGGGATCGTGTGGTTGATTGCTTGTAAAGGAGGTAGGGGAGTCTCTTCAGCAGATTTACAGATTGGTGCAGCGTACTGACGAAGTTCCTCTCTGATCCTTTCTAGATTTCCTTAGTGAAGGCTCATGGCTCAGGACAACAGAGTCGAGACACCCGCGCCCTTCAGAGGTTGTGAACTCGAGCTCCCAACGGAGATGTTCACGGGGTTAATCCTAAAGGTTACCTGGTGCTGGTACAGCCAGGGTGTCCCCAGGATCATGTTGTAGTTGGACAGATTTATTACGTTGAAGTAGTGTTCTTCTGCAATGTTCTGGTACATCATTTTGGCACGACATCTGTAGTTGATTTTTGACCGAGATCCCTGTATGGCCAGTTGTACTGCGAGTGGGTTCTGGAGTTGAATCTTTTTCAACCCGAGTTGTTTGACCAGCGTCGTCGAGATGAAATCTCCCAGTGATCCGGAATCAATCAGAGCTCACGCTGGATGTCCGTTGTCACACCCTCTTTGTTAAAGGGATGTCTGGGGTCACTGGGTCTTTGATAGAAGATCGAGTGTGGGCCCAGTTGTTTGGACACTAGTTTCAGTTGGTATCGAAGAATAGGGGTTGTCGCAGAACCGTGGGAAATGTCGTGTTATGTATGTATATGTGTGTGCAACTATTTGTTATATAAGGGTTTGTGTATTCAGTATTTAGGCACGAGTATGAGTATGTGCGAGTATGAGTGTGTTTTGGTCTGAATGTCAGTGAAAGAGAGAGTTTTGATAGGTATTTAGAGTAATGTGCAGGTGCGCAGGAGAAGTACAAGATTTCTTGCAGCAACAGCAATGTACTGTACAAATAGAGTGTGAGAAAGGATGTATGTATGGATTTTTTATGAATTTAAAAGGGGTGTGAGAAAAAGATATAGGAGTGGGGTTTTTAAAGGTCAAATTGGGATTTCGGAGTTTTTATAATGATAGAAGAGATAATAAGTACTTGGTTAAGTAAATATCAAAGACAAATGTATAACTTGGAACTATTTTTTTTCTTTAACTTGAGTAATTTTGACTCACCTTATACCTGTCTTGCTATGAGAACCTCTAGGCAGCACTAGATCAGACCTATCCTTTAGGTCCTCTAGGTACAGCTAGATCAGTTCCCAGACTTGACTAGGAAAGATAGAGACTTAGAGTGAATCTTTTGGGGGATAAAAGACTGTCTTTTCTACATACTACAAGGGGGTTTATATACTGTTGGCCTGTGGCTATGTAAAAACAATGGCTAGAACAATTTGATAAAGTAGAATGTGAAGTTTTTCCATCTGAAACATGAAAGAAAGGAAGAAAACTATTTTACATTCCAATTTTTACAGTTGGAATGGAGAAGGAATGTTTGAAACAACAAGAATTGGGGAGAAATGGAGAATTTGTAAGCTGAAACAGTATAGTATGGCATGACTGAGAAATTTATAAGCTGAAACAACAAGGTATGGTATGACTAGGAAATTTATAAGCTGAAACCCATTGTGTTTTTCAACAAGGAAATTTTCTTAGAATGCAGGAAGTTTTTTAGAATGCAGGAAGTTTTGGAATGCAGGAAGTTTTTTGAAGAATGGAGAAGGAAAATTTATGTCTAAAGAGAAGTTCTTTTAGAATGGAGAGGATAAGGGTATTGGTAAGAAATAAGAGGGATTTGGAAATCAAAGGTTTAGGAGATAAAACAGGGGGTTAGGAGTGATAGGGGATTTTTGAAAAAGGTGAAGGTATTGCTCGATGGAGTACAATGGAAAATATTCCAAATAACCATGTTTACAAACATGGTTCATGACACCGTTCACGTTGACTGTAATCGTGACAGGTTTGGAAACCATATGGCTGTAATCCCGGGTGACTGCAGAGTTGCGTTGAAGGGATGCATAGGTTCCTGCTTTCACTTGCTGTCCAAACAACTCAAGGTGTTCTAATGAGGTATTAGATTCGCTGGCAACTTGCCTGGCTGCGTCCAATTGCTCAAAGCCATCTATGAGGCGTAACAAGAATTCTACGAGATCTGGGTCATCATCATTCTGGCACATGGTGAAGAATTGCCCCAAGTCTGCATCCTCTGGGTCGTCATCAAGGATGAGCCAGGCTCTCTCAGTCTGGCGGGTTACCCATCCTACAATATTGAATTGCGGGTTTGAAGATGGATCCAATTCAGATTGTGGATTAAACCAGTAAATGAGTCAGTGATGGACACTGTCTCGATATCCTCATTCCATTTGGTGGAGAACCGACTGGGGTCCAGGTCAGCCTCCTTTCCTTCTGGTCGAAGGCGCTCAGGGTATGGTCCTTCAGCAGACAGGGATGTTTGGATAATGTTGGCCATAATATCACCAATGCTGCCAGCTGCAGCATACTTACGAACTGTGGTTCGGAGCTGCTCATGTCTCTGTGTGATGCGGATCGCGGGCCAGTAGATGAAATTGAACCGGGGGTTCATTAATTGTTGAATAGGTAAGTATTCATATTGTTCAGTCTGGAGGCGATCCTCCACAACAACCTTGTCATCTGATATCTGCATGATATAAAATTGATGGTCATTCCAGAAATCGCTGAGGGGTGGGAACACCGAGTCCCCAGGGAAGGTGAGACCACTGTGTTCGTTTAGCATATTTTCACATGCGCTGGTGTAGAAGCTGATCAGCCCAGCTTGCGCTGGACTGGTAGTAGGAATCAAGCCATCAGAGTCAGCGGGGTTGGTTACAAACCCCACACTTCCAACTAGCAGTACATCTAGGTTCTCGTCATCGAGGTCCATGGCTTCATGGAGCTCCTCATTCTCCTCAATGAAGGCCATGTCCATCCCGTGCATAGGTAGCCCTGGAGGACCATGAGATGTGGACTGGTTGCGCACAGTGTGAGCCTTAGGGCATTGTCGGGATACATGTCCCATTTCCTTGCACTGGAAGCACCGTCCTTCAGATCTAAGACGAGTGACTTCTTCTTCTGAGAGTCAAGGCTTCTCAGGTCGAGGTTGGTTGTTTCCACCATTTCCTCATGGTGGGTTATTGTGCTGATTGCTTTGGCGGTTGTTGTTAGATCCAGATTGGTTTTTCTGGAACAATTTAGGTGGGTTCTTTTGGAACAGTTTGTTCTGACCTCGGGGCTGGGAGGGTTCTCCACCCTTCTGATCGTTATTGCCTCGAGTGTCTCAAGTATTTCCATTTCGATGGACGACAACGGACTGCGTGATTTCGATTACCTTGGCAGCTGCGACCATGTCTTCCCATGAGGAGGTCTCAGGGTTTCATCGATCCTTCCAGAGATCCTGCTGGATGGATGATCTCAGTCCAAACCAGAGGGTGTTAACCTTATCTCATTCCGAGATCTCCCCGATGATGGTAAATAGCTCTATTAGTTCTGAAACATATTCCTTGACAGTCTTTCCATTCTGATACAGGGTTTTAAGCTTCTTTCGTTGCTTCGAAATATAATTTGTTGGGAAACAATAATCAAACAAGGATGTGAAGAACTCATTGAGCATCCATTCACTCGCGTTGAACGTGACCTGTCATATGTAAAATGTATAGGCCGTTTCCTGAAGATAGCGCAATAGTTTTTCCACCTGGTGCTTGCAGCGAACCCGTCCTTCTTTGACGTAACTCTTGGATTCTCGCATGAAGCAGTAGAACGTCTGGCTGTCAGCACTCCCGTCATAGGGTTCCGGAGGCGTTGGTTTTATCAAGCATGACCGCTTCTTCAAATCTCGATACTGCTTCTTTTTTTGTAGCTCGACATCGAGATCGGTAGTTATCCAAACTACTCTCTGAATCACTGGGTTCTTCTGAAGACGATGATTGTGGGTCATCGGGATCGTACAATCCATCGGACAATGGGTCAGGATCGTCATTAGGATGGCTCTTGGTTGGTTGGTGCTGGAATGCACGACCAAGGTAACTGTCTGCTGGGAGTTGTTTGCTTGGTCGTAGATGGGCGTGCTCATCTCGGGCAGGTGCTCCCTTGGAGGCCATGGAGGCCATGCCACAAGAGATGGATACAGGATCCGCCTGACATGACGTTACCCGGGCATGTTTTTTAGCAGCCTTATCTGACTGTTGTTCTTGCAGGTGAGTATTCTTGGCTCGAATTGCTTTCAGCTCTCTCAATATTTCTAAATTGAGGGCCTTGGCAGTCGAGGGGGTGGGAACTGGTTTCGTGGGCAACCCAGGAAATACTGGACGATGGCTGATATCAAGGTAGTTTCTTTGATGCGCCTTCCATTCGTTGTAGGCTTTTTCTTGTACGTCAGAATGAGTCTCCTCTTTGTCGGAGAAGTGGATATTTCCCCAATTCCAAGGGTCTACGCCCTTTCCCTTATCCCTGGAGGGGCTGTCCCCAGGGTTTGCAAGCGGCTCATGGGCCCGAGCCTCATCTCGCACATTCTGATGCTGTTTGGCCAGCAGGTCTCTTTCGGCCTGGGTCATACTATCTTCAGCGGTTCTTACAGTGTCGGTTTGCTCATGACTTAATTTGGTACGAGCATTTCTTATGGCATTAATCTCTTCATCAAGAGGTAATTGATTGTTTATATTTTCTTTATCAGAATTCTCCTCTTCTGAGGGCGCTCGCTTTGCCACTACGTCGCTGTATGAGCAACACCTGGGCTGGGTGGGGTGGACATCATCCCGTTCAGAGTCCATAACTGCTGAATGTTGTGGTGGGGAAGGGGGAATGAACAAGGGAGACTCACCAGTGAGCTCCAGGTCGTCGGGGATGGCAGCACACAGTACAGCGCGACTGCAAGTAGCATAGGTTTGTGTCATAATGGTAAAATGGGGGAATGGGAAGTGGGTGCGGTGCGAGGCGAGTTGATCAGACTTGCGGTCATCTGGCATAGGTTGATTTTATAGAGTTAAGAGAGTCATAGCGTGGGGGATATCAAAAATATGTGACGGGAGCCGGAGGGTCACAACACACGTTGAGGCAGTCCAAAATATGATAGGGATAATGCTAGATTGGAGTACGCTAGGGATACAGTAGAACATGGGGGTTTATATACTGTAGGACTAGGGTACAGGGTGTAGGTATATAGACAGGTGAGGGTAATCGTAGCAAGTCCTCGAGGAGCAACGATCTAATCAATAAACGAGCAGGATCGGGAATGAGAATAAGTCCGTTGTGGACCAGGTGAAGCCCGAGGCGTCACACGTCAAGTGTAGAAGAGGCAATTTCGGTGGTGCCACTGCGCGGAGACATTTGCAATAATTGTTGATTCGTGCCAACCATCTGACTTCCCGAACATGTAAATCAACTGTCCGCCATTTGCAACATCCTTTAATATCACGCCCTTGTAGAGATTGAACTGTGTTCAACCCATGATATGTAGGTTATTGTACGTAGATGATTGTTTCTTTTACTTGTTTCGGTCTGTCATTAGCTGCGGCCGCATTGTTTGTTAGGTGTTATTTTACTCACTCACACATGCACATCCTGCATGCCTAGTTACACATACTACAAGTATTAGTAGCTAGCATCTACCTACAACAAGAACCTCAGTTGTGTTGCAAAAGCAAGTCCAGCAGTCACATGCAGCGCTGTCTGGTTTGTGTTCTGTCTCCATTCCGTTCATCACATGACATTCAGATTGCATTCATTCATTCTGTCTTACTGTTTCCCGCTCATTATTATGCACAATGTCAATTGGAATGATACAGTGCTGACTACACTACTTGTACTCGCTTGGTGAGCCAGAGGGGGGAGATAAGGAAGCAGCAAATTGTGCATGGTGTGGGGGAATGTACTCTCACTATTCACTCTCAAAGATTACACCAGTCACAATGAATTGCGCACAACTGAGACTACATTAATGTCTGCGCTACTGCCTTTCGACTGAAATCCTGCTTGCCAACTACCGTACAAACTGTGAATCGTGAGCTAAGGAAGTGTAATACAGCAGAGATCGTTGGGATTGATGACAAAATGGGGAGTTTCATTCTTGTTGTTCGGGGCATAATGGCATCTGGAGCTGGCTATTCTCGAATGTGGCAAATACGTCTGGCAAAGTAACCTATTGGAGCTTGTAACTATCTTCTGAGATCACACTATGTTAGCGACCAACTGAACATACTAGATGCTTCAACACGGTAGCTTTTGTTGTTGTCACGCAAACTCCCTGCAACCTACTCTTTCAAAACGGTGGAGGGAGGGGTGGGATTACGTGCTTCGTTGGGAATATTAGTGAACGGGGTTGTGAAATGGCGAAGTACACACCAATATCCCATGCCACCTCACAATAAAAAGTTTCTGCTCAAGGAAGGGGCGGCCTTGTTGGAATGTTGACGAATGGAGAACATAGCTGATAACAACAGATAACTGTGAGTATATGAGGAGATGCGAAATGTCAACGCATCACTGATCGTCGCAAATCTAGCCTGAAGACTTGACACGAACGGCAGCCTGAAGTTCCAGAGCTTTTCTTGCAATCATTTGGTGTCCTCACTGCTAGCAGCTTAAAAGACGTCATGGCTGTTGTTACTATTGGGACTTTCCTTACAATGTATATGTGAGACAGAAGGGGTGGCATGACGTAGGTTGTTGGGAATGTCAGCATTTGCCACGTTCGACGTCCTCCAGACAGCAGCAAGCACATTGAGTTGGCGGGAGAGGTAGTGGCAAGCAGGACTTGAACCCGGGTGTTCCGAACATGCATTGTCAGGTGTAGGGTGGGCTGGGGTGGTGGAGCTCAGCATGGTTCAGGGGAAGGGAAGGAGAGTCGAAGTTAGTTTTACTATAACGCAGTGATGTACTTGTGATGTCTAGTCGTGCGACATCCTCAGTGTTGTTGACTGCTATGTGTATTCCCATATGGCATGTCAATTCGGACTCCCACTCCACCATTGTTGAATTCACATCATCCTACATGGATAGCCGACCCCAGCATTGATGCAAATCGAAGACCTTCAGGTATTGCAACACCGTAACTTGGACAGTGTTGCATCTCAATATAGTATGCCAGCCTCACGGTTCTTGCATTGGAATCAAGTAGTTTCCGATGAAATAACTCATGAAGGGACATACCCATGTAATATGTCCGCCATTTGGCTATACCTGGTGACCTGGTGACATTTATTCTGGCACAGCAATGGATTGCTCGCGGCCCAAGCTGCGTAGACATGGGAGTGGATTGTCACACAAAGTCTAGAATAAATCACAAGAGACTTATGGATCCAAATGGCAGTGAATACATAACTACCTCTTTGCGCAAGAAGTGTTCGTGCCTGTTTCCATAGTCTCCACCTTGTGAATGCACGCAGTCTCCTCGGGCTTAGAATCTTGATTTCATCTTCCTAGATGGATTGACAATCTCGGATTTGTGGTGACGCCGTGACCTGGTGTTCAACTACAGTCGGCTGATAGTTCTTGCCTGAGAATCAAGTAGTTCCAGGCTTGATAATTGAGTTAGCATAAGATGTTGTTCTGGAACAGTGGAACGACTCTTCGACCTCCTGCATGAAGAAGGATATTCCGTAAATGTTTCATCAAGTAAGATCAATCCAGACTCACTGTCATTCCCCATTAGTTTGGTGTCTATTCCATCGCAAGCGTTCAGTACCGCCATGTAGATATCGATATCTCCATGGGTGTCCTCGTCATGTTCACTTAAATCTCAATGGATATCTAACCCTTCGGAGAATCAACAATCTCAAATATATTGCCTTATGCCGCAATCCGTTGCCATCAGCATCGCATCTTCGAGTGCCACTAACCATTCCAGAATTAACATTAACACGCTCCCAGCTGGATAGATAGACTACTATATACCTTTAAATCACCATAGACACCCGTGATCAGGCTGCAGTCATTCCGGAACGTGGATACTGAAGTGGTTGGTCGGGGGCAGATTCCAACTGGGAAGTGCATTGCAGTGTCTGTAAATGAGAGTGTAAGCTTTTTGGAAAAGTTGTATTGCAGGAGTGCGTTCACTTTTTGTTTGTTTCAACCCACACCGCCATGTATTATTGCACGTTTTGCAGTAGAGTGATCAGGACCCTTGTACTTCTTTCACGTCTGTTCTAGAGTTACCGTTGAGATGGTTTGCAAGGAAATAAAGAAGAGAACACACCTATAAAAGGTATGATTCGCTCCAGCAACTCGGGGTTGCAGGTGGCGGTCTATGTGCTTCGGGAACGTTGATGGGTCCAACAGATGGGGATTGTTTGCGGGCCAACTTCGACGATGAGAGTGAATCATAGACTCTGGAACAAATCACGAGAGACTTACAAGTCCCAACTTATCCAAACATGCATGCACGCTGTCATACTCCAAAATGGGTTTTGTAGTATGGGACATGAAAACACCATGACTCATATCATACCTTGCTCAGAAGGATACTTGTGGCCACTCTGAACCCCGCCTCCTAAAAAGTTCCACATAGGCTTTTACTGTTATTTATTATTTTAGCATATAGTACATATAATAATCCTTCCCCTATCCCCTATTCAACCCCTTAGCTTACAGTACAACATAATCTTTCCTCCTTTTATCTCCTATTTTGACCCCTGATTCTTCTGTGATAGATCACTCTGCACTCAGCCTTCAGGACCAGGCCCACCCAGGCAGATCCAGGCCATAGCTGGAAGCCTAGGCTTGGAACTCCAGTGTTCTCTATTCTGGCCACTCAAAGATCTGTGACCAAGACAGAATAATGCTGTGTAGGAGACCTGAAACATGTTTCACCCTGCTATGCTAGCGTAGCCTCAACTTCTGAAACATAGTTTCAAGTTTCATGTTGGTCTCAGCATGTTACATAACGGCCTTGGCAAGCCTCAGCTTACTAATATACAACCTCGGCAATAGAAGACCTAGTCATAGCTTTAGTATCTGTAAAAGTATAAATACTGCCCCAATTCCTGTAGTAGAAGACAATTCAACAGTTGAACAGATTCAGTTCAGAGTGCCTCCACCTCCCTCTCAACCAGCCAACTCTTTCTTCCTATTGTGATCAGTAGGATAGTCTTGTATCAGATACACAGTTCAGATAGACTTAATTACGTGATAATTGAGTACTGTGCTTGTGAATTTGCTTCTTGCTAGACAAACAGAACAACTCGTAGCTTGTGTCTACCTTGTTTTGGATAGTTTGGTATTGTCATTCCGCTTAGTGTCTTAGAAGCCGTTCCAGCCCTATCCTGGAGCTTCTTATTGGAAGTGATCTAGCATTGACCTAGAGCTTCAGCAAAGTTAGCCCGTTCAAACCGTGGGACTTCATTTGTCAGGAGTTCGCCAAGTTAAAACCTTGGAACTCCAATATATTGTCTTTTAGCGGAGACACCCAACTATACTAGTCAATAGGAGATCTTCCTCGACGGTATCATTGTATCAGAATTAGTCTTGAGACACCTCTGTTTCTTGAATAAGGATTATCTATTGAATTTCCTTATGGCAAGCAAGCTAGGCCCAGACTCGGATTTTCCCACACCCCATTTCTTCTCTACTTTTCCTTCTTCAGTTCCAGTAAAGCTACTCTGTAGCTTAATTACTTCTCTCTCCAGACCTCCGTTCTTTTATACATAACCACTCTGCCCTGCATCTGCTTGGGTGACTTGCTTGACCTATCTTGACTGGCCCAGCAACATTCAATACATTTAAGTGATTTCCTCACTTGGTGTGACAACGCGATCTCCCTCAGCCTAGAATCTTAATGTTGTCATCTTGGATGGATCAAAGATCTTGGGTTCGTGGGGTGTTGTGGTTGTACCCTAAGGCGCTGTTTGTCTGGACAGCCGACCCTGTTCTGCAGCTGTGGGGAGACAGATGGGTCGTGTGATGAGTAGATTTCGACTGATGTAAACACCGACTGCCGTACACACTCTGCGAAAAAAGGATTATCCGTAAGTGTTTCATCACGAGTCGAGACTTACTCGTGTTCCTTGTTCATCCACCGCCAGCAAGCGGTGACGTGACATAGATATGTTTATGGGTGTCGTCGTTGTGTTGAATTTCAATGGATAGCTAACCCTGCAGAGAATCGAAAATGTCAGGTTATGTGATTCGTCGTCATCAGCGTCGCATCGTCAAGTGCCTGTCTGTTTCACTGTGTGTTCCCAGATTAGAATTGATGCACTCCCAGCAAGATAAACAGACTACTGTACCCGTAAATCGCCATATTCACACCCGCAATTCGGACTTTGGTCATTCTGGAATATAAGTACCGTAGTGGCGGCAGATTCCAACTGGGAAAGAATTGCACTACCAGTGCCTGTAAATGAGAGTGTGAGCAGTGAAACATCTCATCCTGAGTGCATCGCCTCTGAATACGAGTCGATTAGCGGCGAGGCCACATTGACATTCAGGAAATAGTTACTGGTCAGATTAGAGCATTCTGCAACAGAGGCGGCGGCAATAGTGATAGATAAGGATCGTTTTTTTGCATACACGTTCAGCTGCATAGGGTTGGCATATGTAGTCTGCGAAAGGAGGATTAAGCGCAGGTCATAGATATGTTATTCCCAAGGATAAAGTCAAGCGAGACTCACCCAGGTAGGTGATTTCAATCCCCACCTTTTCGATCACGAGAGTATTGCCTATTCATCACGAAGGTATCTCCATGGGTTTTCCTGCCGTTTTATTTCCATTATGTCCGTGTGCGATGTCTGAGTGCGATGCCCCTGGTTCTCAGGTCTTGATTTCGCCATGCTTGATGGATTCCCATCGCTAGTGTCGACGATCTTGATGTATTAAGCGATTTGACCAATGCTCCACCGTCATGATCGTCCTGGAGTGTGGTGTACCCTGAATCATCCTCTGGAGAAGTACATTCTGGAATGGCAACCAGGATGGCACACAGAATGGAATTGCAAAGCTGGATAGTTTTCAACTTGCATCCCAAACAAATTGCGTAAGACTGACTTACAACCCCACCCCATAGTGTATCTCCGAGCGACGGTTTGCAATGGTCTCTGTAAGTGTTCCCGTTGTCTTCCCATCGTACACGCATCAAGTCTGGAACCTCGATATTGTTGTCCTGGATGGATCGCCAACCCTGGCCTCGGCACAAATTTCAGTGCTGTAATTGAGCTGCACAGGCATTTGCCTAGTATATCCTGCATCAAAATCAACAAGATCCCTTTGTGATAAGTGAATGAGTGTTCCTGTATCATACACCCACGGTTTTGGCGATGTTTGAATGTTTTCTATGGTGCAGTCAGCTTAGTCACCGCTACTTTTGAGCAGGCACAAAATTGGCGCATCAACGAGACTAGCTGGGCACTAGTCAGGTGCTTTAGCTCGGCAGGTTACCATGGATGATTGTTGTTAACGGTTAGATGGTAGTTCCATCAGCGCTGTCACCAAGTGGGTATATAGCCAGTAAAATATCAAATCTCATTTATTAGAAGAAAAAATTGGTTCAAAAGTCTCCAAGCACAACCTCTCTCAGCGGTGAAATGGCAAAGAAGTATCAAAAGCAGGCTGCTGCCTGTGCGCGCGAAGGCCAACAAAAGGCAAGAGAGGCCGTAACTACACCTGTAGACTCATCAGAAACAGACTTGGACTCGGAATGTGGATATACCAGAGGTGTCAATCATGATCCATGGCAAGACTTGGACTCAGAGTATGAATGGAGCGATAGCAAGGGTTCTGGAGAGGAGTTTGATGAGTTTGAAGGTGATGAACTTGAGGATCAGCTGAAGGAGCTTCAGGGGGAGGTCCAAGTACTTGAGGCCACGAAGAAGACTCCTTATGAACGGATGCTGGAGCCGGTCAGCTCAAGAACCTGGAAAAGAGCAGAGAAGAACCAAGGGTTAGGGTACTCCGGAAACTCCTTACGAACACGTCAACTGGAGGCACAGAAGTGATGTGAGGCTGCGGCAGTGCGAGAGAAAGCAAAGACATCGTGAGTTTCAACTGACAAAATGTGCAAAGAACATGGGGACTCATTTTACATTGTGACAGTACCAATCCCATGGTCCTGTTGATGTGAAATACATTCAAGGCCCTTCCTCCCTCAGATGACTCCAACACCACTAAGTCATCTGCCAATGCAACACTGACATCGGAGGTGGGGATTGAGCCATGGACCTCAGTAAATGCACCAAATGAATTTGTTGAGCGTGTAACATACTTGTCAGATTACTGGAGCGACAACAAATCGGATAGCAACAGCGACAACCCGGAGGCTAATAGAGGAAAGAACTCTGATCAAGATTCAATAATGACAAATCACCAATTACCTGTTGTTCCCCTGCCGAAGCGATGAAAGCTTGATGTGTTTTACCGCAAGTGATGTGCTGAAGAGAAAGAAGCAAAGTGGAATAAGCTCAAACAACGACTCACTGATATCACAAAGCTTCTGACATCGAAGAAGACAGAGTTCAGCGGTGGTGACCAAGGCTTGCAGGCATGCCGAGCACAAGCCATCCAATCACATCTGCATCTCATCATCAACAAGTGCTACTGATTCATCGAGGCATCAGAAAAAGCAGCTGAGACACACGGTTTTGCTGCAAAATGGGGAGGAAGGCAATTACGTGGGTGGACCAGGGAATGGGTGTTGAAGTTGATGCTTCCTGTGTCATACTGCGGACGCCATGCGAAGGTCTACTCACTGCTGAGTGATCCTGCAATTGCTGCAGAGCTGAGAGCATATATGCGCTCGAACAAGTGGTCCATGGATCCACAGAAGCTTGCTCAATTCTCAGAGCAGAAGATGGTCCCAGCAGCTGCAAAAGAATATCTTGAGCATCTCATTGACAATGAGATGCCCAGAGGCTTAAAGCAGTACATGGAGCTTGAGTTGTTCCCTCAGATTCACTTGAAGGTTGGCCGCAGCATCTCTGTGAGTACGGCGCAGTCTTGGCTTCATGCTGAAGGCTTCAAATACACAACACACAAGAAAGGCCTTTACTTTGATAGCCACGAACAGCCTGATGTTGTTCATTATCGTCAGAACGTATTTCTCCCACACATGAAAGCCTACGAACATCGCCTTATCCAATATGTTGTTGGGAATGTTGAGGATGAGTTGCAGATCCAGCCATTGAACTATGTTGAGTGGCAGCTGGCCTTGGTTGTCCATGACGAAATGACTGCACAATCCAATGACACCAGTGGGAAAATGTGGGTCTTCAAGGATCAGTACCCACTGCGAAAGAAGGGAGCGGGTCGTGGAATCCATCAAAGTGATATTCTTTGTTCGACCTTTGGATGGATTGAAGAAGCAAGCCAAACCCTGGAGTATGGGAAGAATTACGATGGTTATTGGACAGGAGAATTGTTCGTGAAACAGGTGAGCCTATTTCCATCATCTGTGCATGAAATAAATAGGTACTGACCGGAATCCAAGCTTCAAACAAAGATTATCCCTGCACTCGAGAAACGGTTCGGCGTGGGTTTCCAGTTCTTAATCATTGTCGACAATTCACAAGGGCATTCAGCATATGCTGAAGATGCCCTACTGGTCTCTCGCATGAACATCAAGCCTGGTGGAAAGCAAGCCCACATGTGTGATGGTTGGTATCATATCGACAGGGTCAAGGTTACCCAATCCATGGTTTACACCTCCAATCATCAAGGCAGTCCTCACCGAGTGTGGTCTTTATCAAGCAAGCTTGAAGGGCAAGTGCAAGAAGTGCACCTCTAACAACTGCTGCAACAAGAGAATCCTTGAGTTGCAGCCCGACTTTGCAGCTCAACGGTCGTTAATACAGGAAGTCATTGAAAATGCAGGCCATCTTTGCTTATTTCTGCCAAAGTTTCACTGCGAACTCAATTTCATTGAGTATTTCTGGGGTATGGTCAAGAAATATCTTTGTGATAATTGCGATTACACTTTCGAGACCCTCAAAGAGAATATGCCGAAGGCCATGCGATCCATTAAATTGGAAACAATCCAATGGTGGGAACACCGCATGTATCGCTGGATGGAGGCCTACCGATCAGAGCTGTCAATCACTGATGCTCAATTGGAGGTTAAGAATTTCAGCTTACGCCAGTATAAATCCCACCGCCGAGTTCCAGAGACGTTAGCACAGACATTTGATAAGAATTAGTTTGGATAATGGCCCATTAATACCAATACAAGTATATAGCGCAAAATTAGATAAATCCGCAAATTTACCTCATTCAGTTTTGAAGCTATCGAAAATCAGTGTAAAGGACTGACTCCCTTCATCGAAATGAGCACTTTGGCAAGAGGACTAGTCAAAATACCTAATTTGGAAGGAGTAATTTTGGATGCACAAAAGTAGCGGGGACTAAGCCGACTGCACCATAGAATGGCAACAAGCAGGCTGAGAAGCTGGGTATAATATAAATGACAAACGGCACAGGCTTACTCGTATGTTCTTTCCATCGCCGTGGAGAGAACTATCTCCATTTACCGCGCAGGGGGCTCCAAAGGATCTTCAATTCATTGCAACATTGTAACTTTCCAACGCTGGCACTGCATCGAGGTGCGCCCAACAGTTCTGAGTTGGATCTAACCACTCCTGATGAGAAAATCAAGTTAGCTATCATATAGCGCAATTTGAGTACACTTGGTGACTTGAAGATCTTGTCATGGAACATCGAAGACGACGAATGGGGACAGAATTGGTTGCATGCTTGTAAGGATTTCGACCTTCAATTGCCGTACATAGTCTACGAAAAGTGTTTCCGCATGGACGTATTATCCCCGATGTCAAAATCAAGCGAGGCTGGCTCGCATTCCCAGAGTGTTTCTTTCATTCAGTCGAAGATATCCGGCGCCGCAAATCGACAATCTCGGCTATCGTACCGCAAAGTCGTTGCTCGTTATCATCGGCGTTGGACCCACAGGTCCATCCTCTGCGCCAATCGTTATCGATGCATTCCCAGCAAAAGAAAAAGACATTCGTACCTGTATAACTCCATATTCATGCCCGCGCTTCGGACGTTGGACATTCTGGAATGTGTATCCTGAAACAACAGTGGCGATGACGATGTACGTGCTTGTGCACGTTCGAACTGGGATGAACAGATTCCACCTGACAACGAATCGTGAGTTTCTCGTAAACGCTCGCAGATGTATGGAGAGGTATCGTGAGTTGCTCATATTCTCTTTTAGTTGATTTTGAGCCGCAGGCTTCTAGGCGTGAGTGCGTGATACATAGCACCTACGCAACACTACGTTTAGCTGTTTGAACGGAACCCTGTTGTCCTTGTTTGTATGTTCGCTTTGTCATTACACCCATTCAGCTGTAGGCAACTGAATATGGATCCTGCATTGCAGATGTAAATCTTGCTTGGACAAATTGGGGAAATCTGGCCGAACACCTGTCATGTCTGTTTGTTCTAGAATCAGTAACGCCGTAGCTGCCAGCGAAATAAACAGGAGAACTGCCCTGCTCAAGACGTGTCTCACGCCCGCGATTCGGGCTTTGGGAGATTGTGGAACGTGCAGCCTGGACGGATGGCCATCTATGCGGGTGTACCTAAATCCTGACTCTTGAGAAATCTACGCTTGCTGTCTCCGGATGCTGAGTCACTATGCTGAACGCAACAAATGTGGGATATGAAATGGGGGTCGGGCACGTACTGGCCTTCCCATTTGCTAGAGCCCCGAGGCCTCTGTCTAATTCTCTTACTCCGTTCGTGCGCAAACACACATATGCAACACCATCTCCTTCCATGAGCATTTGAAATGTGTCTCCCGGCCAGGTCGCATCTTTGCTGCGAGTTCCGGCCAATGCTATTACATGACGAGTAGTATTGAAATCAATGTTATCGTGCTTGTGTACATCATGTCTTGTCTGGTTGTATCTAGTCTTCCAGACAAACCTACTCCACCATTATCTCCTTGTGGACTGTGCAACGAAAACAGCAGAAAGCCGAATACCTAGGCCACGATTGTGCCTTCTGCAGGGCCTCGCAACGGCACGCTGGATCCAGGAAGTAAGTCAAGCGCTAAATAAATCATCAGCAAACGAATGTGAACTTACAGAGGAACACTTACCACCAAATGCAGAATGCGATCTGCGCGATCGGCCAGGGTCGCTTTGCTTCACATTCCCCATCATATCCCATTCCATTCACTGTGGGCATTGCCCGAAATCATCAATGCTGATACGCGGATGATACACAGATAATATTTAAATTTTAAACACCGTACTTCCGACGGCAATATTAAATAGTAAATTCTGATTTTCAACCAAAATAAAATCAGCATATCTCAGGCCGTAAAATTGTAAACACAGTCACCATACATCTGAAGGCAGAAATGGTGAGTAAATGAAGAGGAAAATAAAAATTTCCTCCCAGAGGATATCCTGGAAGTATCCTAGATGAAAATCAGACTGACCTTCGGTGATTAAAATCAAAATATCTCTAAGCTTTTGTCCTGGAGGATATGCTGATGATATTCAACATATCTTCTCTGGTATCTCCTTCATATAATCACACCTGTTATATTCTGAATATGAATTAACATATATCCAGAATATCATCGCCGGTCGTTCCGATCGATCGATCAACAGTAGACTTAGTGGTAGATTGTAGACATATGTTCCATTGTCTCCTTTTCTCTGTTTTTCACGTGGTGCTTGGCGAATGCGTACGACGTCTGGATGCGCCTCCGTTGGCTCGTCGCTCAATGGCCAGTCGTGCACTGTGCCCATTTTCTTATCCAGCATCCGCCTGATTCCACTTTCCCCTCTCCAGATTGCAGCGGCGCCGCCGCTACTCAACTCGATCTGACACGCAAACTTGATGTGTATAAGATCCAAGAGCGATGGTGTTGCGGCGACGAACCATTCCTGTTCAGGGAGCGGTGGGAGAAGATTTTTGAAGACTTCTGCGACGTTGAACAGAAAAAGTTTGATCCATCACAAGTACGTTTTTCTCTCCGTTATCGTATACACCAACGCCGTTTACATAGCATGATGCTTCCCAGGTCTCTGAACTCTACGACACCATCAAATACTGTGCCCTGCACCACCGTCAGTTCCTCTTTGCCATCTTCGAATACAGGGCAACGACAACAACGGGACATCTCTGGGCGTGTCCAAGTCAGATCCACGGTCTTCTGCGTTGCGTCAAAGCTACGCCGTTTGGGATGAAGGAGGGAAGGAATGAGGTCGGGATGAGGTTTGGCCTCGCGACTCCATGGGCGCATTCGACGCCGACATGTTCTTTTCTATAATTCGGCTGGTGGTAATTTTCGCGTAGGGTCCCACTACGCTCATGCGCTCATCCAAGACGTTGGTCATTTTGGATAACTCTGCGCGAAAACGAGTCTTATGTGGGGTGACCGCAAATGGTGGACAACGGCGGAGACAGTGTGAACAGGGGTGTCGATCAAGTGGCCTATCAAATACAGCGGTGAGTCGATTGTCGCTCTCCTCGTGCTAGTACTTACTCATCAATGGTTGATATGCTGCCAACTTGTCTGCAGCTCGTCTCTCGACTATTGCTGCTTGACGAGACACCGATCATGAGCTGTCGTTTTCCATAAGCAAGCGCAGGGCAGACTCACATGGCGTCCCTTTGGACTGTCTAGTGCCCGACGTGCGATGCTCAGAAGTCATCGAACACGCTTGTCACATGGCCCCTTCAATTCAGAAATACTAGCCCCTGCTGCCCGCTTCCCCCGCGTGCTCCGACGCCCACTCAATCATAGCCCACTATCCGCACTGTCGAAAGGCGCATCGGCCATCGGCCACATCGTACGCACCAGCCCTAGGTTAGGACATATATTTCAGTTCAATCGAATGAAGGCAATGTCCCGACTCACCAATCACCTTTGATTTTAGTGGGTCGACATCCTTCGCGCTTGCAAAACCTCGCATAGAGTCTAATGAACCACTGAACCCGAGGCTCTAACCTAATTTCGTTCTCTCACTGTTACCTAACTTTCAGCTGAAGCTGTGGGTCTCACTCAAGCTTATTTCATGACGCGGTGACCGCAAAATCGTGCTGAAGATGGGGGTTCGATAGTAGTTGCAGGATGGTAGCTTAAGTTACCTATGTTAAACATGAGTGTGACTTCCACGCTGACAGCGAGGAGAAAAAACTTACTGAGCATTTCATGATCATCAAAGCAGGCGGAACCCCGGCACCAACTTCAACTTCAAGATAGATCTAGGTTCATCAAGCGGTGTGTATCCAAAAGGCGAGCTCATCCAAGGACAGCCCGAGTCAGCGGGTGGTGACCAATTATTGCGCGAGGCCGAACCGCGATCTAGTATCATTTCTTACTGGTACGTTACATGCATGTACAGGAGCGTGAAAGTTGAGAGTTGACCACCCAAGAGCAATGAACTAGTGACGAAGCCGGTCCCATCCAAGTCTCAAATACAGCGTTGAACACTGTACTTCTCGAGACTCGGAATGAACGTTGTGTAAGTGAAGTGAGAAGATGCTGCGCAACGGCCAGTCAACAATGTCACATGACTTTTGAGCCCATTTAAAGAAATCTAAATATTGTAGCTTAGCAAAAATAGCTCCCCTATATAAGTAACTATTTATTGAAGGGGAAAAATGTGTTGTCTGCGTTGCAAGTCAAACATGACTCAGTACTTCCAGCCCATACCATCCTCTAGACCTTGGTTATTCACCTGACGTTCTCGCGTCCAAAAACTCTCCGTCCAGCTCATATGGTCCGACGTCTGTATTAAGACGTCATATTTGCAGGAGTTCATGACGCTAACTGTCACAGATAGTCCGTGGTCCCCCCAAAAGACGTATGCGAGGTCAAAATTGAAGCTAATATTGGAAACACGATGTGGGATAAATGTCATGCACAGACAATCTCTACGTACACCGAAATTCTTTGGCCTGGTGTTATTGAAGTCACCGAAGGGCTTCGTAGATCGAAGAAATAGGTCGGTAAGTAATTTCTGTAAACCTGACCACTGGGACGAAAATGTCTAATGCCGTTTTAGCGTCAGGCGGATTCATAATAACCCATAGAGACACGGAAGTCATAGTACAGGTTATCCAACATCTTTGAACGATCAACATATGCATTATTCCCCGAATGACTGCCTGAGCTAGTATGATCTATTAGACTGACTAGTAGGTCAGGAGTGATAATAGCAAGGCTCTTACCCGGTCAAGTGGTAATATATGAACGAGTTTCATTCCCGGTGCAGCATCCATGAAAGTTAACGCGCAATGTGATACCAGATTTGAAAGTGGTATAAGATGATGCTGTCGATCTTCTCTGTCGCATAAAAACCCCGCCACGAATCCATGCAGACAATAAGGATCCACCGTTGAGTCAATTGGCGTGAAGGCTTGTATAGAGAGATACACAGCGCCAGTTGCGTTTTGATAGTCGGATTGAAGGATGTTTTCAATGGTGCCCGCTAGGAGACTGGGACCTCCATTCCCAGAGCGTGTTGATGATCTGAACATGACAGAGCTGTTTCGATATTTGGCGGAATTTGCACGCCCGTACGGAACGCCTCACCACAAAACTTCTTCAAAGGCTAACACATTTCGTGACACTTCCGGTGTTGGGGTTATTGAGCGGAGCTTGTGGTAGCATTGATCGTCCAATTTCAACGGTTCAGATTTTGACCCTAACTTGAACTTTGGGATGTCAAATTCGTGTAGGCGGTAGAATGCTCGTGGGTCTTCGCTGCTTATCTTGGATAAACTTTCAACAATCCTGGGAACGTGAGTTCGTAGGGTCTCATCATCGGACAACAACGCAGCGAGGTTGGCACTACGGGCAGATGCAACCATCATGGAAGTCTCGCTCTGGCCTACGGATGATGAGAATCCGACATGTCGACCAAGTAGATGGATAATCGGCTCACCTAGTTTCCTATTCGTGTTGACCCGATGAAGGAAATTGATATATCGTTCGTAATAGGGGGAGCTGTGAGCATGAACAGGACCGAAATCATTCAGCATTGTTCCTAGGTGAAGGGCGGCGTGATCAACGGGCTTGAGGGCGACGTCGGGGTATAACAAACGAGAATCTGTCATATATTTGACGATGTATCGATTGTATTCCGATATGTGCTCTTGGGGAGTGGTCCTCATATTTGCGATAACGACAGCGCGAATGAGATCTAGGAAATTCGAGAGTAGGTCGTGCATGCGCTCATCCGCCGTATGCCACAGCCGAATGAGAGTGATGGGTAGGTGGACTGTGCATAATATCCGCGTCTGATCCGCCGATAAATCCGTGACCGACGACCAGTTTCTTGGAACATGGGTGGTCCAACTCGGCAGCATCGTGCGTTCCATGTCCTCCCAAACATGCCTCAGAACATCGATCCCCAAGACGGGGGCTCGCTTGTTAGAGCCAGGAAGTTGCTGAATGCATACATTGAGGGTTTGAAGGGTATGATCATCAGAGCTCGCCTACGGTATGGGTACATCGAAAAATGAATTATAACTGATGTATAACAACCTACTTTGGATAAGATTGCATCAACGAAGGGCATTTTTCTTTTTTGTCGCCCATCTTTTGGAATGTCGCTAGGGTCGATATCAATGATGCGACAAATCTGCTCGAGATGGCTGACACTTATTTTCGAGATCTTGTGTTTCAGGGTTTCCCGCCTTAAGGTCTCATCAAGATGCTGGTCTTCACGTAAGAACATTACAAGGATGCGGATGGCGGTCACGACAAGTTTCGACTGGCGGTTGCGATCAGGTTCAAGAAGCTCGATGTCGCTGGCATCGGATTGTCCTGGGCCTGCGGGCTCGTTGGCATCGATTGCTAAGTCGCGATTGCTGGCACTGTCCTCATCCGATCCGTAGTAAGAATCGGAACCAGAATCTTGGAGGTAAAGGGCTCTCGGTCTCGGTTGACTAGGCGCAGGTTCACCTCCTGCCGCACGACCACGCCTTTGCCTTCCATCCCCACCGCCTTCATTAGAATTCTTCGTTATGAATTGACGGACGGACAGATTTGATTCATCAGATCTCTAAAAAGGGCTCAGAAGTCGGTACTCGTAGAGTCAGATGCACTTAATTACCCAGCGGTGAATGATTTGCGCTAAAACCCATCGTGTTCCAAGCACTTCGCCATTCGCGTCAACAATACCCATTTCCGTACAGAACACATAAAGGACCCTCCTATGCAACTCTAATAGCTTGAACAATAAGTTTGGTGGTTTACTTGCGACCAGCTTTTTGCAGTTTGTAAGGAGCTTTGCAAGATTTTTGTTGAGCGCCATTTTGTCGCGCACACTCGCGGCAATCGGAGTGGCATCTCCTCCCGGATGGGATGTGTCAATCTGAAACATATAACGGAGGTGATTCTTGAGCAGATTGATGTCCAGCGCGTGCATGCTGTCGATGACGATGAATCTGACTGGATCCCAGTAGGGCAGGTCGAAGAGAGGAGACCAGCGCTGCCCAAAAGCTTCAAAGAGCATCTGTTTGTGACACTCTGAAGGTGCGTCTCGCCATGCTTTAGCTGCGTCTCGTAGATGCTGAGCCGACTTCGATGGCCATTTTAGTGGATCCAAAACATCGATATCATCAATATCGATATCACAAACAGTGCATGTGTTATGAGAGCCGGGTGCCGGTTTACCAGCGACTTGACGAGCTCCGAGCATGTCACATACTAGTGGAATTAGCACTGCGAAGTAGGTTCGCCCACTCGCGGAACCATGAGTGCGCGAGAAGAACACTCCAGGCTTCCAAAATTGCAGGAAGTCATCAACAATCAACTGGATATATGGGTTTATCTCATCGATCGAGGGCTTCTTAGGGCCAGGAATGACACCCGCGAGGTAAATATTGCTGGGGAGGTATCTCAGGTGGGGGGGGAAATTGTAACAGATGATCCAAATCCCAGTTGAGGACTGGGGTGTGTGGCCAGGTCGCGAGACGTTTGGTTCAAAGCTATCTACAGACAAGCTGAAAATGAGGCGACCGGGGCCACTGAACGGGTTTCCGTCGTGGCCTTTCAATTGCGAGAGAATATTTGCTAACCAAATATCCGATATCGGTTGATGTTCAGAGCGAAGCTCGGATGGGTAGGAGTCCAACAGGTCGTCGATACCTTTGCGAGCCAAAATCCTTGCTAACCAGTGTTTAAAGTCTTGGTGCTGGTATAGCATACACGGTACAAGGCGCTGTCGACCTCCAACAATCGTCTCCTTCCATAACTGTGCAACACATGGGGCGGACTCGGGCGCACGTCTTCCTACGCATCGAGGAGGGTTCGAAGGTTCGTTGGGATTGTACGGATAGATTGAATGGCAAGAAGTGCAGCATATGAATGTCCGCAGTACGGGGTCAATGTGCAAATGTGAGGTCGCTGTCCGTGGGTCCCCCGAAATAAGTTCTGCGATCTCAGTTGGGATCGTTGCAGTGCCACCCATCAGGTCGCGGAGCCCAGATAGCTGCAAACGCAGCGCCCGCCTCGACACAAAATAGAAGTGCTGCATTACCGCCGTCGTGACATAGGCGACCTGGGTAGCTACAGGCTTGCAGCTCAAGAGAGAGCGGAAGTATATATCTACGGATGGCATCAGTCACGAAAAGTAACTTAAAACGAGTTTGAGTGCAGGTACCTGTGTTGACATAAGATTTGTCCTCCATCTTCCGTTGTTGATTTGACCAGTGGAGTTCTTTATCACGGTTCAAGCGGTCCCATTGAGAACGCAGCTGGGGTAGTATCTGCACGTCGTGAGGATATGCGAGTTGGGCCGCCTTCGTAAGCAAATACGCAAGGCGTAGCTCAGTGGTGAGAAATGCTGCATTGGCGCGACTTTTAGTGTCAAGTGAATGAACTCCAGCGTTGACGTTGCGGGGGTCCATCGACTCCCAGCTGTATTCACCGGAAGTCAAAGGATTATTGATGAATCTCAATGGATGGAGGGGAGAAGACGAGGGAAGGAGATCGAAGAGGGCCAGTTCTTGCTCAACCAATTGTAACCATCCGAAATCAGGGCCTTGGTCAGTGGTGGGCGCAGTCGTCGCGGCGGCAGGCTGCAAGGTAGCTTGGCCAATTGAAAGTCTATCATCTTTCCGGTGATTGTCCATTGTCCAGCGCGTTACAAGTTTTCCATCACCGACGAAAGACTGAGATACGTGATCCCATTGCCGACAATGACTATGGCATCGACAAATAGCGTACGTTTTCCTAAGGACAGGTGATCTTATTATCGTCGGAATCCGATCGTAGAAAAGAAGGACAGATCTTTCGCGTCTCTCTGATTCCATAGTTAGACGGTAAGGCCTAGTAAGAGCACTCCGAAGCGTTGGCACACTTTCGGAGGATATCAATCACGGTAAGGCCTAGTAAGAGCACTCCGAAGCGTTGACACACTTTCGGAGGATATCTCGAGACAATGTTTGGCAACGTTAACGAGAAAACCAGGTTTAAAGTTTATTGTCCGGCGAAGCCTTGAAACTCAGAAAGTATTGATTTGAAACTCAGAGAGCTATAGCTAGTTCTAACCACAGATGCAACAGATGCAACTGCATCCTGCTTAGTTGTACAACGGACACGGAGGGTTGGCAGGGGTGCTTACTTAGAGCGTGACACGGTGGCTGAGGGCGACCCGGGGAGCGCTGTGGCGAGCGGCGAGGACGACGACCGACGCTCCTCAGCACGAATTAGGGGGAAATGATGGCGGGAAGCTGTAGATACGGTAACTGAGCCCTCTATGTAATATTTCCGGACAATCTAAGCAAGCGGTTAGCAGATTAGATGAGAAACATTGGCGAGATAGAGCGTGTCCCATGAGTTACTAAGTGCTCGATGCTTTTCTGGGACACAAGCTAAGTATTTCCCCCCTGTGTGCGCATTTCTGACCTTGTTTTCTACTTCCTGCTCCGTATGCTTACTCCGACCACTCGAGCTCTGGCACAAAGTTGGTTCATACTATATACTGTATGTACAAATTTTCTGGTGGCTCTCTGTGCCCATCTACACTCTCCAGACCTCTCATGTGTTTGCCTTTCCCGATATGGTATCCAGGGACTCGGCCCGGTATCTTCCACTGCGTGTCGCAACCCGCTCTAAGTGTTGCTTTGTATGTACGCTGCTGCCAGGCCCTCCATTTTAGAGATAAGCTTCTTTGCCGCCGGAGTGTGGCGTAAGGCACTTCTCCAAGAGGGACCGTTCATAAGGTCCGCAGCTTCGAAGTTGCCCGAACTGAGTTTTTCATGACGGCGTTGGTACCAAGACTCAGCATCGTTCGTCCACTGAGCAAGGCCAAACTGTTGCTTAATCCATAGGTGATGGGGAGGCCACCAGGATTTACGTGTCACCTGTTTCTCCCCCTTTGATGAAACTTGGCCTGTGGTGGTCCGTTAGTATCAATTATCTCTTCACCTCACACGGATGCGTACCGGTTTCCTGGCAGTATACGCCACAGATCAAGTCTAACTCTGTCGAAGTCAAAGGGTTGACGAAGGCAGGGTCAATGTCCTCGCTACATAGTAATGCTGAGAAGAAATCGGGAGGGATGAGGGCACGAGCCATGCGACCAACTAGTCCTCCGGTCATGAGTGCAGGGCATCCCCGAGGAGACTTGAGGAGAGCATCGCGTCGAGTAACGTATGCACAATAGTCCCATTTGTTAGGAGTGTAGTCCGGAGGACGATATCCTAGGGCGTTTTTATCCCCTGATATAGACATCAGGACTGAGCCTGCGCCAGTGGGCAAGCGAAGGGAGAACGCATAGCCTATTCCTGCGAGATTTGTTGCAATGGTAGATACAGAGGGCGAATCCCAATCGCGATGGCATCGCGCGACGTATAATACTGCGAGAGGGTTTGTGACGACGACCTGTAGCCTAGCCGAATCTCCAAAAACGTAACTGATGGTGCCGTTCGATTCGAGGTGGAAGGGAATATCAGCCATCCAAAATGACGAGATAATGCTATCAACTTGGCGGATGTCCAGAAGGTCCCGCGGCATGTCCAACCAAGACGACGCCGTCATTAGACAAGAGAAGAATTTGCAAAGCTGAGATGCGGTTTTTGCGTTGACATCGCCTCCGACATCCTTCCATGACACCCCCATACACTTCTTGGCGAGAGCCCAATCTACCTGTGACGTCGACGCTGATGATTGGCATTGGTCCTCTTTGGAGTCAGTGAAACCGAAGATTTCATATGCGACTTGCAAGGTGGAGAACTCAGGCATTTCAGAAGGCGAATCAGAGTCGAGAGGGGCAGATTCTTGGTCGAGAGAATAGAGATGCCGCATTTCCGGATTGGGCCCCCGTCGCGTCATCGACGACAATAACGGATCATCGTCGAGATGGATTGTGAATGCACTCTGAATCATAGAAGCATCGTTCGCTACGTCGTGCATCGCTATTGTCAGTCGTGGGGTCGGCATGTACATGGGGGAAATCGTCGTAATCGCAGTCGTCGTCCTCGCCAAGCTCAGATGCGCCTTCCTCGGGGGCAAATTCGGAACATAGATCCCACTCATCGAAAGCTGAATTGTACCGCCTCTGATTACGTGAGTAACGCAACCAAAGAGACGGATCGCGAGTACCGAAACGACGAATGCGAATACCGTCGACATCTTCCCAGTAGAAAACGAGAGCTCCCCTCCTTCCAGGTACTTGTTGGTGCGCTGCAGCCTCCTCACGGGCGAGTCGAGCTTGTCTTTGGGTCGGTGTCTCTTTCAGGACATAGCACTCGAAATGCTTCTCTCTCCGAGCAAAGAAATCGGACATCAACTCGCCGGGCCTTTGGGAAGTACCTTGGTCGACAGCAAAAGCAGCAACGGCACTAGAGCCCCGAGAGGGTGGCGAGGGTGGTGGTCCCCAATTGGCGGACGAAGCGACTGGACCCCCGGAAACTGCAGTAGATGTTGCAAGCGGCGCGCGCTGCGCTGCGACGATTGCCCACGGGAAATCTTTGCGAATTGGGTTATAAATTTCTTTCGGAATGAGGTAGGCTCCCCAACCACGTATAGCAGGAGGGGGATAGGGGGGGTTGTGCTCAGGCCCCCAATATAAGTATAGTGGCATATTGTAAGGGAAAAGAGACAGGATGACATCCAGGAAGTCGCAATTGTTGATGTCGATGAATCCGCCTTGTCGTGATGCATGGATAGAACCGATAACCGAAGCCTCGAGGTCGGCAATGAATTGGGGATGAAGGCTTGCTGCGGATGACACGAAGTCCCTCCAACGAAAAGTAGGGAGCGCCCTTTCGTGACGTTCGGCCAGTATGATGCAGAATGTGGCCAGCGCGATGAGTGGGAGAAACGCGTCACGAGACTGCATGCAGCAATCCCTGGCCTCCTCCGGCGTGGGGTGCTTAAAAGAGTAGCCATATTGACTTGGAAAGGAGTAGAATGAGAAGGAGCTACTGACTCCACGGACTTCGTTCAAAAGGTACTTGATGAACCATTGAAGAGCGTATTCCAAGGCCTGCCAAGTGTCCCTAGTTGTCTTGACGAGCACATAGCATCCGTCACGAGTCTTCCAAAATTTGAGAGACGATGATGATACATGGAGTGGTTGAAAAAGCGGGCCAGACCAAGAATGGTGTTTAGGGATCAACGCAAGGTAGGGGAACACGTTGGTTAACCAGTTAGGTTGCTTGAAGATTGAAAGGTCGTCTTCCATATGGTGGATCATAGTTGCAGGAGGGAATGGTACGACTTCCGTGCGACTGTTAACGACAGTATAGTGATTCCCATGTCTGCGCGCAAATGAAAAGGATTTAGGTTGAATCTATAGGCCATGCGTCACTTCTGAGGCAAAATAAGTTGACGGTGGATCCCTACGTGTGTATCAACAGGCATAGCGCGAATGTTGCGTACGAATCAAAACTTTCCGACGTTGAACGTCGTGAAAGCTCAATTGCGTCGATGGCTTCGGCGCCGAGTCAGAGTTACCAGCTGCAACTCGACGCGTCACGAGCACATGCCTTTTACCTTCGACCAGAACTTGAATTCTAGTATTTCTATTTCTAGTAGCTAATAGAAACTTCGAAGTCGTTTAGCGCGCATATAACGGCAACAGGGGTTGTTAGCTACGTATACAGTGCACAGTTGTGTAACGGTATAGGATCTCGTTAATGTAATAACCGCTCATGCTTTCGCTTTCTGCTTCATAGTCTCGCCTTTCACCCAGTTTGGCCGATCACCCCTGCCCCAGGTTAGATATGCGTCCGTTTCGGCTGGGTGGGGTACAAGCATGTTGTTAATGCCGTTGCGCAAATTCCATTGCTGAGTGATATCCTGCCAGATGCTGCGTTTGTCCAGGAGCCACATACGCTCAGCTATCATGTTTTTGACATCGCTATGAAGCAAGAACATGTCGCCTGGTAACAAATTCCAAGAAGCTGGGACCAAGGGAAAGTCAAGTAGGCCTTCACCTAAACGCACACAATCAATGCATCGGGGTTTTCTGTCACTTGTGGTCTTGGAGTCGGCGTTGTATAGCTTGAGCTGGCCCAGTAGTTTATCGGTCCCTTGTTCAGTATAGAACACCTTCATGTCCTTGTCGATAAAGTAGTTAGAACGGGGAGGTGCCCGAGCTGGGTGTGGCGTGGCATTGAGAGGGGCCGAAGGGTTGATGACAGCCCCTATCTGGGGAATCCTACCCACGAAAACGAGGATTAAATAGACCAAATACTAATCAAGCTGGATTACAACTTACCGGCGATGATCTGTTTCAATAAGTGATCGTCCTTGCGGCTCATAATTGTACGCAGGGCTCATGCTTCTGCGCGGCATTTGTGTAGAGATACTAGGGGATACTTGAGGATGATAAATTTGTTGCTCGGGGAGACCGTGGCCGCTGATTGAGTCAATCGCGATCTGGGCTGGGATGATGTCTGCGCGCGGAGGGAAAGGGTCCTGAAATTTGATGGATGACGGGTGCTGGTAAAGAGAGGACCCCGAATGTGTGTCAACGGTTACAAATGGGTGAGCTGGTACGGGGTGAGTCGGTGACGATATCTGCTGTGCTGGAGGTACGTGATAGGTGGCGGACTGGGCAGCCTGATCACAAGGTCCATGTGATTGCGTATGGGCGAAGGATACGCGGGGTGCGGTTTGTGAGTGAGAGTCGCGTATGTTTGACGGTGTATGATGAGCCGAAGCGGATCCGTTGGTGACTTCACGTTTCACGACAGTGGGTAACCTAGAACGATCCCGTTCATGAACAATATCAACCGAGAAGCAATCCCGCCACTCACCTGGTTATATCAGCAGTAGATAGATTAGCCTCTAGCGCGCGGACAAGGGATTCCACCTGATCCGGAACAGCTCCATTTTCTGGCAAGACGAGGTGGCTTGCAGCCAGAACAGACGCCTGGAGCAATAATGCGTATTTATCCCCGATTTCCGATAGTGGGGCCGCGCAAAGCTCAATGGTTAAATCGGTAATCTTCGGTGAACATAATCGCCGGAGGAAGTTGAAGATGTCCTGCTTCCTGGTTGGGACTGGCTTCTGCAGATCGATTGACGGTGGGGACGGGGGTGTTGGCGACCGTTTGATTATGGGAACGGGCGCTCTGGGCACTGTTCGAACAGGAGGCTTCCTAGTACTTGTTAGCGTTTATGAAAAGTTTGGCCCAGGAGTGACAATATGGAGCGCACAAGGGTGTTGCAGGGTAACCACCAGGCATTTCAGTACCCCCCTCTCCTAGTATGTCACTGATGTAGATATTCTTGAAATCGTCACAGAGAAGCTGGAATATTGCAATTATATTAAGATGAAAACTTCCAATGAGATCTGGCCCGTACGTCAAATTCGACTTCGTACGGCTTGTGGCCATCCAGAGGATGTAGGCTGCTAATTGCCCCCCGATGGACCATGGTGGTGTTCGCGAAAGATAAAGACGGGCGCTTGAGTTCATCGATAAAAGTACAGGGTCATACATATATTACTACCGTCAGCGTCAAGAGGCGGCATCATGATCAGAGATCTCTGAGTCTACTTCTTCGGGCGTGGCCCGCCTCCTTTTGAACCCGCTAGCTGCAAAGCTAGTTCTCCGTCGCTTTTGGGGGGCCGAGGAGTTTGGGATAGCCTTACGCTTTGACGTCAAACTTCCACCTATATATCAAAGCCAAGTCGTCAGATGTCCGCAAGTTGAAAACAACAATATACCTGGAGCAAGCTGGTTGGAGATTCGGTTGTTGGAAGTCAATCGCATGCTAGACCGAGTCCGTCGTGGACTAATTATCATTGAAGCTTCGGGGAGTTGCCCGGAGTTTTGGTCGTTAGAAGCTGATCGCTTGGACCGAGTTCTTCGCGAAGTCGTCGTAGTGCTCGCCGATGGCTTGATGTTCCGTCTGACAGGAGAATTTTCAGGGCTGCTTGATAAGGGCGACATGGGCGACAAAGGTCCTATGAGGGATCTATCGTGCGGCGGCGGAGTCAACGGCGAGAATCTGAATGCCCGGAAAGCTGGTGTTTGCGGTGGTGACGACGAGGGAGTATGAGTCCCATTCTGAGCTCCGTCTGAGTCATGAGGAGGCCCATGAGCCTCTACAGTGGGTAGCTAGATGATAAAGAAGTAAGAGCATCCTTTGACGTACATGCACGCTCACCTCCGACGATGTTGATGGCAACTGGGGTGCTGCGTCATCGCGTCCATCTTCTCGTTCGCCAGAGACAACGAGAATTTCCTCAGTAAGAGCCCCCTCGTCTTGAGAGGTGTCAACGCTCGGTGGTGACTGGGATGATGGGTCGCTGGATCGGTCCACGTGCGTCTCGGGTTCACTTTCAAAGTGAACTACTTCAGCCTGAACCCCCTTAGACGACTGGGTCTGGAGCGTATCCTTGGATCCACCTGCTTGTGCCTTAGCTTCAACAGAGACTATGGGGGTCTCATCGGTTTGAACCCCTTGGTGCAAAATGGCCTGGGGTAGACGGAGCGGCACGTCGCTGGATCTGCCTGCTTGTACCTCAGCTTCCTTAGTGACTACTTCGGGATGAATTTCGCCGCACGGAACAGTGAGAGACAACTGGACTTGTACATCGTTGAGTCCACTTGCTTGTACCTCAAGTTCGCTTGAGATTACGGGAGTCTCTTCGGTTTGAATCCCTTGATGCAAAACAGGTTTACTTTCAAAGCGAACCACTTCAGCCTGAACTCCCTTAGACGACTGGGTCCGGTGCGTATCGTTGGATCTACCTGCTTGAGCCCCAGCTTCCCTTGTTACTGTAAGGATCCCTTCGGTCTGAACGGCTACTGATTCGCGGGACACATTCGTGGTGGATGGCAAATGACGGCGATTCTCTTGCGCATAACATGCCTGCATCACAATATATGAGGTCAACAATCATCTACGCCCTTCGTATGGACTATCATGTACCTTTTCTGCTATCTGGTGATGTATTTTCTTAAGGTATTGGAGACACTGCTTCGACTCGGCCATCGGGTCCGCACCAATTACGACGACGGAGGGCACCAACGTAGTGTCATATTCTGCTGGGCCAGGGGACGCTAGAACGGCAAGACAACCGTGTATCGTGTTGATTGTACCAATGCGCTGAGAAAGCTACTAACAGTCAATATCCTATCCTATTGTAACGATGGGATATGTTGGGACTGACCTCGTTTCGTAAATGTTGATTTTCAGAAGCAAACTTGATGATGAACGATGGCTTGATCAGCATTATGCATGTCGTTATTATTTGATTACTTACTTGGGTATGTAGGTGCGCGTTCTCGACTTCGTAAGCCGCGCATTTACTGACCAACTCGCTCACCTAAATGCGTGAAATTGTCAGTGAACAATGATCATCATTACGCATGGACAGTTACTATTTGATTACTTACTTGGGTATGTAGGCTCCCGACTTGGGTATGTACGCTCGCGTTCTCGATTTCGTAAGCCGCGCATTTACTGATCAACTCGCTCACCTGAATGTGTGAGTTTGTCGGTGAACTATGATCAGCATTACGCATGGACGGTTATTATTAAAACTTACGTGGGTATGTAGGCGCGCGTTCTCGGCCTCGTATGCCGCGCAATTATTGATCAACTCGCTCGCCTAGATTAAGTACGCGCACTTCTCAGCGAACGATCACGTGCGAGCACATGGCGACTGACCCTTTCCCCAACCCAAGACCGTTCCTCCTGAAGGCGCGCTCCCTCAGATTGCAGGCCGCCAATCTACAATCGTCAACCTCGAAGAAAATATAATATGTGCTGAATTTGCTTGCCTGATTAACTGCAATACTTGTAATCTCGGAGTTCTAGCACGTAATCATCAAATCCAGCGAACTCTGTCGGTGTATATAAAGGGACACAAACCTGAGCCCGAAGGACCTTATTTTCCGTAATAAGTAGCTCCGCACACTGTATGGCCTGGAAATGGTGAGGATATATATATATATATATCAGAATGAGAAATTCACTTCAGCGTGGGTGACTGCGCTCCGGATTTCAAGCTTGAATCCATCACTTTTAGTAGCGTTTCAGCAGTAGCTAGTATCTCGACAACCGACCTTCTGAACTTCTGCTTCATAATCGTGTCGAAGATATTTGAGCTGACAAGATTTGCATCATACGTAGATTACGGACAGGGGGACACCTACTTCGCGAGTCATTTGGTCGTTCTGCTGGGCAGCCTGCTTCTGGGCCTCGTTGAGTTGCGCAACCTACACAGTACCTTTGTGAGGGCCATTCAATTCCAAGACAAACAGCAGCCTACCTGTAGTTCAAGCTCCTGCTTTTCGAGTGCAAAACTGTTCTCTTTGACTTTGAACTGTCAGACAGATGTGAGCGACGTCTTCTTTGGATGTGAGGGGTGTATTGACCTGGGTTTCTAAACACTGCCTCAGATCAGACGCCTAACGAGGACACACGCATTTAGACAAATTGCGAAAGCATGATACACTCTCCGCTCGCGCGCACCTCGTCGCCTCTATTCTCTTCAAGGGCGATGGCCGTCCTTCGGTCGTGGAGACTAGAAGTCTATGAACAGGAATGAGTGGGACATGCAAGGGCAACGCTGAGGACGCTGTGGGATTTACTTCTTTTTTAAGAGTTGCGATGTCCATCTCCATGGCCTGCTGCCGTGTAATGATGGATGCCACCTACACATTCATCGAATAGGTAGAAACGAAGGACACAGTCACGAGTACGTACATTTGACTTTGCGCAGCGCTCCGAAGTTTCAGCCTGGTCCGCAGCTGTGTCAACCATATCACCACCAGACAAATCTCAAACAGTGCTTACCAGATTGGCAATTATGCATTTCGCCCCGTGCAGCTCTTCCTGTAAGGCTTGAGAGACGAAGGAGTGTGTAGAGCGCTCCAAAGTTTCAGCCTGGTCCGCAGATGTGAACAACGTCAGACGAATCTAAGAAAGTCTTTACTAGATTGGCCATTGTCCGTTTTGCCCCCCGTAAATCTCCCCGTAGGGCCTGATAAACAAAGAGATAAGCTTCGGAGAAGAGTCCATCAATGGTGACCAGAAACCTTGCTTGAAGCCTTAAAGCTTTCTACGACACGCAGTACGTCTGGTTCTTGAGGGAAATAGCCCTGTTGAATGGCTGGGGCAACTGCGGCTGGTAGCGCAGGGGGCGGTGAGACGTGCAGGTGAGAAAATATACGCGTCATTTGGTCTAGTAAATGCGTATATGTATCTATGGGTATTTGGATCAGGTTTGGGCCAGGGGAAACAGGCCCTGCCTCGGCGAATTTCTCCGCTTCGATGTCGTTAGGTGGCTCCCTATGCGACATCCATTTAGTTATTGACCCAGATTGTCTAAAACTTCACCCACTCCAGTGCCTTCGCATCATCGGGATTGCGCTTGGGCGAACCGGGAATAGAAGGGACGTTGCACTTGCCATGGGGGATCATCGCTTGCGAGGTCGAAGAGTCATCGGCAGCAGGGGTGAATTCAGAGTCGACCACGGGGGGGGACTGCTCATCGGATTCTGAGCCATTGGGGAGAGGCGGTAGCTCGGCAGGAGAGAGGGGGGGCTTATCATCAGATCCAGAGCTGTGAGCTGGGCGAGGAGACGGTTGATCGGGTAGAGGCGGTAGCTCGGCAGGAGGAGGAGCGAATTCAGAATCAACTAGGGGAGGTGACTTCTCCTCGGCGTTGGGACTATCAAATGGGGGCGGCGAGTGCTCATTAAATTCAGAAACATCGGAAGGGGGAGGCTGCTGGTCCTCAGATTCAGAGCTATCTTGGCGATCCAGCATTGGGGATCCGGACTGCCGTTCGTGGGGTTCGACGCCCGGTTTTGCGTGTACGGTTGGGATGCCTTCAGCGCGGGGGTTGGAGCTAGAGAAGAATGCCTAATGGACCCATCCATCAATGTCTTGATGCGACACAATTGGGTTATTTAACTTACGGTTCGACGTGGTAAAAGCGCGGCGGACGCCACCGCAACGCTAGCACATATGAAAGTATCCATGTTAATCGGGGGGAGGGGATACACATAGTACCTCTAGTAGCGGCAATTTATACTTGATTATGAAGTGCTTTGTGCGGCCAAAGGCTCTTTGTGTACTCGTACGCGTGAAAGGCGATGGATACGGTCACGTGTTATCCAAGCAGGCGCCTGCCGTGGGTGGGTCTGATGAGCTGCTCGCGCTTCTTTCGCACGTCTGCAACGTATGGTCGATGTGCCACATTGACGATAGTTACATATGATCCTCCGCGTCTATTGCGATCATGGTGAGCCAACGCTGGCATATGCATTCCGTTGGACTTGCCATTTCGTATGATTGAGATTCGCGACCAAGCAATTCTCCGAAGCGTTGTACACTTCGGAGATTTGCGACGCCAGGCATATCAATTTCTAGTGTTGAAGTTGAGGTATCTTGAATTTCGTATTGCCGAACACTGTTGCAATTGTTGCACGTGTGAGACCAACATTTGGAATGAAACGAACGAAATCATAATTACCACGGTTTGTGTCAGGATAGCGTTCCCGTCATCGTCATTGTCTGAGTCAAGCTGCTCTATCATTTCGTCATCGAGGGCTATGTTTGCTCCCCTCAGAGTACTAGAGGTCGACGACAGCATCAAACCCGACCTTGGGCCCTCATCATACAGGATAGAGTGGTCTGCGGGTTCCTGGGATTCTCGATTTGCCCAAACCAATTGCGCTAGCGATGACTGGGAGGGCCTCGAGCTACGATGTTCGCTGTCGCAATCGACGTTGATGTTGGCTTGATTTCTGGCGTCGGGTTTACGAGGGGGATCAGGAAACATTTCCTGAATGTAAGAGACACCATTGATCGGTGTCGAAGTAGGAGCTAAGGCCTCGTCGCTCCGAGAAGGTGAAGTTCGTTTGTCTTGATGGCGAGAGGTTGGTGCTAATGGTGAACGAAGCCCCTGGCCATGGACCTCAGCTCTGGTGCGAGCTCCCGAGCCACGCGTACGAGAGCGGGTGGCAGGTTCTGTGACCCGCGAAGAGCCGTGTTTCTCGTTCTTGCGACGTGTTCGAGTTTGGTTCGTTACCTGATAGGTGCTGCGTTTGAGGAGGGCATTTCTAAAGTAAGCGGGAAACATATGTACCACAAGTGGACTGTCAGCGAGGCAAATTCAAGAGACCAACGCTCACTTTGTGATGCACATGTAGCTGGTTTGGGATTTCGCAATTGGTAACGGCGCAAATTCTAAAGTCCGACTACTTAGCTTGCTAAATATAGATGCTATTAGGCGCAACATCGGGAGTAGTAAGTACTATAGCTCGCGATCGTCGTCTAATACTGCTCCAATTGCACGTTTGAAAGTAAATATTTTATTCGGCTTATAGACAAATGGCAAAGTAAATATTGTGGATATCACATAGGTATGCGCACGGCAAAACGGTGACTAAAAGGCGAAGTTTGTCTCTTCATCTTCGTTCTGAACTTCGTGCCTAAAGTCGAGAAGCCTTTTAGGCGGATGATTATTTAAAAATCAACTTTCAATGACATTCGTACTCACTTCAAGATACAATTATCCACCAAGGGGATATCGGCTTCAACAGCGTTTTCTACAAGCGCCTTGCCGCTCCAATGAGTGGTAGGATCGTCCGACAATGGACCCCTCGTCTTGACGACCAAAACCGATCCGCTCCAAGCGCGAAACCCGTTAGCATCGCTCATACGATCAACCATAAGGGAGTTGACCCCATAAGCGACTTCCCCGGGTTCGAAGAGAAAAGTGAAAGACGTGTTCTTCTTCGGGCGTGGTACGTGCTCTGCGTAGTCATCGGGATGAAGGAAGGGATGAGTTCCTTCATCCAAAGGGTCGATAGGTACGAGAGCGCCTATATCTATCAGCGACGGGAAAGGGCGGAAGACGAAGTTGAAGCGGTTTTCGGCGGATATTTGGATCGTTAGCAGGGCCGCTGAGATAGGGTGCTACATCAATTTCATTGAGGCGCATGCCAAGTGCGTCGCTTCGGCGATATTGACTTGGTCGAAGGGGGACGAGCTGGATTTGCTTGGTGCAGATTTTGTAGAGAATCGCGTGCGGGTGATCCTTTGCATACATAACGAATTCAGTAAGGTAGAAAACAATTTATGGAACGGAACCATCTCACCTTCTGAGCATAATGCTTCTTCCAGACGTCACGAATACCCCGGTAAACATGCATGTTGGCTCTTGCTGGGCGCATTATGAGAAGCCAAAGTACGCACGCCATCATGACAGCCACGGAGGCCCTAATGGCGTGTAAGGAGAGGCGTAGGATCTGCAGAATCTGCGCCAGGATAGGTAGCAAGCCTGTCATGATGCTAGATGTAGAGCTGGGGTGTGTGGTATACAATATCGCTGCAGGCCACCCTAGGCCTATAGCTACATATATAGTTGTTGATTGAGGCTTATAAAACAAAGACTGTACGTGACTAATGCATGCGACACCAACATGCATATGCATACTAGCTGCCTGGCGATGTACAAATTTTTCTTCCTTCGCGGTGTTGATCGGAAACATACAGAAGTCGAGCAATTACAATATTGCGTCCGGACTCGTGGCCACGTCGGCTCCGCGACAGATCTACTCGATCTGTGACGATTGACCTAAACGCGAGATGCATGCAATGCATGCATATGCATGGGTATCGTACGTGGGGCCCGCTGGCCATGGCCGTCTGGGTGAATTTCAGCATGAAAGCTTGCACCGCGCGCGAGGGATGACTTACAATACATTAAAGAAGACAAGCACGAAAGAGGAATACATGATTGGGCTATCGAGAGACATAGTACAACATGCATACAAGCTTAAGAGCACATATATCGATTAACGATGCATAGCAAAGGAGCCGAATTCATGATTCGCCTTCATTCCTATAGCAGTAGCGTAATCAAAGCAGGATAACCCATATAGTATGTGACTTACGAGAATCTGCTTCGGAGAGGGCGTGTTTGAATCAATGGATGTAGCCACCGAGGCCATAAACCTGTAGGTTCATTAGTGTTGGGGAAACGGGTAGGGAATCGCGGCACATTCTGATGGCTTTGTTTACGATGACACTGGAAATCATAGGTGAGGCGAGGTACGGAACGATCTCGCGAGACGGAACACGGCGAGCTCCCCTTTCCACGGAAGGTGGGGCGCAATTCGTAGCAATGCTTGGTTTACATCGCATGTCGCTTTGCTGTACCCATATATCCTGAATCGATGACGATGGGAGCTGGCAAGGGAGACAGTGGCGTCATGTACGCGGTATGCAGCACCGCCGTAGCTTTGGAACACCTTCTTCACGTCGATATCCGGAAGCTTGTTGATGTCTTTGGAAGCGGAAAGGGGGAAGTTACGCATGCGACGTCTGTGGTCGTGGTGGGCAAACAAAAAGCCTTGCACGCGCCTCGCGTTCTAGAGGTAATCAGGCGTTAGACGAAAGATACACGCATAGGTGGAGGGCGCGGGAGGACTCGCCCTAATCCGCTGAGACTTGTGAACGCGTGCGGCGGCCGCCGCCGCACGGGAATTGGCCGATCTAGGAGGCCCAAAGGGTAGGAGTTGGACGCTTGGGGACCTGCAGTTGACGTTGGAGCGCTGCAGGTCGAGTCTCATGTTGGCGAAGGGTAAGTATATAATAGCTGTTGGCATAAACCTACTGTAGAAGGCCCTAATTATATAGAGAATGCATATGGTGCGCACGCATGCAATATGCATGCATATATGCCTGCAATTTTAACTCAGCTTGCCGCGTACAGGTATATCACAATTTCCGTTTTGAGGTGCATACCATGTATTTCATAATTGTTAGCATATATGCATATGCTATAGAATCCTGCGACCGGTTGCGCGCGAGATCTGCAACTGGTTCATGATCGGTCGAAGGGGGGACGGCTCCATATTATAATTATCCAGAGGCGTTGATCAATTAGTGATAATAAGGCTTAGGGCCGGTTTGGGGAAATGACACGACGGTTTTGGCTGCATATATACACACCACGGTCCACGAAACGTCGGTCGAATTGCACAGGTCAAGCGGCGAATATCGATCAGCTTGGCCTAGTTTCCGGACGGTAGATCCAGCTGGACATGTCTTGCAATTGGGACAGCTCTTTGGCGTTGAACGCGCAGAGAGGCCATGCCTGGCTGCATGTACATGGGCCACGGTTCACGAAACGTCGGTCGCATCGCACAGATCGAACGGCGAATTGATCTCTTGAGGGGATGGCCGAGCTGGCCGTTTTGGGACCTATTAGGAGTTGAAATTGAAACGTTGGACGCGTAGAGAGGTCTACAGCTATATTACGAGACCGGAATGGAATGGATGTAGGCTCGTGCTAAGCTTTTAGAAAGTTGTAGGGGCTTCCCATTGGCCAGACAGCCTTTCTCACGTTTTCCTATTGGCTGTTAGGTATTCTAGATCTGTCTTATTTGTTCGATTATATGATCGTTCATTTCTTATTGGCTGCCTACTTCTGCCTCTTTCGGTCTCCCGTTTCTTGCCGCTCTTCTATCCACCAGCTTACTCACAATTTGGCAGTGGCGGCACCGTCAACCTCCTATATATATCTTCACATTTGCTGTCATCTGCTTTTGAACGTTTGAGCTGTCAGGCAAGTCCAATCTTCGGTAATCGTGTTTGTTTGTTCCTACCGGCGCGCCTTCTGACGTTTGCATGCATTATCAGTGTGTCCGCTTTCTCAACGAACGAGCTCCCGAGCTCGCCCCAGTCTTCTCGTGAGTCCTGCCCTGCCTTCACTGATCAGTCTTTTCCTCATCCCTACCATCCATTAGCCACCAAATCCAACGGTTAAAAATAAAAAACCACTCGCACTCGCGTCGCTGGCGGCCTCGTTCAGGGAACGGGCCGCGTCAAGCCCAACGGCGCTCTCAAGCCACAACCTCTCCGTACCCGATTGGTGATCGACCCCGCCCCGCTCCCACTCTACTGTTCCGATAAGTGCAGGGTCGCCGACATGCACTTCTCATCCGACATCCAACCTCTCGGCCACGCTACCACTTCCGAGCCCCTTTTGCGCTCGCCTGATTCCTTGTCTAGTTCGACGAACACCTCCAGTTCGACAGTCGCCTCGCGAAAGTCCAGCAGCAGCTCTGGTTACGGCTTCCTCCCTCTATTCCCGCTTCCACCTCTTCCGCCTTTGGTCACTTCGACTTCCATATCACCGCCTTCATCGGCGGACGAATGGGAAATCTCACCCTTAGTCCCCTCGAAGCCCTTCGATGCTAAAAAGACGCTACGCAGTCTTGTCCCCGAGCCTCGAAAGCGACAGCGATCTGCTATATCGTCACCCCGGAGCCTCTCAAAGAGATTCGTGGATGGACGGATGATTCGAACTCATGGACAGCGACGGTCTATGGCTTAGTTGACACAGATCCCTCTGATTCAGCTGCCCGTCCGGAGATGGAAGAGGTTTACCGGAAGCACAATGCTTGCGCTCATCGCTCGAAAGGTGTCTACTCCACCATCGGCACGAAGGATATATCTTCCATCCCCACTCCTGCTCCTTCGCTTCGCCGCGGTCCTACAAAGATGAATTCTTGCTCTACAACTATCACTCGCGTCGTCATTCGTCCGCGCTCGCTCACTCCATCATGCGCATCAGGAAAGTCGCGATTGGCGCCTACAAAGCAACGCCCCCTGGTTCACCCCTTGGCGCAAGGGAAACTCCTCGCACCCAATATCAAGCTTCGGGACTATACCGGATCGTGCTCAAGCCTCTCCAGCTCGACGATTCGCTCTCCCTCTTCGAAGGGAAATCAAGTAGAGGACGGAGCATATGGGTATGAACGCCCAGTTATCGAGAGTGAGTAACGTAGTGCTTGCATCATTGCAAAGTCTTATCGTCCTCTAGCACGCTCCTGGTCATACGACAATGTCCCCACGTATCAACCAATGAAGATGCCGCCCTCTATCAAGAAGAGGAAAGTTAAGCAAATAGTTGACGGCGTGGAGAAAGAAGTCACCATCCAAGTCCAAGTCGAGAACAACGGCAAACGCCTTTTCAACTTCCCCGACAAAGAATACTACGCGCGGCGATGAACGGCGGCGGACCTCGCATATCCTTTCGCATTTGCCTTCTCTTCATCTCGCAGTTCAGGTTATACCTTGCATCGATGATATCAATTTGTTCCGTATATCCTCTCATCCCCATCCCTCTCATCGCTTCAACTTTGGGACCAAAAGTGCCGTAGCATCTTCCAATACCTTATTCAGTGTGCATCTTCGAAAGGAATACTTGTACTTTTTCTTGATATCTTATTATGTACTTTGTATGGGCTTTTCTATGATACATTACGGATTTTCACTCTTTATCTTTGTACCAGCCGCCGCCAAACGTCTACCGCACGCGGCCACCAGGGCTTCCTCTACTCCATACTTTCCGCTGCCGCCATATTTATAAGGCGCGATCAACGTGGTTTTCGAAAGTTCGGAGTCCGATGATCACGTGATTTGTCAACCGGTACGCGCCTGGTCCAGTTCTTCTTTGCTTCGAGCAGCGATCAATTGACGACACTACAGCAAGCTTAAGCCACCAGGTAACGAACTCTAATACATTCACTCATTATCTGATTCTATACCTACAGGTACTTCTACTCGCGAGTCCGAAGTAAAGTGTTCAACGCTGTACTCCGCCCGAGAATTCGGCCATTTCCCCTCGGGAACGTTACGCACACGCTATAATTCGCTTCGCCGTAGTTCAACGTTACACTCGGGCCGTAGATTCGACGCCGCGCTTTATCATGCAGCCGGAGCCGGAGTCGAACTCAGAGCTATCTGATTTGACCGAATCGGAAGGGGAAGCCAACCTCAGCGTTTTGGTTCAAGACACCGACTGCGTCGCATTCAAAAAGAAACTAGGAAAAAAATACACGAAACTCACGTTATGCTACATATGTCATTCGCTTGATAGTGATAGGACAACATGCTGTTTTCGCAGTAAGGCTTATATAATGGAAATTTCTCGGTTCACCAAACGCGATACCATAGATCTCCGTCGAGTTCACGAGCTCCCCCAGTCCAAATTTGATATTGATCTTCAGGGAGGCCGATTTACGCGTTTCGAGTGTGATAGCGCCCTACGAGCGGAATATCCTGATTTTGTATATGAAAGAGAGATATTTGACAAGGGTGTCACTGTTGACGTTATACTGTTCCTGCAGGTGTGTATGCGTTTTAATGGCGCATGGATTGAATCCTACTCACGGTTCTCAAAGTCGTATCTAGCTCCTGCTTTGCTACCCATTATTCGGAAGCAAGTTCAAATTGTCGATGCTCATCGAAAAACTCTTAATCCGATGACAAGGTCGCCGTACTACAAGGACGAATGTGGTAAGTAACGGCTCGCTTACTCGGGTATATACACTACTTACAATACATTTTCATAGATGCTTGTAGCTGGACGTTAGATTTGGTATCTTGGATCTGCGAGTTGTGCGGGCGACACTACTGCTTATCGTGTCAACCTTCACATCAGAAGTGCTGCGACAAGGAGAACTTACTTGTATCAGCAATCAGCCCTGTTGATATGCATGGACTGGTGGCGGATCTTCAAAAGGTCGCCTCGCAGGGAATGCCTGTTCCTAGCCACGGTCTCAGCCCCTCGACTCCTAGGAACCTGGAGGCCGTGGTTCTAGCCGCAAATGATCACCGACACATCCCAATCATTGAAGGGGAATGCGGACTCTCCGACTTCGACTATCTCTGGATTCGGGGCCTGCCTTTCGTGTGTAGGGACAGTGTTCGACCGGACGGAAAATGGTCTTCGGATTACTTAGCCGCATGTTTCGGCCCCGACAGCTGTACCCTGGTCGATTGTGAAGAGCCTTATGGTACACGCCAAGACACTGTCGATTCGTTCCTGCGATCGATGTCTACATATGCATCTGGGCCGAATGTATGGAAGTTGAAGGTAACGCCTGGCCTGGGATCCCACGTCAGTTATACAACTCTGAGCCTCGACATCTTTAGGATTATCCCACCGACACGTCGTTCAAAGTCAAAGCACCCATACCCGCCCGGGCCTTTCAAAGGGCGCTTCCTGTACGCGAATACACCAGCGAATATGGTCGTTTGAATATCACGAATTTTTTCCCGGCAAACTATACTTGCATGCCCGACCTTGGTGTGTGAGCTTATACTTTTACATGGTTTACCTTGTTGAGCTGTTACTCCAGGCCCCAAGCTATACGCGGCAATGACTAGCCGCCAGAATGGAAGCACCCGCCTACACATCGATATCTCTGATGCGGTTAATATTATGGTTGACGACGGCAAGGCGCTCTGGCATATCTTTTCCAGCGAGCATTTGGAAACACTTAAGGAGTTCATTATTTCTGAATTGCGGGATGACAACCAACAGAGCTTTTCCCGGATCGATTCTATCAGCTCCTATCACGTATATCTTACCGATGAACATCTCAAAACACTCAAAGCTCGTTACAATGTACGACCATTCACATTTGAGCAGCACCATCGTGATGTTGTATTCATCCCAGCTGGCTGTGCTCATCAGGTTTGTGCAGCTAGCTGTCTGTTTCCTCCTCGCCCCGTTATACTGATTTCCTCAAGGTCTCCAATATTACGCCGTGTGCCAAAATTGCCATGGACTTCTTGGCTCCTCAGAGTCTTCAACGATGCATCAAAGTTGATCAAAACCTTCGCACCTGCCGCCAAACAAACAAGGATACGCTCGAGTTATCACTACTTCTGTTCCACTGCTGGATGGCACTATCGGTCTTCAAGAAGCAGCTGATCCAAGCTAAGGAAACTGATATAACAGACGGTGCTCTTTCAAATCAAGCAAATAGGTATGTCTTCTACTACATTGGTATTGCCACGATACTGATGTGATATTAGCGCACCCGTCTCTGCTGCATCCAACCCACACTCTGACTTCAGAAGTGCCGTCCTTAATGTTCTCAGTGAAGTGCAGCCCCCTATGGTCACTCCTGCTCCTTATGTTGGGACTTTGCCCATGTCTACCAATTTTTACTCACAACCACATATTATTCCACATCCTTACGCTGTTCATCCCCATACGTATGCACCTCCACCACCAGGGTTTCAACCCACTCCTGCTGTCGCTGCAGGTTCCTTTGCTTCTGTCTTTCCTGTGACATCCCATGCTGGCGGTGCTGTGCGTACTGTTCGAAAAACTCGAACATGTAAAAATTGCTCTCGCCCATATCCAGATTGTCGTGGTTCACAGCGCCGGAAGGATTGTGACTTTCTTGAACCCACAAACTAGATTACAATTGATTTACCTTTGTGTTCTGTCTTTGGGTGTCTTCTGTAGGTACTAGATTTTGTTTGAGCCGTAGTAGTGAATAAGTACAGCGATTATACTGGACCAAGTATTCCATCCCAGGGAGACTTGGCTCGGAGTGAGAACGAACCTTGTAGCTCCTGTTTACCGACGCAAGCATCAGTGCTCACTTTACCCCCTTCCACCTGGGGCTGCCTATCCTCCTAGGCCTTCATGCCTTGGACCATTTTTTCCACCCGCTCCACCCCGTCCTCGGTTGGATTGCTAGTAAATTTATTTCCCCCTACGCAGCCATTTTCTTTCGCACAACCCCAATATCTTAGTTTATCCCTGTAAATTATACGTAGTCATGAAAATAAACACATTGACTCAGTACCTCTCGAAGGAACAAGAAAGTAAATACTATTTACCTCCGGGTGCATTGAGGAATAGGAGGCGAGATATTTGTGTGTGCTTGGTCGAGACGCGGCTCGGAGTGCAGATGTACCTCGTAGCTCCCGTCTACCGTAACCGAGATACCAGCTCCTTCTCCTTCATCAATCTGTCGCGGTTTCGCGTGTTTCAACGCGCGACACCGACATCAAAGAACCGAGATGAGCCATGTAGGCTATCACTGCGATCCACCTCCCCATATCTTCCTAGGTTTGTATCGACCCGAATCGTCCTTATCTTTAATGCCACAGATCTAGACCTCGATGGAGCCGCCATATTCTGCATCACGCACGTGCCGCGAGAATGTGAGCGCGACGAGGCGCAAAGCCTGAGTCACCTATGCGGGTATATCGGGCATATAGAAATCCCAACGCTCCAACGGCGTAAATTCAATGTCCGATTATTTGCTTTCCAAATGCGGCAGCTGCCAACTACTTAGAACGCGCGATAACTAATTGACACTTTTCAAATTTTGATAAATTGCTCTAGATATGTCGCTTGTGATGATCATGATCATATGCATGAGAAGATTGGTGTAAATGAGATTTCTTGAAGTCGACGTCGGTGGCCAGAGATCTATATATAATCAAGAGCCAGTTAATGTTGTTGCACTATATCCCCCACGATAAGCTCGCGAGCAAAGGCAGATATTGCGTCAATGCGTGTTTGTACGCATGTGGCGGCGGCGCGTTGTGTCTCATGATTACTCCCCTTAAGCTTTGTTCTTGCCTCCAGCTGCAGACGAAACTTTCACGCGTACGGCCGCCTGTTCTTGCATGTCTTTGCAAGGCGCGTCGATATCATGATCAAAGGGCGCATGTATGTTTCACTACTCGTTGAAGTCACGCGCTTAAGCTCATTGCAAGCTCACTCTCAGGATTGATACTGACTCGGGGAATGTACTGCCGGATATCATGTACGTATGAGACCTTGCGCACGCAATATATGAGGCCAGCACCGTCGATCGCGAATGAAATGTCATGCCAGACTCTACATGAGTCTGACTCGGGGAATGGTCCAACCAATCATGCACCACATATGAACCGTCTTGATGGTAATTAGCTGCAATATTAATGTCTATTGAGACGTGGGCTCCTGAGATGTCCACCCAAAACACTTACAATTTCGGCCGTATTCACGTAGATATTATTCAATGATTGTCGCATTGCAGCCAACCATGGCCATGTACCCGGAATATCGAACAAAGGGCGTGAACGTGGCACGCGCCGAAGTCACGTACCCGAAAAATCGAACAAAGGGCACAAACGTGGCACGCACCGAGGTTACCCCGAGAAATCGAGGTTACCTTGATTGTCACGTATCTCAACATGTCAGAATTATAATATGGGTCGCTACACAGTATATGCGCATATAATGAGGGTTCGAGGAAGTAAGCTCAAAGCCATCTTGTGAGAACAATCTAGTGTGGGTCCGAAACATGGCGGCCCAATGATGTATTGTGGGTCCAGGGAACATGAATTGACCGTAGCTGACGTCAATCACAGCGTCAATCACAGCTTATATTGACATCGAAGATATATAAATAATTAGGTATATTTTTGAAGGTCATGATTTACGCTAGTTCGAACTGAGAATACTGACATGAGAGTATGAAAAAAATCAATGGACAAAAGCCTATCATCATTGATTGAGAGGACCACCAGGGCCACGCTAAAACTAAGTTTCAGCGAGCCGACCTATACATTCTTGTTGGTGACCAATGACTTGATGAGAATATATAGCAACAACTCACCTGAACAGCCTATTGTCATGCTGAAATTCGTAACGTTGATTAGTGGCGCGAACGGTGAAATCGGCCTGGGTTTGTTGCTCAAGCCACGCTGGATCATAGGCATTGACGGGGAGGTCTTTGACGGCCCTCGCGGTACGATCGACAGTACGTGGGGTGCGTAACCGAAGTCGAGGATACTGGCCGCGGAGATCGTCGCTGTTACGGCGGGAAAACAGGTGGATTGCGTCAAAGGGTTCCAGCCATTCACCTACTTCGCGCGCTCTCCAGTCGGGGGCAACCACCCGAAATATTGGGCGCGTCGGGTTAGCTGGGTCTTCTCCTCCACGGCCGTCTTCTACATCGGATTCGTCGCTAGACATGCCATCGGGTCCCAAACGTTGCATGATGTCTACATGACGCTGTAGGAAGGGGTGTTGCTGGGCCGCTTCCAGCCGTAAATGAAACAACTGAACTCATGGTAATTACTCAGGGATAGTCTACAAAGCTAAACTGACATACCGCTCTCTTGCGAGTTTTGCGTCGAGCCAAAGACTGGGCGCGACCTTGCTCGGCGGCGTTCAATTGTGATTTCTTGTAATTTTGCTTCAAGGACTTGATCCAAGTGAAAAATGCGTCCATGGTCGCGGTATGGTCCAGGTCCGCTTGGGCCCAGTGACGGAACGCTACTGCAAATACTCGCGCTGCGGATTGATTCCATGGGCTTCTTGGCGTCCCAAGGAGATCATATCGGAAATTTTCTTCGTCGCAACAAGGAGGGACATTTATACCCTTGCAGGCGTTCCACATATTCGCATAGTTTTGGGCTTCTTCTGCGCCCACTGATGGTTGTAGCAAGTTATCCTCCCCGACAAGCAGGGTGAAGAACTTTCTAACTTGAGACTACAAATACAGGCTGTTAATAAAACGAGTGAAAAAGTGGATTGGGCACTTAGCGCACTGCAAGAAGGGTTACGTCTGGACTCCTTCGCTTCGCGTTGCCTGCAATCTTTGGTTCGCCGCGCTTGCTTCGACCGGAGGGTATTGATGTCTCTTCTGCAACACGACGTCCTAGAACCTGTTGAATGAGGTCTGCCGTTCTTTCAAACCCGATACTCATTTGTTGCACAAGGATTTGACGATCCGCCCGCATCTCGTCGACCAACCCTTGGATGCGACCATATAACTCGGCCTGAGGACCCGCCCCCTGCTCCTGGTAAGCGGGACCACCCCGTGGGCGATCGCGATCTTCTTCATCCCTCCATCGATCTTGCGGAAGTTCTTCTCCACCCTCTGTCCGCCCTGTGCTCGTTCTTCATCGCCCATCTGTCCATCCTGCGCTCGTCCTTCACCATGTGCACCCCTCTGGCCGTCCGCCGCTCTTTCATCGTCCCTCTCCGCCTTGCGTTTCACCACCCCTCTGGTCGTCCTGTGGTCGTCCTTCTTCGTCCCTCTGCAAATTCCCTTCAGGTCCAGGATATCCGTCATTTTGAGAGCCCATTTCGAGATCTTGATCACGGAGTGATTCTCCCATCATAACGTCTCGGTTTGATTCCATGTTCATCTGGAATGAGCTATACCAATCGTTCGCGGCAAGCGCTACCGGAAAATGATTCGCCTGCGACCCTGGGGGTGGTATGTCTATTTCGTCGAGCAAGTCGTCGAGCGCCCCGGGCGTCATTTCAGCGACTCGCGCTTTGTGCTTGGGACTCATCGCGTACGTTGTTAAAGAGTGAGCCGCAGTGAACGAAGTGGTCAGAATTTGGCCAATGAGTCTAATGGCTTGCGAGGTGGGGCCAGCTATGCATACTTTAATCAATATGAATGATATTTTTCATGAATCCACATCCACTCACAGCCGCTGTTGCTGTCACCGGCAACGCCTAAAGAACGCGCAACCTCTGAAAGAAAGAGTTAACCAGGGAGCGCGAATAAATAGAAGACATGTACCTGGACTAATCATCGAGTTATAACCATCAGCAGCAGGCAAATCGTTGTTAAAGGCTTGGGTCTCGCCGGCGAGACTTCTTTGAGGATTCTGTGGTAATTCAGAACCGCCAGAAGCGGAGGGTGTATTGGGATGAAGGAAAACAGGGTCCGTCCCGCGCGATGTGGTCTGCGAATGGATTCTTTGTTGATTGGCGTCGTCAGTCTGTGGAGGATGTTCCCCACCAGTTGCAATTGGGTGGACCACCAGATTTCCTTGGGAATCCATGATAGGAGGGCTTTCTGAACGGCCGCCAGAAGAAGTGCCGGCTGCTTGTATACTGAGAAGGATACCAGGACCCGGATCACCGCGTGTCGTCAAGAAAGTTCTCCTTTGTCGACTTGCGAGGGCTGAAAGGCCGGGGTCTGGTTTGGGAGTCGACGAACGCTGGCGCTGGCGTGTTGCAATTGACTGCAGTCGCGTGGGAGGAGATGGTTCAAATTCAGCTTGCCAGCTATAAGTTTCTGAAAGGCCAGCCTCTTGATAGTAAGAATTGGCTGCCACTGAGTGAGACCGCTTCGGGTAGCTACAGACTGGGACATCTAGAGTTTAGGGCCCGTGACAGCGAAAGTTATCTGCATCCGACATGACTGACCTGGTTTGCCACGCGGTCTACGAGCCGGACCCACGCCTGAAATGTGCGTAGGAGCCGTAGGATCCACAGCTATGTAATATATGCACATATGTTTTCAAAGCTTTTGAACAAAGAAGGAAAGCGTACATTGTTGGTGCCAGTGGAAACAAGAGATACGGGCCGCGAATTCTGAGTAGCTCTTTCTGGGCTCTAGAGTATATGTGTCAGCACATAGTATTTATTTGTGAGTCCTTAGCGCAAATTCAGACCCACGTACGCGTATGTCTAGGGCTAGTTAGAGCATGACCGTGGTGGGATGTCGATCCGTTGCTTTCGTGGGTTGGCGGCGCAGGGTTACCGCGGCCGGAGGGTGCGGTTGCGAAGCTCGCTGCATAGCTGTAGCTAGCATAGCTATAGCTAGTAGCTTCGGACTCCGTCGTTGTATCCGTTTCTCCCATTCAATAATGGTGCTTTATTGGCAAGCTTGAAGAAGGTGCATATGTACATGTTCACCTACGTATACATATGCATATACATGCAGCCGTTATGAAGATCTAGATCGGCCTCCATTGCAGTCTCATCAGCGAGTTGAACTCGTTGATGGTCTGATCGAGACACGTCGTTTAGTGTGTAAGGTACGCATGCCTCAAAGGCAAGCCAATTTCAAAGTCCGCCGATCGTGGCGACATGTTGCGCTCCATGACCGTAACCGTATGCATGCATCATCAACGAGTTCAACTCATTGATGAGGCTACAACGTGAAGCAACGCGCGGGCTCTCGCGATCAATCATGGCCTCATGTGTGCATGTACTTACGTTTGAATCCGTTTCCATCATACTATATAATGTATTGTTTCCTTTTCCTGTGGAAATAGCATACTACTTCGCGCCCCGAATTCGACATATGTCTTCGAATTTGCCTTTCCTTGGATCAGTTGCTCTGCAGAAAGCGAAAGTCCGACCTGGGCCGCCGCACGTTTCCGTTACGAGGATCAAGTACTCATCTCCCGCCCATGGATTGATTGCGGTGGCGGATTTAGACGGGACTCTGACGGTACGTGACTACGGAGATGAGAAATCAGTTTTCTGGACCTTATCTATCTCATAAGATCCATGATGCCCAAGACCTCACAATTATTCGTCGCCAAACTGCCTCTCAGTCGGGAAGTAGTCCAAATGCTATTCGAGCTTTGGAATGGCATCCCAAGGAATCAGAAATTTACGTCGGATTCTCCAACGGCAACGTCATTGGATATGTCATTGACAAAGATATGAGAGATCACACGAAGGTACGTCTTCATTCGCAAGTTCAACTCGCGAACGGAGTCCAACCTGTGCATATGCATTGGTCTAACACCTCAGTTAGGATCCACACCATAGACTCTCTTTCGATGGCCCGATATACGACATCGCATTTTCTCCGTCAGGGTCTCAGTTTGCCGTTGCATACAGGGAGCAAGTTAAGATCGTCAAACGACGGTCATTCGGTAAGTCAAGCCCTTCATTCAGCAGGAGAAGCCTCATATATGTTTATATATCAGGCAAATATCACGAACACGATCTAAGTATACGGCCTCGAACCAAGCCACAGAAGCTTTTTTACTACAATACCAACTCGTTGGTTGTTATTTCTCTGCTCAACCTACCTAACAGCATTCCAGCGGCAGTGTATGTATCTTCGGAGGTTTTTGCTTTGCTTTTGCATTTGACATTTTACTCGCAGTGCCTACTCTACCGACGATCAGTGTCCTGGAACTCTATGGACCGTCTTTACCACAGCCTCGGACACCATGTAAGCTTCGAACCTTCGCTTTAGGTACTGACTGATGAAACAAACCACCGTAGCCTCACAGCGGCAATGTCTCCAACACAGGATCTTATCACTATTGTGCATGTGCATTCTGGAGCGGAGTCATACTCAATTCCCGACCGCACTCTTCTCCTCAAGCAAGATATATACGAACACGGCGTTATCCGGAAGGATCATATATACGGAGTCGACATGGTCTTCGTCGATTCAGACACCGTTGCCATAGGAGGGGCCGAGTCGATCCTCACGTTCTCAAACGTTAGGACAGGAAGCAAACATGACTCAATATCTGCACCAGTTCTTAGAGATGCCTTGTCATGTAGTCTGCGGAGATTGGTATGAACTACCACGACGGTATCCTCAAGGTTCACTCTAGGCTGACCTCTTATTTTATAGGACGTCACTCGCCGACCCAGCGACCAGACTTTCCGGCTTATAACCGCAGATAGCAACGCTAGGAATATCAACTGTCACATCCTCCAATTCTTGGAGTCTTCTCCTTCGGCTCGAGATACACAAAAGGGAAGAATTTTTGGGCTGGGTTGCGGCAAGATTTGCGTTGGGATCTTCGTGGTAATGCTTGGGGTCGCGCTGCGGAAGTCCGCTATCCTTCCAGCTGCTGTCCGTTTTTGGCCCGACAACATCGCTGTCGACCTTCCCTTCAGCCTTCCCCCCAAATTTCAGGCCGTGCCCAATCCAGTAGCCGTGTCTGTTCCAGTAGTCGCACCTGTGGCTGCGTCTGAGCCCGTGGTTGCCTCTGAGCCCGCCGCACCAGCAAGTCGCCCAGCGTCTTCAACACTTCGTATAGACCCCACCGATCGCGAGGACATGTCTACCCACCAATCAGCTTCACAGTCCCATGTTCTATCAGCCCCGACGACCAACTCGGCGCCTCTTTCGTCCCTCTCTTTACACCTCTCAGAGTCTGGAGTCACTTCGCCTGAGTTGACTTCGCACAGAACTTGAATCTTCTGCAAATATCGAGGCCAACTGCGACGACTCACCATCCAGCGACCCCATTGGCGAGGGCACTCCCACCTTAGTCGTTACAACGACACTACTTGAAGCCACACCGCCATCCACTGTCACCGTCATTCAAATGACTGAGCGGATCATCACTATACGAGAACCAAGCATATCTATCGTTGCGCACTACTTGATCGCCTTTACAGTGGTTTCTCTCGCCCTCACCGTCTTTTACAGGTTAGAACAGATTAGAGCGTGGTTCACCAATCTGAGTTCCAAGGGTCCTAAAGAAGCACTGGTTACGGTGGACAAGCAAGATCAGGAACAATTGGAAGGAAATTAAAGGAAGAGTTGGGGAATATGCCTGCTGTGCTGAGTCCTAAGGGAGCCAAGGGAGAACCGGGAAACGTGCCCATGACTAAGCCAGTTAAGGCAGACGAGCAGGAATAATCGGGGAGTCAAGCGCATTTATCTTTGCATTCTTGTAGTTTCAATCCTTTCGCGTCTCATCCACCCAATATATTATTTATATCTTGGGTTAAAATAAGTAGCACATAAATTGGATCCATATAAGGGAGCTAATTAGGCTGAGTTACAATATTTTTATTTGGTTCTGGGAGGTTAGTTTTAACTGTCAGGTGACTGTGTTATCGCAAACCGAAGGCCCAGCTGTAAACGTTCACCTTCGTACCCGCATGCTTTGCTCTCGAGAAGTACAGTGTTCAACGCTATACTGCCTTGGGTACACTACTGGCAGTCAACACGTGTGCAGTGTGCACCTCATAATCGAGGATCAATCCCATCGCGGTCTGAGAGCTATGATCATCGATACTACAGCTTCATAATTGGAGTGCTGTTGCGATTGCGTTGCCTTAAGTCGACCACTGGTGATTAGGGTGGCAAGTAGAAATCACACAACTTTGCTCAACTTCCAAGGATGGGATATCCCACCGATCGTGTTCCAGTCGATAAGGTTCAGCTGCTTTCATTGTCATCACCTGCGACGGGGGTAGGGACGGCAGCAGGTCTCGACGCCCCTTTCGACTCGACCATGGAAGGATGTCGGAGGCGATGTCAATGCAAAAACCGCATCTCAGCTTTGCAAATTCTTCTCTTGTCTAATGACGGCGTCGTCTTGGTTGGACATGCCGCGGGACCTTCTGGACATCCGCCAAGTTGATAGCATTATCTCGTCATTTTGGATGGCTGATATTCCCTTCCACCTTGAATCGAACGGCGCCATCAGTTACGTTTTTGGAGATTCGGCTAGGCTACAGGTCGTCGTCACAAACCCTCTCGCAGTATTATACGTTCGCGCGATGCCATCGCGATTGGGATTCGCCCTCTGTATCTACCATTGCAACAAATCTCGCAGGAATAGGCTATGCGTTCTCCCTTCGCTTGCCCACTGGCGCAGGCTCAGTCCCGATGTCTATATCAGGGGATAAAAACGCCCTAGGATATCGTCCTCCGGACTACACTCCTAACAAATGGGACTATTGTGCATACGTTACTCGACGCGATGCTCTCCTCAAGTCTCCTCGGGGATGCCCTGCACTCATGACCGGAGGACTAGTTGGTCGCATGGCTCGTGCCCTCATCCCTCCCGATTTCTTCTCAGCATTACTATGTAGCGAGGACATTGACCCTGCCTTCGTCAACCCTTTGACTTCGACAGAGTTAGACTTGATCTGTGGCGTATACTGCCAGGAAACCGGTACGCATCCGTGCGAGGTGAAGAGATAATTGATACTGACGGACCACCACAGGCCAAGTTTCATCAAAGGGGGAGAAACAGGTGACACGTAAATCCTGGTGGCCTCCCCATCACCTATGGATTAAGCAACAGTTTGGCCTTGCTCAGTGGACGAACGATGCTGAGTCTTGGTACCAACGCCGTCATGAAAAACTCAGTTTCGGGCAACTTCGAAGCTGCGGACCTTATGAACGGTCCCTCTTGGAGAAGTGCCTTACGCCACACTCCGGCGGCAAAGAAGCTTATCTCTAAAATGGAGGGCCTGGCAGCAGCGTACATACAAAGCAACACTTAGAGCGGGTTGCGACACGCAGTGGAAGATACCGGGCCGAGTCCCCGGATACCATATCGGGAAAGGCAAACACATGAGAGGTCTGGAGAGCGTAGATGGGCACAGAGAGCCACCAGAAAATTTGTACATACAGTATATAGTATGAACCAACTTTGTGCCAGAGCTCGAGTGGTCAGAGTAAGTATACGGAGCAGGAAGTAGAAAACAAGGTCAGAAATGCGCACACAGAGGGGAAATACTTAGCTTGTGTCCCAGAAAAGCATCGAGCACTTAGTAACTCATGGGACACGCTCTATCTCGCCAATGTTTCTCATCTAATCTGCTAACCGCTTGCTTAGATTGTCCGGAAATATTACATAGAGGGCTCGGTTACCGTATCTACAGCTTCCGCCATCATTTCCCCCTAATTCGCGCTGAGGAGCGTCGGTCGTCGTCCTCGCCGCTCGCCACAGCGCTCCCGGGTCGCCCTCAGCCACCGTGTCACACTCTAAGTAAGCACCCCCGCCAACCCTCTGTGTCCGTTGTACAACTAAGCAGGATGCAGTTGCATCTGTTGCATCTGTGGTTAGAACTAGGTATAGCTCTCTGAGTTTCAAATCTATACTTTCTGAGTTTCAAGGCTTCGCCGGACAATAAACTTTAAACCTGGTTTTCTCGTTAACGTTGCCAAACATTGTCTCGAGATATCCTCCGAAAGTGTGTCAACGCTTCGGAGTGCTCTTACTAGGCCTTACCGTGATTGATACCCTCCGAAAGTGTGTCAACGCTTCGGAGTACTCTTACTAGGCCTTACCGTCTAACTATGGAATCAGAGAGACGCGAAAGGTCTGTCCTTCTTTTCTACGATCGGATTCCGACGATAATAAGATCACCTGTCCTTAGGAACACGTACGCTATTTGTCGATGCCATAGTCATTGTCGGCAATGGGATCACGTATCTCAGTCTTTCATCGGTGATGGAAAACTTGTAACGCGCTGGACAATGGACAATTCACCGGAAAGATGATAGACTTTCAATTGGCCAAGCTACCTTGCAGCCTGCCGCCGCGACGACTGCGCCCACCACTGACCAAGGCCCTGATTTCGGATGGTTACAATTGGTTGAGCAAGAACTGGCCCTCTTCGATCTCCTCCCCTCGTCTTCTCCCCTCCATCCATTGAGATTCATCAATAATCCTTTGACTTCTGGTGAATACAGCTGGGAGTCGATGGACCCCCGCAACGTCAACGCTGGAGTTCATTCACTTGACACTAAAAGTCGCGCCAATGCAGCATTTCTCACCACTGAGCTACGCCTTGCGTATTTGCTTACAAAGGCGGCCCAACTCGCATATCCTCACGACGTGCAGATACTACCCCAGCTGCGTTCTCAATGGGACCGCTTGAACCGTGATAAAGAACTCCACTGGTCAAATCAACGGAAGATGGAGGACAAATCTTATGTCAACACAGGTACCTGCACTCAAACTCGTTTTAAGTTACTTTTCGTGACTGATGCCATCCATAGATATATACTTCCGCTCTCTCTTGAGCCGCAAGCCTGTAGCTACCCAGGTCGCCTATGTCACGACGGCGGTAATGCAGCACTTCTATTTTGTGTCGAGGCGGGCGCTGCGTTTGCAGCTATCTGGGCTCCGCGACCTGATGGGTGGCACTGCAACGATCCCAACTGAGATCGCAGAACTTATTTCGGGGGACCCACGGACGGCGACCTCACATTTGCACATTGACCCCATACTGCGGACATTCATATGCTGCACTTCTTGCCATTCAATCTATCCATACAATCCCAACGAACCTTCGAACCCTCCTCGATGCGTAGGAAGACGTGCGCCCGAGTCCGCCCCATGTGCTGCGCAGTTATGGAAGGAGACGATTGTTGGAGGTCGACAGCGCCTTGTACCGTGTATGCTATACCAGCACCAAGACTTTAAACACTGGTTAGCAAGGATTTTGGCTTGCAAAGGTATCGACGACCTGTTGGACTCCTACCCATCCGAGCTTCGCTCTGAACATCAACCGATATCGGATATTTGGTTAGCAAATATTTTCTCGCAATTGAAAGGCCACGACGGAAACCCGTTCAGTGGCCCCGGTCGCCTCGTTTTCGGCTTGTCTGTAGATAGCTTTGAACCAAACGCCTCGCGACCTGGCCACACACCCCAGTCCTCAACTGGGATTTGGATCGTCTGTTACAATTTCCCCCCCCCACCTGAGATACCTCCCCGGCAATATTTACCTCGCGGGTGTCATTCCTGGCCCTAAGAAGCCCTCGATCGATGAGATAAACCCATATATCCAGTTGATTGTTGATGACTTCCTGCAATTTTGGAAGCCTGGAGTGTTCTTCTCGCGCACTCATGGTTCCGCAAGTGGGTGAACCTACTTTGCAGCGCTAATTCCACTAGTATGTGACATGCTCGGAGCTCGTCAAGTTGCTGGTAAACCGGCACCCAGCTCTCATAACACATGCACTGTTTGTGATATCGATATTGATGATATGATGTTTTGGATCCACTAAAATGGCCATTGAAGTCGGCTCAGCATCTACGAGACGCAGCTAAAGCATGGCGAGACGCACCTTCAGAGCGTCACAAACAGATGCTCTTTGAAGCTTTTGGGCAGCGCTGGTCTCCTCTCTTCGACCTGCCCTACTGGGATCCAGTCAGATTCATCGTCATCGACAGCATGCACGCGCTGGACATCAATCTGCTCAAGAATCACCTCCGTTATATGTTTCAGATTGACACATCCCATCCGGGAGGAGATGCCACTCCGATTGCCACGAGTGTGCACGACAAAATGGCGCTCAACAAAAATCTTGCAAAGCTCCTTACAAACTGCAAAAAGCTGGTCGCAAGTAAACCACCAAACTTATTGTTCAAGCTATTAGAGTTGCATAGGAGGGTCCTTTATGTGTTCTGTACGGAAATGGGTATTGTTGATGCGAACGGTGAAGTGCTTGGAACACGATGGGTTTTAGCACAAATCATTCACCGCTGGGTAATTAAGTGCATCTGACTCTACGAGTACCGACTTCTGAGCCCTTTTTAGAGATCTGATGAATCGAATCTGTCCGTCCGTCAATTCATAATGAAGAATTCTAATGAAGGCGGTGGGGATGGAAGGCAAAGGCGTGGTCGTGCGGCAGGAGGCGAACCTGCGCCTAGTCAACCGAGACTGAGAGCCCTTTACCTCCGAGATTCTGGTTCCGATTCTTACTACGGATTGGATGAGGACAATGCCAGCAATCGCGACTCAGCAATCAATGCCAACGAGCCCGCAGGCCCAGGACAATCCGATGCCAGCGACATCGAGCTTCTTGAACTTGATCGCAACCGCCAGTCGAAACTTGTCGTGACTGCCATCCGCATCCTTGTAATGTTCTTACGTGAAGACCAGCATCTTGATGAGACCTTAAGGCGGGAAACCCTGAAACACAAGATCTCGAAAATAAGTGTCAGCCATCTCGAGCAGATTTGTCGCATCATTGATATCGACCCTAGTGACATTCCAAAAGATGGGCGACAAAAAAGAAAAATGCCCTTCGTTGATGCAATCTTATCCAAAGTAGATTGTTATACATCAGTTATAATTCATTTTTCGATGTACCCATACCGTAGGCGAGCTCTGATGATCATACCCTTCAAACCCTCAATGTATGCATTCAGCAACTTCCTGGCTCTAACAAGCGAGCCCCCGTCTTGGGGATCGATGTTCTGAGGCATGTTTGGGAGGACATGGAACACACGATGCTGCCGAGTTGGACCACCCGTGTTCCAAGAAACTGGTCGTCGGTCACGGATTTATCGGCAGATCAGACGCGGATATTATGCACAGTCCACCTACCCATCACTCTCATTCGGCTGTGGCATACGGCGGATGAGCGCATGCACGACCTACTCTCGAATTTCCTAGATCTCATTCGCGCTGTCGTTATCACAAATATGAGGACCACTTCCCAAGAGCACATATCAGAATACAATCGATACATTGTCAAATATATGACAGATTCTTGTTTGTTATACCCTGACGTCGCCCTCAAGCCCATTGATCACGCTGCCCTTCACCTAGGAACAATGCTGAATGATTTCGGTCCTGTTCATGCTCACAGCTCCTCCTATTACGAACAATATATCAATTTCCTTCATCGGGTCAACACGAATAGGAAACTAGGTGAGCCGATTATCCATCTACTTGGTCGACATGTCGGATTCTCATCATCTGTAGGCCAGAGCGAGACTTCCATGATGGTTGCATCTGCCCGTAGTGCCAACCTCGCTGCGTTGTTGTCCGATGATGAGACCCTACGAACTCACGTTCCCAGGATTGTTGAAAGTTTATCCAAGATAAGCAGCGAAGACCCACGAGCGTTCTACCGCCTACACGAATTTGACATCCCAAAGCTCAAGTTAGGGTCAAAATCTGAACCATTGAAATTGGACGATCAATGCTACCACAAGCTCCGCTCAATAACCCCAACACCGGAAGTGTCACGAAATGTGTTAGCCTTTGAAGAAGTTTTGTGGCGAGGCGTTCCGTATGGGCGTGCAAATTCTGCCAAATATCGAAACAGCTCTGTCATGTTCAGATCATCAACATGCTCTGGGAATGGAGGTCCCAGTCTCCTAGCAGGCACCATTGAAAACATCCTTCAATCCGACTATCAAAACGCAACTGGCGCTGTGTATCTCTCTATACAAGCCTTCACGCCAATTGACTCAACGGTGGATCCTTATTGTCTGCATGGATTGTGGCGGGGTTTTTATGCGACAGAGAAGATCGACAGCATCATCTTATACCACTTTCAAATCTGGTATCACATTGCGCGTTAACTTTCATGGATGCTGCACCGGGAATGAAACTCGTTCATATATTACCGCTTGACCGGGTAAGAGCCTTGCTATTATCACTCCTGACCTACTAGTCAGTCTAATAGATCATACTAGCTCAGGCAGTCATTCGGGGAATAATGCATATGTTGATCGTTCAAAGATGTTGGATAACCTGTACTATGACTTCCGTGTCTCTATGGGTTATTATGAATCCGCCTGACGCTAAAACGGCATTAGACATTTTCGTCCCAGTGGTCAGGTTTACAGAAATTACTTACCGACCTATTTCTTCGATCTACGAAGCCCTTCGGTGACTTCAACAACACCAGGCCAAAGAATTTCGGTGTACGTAGAGATTGTCTGTGCGTGACATTTATCCCACATCGTGTTTCCAATATTAGCTTCAATTTTGACCTCGCATATGTCTTTTGGGGGGACCACAGACTATCTGTGACAGTTAGCGTCATGAACTCCCGCAAATATGACGTTTTAATACAGACGTCAGACCATATGAGCTGGACGGAGAGTTTTTGGACGCGAGAACGTCGGGTGAATAACCAAGGTCTAGAGGATGGTATGGGCTGGAAGTACTGAGTCATGCTTGACTTGCAATGCAGACAACACGTTTTTCCCCTTCAATAAATAGTTACTTATATAGGGGAGCTATTTTCGCTAAGCTACAATATTTAGATTTCTTTAAATGGGCTCAAAAGTCATGTGACATTGTTGACTGGCCGTTGCGCGGCGTCTTCTCACTTCACTTACACAACGTTCATTCCGAGTCTCGAGAAGTACAGTGTTCAACGCTGCATTTGAGACTTGGATGGGACCGGCTTCGTCACTAGTTCATTGCTCTTGGGTGGTCAACTCTCAACTTTCACGCTCCTGTACATGCATGTAACGTACCAGTAAGAAATGATACTAGATCGCAGTTCGGCCTCGCACAATAATTGGTCACCACCTGCTGACTCGGGCTGTCCTTGGATGAGCTTGCCTTTTGGATACACACCGCTTGATGAACCTAGATCTATCTTGAAGTTGAAGTTGGTGCCAGGGTTCCGCCTGCTTTGATGATCATGAAATGCTCAGTAAGTTTTTTCTCCTCGCTGTCAGCATGGAAGTCACACTCATGTTTAACATAGGTAACTTAAGCTACCATCCTGCAACTACTATCGAACCCCCATCTTCAGCACGATTTTGCGGTCACCGCGTCATGAAATAAGCTTGAGTGAGACCCACAGCTTCAGCTGAAAGTTAGGTAACAGTGAGAGAACGAAATTAGGTTAGAGCCTCGGGTTCAGTGGTTCGTTAGACTCTACGCGAGGTTTTGCAAGCGCGAAGGATGTCGACCCACTAAAATCAAAGGTGATTGGTGAGTCAGGACATTGCCTTCATTCGATTGAACTGAAATATATGTCCTAACCTAGGGCTGGTGCGTACGATGTGGCCGACGGCCGATGCGCCTTTCGACAGTGCGGATAGTGGGCTATGATTGAGTGGGCGTCGGAGCACGCGGGGGAAGCGGGCAGCAGGGGCTAGTATTTCTGAATTGAAGGGGCCATGTGACAAGCGTGTTCGATGACTTCTGAGCATCGCACATCAGGCACTAGACAGTCCAAAGGGACGCCATGTGAGTCTGCCCTGTGCTTGCTTATGGAAAACGACAGCTCATGATCAGTGTCTCGTCAAGCAGCAATAGTTGAGAGACGAGCTACAGACAAGTCGGCAGCATATCAACCATTGATGAGTAAGTACTAGCACGAGGAGAGCGACAATCGACTCACCGCTGTATTTGATAGGCCACTTGATCGACACCCCTGTTCACACCGTCTCCGCCGTTGTCCACCATTTGCGGTCACCCCACTTAAGACTCGTTTTCGCGCAGAGTTATCCAAAATGACCAACGTCTTGGATGAGTGCATGAGCGTAGTGGGACCCTATGCGAAAATTACCACCAGCCGAATTATAGAAAAGAACATGTCAGCGTCGAATGCGCCCATGGAGTCGCAAGGCCAAACCTCATCCCGACCCCATTCCTTCCCTCCTTCATCCCAAACGGCGTAGCTTTGACACAATGCAGAAGACTGTGGATATGACTTGGACACGCCCAGAGATGTCCCGTTGTTGTCGTTGCCCTGTATTCGAAGATGGCAAAGAGGAACTGACGGTGGTGCAGGGCACAGTATTTGATGGTGTCGTAGAGTTCAGAGACCTGGGAAGCATCATGCTATGTAGACGGCGTTGGTGTATACGATAACGGAGAGAAAAACGTACTTGTGATGGATCAAACTTTTTCTGTTCAACGTCGCAGAAGTCTTCAAAAATCTTCTCCCACTGCTCCCTGAACAAGAATGGTTCGTCGCCGCAACACCATCGCTCTTGGATCTTATACACATCAAGTTTGCGTGTCAGATTGAGTTGAGTAGCGGCGGCGGTGCTGCAATCTGGAGAGGGGAAAGTGGAATCAGGCGGATGCTGGATAAGAAAATGGGCACAGTGCACGACTGGCCATTGAGCGACGAGCCAACGGAGGTGCATCCAGACGTCGTACGCATTCGCCAAGCACCATGCGAAAAACAGAGAAAAGGAGACAATGGAACATATGTCTACAATCTACCACTAAGTCTACTGTTGATTGATTGATCGGAACGACCAGCGATGATATTCTGGATATATGTTAATTCATATTCAGAATATAACAGGTGTGATTATATGAAGGAGATACCAGAGAAGATATGTTGAATATCATCAGCATATCCTCCGGGACAAAAGCTTAGAGATATTTTGATTTTAATCACCGAAGGTCAGTCTGATTTTCATCTAGGATACTTCCAGGATATCCTCTGAGAGGAAATTTTTATTTTCCTCTTCATTTACTCACCATTTCTGCCTTCAGATGTATGGTGACTGTATTTACAATTTTACGGCCTGAGATATGCTGATTTTATTTTGGTTGAAAATCAGAATTTACCATTTAATATTGCCGTCAGAAGTACGGTGTTTAAAATTTAAATATTATCTGTGTATCATCCACGTATCAGCATCAATGATTTCGGGCAATGCCCGCAGTGATGTTCAAGAAGTTCACCCCAGCTCAACACAATTATCATGTCTACGAACACGAAGCATTGGCCATCCTCGAGGCACTCCTCAAATGGGAGGATAAACTGCTGGGTTACAAGTTCATGGTTGTCACAGATCACCGTGCCCTCGAATTCTTCAGCCAACTGAAGAAGTTATCACCACAACAATCATGGTGGATGGAGTATCTCTCTCGATTTTGATCTGAGATCAAGTACATGAAGGACGTGCTCAACAAAGTAGCTGACTGCCTCTCGCATTACTACTTGGAGGACATGCCTCAGGATGTCCATCCTAAATCCGAGTACATGAACACTGACATGCAGATAGACCCCAACCATGACCTCCTGTCATGGGAACATATCTGCAAGCTCCGCCCACAGGGAGTGAGCTTACTAGCTCAACACCCAGTTGACAGGATCGAGGAGCAGTATTATGGTCCGACTTTTCCTTTTCTCTTTTCCTTTTCCTTTTCCCTTGCATCACATGACAGACACATAATCATGCTTACTGCTTACGACATCACACTTATGTATCGGGCCCCGTATTTATAATCACTTTAGTCAGAACCTCACCTCTACTGCATGGGCGCAGTCCATGACATCACGCCTCATGGTGATGTGCTAACCATTCCATGGAACGCCAGCAGGATACAGCATGTAGTAGAACATGAGGACTGTAGTATTTAAAGGCGAATAACATACCCAGAGACGTTAACTCGTTCTCTTGGGATTCCACTTACATAGTGCCTAAGTCAGTGTCTTCAAGTCCCCTGGGTCTCCTCCTTCAAACAAGTTCCCCTTTCTTCTTCACTTACAACTTTACTTACTCGCCGCCTTGTAGAGCCCGCGTCACTCTTGTAGTGTAGTGTTGCCCTAACAAGCAGGATGTTGAGGTGAACCACCTCAGCCCCGCTCTGGAAGGAGAAATTTCCCCAACTGGTGAAGATGACCTCACCATTCTGGAATCATGCTCCAAAGGCACGCATCTGCATGACTTACTTCATCAACAGGATGAATTCACTGCCTCAGTGAAAGAATTATACCCACAGGACCCACTGCTATCAAAGGTGTTGGCTCAACCTATGGATTATTTGTCTTTCTTTGTGAAGGACCACCTCATTTGGAACTGAAACCTCAGGCGAGAGGTGGTATTGTGCATATCACAAGGTGCATTGAAGGATAATACTTTGATAGGTATTATTATCAAGCAAGCACACTCAATCATAGGACATTTCAGTAGCCAGAAGACATCAGAGTATGTCTGGTGATGGTACTGGTGGTCAAAAATGATGAAGATGATTGCAACCTTTTGTGACTCCTGCATGCCCTGCAAGCGAGCCAAGGGAAACTACCAACCTCCCCCTGGCAAACTACACTCACTACCAGTCCCCACGGCACCATGGGACAGCATTGGCATGGACTTTATTGGCCCGTTTCCTGAGGTTGATCATTTTAACTACCTGTGGGTAGTAATATGTCGAATGACCTCCATGGTACATTTGATTCTGGTCACCACCCACACCACTGCCACAGAACTCTCGTGGATATATTTAAAAGAGATTTGTCATCTACATGGGCTACTGTCCAGTATTGTGTCTGACCAGGACTTGAAGTTCACCTCCAAATGGTGGACTGAACTCCATCAATTGCTGGGTGTTAAATTGAGGATGTCTACCTCGTTCCACCCTCAGATGGATGGACAGACCAAACACATTAATCGGTTGATAGCTCAGATACTTCAATCGGTGGTTACCACCAATCAGTCCAACTGGGTGGCTAAGCTCCCCATGGTGGAGTTTGCTCTCAACTCCAGCACCAGCTCCGCTACTGGATTCACCCCATTTGAGGCAAACTATGGATTCTTACCATCCATGTTGAACATCCATAGGTGCAATACCAAGTGCGCTCCCAGTGTAGCAGCCTTCGCCAAAAAGGCATGGCAGAATCTATCGGATGTATACAACGCGATCATAGAGTGCCATGGGTTCCAAATCCGAGTGATGCCTCAATGTTGGAACTTCCGGCAGTAGCCACTTGGAGGTTCACAGTGAAGGGAGGAACAGGATTAACTATTTCCATGGAAGTGGAAGCCATGACAGGGGGTCGTGGAGAGGTACGAGGGCAGCCTGAGGAGAGTGTGAGTGCAGACAGTCTGCTGCCAGAAGCAGCAGAGGACATCTCTCTGGAATAAGCAGGGCAGGTGCGGGTGGCCATGAGACCTAACTCATGTTGTGATGGTCATTCTGCTGCTGGTGATGGAGGACAACCGAGTGGTTGGAGAGCCATGAAGTCCACAAGCCTATTGGGTTTGTGGGGGAAAGACAGGGGTCGATTGGTATCTGATACCAACCCCAACAACTGACAGGTGGGTGTCAGATCCCGACCATTGTTGTGGTCATCCACAACCCAGGCCTGGGTGAAGCCCTAGCAATTGTCGGCCCAGGTGTACAAGAATCCGCACTTGGTGAGGTGCCAAGTGACCGCACCAATGGTCAGATAGTCAATAGATCCACCCAATGGGTGGAAGTTGCTAACATTCACGATGACAAGGTGATCGCAAGCGATGATACTGCTGTACTGGCTGGGAACGGCCAGTAATTCACAAAATCACTGATTAAACAGTGTTCGCTGCCACCCGAAGAAGGTGCCTGCCAATTGTTCAGTGGGACTGAGTATGCACATGGCGTGCCATTCCCACACCTGGCAGAGGTTGAGAGGGTCCTGGATACCAGGCAGGGGTCTATGAACATGGCGTTCATAGTGATAATATGCCGCCCATCATTGGGGCGGATTGTCTGATTGTGGGGGGCCATGCCTGGATGGCAAATGTTAAACAAGGTTTCTGCTGCAGCTGGCAGTGGGGGGGCTGTTGATCAGAATGGGTACATGCAGGTTGGTGTGTGCAGCTGCCAGAGCCAGATGGGTTGAGGGCCCCACTGGGGGCTGGGAACAGTCCCCGCCTGCTCTCATCGGGCAGGAGCGCATATTGTCCTTTGCCCACGGAGGGATGCACCAACTCCTGAGGGCAATTTGCTGGGCGGTGGTCAACGGCTGCCACTCATTGTGAGCACGATTGGCAGTGTTGGCCAACACCTTGCATGCATTTACCACATCACAGTTCTCCAGAATGTGGGCAAGTTGATTGGCATGTTCCCAAGCACTCCAGGTTATGGGGATTCCAGCTTCATCGAACTGGGATTGTGATTCTCGTAGATTTACAAGACTGGAGTATGATGTTGTGGCTGCAGCCACACTGGGCAATGGTGGTCATGGGTCTTTGTCCGGTTCTTCATCACTCCAGTCCTCTCCTGAGTCATAGTAGTCGTCTTTCATTTCCATGATCTTCGTTGTGGTCATTCCCCTGATGGTGGGGTCTCTTATCTTCCGACACACATCATGTCGGTTGTCCAACTCATCAATTTGGTGTTGTAGGTCATGAATTTCATCGTGAGTGTCATCAAGCTGGTCTTGATAGTATCACAGGTCATCTTTTAACCTCCCCCTCCCCTTCCTCAAAATTTCCTCAATAACACGCCACAAACTGTACATTCATTCTGTGTACCGAGGTGGTTCAGGGTGCAGAATGGCGGCCATTCTGTGATCGATGGACCCCATCTAAGGGTCCATGTAACCTTGCATGCAGTGCTGGCCATAAGCCAAGCACGTTGTGCAGGAGGGGTCAGTGCATATGACACATCGATACCCTGGTGTGCTACCCAGTTGCTGGGTGCCTCGGAAGTTCCATCCACTGGGGGTGGGGAGGGAAAGGATGAAAGTTGACGGACCTTGTCATCCATGAGCTTGTCACAGAATGTGTGATCTGTGCACTGTTTTCCTTTTTGGTGTGCAGTGAGGCATGCTGGAGATTTCCTTCCACCTGAGTTATCGGATGTGTTGGGACCACCCATGGGGTGATCTGGAGGAGGCTGACTGCCTGTAGAAGCCATGAAGTGATTAGTTGTTGATGTGATGTGGTGGTGGGTTGGATCAACAATTGATTTTTCTTTTCTGGTTCAATCCCCGACATCACATTTGCAGCATAGGCACCATGTGCTTACTACCCGATGAGCCAGCCACAGTACTACTAGTGTCTCCAAGCACCAATCTTATCATTGGTCCATCACGGCAAGTCCTCACATCATGGGACATCCATTAGCTTGAAATACCTCTCGAGAGCCTCAAGTTCTTCACAATGGAAATGGGGTTCCCAGGTGGTGTCACCCAAATTCCACTGTACCTGCAGCAGTAATTGCTTGCCATTCACTTATGGGCAGTGATTTCATCGACCACCCATTCTGCGTCATCCAGAGTGCCCCAATCATACGGGTCGACTGGGGTGTGATTAGGAAATAGCAGGGCATTGTTCAGCACATGGGGCCAAAGTTTTGATATGTGAAACCAGGGATGCAGGTTCCACGTCTTCAATGACGCGGGTAATTCCAACAAGTAGTTGGAGGTCCTGGGAATGCCTGCAGCACCTTGTACGGCCCTACGTACTTGGGAAGCAGTTTGCTGGCCCTTCCTTTAGGGAGTGCTAGGTTACTTGTAGATAAGTAGACCATGTCTCCAGCATTAATACTGGGCTCATCATGATGTTTGGTGTTAGTGTGATATGTTTGAAACATGCGACATTCTATGATCGCGTTGTACACATCCGATAGATTCTGCCATGCCTTTTTGGCGAAGGCTGCTACACTGGGAGCGCACTTGGTATTGCACCTATGGATGTTCAACATGGATGGTAAGAATCCATAGTTTGCCTCAAATGGGGTGAATCCAGTAGCGGAGCTGGTGCTGGAGTTGAGAGCAAACTCCACCATGGGGAGCTTAGCCACCCAGTTGGACTGATTGGTGGTAACCACCGATTGAAGTATCTGAGCTATCAACCGATTAATGTGTTTGGTCTGTCCATCCATCTGAGGGTGGAACGAGGTAGACATCCTCAATTTAACACCCAGCAATTGATGGAGTTCAGTCCACCATTTGGAGGTGAACTTCAAGTCCTGGTCAGACACAATACTGGACAGTAGCCCATGTAGATGACAAATCTCTTTTAAATATATCCACGAGAGTTCTGTGGCAGTGGTGTGGGTGGTGACCAGAATCAAATGTACCATGGAGGTCATTCGACATATTACTACCCACAGGTAGTTAAAATGATCAACCTCAGGAAACGGGCCAATAAAGTCCATGCCAATGCTGTCCCATGGTGCCGTGGGGACTGGTAGTGAGTGTAGTTTGCCAGGGGGAGGTTGGTAGTTTCCCTTGGCTCGCTTGCAGGGCATGCAGGAGTCACAAAAGGTTGCAATCATCTTCATCATTTTTGACCACCAGTACCATCACCAGACATACTCTGATGTCTTCTGGCTACTGAAATGTCCTATGATTGAGTGTGCTTGCTTGATAATAATACCTATCAAAGTATTATCCTTCAATGCACCTTGTGATATGCACAATACCACCTCTCGCCTGAGGTTTCAGTTCCAAATGAGGTGGTCCTTCACAAAGAAAGACAAATAATCCATAGGTTGAGCCAACACCTTTGATAGCAGTGGGTCCTGTGGGTATAATTCTTTCACTGAGGCAGTGAATTCATCCTGTTGATGAAGTAAGTCATGCAGATGCGTGCCTTTGGAGCATGATTCCAGAATGGTGAGGTCATCTTCACCAGTTGGGGAAATTTCTCCTTCCAGAGCGGGGCTGAGGTGGTTCACCTCAACATCCTGCTTGTTAGGGCAACACTACACTACAAGAGTGACGCGGGCTCTACAAGGCGGCGAGTAAGTAAAGTTGTAAGTGAAGAAGAAAGGGGAACTTGTTTGAAGGAGGAGACCCAGGGGACTTGAAGACACTGACTTAGGCACTATGTAAGTGGAATCCCAAGAGAACGAGTTAACGTCTCTGGGTATGTTATTCGCCTTTAAATACTACAGTCCTCATGTTCTACTACATGCTGTATCCTGCTGGCGTTCCATGGAATGGTTAGCACATCACCATGAGGCGTGATGTCATGGACTGCGCCCATGCAGTAGAGGTGAGGTTCTGACTAAAGTGATTATAAATACGGGGCCCGATACATAAGTGTGATGTCGTAAGCAGTAAGCATGATTATGTGTCTGTCATGTGATGCAAGGGAAAAGGAAAAGGAAAAGAGAAAAGGAAAAGTCGGACCATAATATCACCCCCCTCCTTAGAATTCGTCTACTCCGTTGACGAATCAATCTCCTCGATAAAAGCATGACCGACGTCAATCAGGGCGCTTTTCTTCTCGTCGTGGGCCCACTGACGAGCTTTGTTCGTGCTGGTCCTCATTTTGGCTGTTGTCGTTCTGGCAGGTTACGTCGTTGTTACTATTTGGTATTGCCGGTTCGTAAATTTTCATATTGGTAACGAATGTTGGCTTAGTAAAAACGTGTTTTGGCCTGAAGCCAACGAGATCGAACGCCGCGACCGCGATCCTTCTGGGGGCGGCTGCGTGTTTCGAGTGGAATGCCCGTGTTCGCTCTGGTGCGTGTTTCATGCTTGCTTTGGGTTCCCAGGAGTCATGTTCTGTCGTATAACCCTTCCATCTGACTAAATATTCCAGCCGTCCTCTTCGCAATCAGCTGTCTAACACCTCCTCGACTTCGTACTCCTTTTCTCCCTGGATTTGCACTGGGGGCGGTGGTGGTGTTTGCTGTCCTGGGATAGTAGGGGTGTTCGCCTTTTCAGTATGATGAGTCGAGATAGGAGGATGAATGGACAATTTTTTTGGAAGTTTTAAGGTTATTGCATTTTTTGTTGGCACCGCAATCACCTCATACGGCCCAATTTTCTTTTGCTCGAGCTTGCGCGACGGCCTGGTCGTGCTTAAGTTATCGGTGAAGATAAACGCCTTATCGCCTACTCGATACTCAGGTATTTCGCCTACTTTTCTATCTGCATATTTTTTCATTTCTTCCCTTGCTCTCACTAATGCAGACTGCACCTCCTCCCAGGTCTGCTTCATTCGCTCAGCGAACTTATCAACCGCTTCTACTTTCAACTGCTTCCTCGGTTCCACTCCCATCCTTGGGTGTCTGCCATAGTTTAAATAGAACGCGCTCTGCCGGGAGCTCGTTTGGCTTTTGTTGTTTAGGGAAAATTCGCAGATGGCCAGCCACTCCGCCCAGTCGTCCTGCCTGTGATTGATGAACATCCTCAGGTAGGTCTCGATTTCTCGGTTTGCCCGTTCGGTTTGCCCGTCAGTCTGTGGGTGAAAGGCGGTTGACAAGCAAGTCTGGATTCCTAATAGTTTATTTAGCTCCTGCATCACCTGTGATGCGAACTGGGGTCCTCGATCCGATATGATAGTGTTCGGTAGTCTGAAGTCCTTCCAGACGTGATCCCGGTACAACTTGGCTAGACCGAGTGAGGATAGCTCCTCTGTCGTTGGTACCAGTCGGACCATTTTGGTGAATCAGTCGACTACTGTTAAAATAGCATCGTATCCTGACGACTTAGGGAGCTTGACGATGAAGTCTGCGGAAATGTCGGTCCATGGTTCCGATGGGATGGGGTTGGGTTGGAGCTTCCCTTGCGGTTGATGCGAGTAGGACTTGCTCCTTTGGCATTGATCGCAGCCCTTGACGTATTCCGCAATGAACCGGTTCATTCCTAGCCACCAATAGTTATGCGAGACTAGTTCTATCGTTTTCCACCTCCCTGGGTGTCCTGCTACTGCCGAGTCATGGTGTAATTTTACAATCTCCCTTCTGACGTCAACGTCTTTTGGGACGTACACCTTTCCGTGATATAATATGAGGTCCTGCTCTTGTCACCATTCCGCTTCTCTCAACACCTTGGTCGATGACCTCTTCAGTTCTTCGACTGCTTTCACCACTGATTCGTCATAGTTTTTTGTTTTTCTAATTTTTGACAAGATTGGCGATTCTGCCCCATCAATTAAGACATGCCCTTGCTGCATGGCCTTGATTCGAAAATATTCGGGTTTTAAAAGTACCATTGTGTTGTCGTCCTCCCCCCTGTCTAAATCCAGTCGTCTTGACAGGACATCTGCCTTCATATTTGAAGCACCTGGCTTGTGTTTTAAAATAAAGTTGAATCTTGATAGATATAGTGCCCAGCGCGCCTGGCGTCTGTTGAGTTTCTTAGTTGTCATGAAATATTCCAGATTTTTGTGATCCATCCAGATGGTGAACTGGCGAGTGTTCCCTTCGAGGTAGTGTCGCCATGCTTCTAAGGCTCGAATGATGGCTAGCATCTCTTTGTTGTAAATATCATAATTTCGTTCTGTTTCCGAGAACCCTTTTGAAAGGAATGCGCAGGGTCTCCATTTTTCGTCATCGCACAACATGGAGAGCACTGCTCCTGAGGCGTAGTTTGACAAGTCCGCTTCTATCTTCATCTCTCGGTCCGTGTCTGGTAGGACTAGGATCAGCTCTTCTGTGAACGCCTTCTTCAACCCTTCGAAGGCTCCTTCTCTCCGCTTGTCCCACACAAACTCCTCTTCTTTTTTGGTAAGCTCGTACAACAGCTTAGCGACGGTGGCAAAGTCCTTGATGAACTGTCGGTAATAGTTGCTGAACCCTAGGAACTGCTGTACGTGCTGTACGTTCTTCGGGATGGGCCAGTTTTTCACCGCTTCTATCTTCGCCTCCTCCATCTGGACTTTTCTGTCTTTTACCACTACTCCCAGGAATTCTACTTTTTCGACTTCGAAGGAGCATTTTTCTGGTTTTACGTACAGATCATTGTCCTCCATGATCTTCAGCGCTCTTCGTACAACTTCTCTATGTTTTTCCACATTATTGTCCGTGAATATAAGTAAATTGTCTAAGTATATGACTACTAGTCCTTCGTCGATTAGGTCTTTAAATAGTTCGTTCATCATGGTTTGGAAAGTAGAAGGGGAATTGCTAAGTCCAAAGTACATGACCATTGGTTCGAACGCTCCCCTTGGTGTCTGGAATGCGGCCTTCCATTGGTCTCCGTCCTTGATCCTCACGTTGTTGTATCCCCATCAAAGGTCCATTTTTGTAAATAGCCTGGCTTTGGAGATCCTGTCTACCAACTGTGATATGAGGGGTAGGGGGTACGCATTTCGAACGGTGTACTTGTTTAGGTATCGGTAATCCTGTACCAATCGCTTCTTGCCGTCCTTCTTCTGCACGAAGAAGATGGGTGACGTCTGTGGAGATTTTGATGGTCAGATGTAGCCTTTCTTTAGATTTCCATCGAGGAAGTCGTTCAGTTCTTGCTGCTGCTCGGCTGGTGACAAAGGGTAGACCTTCGATGCTTTGGGTTCAAACTCTGGGGTTAGTTCGATGGCGTGATCCCATGGCCTCTCGATTGGCATCCTTTCCGAGTCGCGTTTCCTGAACACCTTCATGAACTCATGATAGTAATCCAGGACCATCTCTTCCTCCGTTTTCTCCTTTTTGCTTCTCAGCTCCTCCTGGTTGTGCTCTATCACGTAGTCATACTTCCCCATCGCTCTCAGGTGCATCTCTTCTTCCTTGCCTACTTCTACTTTTACCTGCGTGCGCGTCTTCCACATTCGGTCGATGTACATTCGGGCGATGTACATTCAGGCGACTGACTCATGGTATTGGTTGGTCAAGTCGTCCAAACTTCGCAGGTATCCGCTCCTCAGGCAGTTCCATTGCCTTACTCCTGCTACTGAGATGTTTCTTTCACCTAGCTGGTACTTCAATACTTCTTCTGCTTCTTCGGCGCCTTCTTCGTCTCCTTCGTCCATGCATACTTCCCATTCCTTCTTCGCCCATGTTCGGCATCCCTTTGGGCATCGCGACATGACTACCTCTCCTGTCTTCCAGTTGATCTCCGGGTTGTGCTTTTTCAGCCAAGATAATCCAAGGATTACATCGACATTTCCCAGGTTGGTAACATAGAATGTCATCACTTCTGTGTGTCCCTTATAGGTCATCCTTGCGTCTACTTTCTCCATGACTCTCCCCGTGTTGTTGGGCGTTCCGTCAGCATTCCTGATGATGGCGGGGTTTGATAGGGTTTTTGTTTTTATGTTGTTTTTCTTTATGTATCCCTGATCGATGAATGAATCTGACGCTCCACAATCCAGCATTGACTCTGGGGAAAACGTGGTTAGGGTATTGTGTGTTTTCAGATTGATTTCTACTGGGACATAATTTTTATCCGAAAAGGTTCTTCGCAAATAAATTTCTTTTGTTTTTGTCTTTTCTTGCATCTTAGGGGTCTTGTCTGTTGGTGAAGTAATGGATATATTGTCGTTTACTACTGGTACATGATTTTTGGAAACAAAAGTGGAGTCCGGCTCCGAGACGAGTATAGCAAACTTGTTTTTGAAACTCAAGTCGACGCCTCCTGAGTTCCTTCGGAAAAACCCTTCTTCGTTAGTTCTTCCCTCCAATACTCCTGTTAGTCCTTGTACGTCATCTGCCTGACGTCCAATCTTCTCTTACAATCTCTGGCCATGTGTCCTAATCCTCCACACTTATAGCAACGAATCAGCGCCCTTTGCGACCGATCCACATCCATCGTGTTTGGATCTCTAGCTGCAATTTGCGGGGGCGGGGGGGGTGTCGGCTTTGACTGTTGTTGCGATTGCTGCTGCTGCTGTTGCTGCCCTTGCAGGGGCGGCACCTGTCGTTGGTATTGGTTGGCATATGGTCGCCACTGGTTTGTCATTGTCGTTGTTTGTATTCTTGGCCGTGGGTTTGGCCAGTGCGGACCTTGCGTAGGCCTGCTGCTCCCTCCACTGTCTGTCCATGGCAATGGCTTCTTCCTGCCATTCCTCCAATCTTGCCGGTAGGGGCCTCCTACCATATACTTTGCCCAGCAGTCCTGGGTTGAGTCCTCTCTTGAACGCTTCCATTAGCGCTACATCGTTGTAGCCCATGTCATCCTTGTATGCGTTGAACTTCATGATGAAGTCCTCTGCACTGTCCGTTCCCTGGTGTAAGTGGTTTAGGGTCGATATCGCTGTATCCCTTGGATTGGGGTCTCTGAATGCCTCCTGAAGACTTCGGCAGATCCTCCAGAAACTCGACACCTGTTCGTCATGCACCTGGGTCCTCACCCATTCTAATACCTTCAAGGTCATCGTGTTCTTCCAGTTATCGACCTTCTTCCCCTGGACGTATGATAATAGATAGAGAACCTTGGTTGGTTCTGTGGGAAACTCGTAGGCGTTGACGTAGATATATACTTTGATACTCCGGATGAAGCTCCGGCATTTGGATCGCTCCCTGTCGAAGGGTTTTGGTCGTGCCATCTTCAGGCCATTTCTGGCTTGGGGCATTATTGGATTCTCGACTATGGGTGCAAGGGGAATTGTTGGGGGAAAGGGTGGTGGAGCTGGCGCTCCGAGTGGTGTGTGTGGCAGTGGGTGGCTTGCCCAGGTCATAACACTGGGTGGTCGGCTTTGTGGTACCAGCGCTTGTTGAATGCGCACCTCCATCCTTGCTTCCATATCTGACATCATTTGCCTCATGGCGGCAAGGATGTCGTTGGTGTTGGCGGGGGTGATGGGTTGTTCTGTTGGTGTGGGTGTTTCGGTGCCTTGCGGCGGCCATTGGTACAACATGGGGTTTTGAGGAGCAAGTGACGCGGTATCTAGGGCTCCCGCCCAGACACCGGGTCCTGCGTTGTTTTCGAGGGTTCCTGCGCTAGTGTCAAGAGCTCCTGCCCAGACACTAGGTCCTGCATTTTCTGTTGATGTATTTCTTCCTTGAAGTGCGGGCCGCCTCAGCCTGTCATAAGGTTGCGCGGACGTTGGCCTGGCAGTCGAGTATGACATTGTTGCCGCGGATAAAGTACTGTGCCGGGGTTTGGTGTGGGTTGTGGCGAGGGTTGTCGGGCGTGACTGGGATAATGATTGTCTCGAAGAGTTGAGGGGTACTCTTTAAGATTTGAGTGGCGAGTTTTTTATTCCATCGGTTGAGGGTAGGGTCGGGAATAAGAAGGTACGGGAAGACGGTATAGAAATTAGATCGGGTTAGATGTGAGCGGGTTGGGGGCATACGAGGTTCCTGTCAACCAACATTGAATTTCAAACTGGTGCGCGCCGGCACCTGAGCAGACAACGATGGCGAGGTAGGGTCTTAATGAATAGGTGTGGTCGTAGAGCAGGCGTGTGGGTTGGAACTCGTTCTTCTGTTAGGGCAACACTACACTACAAGAGTGACGCGGGCTCTACAAGGCGGCGAGTAAGTAAAGTTGTAAGTGAAGAAGAAAGGGGAACTTGTTTGAAGGAGGAGACCCAGGGGACTTGAAGACACTGACTTAGGCACTATGTAAGTGGAATCCCAAGAGAACGAGTTAACGTCTCTGGGTATGTTATTCGCCTTTAAATACTACAGTCCTCATGTTCTACTACATGCTGTATCCTGCTGGCGTTCCATGGAATGGTTAGCACATCACCATGAGGCGTGATGTCATGGACTGCGCCCATGCAGTAGAGGTGAGGTTCTGACTAAAGTGATTATAAATACGGGGCCCGATACATAAGTGTGATGTCGTAAGCAGTAAGCATGATTATGTGTCTGTCATGTGATGCAAGGGAAAAGGAAAAGGAAAAGAGAAAAGGAAAAGTCGGACCATAATACTGCTCCTCGATCCTGTCAACTGGGTGTTGAGCTAGTAAGCTCACTCCCTGTGGGCGGAGCTTGCAGATATGTTCCCATGACAGGAGGTCATGGTTGGGGTCTATCTGCATGTCAGTGTTCATGTACTCGGATTTAGGATGGACATCCTGAGGCATGTCCTCCAAGTAGTAATGCGAGAGGCAGTCAGCTACTTTGTTGAGCACGTCCTTCATGTACTTGATCTCAGATCAAAATCGAGAGAGATACTCCATCCACCATGATTGTTGTGGTGATAACTTCTTCAGTTGGCTGAAGAATTCGAGGGCACGGTGATCTGTGACAACCATGAACTTGTAACCCAGCAGTTTATCCTCCCATTTGAGGAGTGCCTCGAGGATGGCCAATGCTTCGTGTTCGTAGACATGATAATTGTGTTGAGCTGGGGTGAACTTCTTGAACATGAAGCCCGCTGGGCGACAGGTCATCCACTCAGGTCCCTGTCCATACATTGCTCCAAGTTCCAATGTGGAGGTGTCACATATCACCCACACCATATCCAATTTAAGGGGGTCAATCGGCTTGAGTATGGGGTGTCAAGTGCATAGCTCTTTGATCATGGTGAAGCACTTGCCATGAACTGGTCTCCAGACAAAGGTCTGGCCATTTTTCTCCATAGACTGCAATGGGCCTGCATAGACAGACAGGTCAGGGACAAAATGTGCAAGATATTGTACCAGCCCCAGAAATTGTTGAATGACATTGTACAACCATGGTGTTCTCCACTCACATATGAGGGTGATTTTATCCCCATCAGGATGTAATCCATCATTGTCAATGATGTGTCTGAGGCAATCTATGTGGTTGGTGTACAGGTCACACTTCTTGGGTTTAAGGTAGAATTTGAATTCTTAAATTTTGGTGAATGCTAAACAAAGGTGCTCTTCATGTTCCTCAATCGTGTTACTGTACACAAACACGTTGTCCAGGTAGACATGGATGAACCTCCCTATGTATTCTCGGAATACCAGGTTCATTATCTGCTGAAACATCAACAGAGTGTTACAGTCACCCTGTTGCATTACATGGCTTAGCAGGGTGCCATATATAGTGGTGAACACAGTCTTCCATGCGGACTTGTTCATAAGCATTGGAGAAATCGATTTTAGACCAATACTTTGTGCACGCTACATCCAGGCAGATAGTATCCTGGTCTGGGAAAGGGGTAACACTGGGACAAGTGTTCTCGTTCTGTTTTCTACAATCTATGACAGTATGTAGTCCTTCTAATTTCTTTAGGACACACAGCATGGGGGCTGCTTGGTCTGTCTGGCCCACCCCAATTGGAGGTATTTCAAAATCTTGTCCAATAGGTGGGATTTCAGAGAATCAGAGCAGCATGGCAAATAATAATTATATTTTTTGTCCTCATTGTAAAGAGGAATCATGTGATTAATGACACAAAGAGGGGGGAGCTTGTTGGGTGAGCCTTCCATGATATCCTTACATCGAAATAGCCATCTCAATTGTAAGTGAGGTATGTGCCCCTCTGTATATATATCTACCCCAGACAATATGGCTTCAAAATCTGGGCCCATTTGTCTCAGGTATTTAGGACTGTCTCCTGTGTCATCGTCTCAAGCCATGCGAGACTGTCAGGCCTTGCCCAACTTCATTGGCAATTTTTGAGCTTCCAGGGTCAATTGTTCCTTGATGGATCGTTCAACTAAGTCTAGTTGATCTGTCGACATGGCCATCTCAGTCACATTGATGTCGATGATGTTGTCCTGTTTCGATCTGGGTGCCTGCGCCAGCTTCAACTGGGAATCTAGTCATTCATTTTTCTGGATGGAGTGTTGCTGTGCCATTTTGACAGATTCCTCCCCCTCCATGAGAGAAGGGTATGCCTGGTCTCCAACATGAATCACGTGGTTGGCAAAATCCAGCAATATGCTGTGCTTGTGCATCCACAGTGTTCCCAGAATGAGGTTGTACCTGTTGATGTTAGCAACATTGAAGTATTCCTTGGAATCAATGGTTCCAAATATGGTGCAGGTGTATGTGCCAAACTGTATGCTTGCACTGCTCCTGACCATTCCCAACTGTAGTGGAATGACATCCTTAAGATATCTGTATTTGACCTCCACTACTCGCCGATGTTTTGACTAAATAATAACAAGTCCAAAGTCTTGGCACATCGGACATCCGCTTTGGGCCGATGTTTTCCACCTTGGGCCGATAATTTTTCTAAATGATACCAAGTCCAAAATGTTGGCACATCGGACCTCCGATGTTCGCCGACATTTTGCGATTTAAGCCGACACTTTGATCCCCCTGACGCACTCATCTTACCTTATACCTCCCTCACACATGCGACCATGTCTCTCGCGCACTGTCAGCCATACGGTACGCGTTGAAGATGTTTGGGCCGGGGTGGAAGAAACTGGTGAGCCACCCGTTGCTCTCTAACAAGACCTAAGCGCTGATAGTGCCCGTTAAAACTTAAATCTTAAAGGCTTCGTTGGTGCAAGTGCCAACATTCAGTCAATAGAGTATAGTGAGGGCTACTCTCCACCACACCCAATTGCGATCCCAATATATACTCGTCGAATACTGCCCGACCCAATCGATAAAGACCGGAAAGCAAGGGCGAAATCGAAATGGGTCAATCACGACTGCCCTGGAAGACCGTTTGAAGTATTGGACGTTTAGATGGCCTAATCTTCGGATATTGAGAGCCGTGCGGGGACCAGAACCCGCTCAAGGAGCGGCCACTACGTTTTAGGCTGAGCACTGAGTACTACTAAGTAGTCGAACTTCAAAGGAGCTTCGGAGTCTTCTACGATGCAAGGGTCGGTTCGAAGAGGCGAGTCGTTCCCAACTTAGGTCTTATGCAGAGCAAACTTTGACCCCGTCGTATAGGTATGTAGCACTGTGATAATCCACAGCTCTCTATGCCGGTCCTCTTGCCCAAGCGGAACATGCCTTGGCGACCCCATCTGCTAAGTCATAGTCCCTCGTATTCAACACTTTAAAAACACACTAACGCTGATAGGACACATAGATTTGTACACATCGGAGAAGCAGAAACTGTGGATAAGGTCTTCATGGATATTGACCTTCATATGATATACAGCTAGCGATTTCACCACCCCAACCCAAAAAGTCGCTTCTTGCGAATTAACACCTTTAACTCTGGGCCATACCAATCTTGTTGCGCAGTGACCTAATAGACGTAAGTCAGCAGCCTTTCGTCCAGAATCATAGTCACCTACATCTGTGGTGTAGGTCCTATATTCGCTCTCGATATCCTTCCACAAGCCGGCTAGAGTCTTCCTGTAGACATCTGTTCCAGCTTGCAACATTCCTACTTGCGGCTCAATGCTCTGCAGCGTGGCCATCAAGTCAGCCCACCATTGGATGAAGTGGCCGATAGTAGCTAGGAACTGGTTGATGACCTGCGTTGTAAACGCAAAGAAATCCTCGTCGCTCATGGCCTTTACTCCTGGAAACTCGTTCAGACTAAGTTATGCGGAAACACTGGGAGCCATGCGGGTACCGTTTGTCTCAATGAAATCCACTTCCGATGCCTGATCAAGATTATAACTGGGGTTCAACTCTCGACGAACCTAATATATTTAATGTCAGTGTTGCACCCGCTTCTGGAAAACAAGTACCAACACTCATCGTGTCTTGGCGTAGTCCACGGAGTTCTCTCCACATGCTGCGGGCTGTATGGTGGCTCTCGGTTGCGTTCTTTTTTAGCTCTTGAATGGTACCGGCAAGTAGGCACTCTGAAGACTCCAAGACCGCAATGACCATTTTTTGCCATGCATATGCCAGTCGAGGTGACAACCAAACTGGCGTCCACAATGCGAAGATAAGCTTCGGCTCGACCCTTCATCATGTCGTACGCATTTGAGACTGGGGATTTTCGAAAGAGCTCCTTCAACCGCCTCCAAATTTGTCGTCAGATTGGGTTCGCAGAATTACTACGAAGGTACGTACCTCTCAGGCCTATCTTTTGTGAAAAATAGCTTTAGGCATTGGAAGGTTATTCGATTCGACTTTGTCAACAACTGCAACTGGACTACTTTATCCTGTGTGTCCAGTGGAGATCTGCCCTGTGGGCGGCTTCAATCTCCAGTGAGCCAGTCTGTAATTTTGATACGTGCTCCTTACTCACCTTTCGACGTTTCCGTCCTGTATATCTTGCATTGTATCTTCCTAGTAAGTTATAGGTTGTCTCCCCCGCAATCGTTGGCCAGTCTAATGCAAGGGAATCGGAGTTGGTACCTGGACATCGGCAACCGTATGATTATATACAGAACCGGCGCCTCGTCTTATCTTTCAGGTGCCGAATCTGGGATATGAGTTGTAATGGTACTCAACAGCTTTCGACAGAGCCCCAATCGGCCAGGGTGCAGGGAAATTTACGTCCCCTCCTTCCCCGCCCAATTCACGTACCATCATATCGACATCGACATCCGCAAACCATGATGTTAACATGCAGTCTTAATTTTATTCTTCTGCTGTCTTCTCCTTGGTGGTTCTGCATGCGAAATTAATTGAAGCGACGCCCAACAGCTTTGAAAATAGTCTCCTTCGCATCGTGGTCTACTCCCCAATTAATTCACATTGACACGCCGCAACCGTGCTGCCGGGAACATAGCCATATACCTCACGCAATCGGCTTTTCAGTCGCGCCGCTCCTGCATGCCGCTAGGTTGGACTTTTAAACACCTTCAGGTCATCTTAAAATTTCCCATCTCACCATGTCTACCGCTGTGGGTACGCTAACCATCGAGGAGGGGCCCAAGTTGAATGGCGAAATAGTAAGAACCTCTTCTAGATCGTCGACCAACACTTAGACTTCTTATTCCTAGCGACCGATTGAACTTGCTCGTCCTGTCACGTCCTTGGCGGACAATATATCCAAGATAGTTTCAAGTCCATATTCGCTCTACGCGCCTTTGAATCAGGCCTATGGTGCATCTTCTTCGCAATCGCAGCACCTAAGCCGGACAAAGGTAGAACTTGGCAAGCAATGGGAGGCTTGGATTGTATTCCTTCGGCGATGCCTGGGACATTTTCAAACTTGCAAACAACTTTGGCCAATCTTGCAATCCGGAAGAATGGCTGAACTCGCTGCCCTTGCAAGGGCAACACTCGCAGAGGCCAATTCAATCAAAGTGAACGCGGCTCAGATGGCGATGTCGTACAAAGAGTTGCTGACACAGAGTAACATCGATGCCTCTCGGGTGGAGGCTCCAAGGAATTCGACCGCGGGCACTATCTCCAGCATTCGGCATGCATACATAAGCTCTCTGGACGCGCTCCGCGATTGCTCCAAATGTCTCGACGAGATAGCGATATATTGGGAGGACCATGACTCACAGCTGAGGAACATTGCCAACGCAGCGACGGTGCCGGTACTAGGAAACGTACAGCAAGAAGTCATCGTGTGGGCCGGCGAGCATGATGCCATCCGTCAAGCCGTTTCGGATATAACTGCATGCTGCGACGCCCTGACGGTAACACCAGTAGGACACTCGACACTCTGGACGAAGGCTGTCGCCCAGGTTGCCGGCAAAGCGAGGTTAATACGTCTGCCCTCTGCCCCAGTGAAGTAAGTTTGGTTGATCGGTTCAAAATCAAACTGATTGAATAGCACTCTAGCGATGTGCCCAACACTTTGGTGTCACCTCAGCAGAAAGGCAGCAGGGAAGAAGGATTCACCTTGCTGACCTCCGAGCACCACTTCAATGTCCCATCGATCACACACCTGACTTCGCAAGTAACAAGCTGTATACGTACGCTTTATCCAAGAATTAGGTCAGTCCTCCGAGCCGCCTCTGAGTATGCAGACCCCGATACCGTATTGACACCTCGAATTCCGCCAGCAATATTAATAATACACAGGATATACGCGCTCGATACCTAGAAACTCTGGACGATGCACAGAAATTTGCCGAGGCCGGGAGATCATTCTACAAGAGCGCTCTGCAACTGCTTCACAACCAAGAGGGCAATGTTATCGATGATATGCTCGGTCAAGTTCGACAAATACAGGTTGCCATACAACGAATCAACCCCAAATATGAGACCATATGGGACCAGTTCAGTAAGGTACGTAGATGCATCCTTGTTTCGTGTTCCATTCTCAAAATTAATTCAGGACACACCAAAACCGCCTAGCAATGTGCCCAACGTTCTCATCACCCTAAATGGAACCAGCGCTTCCTACCCTACATGTCAAGGTGCGTACACGCTTGTTAAGGTCACTCGAATTTATCCTGAAACTAGTCGGCGTGAAAGCTATGACGCCCCATCGCGCTGCTCAAGTCTTAGGGCGCTTGATAGAGACACTGGTTGAATGCGGCGAATTTTGGTCACAAATATTACTTGGAGTCGAATATATCCGCACTCCTAGTTTTGTGGCCATTGGTTCCATCGCACGAGAATCCGTGCGCAGAATGTGGAAAGTGCAAGCATCACATTATCGGGCATATTTAAAAGAGGTTGGTGGCACTTCATCGTTCATTTACTTCCTGGCTAAGTTGAACGTAGATTGCAAAGCAAAGAATTGGAAGTCTGGGCGGCCCTCACTTAATGTGAACTTGAAGAAGCTTTCTTGTGGCGGAAATTTGGCGAATTACAACTAGGATTCGTAGCTGGACATGATCCTTTGAGAACAGAGACTCAGCTCGAAATATGTTGGAAATATGTACAATGAAATGTGTGCGAAACTATGAAGGCATGGGGTGGATATTCACAGGACAATTGATTTGAGTCCTATCGATACCCTCTCTCAGTATCCCCTCAACAATACGACTATCCCGCCTGGTTTCTACGCTGCCTGCCTACGATAAGGAATTCCCTCCCAACCGTCGAGTACAAGCAAGAAAATGGGTATCTCGTTGTAGCTCTTCGTGCAGCGTCGAGGAGAGGTGCAACGGACAGTTCCCAGTGCCCTAGCAATCTTGACAGTTTAGGTCGATGTTGAACAAAGTCCCTTGAAGTCCTGGGAGACAAGCGCGGTTGACCAATAGGCCACGTGGCTTCAAGTTTTGTTGAATCTGCATTTTTATACCGCAATAAGTACGCTAAGCTACTAAGACGCGGTGCGAGGTTGTTTCGGATGTAAGGAGTGGCTGCTATAAGAGTTTCGACGTCACTTCAACTCACTTCAAACCAACCACTTTCTAAATTTCGACGAACTCTCTGCAGCGTGGACATGCATCCGCCGAGCCTTGAAATGTTTATACAGGCAAATCTCAAGTGAGTCCAGAGGCGTATCCAGGAAGATTGACCGAGCCTTCGTCTGTTCGCGTCCATACAGATGTGCACCGTGTAAAGTTTTACTTTCAATTTGTTCAATTGACGGCTTGAAATTTGATCCCGACCAATGTTATCAAATACGCGAAACAGTGGATTATATAGCATTTGGCGCACAATGCGTGGAGTCGTCACTACTTTCGAGGAAGGTAGCGTTTCATCTCCTATGAACGTGTCAGGCTCGCAGCATTCGCACGGCCAAAACCGTGTACGGCGTACAAGGATTTTCTTATACCTCGAAATTAATCGAAGATAATCTTCACATCTTGCTTGACTGCCTCCGTCTTATCCAACATGGCTTCAACAATACTTTCGGGTATTCCTTCTGGATCAACGAGGAGCGTTCGTGCGTATCTGGATGTCTGGATCCCATTCTCCGCGATCTTGAGACTGGTGTTGACCGTGTCGATGTAGACCCCCGCTTCTTCTACTACATGGGTATGCATCTCCAGTATGGGTTGCCAAGAATGTTTCGTACTCCTGGAAAAGTGTAAGTTCTTTGCTCCTCACGCACTGTATACACCTCAGTGTTTACTTGCATGTCTCACAGAAGATTCTGAGGTACTCGTACGTATCATTGTTGGATTTTGCCAGCCTTTGAACCACTTCGATTCCAGAAAAGCTCCGGAGAATGTCGCCCTTTGTTTTGGGCTTCTGTCCTTCGGCTTGCTCATCCGTTGAAGGTCTACCGCTTTTGTCGACCAAGGTAGCGACACTCTCGGTGTCTGGCGAGACAATTCTCTCTGTGGCATTCTGTGAGTTTCATCGTCTATCATCAACTTAGTGAACAAACTCACGGTCGCAATTCAGATGGTCATTAGGATCTCCTTGGTTGTCTTGCATTGCTCTATCAGAGTCGAAATTATGCAGAGAACTACTCGAAACGCCCCTGCTTTTAAGTTCGTACATGAAGCTCCTACGACTGAGCCATCGAACAGGCGTTTTCGCAGACTTTCAAACACGACGCGGTGTCATCCTTCACCAATGAGGGCAACCACCGCCCATATCATTATTATGTCACGATGAGCCACTTACTCGCCACTATCACATGCGACATGATTCACAGAACAGGGACTGATATTCTCCTTCTCAGCCGCTCAGCGCTACAACGGAAACATGTTTCGATCTGATGGTGTTCTGGGCGGGGGGGGGGGGGGGGTACTTGATTTGTTGCGGTGGTATACGGCGTGTTCGTCCAGAAAGGCGTACATGATCATCGATAGCCAGGAATAGCTCGTATATGGAAGGAGCTTCGTTCGAAAGGTCCGTGTGTTATACTTATTTCATCTAGATTATCGGGTGATCGAGGTGGAGTGTCGTGGAATCCAAAGGCCATAAAGAAATGTTCACCTCCGACAACACTGCTATCGAGGAAGCACTGAAAACAGCAAAGATGTTTGATATGTATCGGTAGGCGATTGGGCGTCTGATACTACAACTTGTGTTCAACGTTGCGAACATGTGTGCTGCATGTGCACGGTGCCGTTCATCTTGAAAATCACTTCGCGCAGTAGATGCGTCACCATGCACAATTGGCTGACGAAAGTTGGAGCATGGCCACCACGACCATCGTCGGTTCTATTGATTGACCACACGGAGGTGACGCAGCAAAACAGTCGCTTTCAAATGCTGGTTCTCTGCACGTTTTTTGCGGCCTCGCTCCAGCCTCGCTTGGTACATGTCGCATGCCAGGAGACCAACCTTGTTTCTATGCAGCTCATAGTCTAGAGGGTCTGACGTCCACCCCAAACACAAATTTACCCGAAGGTCCTTGCTCATTGATAGCATGTTGGAGCCCCCAACAGGTATGTTACAATGTGTCGCCTCGGCCTGCCTCTTAATAGAGCATGGCCATGATAACAAATTGTGTGCTAGACGGTTCAACCAAGCTGGTCGAAGTTGACTTTGAGGGACTAGCCACCGATGTCCTAGAAGTTTTTCAGGTGTTCGAGCCCTGGAGCCAAGTCGAATTCACGTTTGTACCTATTTCGTTGTATCTTTCGGGAGTACATTGAATGTCTTTCACAGTGTTGACGATGAACCTACCAAGCACGTCGTCAAATTCATCAAGAGCCAGTTCACGATCCTTCCGCTGCGCCTTGTCACAAACCATCAAAACGAGTAATAATTATCTGGAGCTTTCGGGCAGGGCACTCAATCTATGGTACGGATACCTGACGGCTTCGGGGGACTCAAGCCTCCTAGACTTTCTTATAGATAAGACCAATGCTGGAGTCGTACAAGCCGAGGAAGTTGTAAATAAGTTTGGGACTCTGCGACAAGGCATTTCAGATGTGAGTTTCCGCTAGCGCTCCATATGTTTGATTTCATTTCTGATGATCCAGTTGACAAGCTTTATTCCATATATTGCTATGAGGGTCGACTTTGAGATATCTCGCCGCGAGAAATCAAAGCAACGATACGAACTCCTACTTCAGTATGCAGAGGCTGCTAAAGGGCCGATTGATTTCGTTCAAGGAAAAGTCGCGCCGATCGTTACTCCTTTCATAAACGTGGCAATGCCTGGGCTAGGCATTGTGCTGCCACTTACGCTCGGCGTGTCAACTATTGTAGTAGATGCGGTAACACAGTTGGCTCGGTCCAAGATTCAAAGTGGGTAGTACCTTATCAGCCGGGTTCCGAAATTCACCACTTCCAACAGAAAGGGGAGGGGAGGCTCTTGCTTGGGGAGATGCCATCCGACGCCTTCAGAATATATCCAACCTTATTGATTCGGTCATTGGACATCTCAATGCATTCTCAGAATGGTGGAAAACAATCGAATCAGTATTTCTGAACCTGAAACAGCCCACATCGGCTGCAACTTCAAGCGACGCATATTGGAACCCAACTTTGGTTCAATTCCGGCGTGTATGCGTGTATGCAGGCCGAGGGAGGGTGACCCGACGGCCTAGTACTCAATCGAAACGCAGCAGGCTGAACCGAACCAACCATACATACCGAATCTACGTTTAATTGAGATGGGCAAATGCTCGTAAGCATTGATACTAGAAGGTCAAACGGCTTGTTAGGTTGATGTAAAATAGAGTAAAAGAATCACGCAAACGGAATTGCACTGTTGCGGTGTTAGGTTTGGATCACCGATCCACGGTGATGCAGGGTGATGCCCGCTATCTCGTTGAGTTGATGTATTTCGCGTTGAGAGTGAGGTATAACCGGGCAAGGATGGCGATGGACCACTTGACAGAGGTTGAGCATGTCTCGACTGAGAATACCAGAAATCAGGACGTCAATAGCTAGCTAGACCTAGGCTCACCAAGACCTAAGATGGCTGAGGTGACGAAGTCAATTAAAAAGTGCTAGATGTACTACATTGTAGTATAAACACTATAACAATCTAGTAACAACACCTCAGCCTGCAACAACTTGGGTGACTGTCCGATCTATCTTGACTGATCTGACTACATCCAAAACATTTTAGTGAAAAACATCACTAAGTGTGACAAGAATTTGGTGACCACCGCAGAGGGAGGTTTATTTTTGCTAAGAATTGTTTCAGTTATATTTACCCTTAAATCATTTTTCCTTAGACAACAAAAATGTCTACAAACCCCATTCCATCTACTTTCACCAATCCCTATACCTATCCTACTCCCCATCATAATGTTGACTTCTCACACATAAGAGAACCAACTTGTACTATTGATTCTTCACCAGAGTCTAATTTTACAAAACTATCAGATGTTATTACACACCATGATGAACCCCCTCATTTACGTCATGAATATGCTAAAGGCAGATCACCAGACATGATGCCTGGTCCAGGAGAGAAAGCTGCTCCTACATGTTTTAGAGGTGATTCCGATATGGTAAAACAGTTCATCAGAAAGTACAACCGTCTCTGTGCTGCATATAACCTAGTTAATCCACTTGAAAAGTGTGAGCAACTGATTGATTATTGTAGTCAATCTGTGAGATTATTCATAGAGTCACTTCCTAGTTATCAGAATGGTCATTGGGCACAGTTAGAAAAAGATGTACTCAAATACTATGATGCAGATCTTGATGAAACCAGATACATTCCTGATCAGTTAGCAGAACTAGCTGAGGAATGGCAGCAAATTAAAATTAATGATCTTGCAACATGGAAGTCATATTAATGTGAATTTCATACCAAAGCTGGATGGCTTTTGTCAAAAGATAAAGTTACCAAAGAAATGGAAGCTGGATATTTTTGGCAAGGTATTCACTGTAAATTCAGACAAGATATCAAGATACGACTACTTGCCAGCAATCCAACTTTCACACCTAAAAAGGCTTATCCAATTGACTTAGTATCTAGTATAGCAGAACACTTACTTGAATGTAACCGATTTGAATATAGTCTTATGGGAGTAAATAATGAGAGACCTGATTGGTACACACAAACAGAGTCAGATGACTGATGATGAACCTACAGACAGCGAAAGATACCGTAAAGCCAAGAAACATCATGCATATCGTAAATCACATTCCCAAGCATTCAAGAAAGATAAAAGTGATTCTGAAGTTGAAAATAAGAAGAAATCTAAGTCATCTAAATCTAGGAGACATAGTCATAGTTCAAAATCACGAAAAGACACTAACAATCAGGATGAAGTCGAGCAACTTATTTCACAAATGAGTCGTATGGATATTGCTGATCCTGGATATGCTGTAGTATATTATAAAGCTACAAAACTTGATCCCATGGTTGGTAACATTATGAGTGCTCCTGCACCAAGTCATACTATTTCTAGAAGACCAGCTCAGACAAACAGAGTATTGTTCATTGACCAGTCACAAAATTATAATTCGCCACCACACCCACCAACACCAGTTAATGCAAGACCTCCTACACTTACAGGTGGTAATGCTGAACCTTTGAAGTGTTATGTATGTGGAGAATTAGGACATGCTATTAGTGTCAGAGTCCGATCCTCACCCCCTTAGGAGTCCCCCCCTACACCCCTTTCGGATACTCGGACCTTCGGAATCCCTCGGGCTCCGCCCTCAAGGCTTATGCATGGTGCACAGTACTAGGATTACTTTGTTACATGTTTCATGTACATGTGTACTTACATACTAGCCTCACTACATACATGTGTTAGTTAGTATTTATAGTAGCACTAGTACACATGTATTCTTCACTTTGAATCTTAGTTCCTTTTCGCCACTTGGCTACCTCTTGTCTTGCTGTGGGCTCCTCCGCGGAGCCCGCCTCTCATCTTGCTCTCTCCGAAATCGGAACACCACAGGGCTAGGAGGGTGCAGCATCAAAGCTGAAGCCAAGTTCCGTACGCTCCTCTCGTCCGCGCGTCCATGCTCCCGCGCTCCCCGCACAATTCCTGCACCCCTTAAACAGATGAGTCAGGAGGCCCCCACGATACGGTCCTTAACAATTAGAAGTTGCCCTAAGGCAACAGAATTATTCAGAGCAGGCACAATAATTAGAGATGGAAATGGAAAGATTGCACTTCGTAATGGAACTGTTTTATCTTTTGGGCCTAATGATCCTCTTGTCAATGTCTTAAAAAGAATGCAACCACCTCTCCAATCACATTTTGTAGCTGTGGACTCAGATGAATACTTCTTGGAGGATTATTTGGATGATAATGATCTAGATGAATCCTATCAAGTTCAGTCTACAGAGGTTTATCCTGTGCAGCAGCCAGAAAGGAGGACTACTTCAACAAGGTGTCAGTCTAATGATAGTCCAATAGTACCGCTGACTGTGAATAAAGAAAATACTATAACCTCTAGAACACGGCAACCAACTATCAATCATTCAAAGCCTAAAAACCACATTCCGACCAGCTAATCTTCCTGTATTGAAACCTATTGATGTTAGGACACCTCGTGTACGACCCTTACCTGTAGATGATGATGTCACTATGAAAGATCAGACACAGACTAACACCACCTCCCTCAACTCAAAACCAACCATTCCAGATCAACAGTGACAGAAAACCAGTACCAAGACAATCAGAATTATCCAACCAAGCTAGTGTGCCAGGTATTATTAAAGACTTACTTGAAATACCAGTCAGTCTACATCTGAAAGAACTTCTAGGAATTTCCGAAGATCTATTGCATGTGTTCACAGAACAATTATGTCTTAGAAATCCAAAAACAGTTAATCAGATCTAATCTAGGAGCACCATCAATGGAAAATCTTCCAAATAAGGAATTAAATGGAAGCAAACCTAATTCTGTATCAAATGGAATCAAGACTGATCACTACCGGCAATAGGTAGCAAAACACATCTCATTGGATTAAATCCCATCAGCACCAACAGTACAAGTACACTATCAAAATGGAAATAGCCAGACATCTAGTAACTTAATCCACACTCAATGGAGTTGTGACAGAAGTACTGCAGCTATTGAATCTATTATTGATACTGGATCTCAAATTAACATAATTAATTCAGCTCTTGTAACAGATTTTATTAGATTGCCTATTGAAGCTGATACAAGAAAGCAAATCATTGTGGCTAGTAGTGGTGCCAAAGAACTCAAAGGACTTATTCGAGGAGTAAGTCTACAAAACGGTGATATCGAAATGTTTGCAGATTTCTATATAGGAGAAGGAGTACCATTTCAAGTATTATTAGGACGTCCATGGCAAGTAGAGAATAAAGTCAGTATTGAACAAAGGGATACAGGTGCCTACTTAGTCTTTCCGACTCAAGGAAGGTCTGGTAAAAAACTAGAGTTACCTACAGCAACCAGGCCAGCACATTTTGATTCGACATTATTAGCAGCCACTCCTTTCCCCTATCAGGAGGACCCCTATGACTCCGTTTTCGATTCCAAAACAGATTCAGAGCCTGAGGACGATCCTGAAAATTCTGGAAACTTCGGAGATGCTTATACATTCAATGTCCAAGATTATGACGAAGTTTCTAGGAAAATAAATCCCCATTCAGGCTCTGACAACCAAGATGGTGATGAAATAAGTTATTACAACAACCATCGACTCCAGTATCCCCTTCAAACCTACTTTGGAAACCTTCAAGTGGATCTCAAACACTATTATCCGCATGGTATGACCACATTATCACATAAATTCCTAATGGAACAAATTGAATTTATCCATAAGGTAAATTACTGGTGTAAACCTGCCTTAAACATACTCATTGCCATGCTATGCACCTTACCAAGTATTCCACAGTTGGTGTATGCACTCACGTGAGTAGTCACAATCTTTCTACAATTTTTGGAAATTTCCTTGCTATATAAACAGGCCAGAAAACACAGAAGGAAGTCATTCTATCATTTACTTCCCAAGTCCTCACACCGATCAAATATTACTTTAATGCTGAATCTGATCGACATGCCCAGCCTGCCAGTTGTTTTATATACTGGATCATTACATGCTGTACCTGGCCATGAGGCTTACCCTGCGATCAATGCCTCAATCAATGAACCTGCTTCTACCGCCCTTGATCAGCTCGCAGATACCATTACCGCCTGGCCTCCAATTATCAATGAAACCTGGTGTTTCGTTCATCCCCTTGAACTTCCTAGCTATTATGTATCATTCTGTGACCTCAAATACTACATCCAGCTTGCCGATGAAGCAGCTTGAGCCCATACTAATCGACCTTTAGAAGATCATGTCCTCTCAGTCATATCCTCGAATAACACTATTGAGCTCTCCACTTCAGGTATGGATTCCCTTGACTTCCAACAAGGTGTAATGCTTAACACCTTGATCATCTCTCAACGACTTTGACACCACAATGAATTCCAGTCCAGCAAGGCCATTTATTCTATACCTTTGTCAGTGCTCACCATTTAACATTGATTCACAACACCCCACATGCGCATGATCCACTTGCCAATCACCTGGGACTTGGGTCCCCATATCCTCATCCATTCTATACTATTGGAGACAATTCATTTAATGACGTAGTCCCTGATAGTCAAGCATCGGTAGATGAAGATAATAGTGAGTCTTATATCTCAACCTTGTTTCCAGTGATCTAATGGTGAGATAAATCCAGAATATGAATTTATGAACTGTATGAATGATAGTCAGGTAGACGATAACAATGAAGGATCGCTGGCCGATACAAACTGTGGCAATATATTCACAATCACAGCCTATCAGTCAGCGAAACTCCATCAATAGTGATATGAGTATTGAGAATGACAACAACCCTTGAGAACCCTGTCCACACGATGCGAAACCACCCACAGCTATAGAGGAACGACTCCTCAATTCGATCTTTAGTAATCCCATCCCCTCATCATTCAATTCGACACTTGCCTCATCTCAGATTGTGGAACTGGCAGTCACACAAGTCAATGATGAGTCTATGGCCTCCTTACCTGTTCTGGAAACTGATGACAATGAATTACTCTTGGATACAAGTACAACAAGACTTAATCGTTTCAGGCTCCTTAGGAAATGTGCCTATTGCTTCCTAGAAAAGAAGTTCAACAAAGAATCTATTTTTGAGCCCAAGGATACTTCGACAACCTCTCCGACAGTCAACCTGTCCCTTATGACCACTATCGACCTTACACCAGCAATATTACCATCTAAATTCATTAAGATTGACTGTACAGATAAACACTACGACCCAGAACTATGTCTACACCCTCCTCATGGCTTGATGACTTGCCTTTGACATAATCTTACGCATGCCGAGCACTATGCCCTACAGGAGAGTGGACTAACCTTGACGATGTCGACGATATGAATACACATGAATTACGGAAATATTTGCAGGCATTGGATATGCCTCCCCCACCTGCATCACTACCTCCTCCGCTTCCTCATTTGACTGAACAAGAGCTGAGTGAGTATGCAGAAGCATTGTATTTAGCATCGCGCTCACCCTCATTAAATTCTGTGACCCTACATTCATAATCTAGCCAGATGTCATTAAGTGACTCCACTCCCTCCATTTGAAATGACACTATCTTACAGCCTCCTTCTGACACACTGTTATGAGGTACCCAGATCGCAGACAGAATGTTTAGGACTGCTACACCATATCCTACCCCGGAACAAGAACTCATTAGCAAGCCAATCGACTCTAGCTGGACAAATATTAAATTTCCCTCTTCTTTAATTGAAACTGACATGGCTTGTACTCAAGCGTTCTGGATCAGACTACATGTCCATATACGATTCATCCGACTGTTTTGATTCCCCCAGTCCACCTCAAACGTCAGCAGAAACCTCAGACAACTCAGAAAGCTCAGATGACGACATCATTACTCTATTTCCAGACCTCTTTCTTCCTTTTACCACGACCATCAAGTTTAAGTGCCTGTTCGAAAAATGGGCTCAATACAGGTAGGTCCTAAAGAACAGGGAAGACCTGAGGCAACATGAGCAACACCAACCTGGGAAGCAAATCTGGGTTCAATCTAAGCGACTGGCTCCTTCCCACTCGCCCAGCTATCAGAAGTGAGACATCAAGCCGTGTGGGATCTGCTGCCAGCAGGCAGGCCACATGGCACTCTTCTCCACACAAGGATAACAACAATGATGACGACGATGACACCCAAGACCATCACCACACCCCATGTCCAGTCAGCATCTAAGCCCGGCCAGGCGAGGAACATTTCACCCCCTCCGACAGATTTCACATTCTGTACTACACTGGAAACCCTGAGGGCCAGAAACGCAGCAGTGGCCTGCCGTAGAGCCCAAGACAAGGACCGCACTCCCACCCCCACAAGTACAGGGCACGACATCCCCCCACACATAGACTCGACTCGAGCCCCCCCATCCCACCCCCACTCCCCCCCCCCTCTGCATCAGAGCACCATTTCGTTTCCTCCCTCCACAACTCCCCAGACAGGAACCAAGCACAAAAACACAGGGACCCCCTGCCCCCCCACCTGCTCAACACCTGCCAATGACCCAGGCACCCTCTCCACCCCTGGACACAGATTCACTGATCCTTTGCAGAAACGGCCAAAGCCCTCAGCACCCTGCAAGGCTGCAGACATCCCTTACAATAAAGCAGCCCAGCATCTTTTGTGACTCAGGGATGTTCGGACTCATAGGTAAACTAGACCTCCATTTTGTCATTAACTCCCTCTTCAAAGTAGCCACCCGCTCGCAGAATACAGGCACCAGTGAACTTCTGCATGCCCTCGCCACCATTCAGAATGAGCTTCTGATCCAGCAGGTGGCAGAACAGGCCACACTCACACTAAGGGACATGGCCAAGGAGATTACGGGGAACCTCACCAAGAAGATTGATGACCTGGTTAAAGACACCATCACCACCGTCAGACAAGGTGTTGTCAAGGCAAATTGCAAACTAGACAAGAGCGTGAATATCCTCAGAACAGCCACTGGGGACTTCAAGGCAACGATGGAACACCCCCCCAAGTCATTTGCTAGTGTGGCCGCCACTGGCATCTCCCCTCCACCTGCTTAAGCCCTTCTTCAGCCTGCAACCCAGGCAAGGTTGGAACAAGACTGCAGGTGCATTCTTATCGACCCACCCATGGGAAGTACCCACCTCTTTCCCCCCACGGTGAGCACCATCGGGATAGCCAAAAAGGCCACCGACACGACTTCATCACCCTCATCAAATGGATGAAGCCAGCAGAGAGACATGGCAAGGACCAACAATTTGGACATGTCACCATCACCTTTAACTCACCGCAAAGCGCTAACCTCATTCTCTGGCAGGGACTCCTCTTCCTAAACACCAACTACCGCTGCCATAAGTACAAAATGGAACCCCTACACTGCCTCAAATGCCAGGATTATGGCCACATCGCAAGCTCCTGCACAGCTCAGTCCGCAACCTGTGCCATCTGCGCCCAACAACATGACAGCATGGGTGACTGCCTTCAGTTGAATTGTAAAGAAGCTCATGCCTGTGTAGCCTGCAACATGGGGGGACACACCAGTTGGAAATGGTCTTGCCCAAGCCGTCTCAAGCTTCAAAAGTTGCTCGATGAGTGCCTGGAAAGCAATCACTTACCTTTCTTCCCCACAGAGGAGCCCTGGACTCAATGTTCTGCTCTGCTCTACTCAGGGTGAGTATCGAGTCTGACCCTGTTAGACTGCGACTGGAGGCAGTCAAAAAAGGACTGGCTCCAGCAGACGACAATCCCTGAAACTTTCAAGCCACTTCTGCCAATTACCTCCACCCGCCGTCCCCACCCTCACTCCCCCTTTGGCATGGACTGAACAGATGCCACCTGGAACCTGCCCATGGACCAGGACCCAGCACCACAAACCAAAGAGAAGCCCCCCACACCCATAGCCTCATGACTGACAAACCTTCCAATAGCATCCATATTTGACAATACAACCTCAACAAGTCTCTGATCGCCCAGCACACAATCTCAAACTCCCCGTTACATGAGGAGTACGATATCCTGCTCATTCAAGAGCCCTACCTCTGCCACGCACAACTCACATGCACTAACCAGAACTGGATTCCAATTTACCCCTACTCACAGAATGACAACCTTTTTCTGACATGCTCTCTAATCCTAGTCAACAGCAGAATCAGTACTGACACATATGACCAGCTGCCTATCTCTGAGACCAGCGATGTCACGGCTCTGTGCCTCACCTCGAATGTGGGCAACATCTACATATTCAACATATACAACGACTGTGATCATTCACAAGCCCTCAACAGTGTCTGACAGCCCGCAGTAAGGTTGCAAGCACAACTTGGTAACCCCCTTATGATCTGGGCGGGGGATTTCAACCGGCATCACGAGTGGTGGGACAAGCCTGCTGACCACCACCTCTTCACAGACAGGGTGCATGAGGAAGCCCAGCTTCTCATTGACCTCACAGCAGATTTCGATATGGAAATGGCGTTGGAACCTGGTGTCCCCACCCTGGAACATATGGTGACCAAGAATGAGTATTGAGTGGACAATATCTTCATCTCTGCTGACCTCATTGACAGGGTCCTGGTCTGCAAAGTGCTACCAGGGGAGTCTCCCTCAGGGCCAGATCACTACCCCATAGACACTATCCTCGACCTCTCCACCGATCTTGTGGGGGAGCACTGCACTCGCAACTTCTGTCTCATCGACTGGAAAGAATTCAATGAAGAGCTCACCATGCACCTTTCCACAGCAGGGATCCCTAGACACCTGCTCACAGGCCAAGACATTGACCAGGCCGTTGATGCACTTACAGGTCTCCTGCAGGGGATTATAACAGACACCGTCAAGAAAAGTGGGACAGCTCCATTCAACCGAAGATGGTGGAACTTGGAGCTGGAATCCCTGTGAACCCAACATACGAGGGCAAAACACTCCTCTCACAAGATTCGGAGGGTGGCCTCCCAAATCCACGACAAAGCCCACAAGCTTGGCAACAGGTACAAACAGCGACTTGAGGAGATCAAGATGGCACACTAGGAGGAGTTCCTGGAGGATCTCGACCTGCAGGAGCTGTGGATAGCCAACAAATATATTTCCAATCCAGGATCGGATGGTAGGAAGGTGTGTGTCCCCTCGCTGAAGTTCTCCATGCCCAACAGTTCCCTGAAAGAGGCCGCCTCCAATGAGGAAAAGGGCTGCATGCTTGCTAACTGTTAAGGACCGTATCGCGGGGCCTCCTGACTCGTCCGTTTAGGGGTGCGGGAATGCGCGGGGAGCGCGGAAGCGCGGACGCACGGACGAGAGGAGCGTATGGGACTTGGCTTCAGCTTTGATGCTGCGCCCTCCTAGCCCTGCGGTGTCCCGATTTCAGAGAGAGCAAGGTGAGTGGCGGAGCTCCGCGGAGGAGCCCGCAGCGAAGACAAGAGGTAGCCAAGTGGCGAAAGGGAACTAGGTGTCGAGAAGGAACTAAGATTCAAAGTGAAGAATACATGTTGTACTAGTGCTACTATAAATACTAACTAACACATGTATGTAGTGAGGCTAGTATGTAAGTACACATGTTCATGAAACATGTAACAAGGTAATCTTAGTACTGCGCACCATGCATAAGCCTCGAGGGCGGAGCCCAAGGGATTCCGAAGGTCCGAGTATCCGAAAGGGGCGTAAGGGGGTGAGGATCGGACTCTGACACTAACATGTTCTTCCCCAAGCAACCAGCAGAGTTCGTAACGACAGTGCCAGAGGAGTTCCCGGAACTGGTTGTACATGCCTTCACAGTGTCAGCACACAGAACGAGTAATGCTATTGCTAGGCTCAAGCCTTTCAAGGTCTGTGGGCCGGATGGTTTCCCCAATGTAGTTCTAATGAAGTGCAGTGGCACTCTTGCTCCTATACTTACTGGGATTTTCGAAGCAGTGTTCTGCCTAAACCACTACCCGCAAGCATGGAAAAGGTGGACAACTATTGTCCTGAAAAAGCCAGGCAAACCACACTACAATCTAGCCAAGGCCTGGAGACCGATCGCCCTCCTCAACACAATGGGTAAGGTCCTCACAGCATTGGTAATGAAGGACTTGGTCGAGATGTGCAAAAGGTATAACCTCCTCCCCAGATACCATTTTGGAGGACGGCCAGGCAGAATGACAAGCAATGCCCTGCACATACTCACCACCAAGATAAAGCAAGCCTGGAGCAAGGGCAGGGTTGTATCTGTGCTCTTCCTTGACATTGAAGCCGCCTTCCCCAATGTGGTCACTGACCAACTACTCACTAACCTTCGAAAGTGCAGAATTCCAGCGGCCTTCACCACTTTCATACAGAACCTCCTGGCCAATAGGCAAACCATGATGGTCTTCGATGACTACAAGTCTGACTGGATCAACATAGACAATGGCATCAGACAGGGGGACCCCATCTCCATGATTCTCTATCTCTTCTACAATGCTGACCTGGTTGATGTTCCTCTAGCCACAAAAGGAGAGACAGCTATTGCCTACGTGGACAATGTCACCTTCCTAGCAGAGGCAATTACAGTAAAGGGCGCACACTGCAAACTCACAAACATGATGACCTGGCAGTGGGGTGGATACAAATGGTCCACCACCCACAATTCATGCTTCGAGGCCAGCAAGCTTAGGGTCATCAACTTCGCACCAGGCCCATTGATCACCCAACACTAATGCTGCGAGGCGTAGAGGTAACACAGGAGGCTTCATACAGGCTCCTAGGCATCATAATTGATGAACACCTTCAGTGGAAGGAGCAAACTGTGACAGCCCTTGGCAAAATGGTGCAATGGGTCAACGCCTTCAAGAGACTGGGTCAGGTTGGCAGGGGAATCAGCTCAAGGCTTCTCCGGCAGCTATACCTGGCAGTGGCCATCCCTAAGCTCACCTATGCACTGGATGTGTGGTATACCCCAGTTCAACTACCAGAAGGTTGAAAACAGAGGGTGGGGTCAGTCAAGGCCCTCAACACCCTGGGTAAGGCACAACAGATAGCAGCACTGACAATCTCTGGGGCCATGAGCACCACTGTCAACGACATTCTGGATCTGCACGCCAGCCTTCCCCCCTTAGAATACATGCTGGATTTTATCTGTCATAGGAACACTGTATGGGTGGCCACCTTGCCAGACATGCACCCCATTGGTGAGATCCTTATGTGGACTCACTGCTACCATGGCAGCCACATGCCCCCATCATTGCCCTGATGTGGACATATGACATCAAGCCGGCACAGACCGAGGTGATACTAGCCACATCACACAGGAATCTGGGCAAGGCCTGCCCCATTTCGACACATATCTCTGCCACACATGATGACTCCAAAGAAAGAGAGGCCATCTCAGCTGCTGATTACAAAATTTATGTGGACAGTTCTGGATTTGGGGGTGGTATGGGGGCAGCGGCAGTTGTCTATCAAGGAACCGAGGAGATGGTGGCAACCAGCCACACCCTGGGTCCTCCCTCCCTCTACACCACCTTTGACGCAGAATCAGTGGGACGCCTTCTGGCCTCGAACAAAGTGCTGACAAAAAATCTACAGGGCGAGATCGATATCTTTATGGACAATCAGTCAGTAATTCAGCGGATGGAATCAGGTAGAAAGGGTACAGGGCAGTACATTCTGGCACAGATCAAGAACACCCTGAAATGTGCTAAGGACAGTGCAGCAGGGGGCACCCCCCCTTGCACATCAGCCTGCACTGGATCTTGGCGCATGATGATGTCCCAGGCAACGAGCGTGCCGATGCACTAGCAAAAGAGGCAGCCTCGGGTATTTCCTGCCCAGTGGAGCACACACCACCGCTGTTCACCAGCCACCCCACCCTACCGTTTAGCAAGGCAGCAGTGCGCCAGGTGGTGCTTTTGCAGATTCCGCAGTGTTGGGAAGCAGCTTGGCACAAGTCTGTTCGCAAGGCGAAGTGGAAAGCGTCCGGGACGCAACACTCAAGAGTGGAGGACGAGGCGAGTGAAAGGATCAAACGGTGGGATTTGTAAGTGGAAGTACAGGAAGAAGGGAAGATAAGTAAGTACATTGCGCTAGGCGCATATATAAGGGAGACGACGCAATCACATGATTGCGCCTAGGAGTCAGGGGAAAGGGGTAGGTAAAGTAGATACTTTACACTCGCCCATACCTTCTAAAAGGAAGTATATCCCAAGAGTTGTCCTCCTGCGCACAACGCATTGACCAGCGCAGCAGCAAGTCAGAGGCGCAAACGAGTCCGTCTAACGGTTGTAGCGGGTTTGTTCTTCAGCCATTCGTCCAGAGCCTGAAGCTCATCTACCTCAGCACGATGCATCCATCAGTCTTCATCAGCCCCATAACCGCGGAAGCGAACCAGGTATTCCAAGCCGCTTCGACCTCGCCGTTCGTCGATTATACGTTCCACAAACCATTCCTCCTCGCCATCTTCCAGAATCGCAGGGGGCCGTTCTAGCTCCCTTGAAGGGAAGAGGTCCGAGTCGTTCTCGACGCAGCGACGCAGCAGGCTCGCATGGAACGTAGGAAAAATGCTGGGGGAGTTAGGCAGGTCGAGGGTGTACGATGATTTGTCTGGGTTCGCGTGTATGATCTTGTAAGGTCCATCAAAACGTGGCATAAACTTGGCCACTCTTCCTTCACCGGTGTGCATATATTCACATCTTCTGTTTGAAGTAGAGAGATACACGGAGTCTCCGATTGCGAATGGGGTCTCCGGGCTACGAGCAATAGATGCGTGAATAGATTGACTAATTTTCGCAGACAGAAGGGAATCTTTAGCCTGAGCACATATCTCCTCGATACGCGCAACCATGTCTTCCGCTCTAGTATCCTCGCACGACTCCGATCTGATGAGGGGGGGGACGAGCCGCGGCGACAACCCCAGTCGCAGTTGGAAGGGCGAGAAGCCTGTAGATGCGTTGACAGTATTCATAATACAAAAACGAACATGAGGAAGGGCCTTAACCCATCCACACTGGTTCCTATCGACGTAGAAGCGGAGCGCCTGGATGACAGTCTTGTTCGTACGCTCTGAAGATCCATCGGTTTTTGAGGGTGAAATGCGGACGACATCTTGAGCTTAACACCTGTCAGTTTGTGTAACGCAGACCAGAACGTTGAAATGAAGAGCTTATCCCTGTCCGAAATTAACTCCGTAGGGAGTCCGTTCTCGCAGTACCATGCGTTGAAGAATAATGCCGCGCAACGTTCAGTGGAGATATCTTTGCGACACGGCACAAGTCTGATGTCGGCGCCCAGGCGGTCAGTGATGGTCAACAAGTAGTCAAACCTGTCGTCCTCTGGCAGAGGACCAACGAAATCCAAGGCAACACACGAGAAACAGTTATCGGGGACTGGGAGTGAATGCAGCGGGCCAGCAGGCTTTGTCGTTGGCGACTTGTTTCGCTGGCAAGCCGTACAATCAGGGATATATGCGTCCTCAAGGTCCCGCTTCATATTGGGCCAGTAGAACGAATCCTTGAGCGCAAGGTAGGACTTGGCCCCGCCGAAATGACCTAGGGAGTCGTGAGCAAGCTGGTACAACATCTCACGCACCTTCGTCACCCTCGGCACCACCAGGCGCTCGCCAACGTAGAGCAGCCCGCTGCGTCGGCTGACACCAGCAAGCCCAATACCTCTTTCAAGGAGTTTGGCGCACCAGGGGTCGCCAGCGTAACCGTCTCTGATAGAGTCGAGCAGGGCCTGGTCCGCGCTGATCTCCAGGACGGGCACAACCACCGGGGGATCGGAAACATTGGAGGACAGAATTGCAGCACAGGCCAGGGGCGGGGCACCGAACTCGCACGAGAGCGCGTCGGCGACTGTATTGTCCTCACCACGGACGTACTTGATAGAGAAGTCATAGTCAGCCAAAAATTCAGACCACCTAAGCTGCTTTTTAGACAAGTCACGCTGTTTGGAGAAAAACTCAAGAGTCCGGTGGTCTGTGTACACCTCGAATGTGGCCCCAAGCAGATCTGTTTGCCACTTTCGCAACGCCCGCACGATCGCAAGCATTTCTTTGTCATGGGTCGGGTAGTTCCTCTCGGCGTCATTCAATTGCTTCGAATCAAACGTGACGGGTCTCGCAGATTTCCAGTCCTTTCCAAAACTAAGGACAGCACCTGTACCAAGATCACTAGCATCAGTCGTTACGAAGATACAATTCTCACCAGGATTGTCATGATCAATGACGGTGAGGCACTCTCGCGAGACTACAAGATCCTTGATAGCTTCGAAGGCCTCCTGGTGTCGCTCAGTCCACGCCACGGGATCCTTACCTGCGACATTATTCGTCAAGGGCGTGAGCACCGCAGTCAATGATGCCAGGCGAGGCAGGAAGGCGGACAAGTAGCGAACGAGTCCCAAGAACTGGCGGACGTCAGTAGCGGTGCGAGGGCGCGGCCATTGTGCAATCTTTGCCGCCTTAGACGCGTCAGCCTGAATGCCGTCACGGGAGATATGGTGGCCGAGGAAGTTGAGCTCGATGCAGAAGAGGGACGTCTTCTTGAGAGAACAATAGAGGGACGCGGCACGCAAGGCGTCAAGGACAGCCCGCACGTTTCAAATGTGTTCCGCGAGCGTGGAACTCCAGATGATAATGTCATCCAGGTAAACATGGCAGATCTTACCAATCAGGTGGCGCAAAGCAGCGACCATATGCCTCTGGTGTGTCGACGGCGCGTTTCTGCACCCTTGCGGCATGACCACCCACTTGTACAAGCCAAACGGGGTCCGCACGGCGGTGTATTTGATATCGTCTGGGTGAACCTTGGTCTGGAAAAAGGCATTGGTCATATCTAGCTTCCCCCAGAACTTACCCTTGCCACAGTCCGCCAAGATCTCGTCGATACGGGGTAAGGGGAAGCGATCCGCGACGGTGTTCTCATTCAGGGACCGGTAGTCGTTCACCCAACAAGGAAGCGCGGAGGGGTCGGCCTTGGGCACCAGGAAAGCAGGGCTCGCGTACTCGGAATCAGAGGGCCGCATCCAACCAGCGACGAGGTGTGTTGGTCCAACAAGACCTTGAACACGTCACAAAGCTTCTTGGGGCAGGTGTATTCTCGTCGAGAGACCACACGGCTGGCATCTTTCAAGCGAAAACGATGGTAGACTTGATCGGGGAGATGATGTACAGGCGGGATGTCGTCGGGGAAGAGGTCGGCGTATTCTTTCTTCATCTCGCCGTCCATCCGCTTAAGCTGTGCCTGCAAGGTGACCATGGAGTTCAAGTCCTCGATCCGTGCCCGCAGAGCCGTGACGACGTTCTCAGGCTCCATGCCACAAGCGCCACACGCCGGCTTCCGCATCAGTCGCTTTTCCAGCTTCAAGGCCATCTCCTCACCGAGCAGCACGTCGCGGACCAAGGGGCGTGCGCGACGTCGGGCTGCTCTTACCTCACTCGCCCTAGTATGACGCGACTTCCAAGGTGGCACAGGCGCAGCGCAGACACGAGAAGTGGGGTTGAGGAGGTCATACACGTTGTTATTGTCCAATTTTGTCGTACAAGTAGCTAAGCCATGATCGAGAATGAGGTGATTAGAGGAAAGGAAGGGGAGTCCGAGGATAAGGTCCGTGACAAGCGAGGGGGCAACGAAGGCACGTAAAGGTACAGAAGAAAAAATCCCATCTAAGGAAACCGGCCGAATCTTGACATACGTGGACAGCGAGTGTGCCTGCGAGGAGCCAGAGAAGGCGGAGCTGCAGGCGAAAGGGGAGGCGGCGGTGAAGGTCCGGAGCTTGAGCTGTTCAATGAGTGACTGTTTAATAAGTACTATAGATGAACCGTCATCAATCAACCCTTTGACGACAATAGGATCCCCTGCAGGGGAGGCCAGGGAGAAAGACCAGAAGAGATTGGAGCAAGCGAAAGGTGCGTACTCGTCATCGGAATAGTCAGGCGAGTCCGTGTCCACAACACAGCTTGCGACGTGGGGAAGCACGGCAGCGACGACGTTGGTGTCCACGATCTCCTCGATCCCCGACTGGGGAGAGTCACTAGAAGACGACGGAGTAGTCTCGTTAGCGTTCGCTAAAACAGCAGCAACGGCAGCCCTGGAACTATTCCCTCGAGCACTGAAAGACGCAGGGCGTGCAGGAACGTCGGCTTGGGTGAGGGTCTTGTAAGTGCCGCCATCTAGTGGGGGAGCGGTACATCTGGCAGCAACATGGTTAGCCCAAAAGCGGCGGCACTTGAAGCAACCACCGTTATCGGATAACAGCTTGCATTCCCCATCTTGAAGTTTAGGCATAGCGGAGAGTTGGGGGCGAGAAGTAGCTGGAGAAGCCGAAGGCAGGGATCCAGTGCCCCTCTGGAAGGGCGTACGGGTGGCAGGCGCGGAACAGATGTTCATCTTGGCCAATTCTCGGGTCAATTCTTCGAGACGAGCACGGCACCGTTCGTCGATACGACGAACTGTTTCGAGCCATTCTTGAAAGCCAGTGATCTGGGGAGTGTTCTCGCGGTTACATTCGCGTGACAGTTCTTGCTCCATTGCTGCTTCTAGGACCTCGTGCATATATTCGTCGTTCATGAACGAATCGGTGTCTGCCAAGAAGTTGTTCCTACCCATCACTTCGAGGGCGAAGTCGAAGAAGGGTTTCGCGTTCGGCTGGCGAAGTCTGAGTATCTCCAAACGAGTCGTGTGCTCCCAATCGGATGGTAGAAAAAGAGTACGCATCTGAGTTTTGTACATGTCCCAGTCCATAGCGCCAAGCACCGGGCCCTTGGCGGCCAACTAGCAAATAGCGCGTACACCTCCCATGCCGTAGGCAACCGTTTTCACCATGTCGAGACTAGTAACGCCTTTGTGTCGCAAGAAGTTCTCACACTTCGTAAACCAATCCCAGAGGATGCTCGGGTCGACATCGCCTTCGCCCATAGTGGGCGGGCGATTCGGGGCCGACTGTGCAACAATAGCTTTAGTTCCCATAGCGGTGAGAGGCTGGAAGGGAGCGACGAAGGGGAGCGATTCGAGGGGAGAGCGAGGAGTAGGTATATGCAGGGAAAAAGGTGCGTTGACGTGGGGAGAGTGAACAGTAACGGCGTGAAGGGCGTTCGGCGGCGGTAAGATCACACGAACGCCTGCAGGCAGACGTGGGGATTCAAGGAGATTATGAGAAAGGCGGGGGCGTTTGGGAGGCTTAGGAGCGGGGTTTGGTGCAGACTGGGTTCTGGGGCGGTGCGGTTGGTTCTGTGGCAATCTGGGGGTCTGGTTCTGGGGCGTTCTGGTAGATCTTCTGACCGTCAATGGAGACGATCGCAGGGACTGGGTGTGTTTAGACAGGGTGGAGGCGGCTGGGGAAGGGAGGGGGGATGAGGGCGGCTGGTGGTGTGTGTGGGGAGAAGGCGCAAGCGCCGTTCAGGGTCGAGATGATCTGGCTCCAATGGATAAGACCGTTTGTTCGTTTTCAAAAAAAAAGTGGAAAGCGTCCAGGACGCAACACTCAAGAGTGGAGGACGAGGCGAGTGAAAGGATCAAACGGTGGGATTTGTAAGTGGAAGTACAGGAAGAAGGGAAGATAAGTAAGTACATTGCGCTAGGCGCGTATATAAGGGAGACGACGCAATCACATGATTGCGCCTAGGAGTCAGGGGAAAGGGGTAGGTAAAGTAGATACTTTACACAAAGCTGGACAGATGTACGGGGCACATCCCTCTGAACCAGCACCTCCACTGTATCAAGAAAGTGGCCACCCCCTTCTGCCCCCACTGTAATGACAAGGAAGAAACGGTACAACACTATCTCATAGAGTGCCCAGCCTACAATGCAGAGCGAGCCACCCTACAAGAAGAGAGCAAGAGCTTCTATCTCCCCCTTAAAACCCTGCTCTCCACAACAGATGGCATGAAGGCCACAGTCACTTTCGTCAGGCGTACAGGATGTCTCAACAACCCCTTCGGCAGGCTGGAAGGAGAGCTGGTGGCTCCTAGGAGGGCTGCGGTGCTGAAGGAAAAGTGGAAGAGACTAGAGGAAAAGAAGGCCAATAGGAAGAGAGAGAGAGAAAGGAAGAGGCGGGTAGGGGCGGGGCGATAGGCTTTGGAGGTCGCCTCTGCGATTTGCTTGTGCGCAAGTGGCATTCTGGCAGGGAGGATCTTCTAGCAGCTTCACCTCAAGAACCCTCAAGATTTATTTCTTCTTACCTTGACAGACAGCCACAATCTTGCTCTCCTTCAGGACAAGCACCTCACATGGGAGGCCATAGGCCAAGAAGTTGACCAACCTGTTAAGAGCCACACTTGCGGAGGGGCTTGGGGCTATGCGGACCTGCAGGTTGTGTGGTTCCTCATAGCACTGCGGGGAAATGAGGGGAGTGAGGACATACAGGCTTGGCTTCAGCTACTGGCTGCACCTCCCACACTCTTGTGTGCCCTGTATTTTGAGGTCGGGTCCTACGCGGGTACCGAGGGTATGAGCGGAGGTAAGGAGGGGAGAGACAAGAACCTCAGTGAAGAGGTGAGATGCAAGTGCGGAGAAGGAACTAATATTCGAAACTAAGGTAACTGTATGTATGGTACAGGACTATATACTTGAGGAACACATGGTGTCCATGTGTTCACGAAACAGCAAGGAGTCTGGTGGTAATAACTACAGCGAGCTTGAATATGTACGAAGTCCGTAATACAGGAGGTCCAGGTAGCCACGTGTATGTGCGGCCCGAGTCCATCGCCAGAATGCACATGAACGTGCCCCTAGGGGCCTCCTGGATGCGCCCATAACACAACCCACACCAGAGGCTGCCCACTACACACTAGTGTCAGATTAACAGTGGTTTCTTTTGCTGGGCGGCATGGGGACGAGGTCTCGGACTGTCCATCTGTCGTGCTTGATGAGCTAGGGGTCAAGGCAGGCATTGGGGCCCTTGTATTTATACCTTTCTAGGTACATACTGGTAGATCTAGCTATTTGTAGTACAGAGCCGTCCGCATGGAGTTCCTCCGAAGGACGTTAAGCAGAGTCCAAAAAAAAAAAAACTCTATTTCCTCCCATTCAGCCAATTGCACATTTCCACGACTTGCAGGAGAGCTCCATTATTGGATTCAACCATCCTGGAAACATTCTTCCCAATCAAAAATACCAGCCAACTAGTATGTTCGCTACGCCCAATGACATAGCACCTGGAGAACTTATGTACAAACTTGTAATGGACGCCCCAGACCCCTGGAATTACAACGATGCAACTATGACAGTCCTACAACTTATGACAGTACCACCAATGCCTATGACAAGCTATCCAAAGTATATCAGCCAGCTGCTGGACAATCATCCCTACTGGCGCAATAATCATACTAAGTTCGAACATATCCACTCTATAGTCAAATACAATGGCTCCTATGACAATCACCCACTGCGTACTTGGAGTAACGCATGTGTCAAACTCAATGAATACTATCATATCAATTGGCAGGAGGACAGCAATACTGACCTAGCTCAAATGGTCCTGGATATTTGCGAAGCAGCATGAAAAGGAGTACTACATCCTTTATATTGGGAATATATTGATGGCCCCCCAGAATACTTTCTTAAAGCTCGGGATGCAGTTAATTGTGTATATGCCAACCTTTGTGGCCACTTCGAAGATCTCAACTCATGTTCTGCCTATACTTCAAACCATGCCTATGAACCACTTGTATTAGTGATAGGAAATCGAATTCTATCATATAACATTGCTATACAACCAGAAGACTATGGCCAGATAGCATTCTTCAACTATTATGTCAACCACTATTGTAACCCTTGGATCTCTCCCAACCCAGTAATCGCATTCAACCCATGGAATGTCAAGATCACATATCTGCATCAAATTCAAATCGATATACTACAATTCTTTCACCAACTTATCGACTACATGTTCACTACAGAATTTCGTGACTGGGTTGATAGTCCATGTGGTGCTAGCAATATGCGACACTATTTCTATCATCATTGCCCCTTCTATCACTTTCTTGACCATCATACTCCCCTCATGTTCCAAGGATTCTCATGTGACTGCTTGCATACAGAATTCAACACTCAATCATGGACAAGGCACTCACCTACTCCACCACGCAACCCCTTACTCACTGCAGAAGAGGACGAATATCTGCACCACATTAGTAGTTACCTCGAAAATCAGGATCACCAACAGCTGGCAAACTCATAATGACATCTTCGAGAAGTATCATTCTTTCTCTCAAGTCATGTTCGATCTTTATTCAATAATGGTTACCTCGATCCTGATTATATCTTCAATGGCCATAATAATCGATGTGCTATTGTATGGAGCAGTGAAGATGATACTGCACTATAATGTGAGTCAAATAACTATTTCGACTTCATGTTATTCTTATTGGAATTTTTCAGCTGTTCAAAATACTTTAATCATATCTATCTTTTCACACTTATATAGAAAACATACATCCTCTCCTCTTTCCATTTCCATTCCTATCTTAGTTTCCATTCCTTTCCTATCACTTCACACTCTATCTTATGTCTCCTATTATTTTAAATATTTCACGGCTCTCCTATTTCTTCTTTCTTATTTATTTGTATGGACATTTTGGCCTTCTTACCTATATATTGTATGGACTTATTTTCCTTTGGTTACATTCTTATATACAGCATGTTACATACCATGTTGGACATTCTCTGGCCTTTTCTCCTTATTATATACAATATGCTACATACCATATTGGACTTTCTTACTTCTACTTATATATATTACTCCTTGTACTAGTGTAAGGGGACACTCCTATTTTCTCCTATTTTCTCCTATTTCCCTGTCCCTACACCCTTCTCCTCATTCCTTTCTCTTTCCATTCATCCCACGGACTCTTAGCTACATCCCCTTTGTTCCCCTTTCGTTCCCCTTCCTTTCTGTTTCCCTTCCACCCATTTACTTCGCATCCAAGTCTCGTCTGATGACTCTGGACTCTTCCCACGCCTTCAGACTCGCTCAGACTCGTATATACACTTCGGGGCTTGTCCGGGCTACCTCTATCCTCCTTTCCCACTTCATTACTCCTTGTCTTCACTTCCCCAGGTCACTGGCACGACTCCTGTACATTCCCCTTCCACTTTGTTATCACATGCCCCCTCATACCTTGTGATATTCATTCGGACCTGCAGCTGGTGTACTGTACAGTTATCCTTCATTCCTCCCACACTACTACAGTATATACTTCGCTTCCTAGCATGGAGAATCCTTATCCTGTTCTCTTTGGATTCTCCCTCTGCTAGGTGAGCAGCTCTCTCATGTATTGTAGTTAGCCTTATTCATATCCTTTGGATTCTCCCTCTGCTAGGCCTGCACTGTCGGCTGTCTTGAGGTTGCCCTTACAGGCGGATGATATGACTCCTCCCCTCAAGCCCTAAGACATAGTATTTAGACTCTAATGGTGAACCAGAAACATTACCTGAGAACCCAGGAATCTGTAAGTTTATTTGGGAACATGCTGTTGATGTTCATAGAATTATGCACCGTATTAAATGTGCAGGTGTAACATTTTCTGCAAAGAAGACACAGATATGCAGACAAGAAGTTGTGATAGTAGGACAGTAGTGTACACCAAAAGGAAGATGCCCAGATGATGACTGTATAGCTAAGATTCTTAAATGGCCTCATCTGACTTCTCTGAAAGAAGTCAGGGGATTCCTCGGATTATGTGGAACAGTCAGGATTTGAATCTGAGATTACTCCTCACTAGCCTGACCATTAACTGAACTAGTACATAAAAACGCAGAATTCGAGTGAACTGAAAGATGTCAAAAAGCATTTGATATCTTAAATGCCAAAATATCATCAGCCCCAGCCTTACGCCCCATCAATTATTCTTCTGATAAACCAAAACATTCTATCAGTGGACACTAGTTATATTGCAACAGGCTTTATTCTATCTCAGGAAGATGAGAATGGAAAACGTAGACCAGCTTGTTATGGATCCATCCCTATGGATAGTACTCAAGCTAGGTATTCCCAACCCAAACTTGAATTGTATGGACTTTATTGTGCACTTAGGCATTGGCAACTCTACATAATTGGTGCAAAGAAACTAGTTGTGGAAGTAGACACAAAATACATCAAAGGAATGTTCAAGGAACCAGATCTTCAACCCAGTAATGCCATGAATTGTTGGATCCAAGGTATTCTAATGTTTGATTTCCAACTCATTCATATCCCAGGTGTCAAGTTTAAAGGTCCAGATGCACTTTCAAGACAACAACCCAACCCAGATGAATTTGTACCAGAGGATGAGGAATGGCTTGATGATATTGCCTTATCAATTTTCATGCCTGATTCATTCAAACCAGATACCTTTCATATAGAAAATTCCCTTGCAGTCTTTCCAATGGTATTATTGACATTACCATCAACAGTTAAAGCATCTAAATATGAACTAATGTTTAAGGACATTATTAAATACTTAGAAACCTCTGAGTTACCATTATTAGATTCTGTTCAGAATCAAGATAGGTTCCTAAAGAAAGTAAAAACCTTTTTTTCTGTATGATGGAGAATTGTATAGACGTACAGCACAAGAATCCCCTCGTCATGTCATTATTAACCAGATTCAAAAGGAGAAAATTCTGCATCAAGCTCATGATAAACTAGGGCATAAAGGAGAACAAGCTGTCTTTGAATTAATTCAGCTTAGATTCTATTGGCCCAGCCTCAGAGCAGATGTGCATTTCTATATTGCATCCTGCCATGAGTGTCAAACTCGAAATACAAAGTTATTCAAGATGCCCTATGAAATATCTGCTCTAGTACGAATATTCGAAAAGGTCTATATTGACCTTAAGAAAATGCCCAAATGTGCAGGATATGAATTTATAGTAGCAGCAAAAGATGATCTCATAGGTGTAACAAAAGCACAGGCTCTCCAAAATAAAAGTTCAACTGGTCTAGCTAAGTTTTTCTTAGAACAGATTTATTATAGATATGGAGCCATTGGCTGAGTAGTCACAGATAATGGATCAGAACTAGAAGGAGCATTTGCAGAAGTTATAAAACAACTTGGAATTTCACATATAAAAATTACTCCATATAACAAAACAGCCAACAGAGTAGTGGAAAGAGGACATTATATTCTCAGAGAAGCTATAGTTAAATCTTCTCCCAAGCGACCTGATGGAACTATTATGCAATGGCACAAACAAGTAGAACTGGCAGTGTTTGCAGATAAAGTAACAGTTAGTTCAGTAACTGGATATTCACCATATTATCTGCTACATGGAGTACTGTAAGGCTACGCTGGAAGACACCCGAAGGTGACAACACTCAAGGCGGGACTAGGGTGAAAGGATCAAACACGGGGGTGTATTAGGAAGATGATGGAAGTAACAGTACAAGTGGAAGGAAGTAAAATAAGTACACAACATCCATATATAAGGAAATACAGTAATCATGTGACCGTACCTAGTCAGGGGACAGGGGGAAAGGTGTAGTAAGGGATTGGAATACCTTACATATGCCTTGGTTTGAACGCATATGCGCAACAAATCAGCTGACTTACCCCTAGGTCATGGGAATTGATCATCGTTCACATGACTCTGTTTATCACCTCTTCCTTTCATCCTTATTCTCCACGACACTCCCCTTCATCGTACAACATGCCCTTTACACCCTTTCATATCCATACTTGTCCCCTTCCTTCCTTTCATCCCCCAGATCCTATCATACTTACTGGTAGCTCTATTTAAACCCCTCACATATACCAATAAATAATCAGTTAGTTTCCAGCCCACAATCCATCCTCAGCACATTCGAACTGCTATTTTCATCTGCCCCAACCTGTCTTCGAGATACCCAGCCCTCAGCTATGGTCTCTCAAGGTTCCAGCCCTCCGCTATCAGCCTCGCTTGCCCACAAGTCTCTGCCGCACCTGCATCTGTCTCACACTTGCAACAATGACACTACTGCTCATTCAGAAGTCAACGACAACTTCGCAAATGGTCAATAATCATTATCTCAATTACTAACTAACTTCCCTCTATCAAAGGAACCCAGAACGGCTAGCCGGAGGCAGCCACTCTCGCATCACTTATACCTAACTGCCCTGTTTAGGATCACTACAGTACACCCAGTCCTTCCCTTAGATTATACAGAAGCAAGTTTTCTTGTAACTGGATTTAAACCAGGGATGAACACATCAGATCTATTAGCATTACGAATTCAACAATTGGAGAAACATCCAAATGATATTATCACCACATCAGAAACTCTCAAGAAAGCTAGATGTAAATCCAGAGATCAATTTATGAGATGTTTCAAACATTGAATTCAGAAGACAGCCTATAATGTTGGAGATTTGGTACTAATAAGAAATAGTCAAGTTGAAGATACTTTAAGTGCCATGAAGACCCAACCTCGTTATCTCGGACCATATCAAATTGTAGAAAGAACTCAAAAAGGAAACTATATGGTACAAGAATTAGACAGCACCATTTTAGCTAAACCTTTTGCTGCATTTCGTATTTTAAATTATATATCAAGAGATAGCCCAATCCTGAATCAAGAAGATGCATTAGAGGATATATCAGAGGATGATTTAGTAGAAGAAATAACTCCAGAACCAGCCGAAGAAGAAATCCCCATATATAATTGTTAAGTGAAGTAACAACCCTGAGTATGAAAAGCAAACATTATCCACCATTCATTCCCCCTTCCCATTCCTTAAATCGCCTCTCACCATCAGCAACTACACCCATACTAGCAATGTCATTTAGCTCACACAATTCTATCAGTGAATCCGCCTTCACTATCATCACTATGACTCATAACTTTAAATCACCGTCATTACCATCAGCTGGCATCCCTTTACTCATAATACCCCCAGTGCCAATCATCCCGCTGCCCTCATTACCAATCCTTCCACCACCAGCACATATCTCTTCATCAGCCACAATTCCAAGAAAGGAGCCCCTTCAGCCACTAAAAACCATCAACATCCCTACCTTCTTCAATGTCCCTATTCAAAGGCAAAGATACTTGCCCATATTGGAATATGTCACCCAACCAGTCATTCAGGCCAAATCGAAGGAAGTTGTGACAAGGGCAGGAGGTGATCAGCAGATCCTCTTAATTACAAAAGAGTGCCTGTATGTTGGAGATTGGATTGAGATTCCAGGAAAAGGATTAGGGCATATCATTGAGTGGAAAGTTATGTGTGGAAGATATGTCTTGGTATGTATCCATGTTCATGGCAAGCCTCCTATTGCACCTGAATTATACTTGCATGAGTATCATGCATGGATCAATACTTGGGATTTATTATTGTCATGGCACAATTGTTGGGAAAGCATTAAAGAATGTATACTTTGTTGAAGTTTCATATTTACTGAACTATCATATGTTTAGTTACTATGCTATTTATTCCATCAATTATGTATTTGATCCTTCTGAAAATGTCTATCATCTCTGGCTGGAAATACAAAGATAAAGACTACTGAAAGACAGATAGAGAAGAGAATTATCCAACAAAAAAAATCTTGTTAAAATATATATATATATATTATGCATCAACATTTTATTAAATGTTGCCTGCAGTCTCTTATATGAACAGTATCAAAAGATATGATAAGAAGATCTTCGTCTAGTATCAAAGGGTAGATAAACACTAAAGAAAAGAAAAGGAAGAATCACTCAAAAGAACCAATTGCATATCAAAGAATGAGACAAAGAAAGAATGATGCATGTCAACAACTCTGAAAAACAACATTAAACATCAGAAAGGAAGAAATACAAATTGCCCTTGTCACTCTATAATTGCTGAATCCCAGTACATTAGGCATTAAAATACCCTAGCATGGCAAGCTTATAAAAAGTTCACTTTTAAATATTATGTGCATTATAAAAATCAAACAAGTCAAATAATAAAAGACAAACATATTATTAGGCTAAGCCTTATTAGGCATCCTCTTCTATAAATAATACTTTGGCCTCAGAGAAATGATTCATTCCATATTACTACCAGTATACTAGATGAATAGTCATAGAAATGAACTGAAATCTTCTAGTCAATAGAGCTCCTATCTGTTGGATATCTATTTTCGGCAAATTTGACACACACTTCTATAAAAAAGTAACAAGTTTAAAAGAAAACATATTCTCGTCTTCAGCAAATCAAATGCCAAAACATCATGGCCAACACTACCAACTCATCAGCCATTGCCCTTGCTATTATTCCTGCCACTCTCATGAAGAATGGAACATTCTTCCATAATCAGTATATTACCACTTTTGACCCATACCTTTCAGCAAATCCATTTCCCCTTCATCCTGATGACACCCTTCTATCTGGCCTTAAAAGTTATTGCGACTTTACCCTCCTCAATAACCTCCCTTCCAATTTTGACATTCAATATGATGTCAATATGGAGAAGTGGGTACAGCTGATCAATCCGCCGCCCATTGTAAACAACATCTGCATTGAAACCATGAGGAATACATCAACTTGGCTAATTTATAAAGTCATCATCCAAACCTCTCGTCTTCCCATAACCGCTAGCGACATCCTCTTTCATCCTCGACTTGGAGTAGGGATTGCGCAAGGGATAATCAATCGGATAGGACAATTTCTCCAGATATTGATTTCATTTCATAATCATGGTGATACTGGAGGACTTGTAACTTTTGTCGCAGTATGGGTGCATTATACTCATAATCTTATTGACAATAGTGCTTTTACTTTTGTAAAGAATGGTATGGAAAAGTTTACAACAGCTGAGTTTAATCTAGAAAACAACTCACTAGAATAACAAATACCAAGTATACAGTATCTATCGTCTATACCATGTCTTGAGTATTTTATTCGATATTATTTGTGTTTAAATGGACTCCTACCTAATATGCTCATTCAAATTGTGGACAATCTGAATGAGACTTGGTTAGCAATCAGGGACGATTGATTTAATGTTGCCTGCAGATGTCATACTCCAAATTGGAATTTGTAGTAAGTGACATGAATTATAGTGTTTTACATCTATTCTATTCACTGCTATAAAACCACAGCTTCTTGGCACAATTTGGATCAAGTCAATCAGACTTCATACCAAAACTATAGACTTATATTACCTTACTTTACTATTTCCCCTAAATCCCCTGTCTACTCCTGGGACCCCTAATTAATATTCTTACTCTTACATCCCAACCACTCAACAAGTTTATAAGCCATGTTGAAATGCAGTGTCAGAGTCCGATCCTCACCCCCTTAGGGGTCCCCCCTTACGCCCCTTTCAGATACTCGGACCTTCGGAATACCTCAGGCTCCGCCCTCAAGGCTAATGCATGGTGCACAATACTATGATTACTCTGTTACATGTTTCATGAACATGTGTACTTACATACTAGCCTCACTACATACATGTGTTAGTTAGTATTTATAGTAGCACTAGTACAACATGTATTCTACACTTTGAATCTTAGTTCCTTCTTTGCCACTTGTTAAACTCTTGTCTTCGCTGCGGGCTCCTCCGCGGAGCCCACCTCTCCTCATGCTCTCTCCAAAATCAGGACACCGCAGGGCTAGGAGGGTGCAGCATCAAAGCTGAAGCCGAGTCCCGTACACTCCTCTCGTCCGCGCGTCCGCGCTCCCACACTCCCCACACATTCCCACACCCCCTAAATGGACAAGTCAGGAGGCCCCGCGATATGGTCCTTAACATGCAGTTGTGAAGTTAGTAGAAATGTCATGGAACTTTAAAAAATATTACAGAACCTTCTAGCACTTTGCAACTACTGAACAAAATGCCATCTAAGCCTGTCCTCAGGAAGACCAAAATAAATTAGATGACATCATATGACATCATATGACGTGCGTTTTATGTTTCCGCCGCTAACAAAGGGCAAGGCTTTCGTGATGAAGAAGATAAAATAGGAATCTATACTTGTTCTTGGTAAAAAGAATCGAAGCGATTGGACGCCATGGAAGGAGTGGGAGTTTCTTCGGTCCTACGAATGCTGGTTTAATTTATGGTTGATGCGCCTTGAGCGTACTTACGTGTAGGTGATGGAATCCAACGCTAGCACTGATACGTTATGGGTTTGTTTCCCGTCCTCCGCTGCTCCGTTCTGTATGCGGAGCGTATGGGATCCCTTCGGGAGCGATTCATACGCCAAAACAGTAGCGAGTGATATATTACCTGACTTCGGTGATTGACCAGCGAATCGACCAGTGACAGTCCCGTCCAACATGAAGAGCATGTCTGAATTGGCACTAGGAGGGAGCAATTGTCAATACGCACACTGGGACAACGTATCGTACTTACTCAATGCCCAACATGTCATACGGAATTAATACACAGCTGACGTACACGGCCGTTCCTGCGCAGAAAATTAGCACCGGGGCGAGGGCAAATATGGATCCGATGCCTACCGTAGAAGTGAAACATCACCGATGGGGGTTGGTCATCTAATCGAGAGTTTTGTACAAAGAGAGATGTTGACCAGGTTCCTTGGATTTGTTTCTTTGAATTGGTGGGGACGGAGTTGTAAGAGCTTGAGCCGCACCATTCCTTGTTCGAGAAAGTGGGTCAGCGCACTGATCTGTGCCATTGCAAGGCGCAACTTGTTGATGAGACCATAGGCCAAGGTACGATATCACTGCGGAGTCGTGGGTCTCATTTGGTGAATCGTCGTGCGTCACGTTGATTATAGCCGCAGCAGCGACGACGTACAGGAGAGAAAGGCATAGGATGAGGGAGTGAAGGATGGCCATTTCTCTATGGGGATCAAGGAGGGGGGGCACGGAGGATGAGACTAAAGTATAGAACCGGCGTGGCAACGAACAATGTCTTCCTGGTGGTCAGTATCGTCGGCGTTCTCTGGATCAATCAAGTGATGCGGGATGGTCGCTGGTGTTCGAGCTCATCACAAGCGGTGCGAAGTTGTTTGAATGTGTAAGCGTGCTCCATTTAATGCATTAAGCAGCAGCATGGATGGAGAGAAGGTTGCTTAGCTATCGTCAACAATATCAGAGAAGTCGCCCGCGCCAACGTTTGGCCTGATGGATCTCCAACCTAGGCTGGGACCGACACGGTTTGTCAGTAGGGTAAGACGCGATGCTTTGCATGTACTTACTTAGCATAGCATTGTTCGGATGCGTTGCTACGAGGGTCCGCGCACGCGAGAGAGGGTAATGTCAGGAGAGCAAAACGAGACTTACCGACATCAAAATATCGGGGCGTGTAGGGGGTGAGAAATACTGAATGTGATCACGAATCTCGTCAGTAGAAACATGTTGATATCATCCTTCTTCCTATGTGCATACCTCCTATCCAACAATCAGTGATGACTGGTGCTGGAGAAATGAGGGACGTACCCGGAACAGGCTAAATCGGCAGGTTGACCGTTGGGGATGACGGGTGTGATGGCGATGTGAAACGGCCGCGATTGAACAGAGGCGAGAGAAAACCGAAAAGTTTGTATCGCAACGAGGAATGTTTGTATAATGACAGGAAGTAGTAAGTACAATTGCTTCGGAAGAGGATTTGATATTGTAAAAACAGCGAAGGTATGGCCAAAGTGAACCGACGAGACAAGAATATCCAAAGTTAATAAGTGCGTTGGTGCTGAGAACAATAATCGGCGAAATAATTTTAGTGGGCACCGTCTTGGATGATGACCAGTGTACATTGCGAGTGGAATGGTTGAATGGTTGAGCGTCGCAGAGAAAGGTGTCAGCGAAGGTAGCAGGGTGGGGCAGTGCGAGTGCAGAACCCTTGGTAGCACGAGTCGATTGTATCTTGTTAATGATGCAGCTTGCTTGTTGTTTTGGGTGTCCATCCTCCTCCTCGTCTTGCAATTAATTGATTTATCTCCCTCCAGGCATGTTTCTCGATAAAGCTAGAGTGAAAGCGAATAATTGAGGCTAGCATCTCCTCCGCGATCCTCTGACTGATCTTGAATTCTCGAAGCGCTCTTTGACCTTGGCGTACCCGGCGCGGTCGACGCGGTGGATATAGTACACGCCGCCGCTAGGGCCCCACGAGACGCTGCCGGAGTGATACGGCCGTTCAGTTACTTCGAAGATACCGGTCATGTCGTCGACCTGGACAAACGAATATCAGCACAGGTGCTGAGATGCTGAAAGAACAACGCACATTACGCTCGGTGACTCGGGCATTGACGGGGGAGAACGGCTTCAGCGAGACGACGATAGCGCCGTCTTTGAGATCGAGGAACATCGGGCGCAGTTTCTCGTTCACTGATCCATTCTAATCAGTCTCATCCAAAGAAATCAAAACAACGCGACAACTTACAGGCTTCATCAAACACCTTATTATCAACCAATACGACGTCGGCCTTCGGCAAATAATCCACGAGTTTCTTGCTCTTCAGCATATCTTCTTTCTCTAGTTCGACATCGCCAGCTCGCAAGCCCCACATCCTGCACCGGATCTTAAACTGCTCCCACTGTCTCTCCGCAATCTTCGCAGGTGCGGGCATTAATTCTACGCCAAAGCTCTTGCATCCTGCCTGCAAGCTTGCTTGCACCACGACGTTCCCAACTCCGCTGCCCATGTCGACGAAGATCGAGTCCTCCGTCAGACCAGTAGACTGCACGATGTCGTAAACGAGCGAAGGCATCAGTTCGCCGTACACGGTGCTGGAGAAGGCTTCGTAGTTCTTCAGGCTCTGCACGTGCGGGCCCACGCTGCGCTGGTAGTTCTCTTCGATGAGGCGCATGAGGACCTTCTTGGGCAGTTTAGTCCATCCGTGGGCATTCGCCATCATGGCGTTCTGGGGAGCGGTAGGGAGGGGATCCGAAGGAGGCCCGGGGTATTTGAGTTTGCGCAGGAGGTCATTGATGGAAGAGAGGGTTTGGAGGAAGAGTGGGCCGTCTCGACGGTGGATGGCGCGACGCAGGGTGCGGAGAAGGTTGGTGCGCTTCGGAGATGGAGTACTGGCATAGGTATCTGATTCTGACGGCAGTGGGAGTGATGGGTTGCTCGGGGGCGAAGAAGCTGGTGAAGAGGGCGGAGACCTTGATTCAATGAGGACGTCATTAGGTATTGTACCGAAAAGCGTCTGTTGAGCTGGAGTGAGGTAGCCTGCTGCGACGTTAGATAAGGTCATATCGTGTCTGTAATAGATACGCACATTCAATTATCGTAGTAAGCGTTCGTTCAAGACATAAAATAGGATTGTAGTGATCCTTGTCTTTAGGCTGAAGCAGGATGTATCTAGCAGGCGATGAGGGTCGCGTGACGAACGATACATATGAAGCAAACCTTTCTACCGCGCCACTATTAGGGTATTCTAGTTCTGCATACGGGTAATCTGTGGGATGAGGCTCAAAGAAACGGTCGTTGGGATCTTGTGGGTTCCGGAAGTCTATATCCGGAATAAGAAAATTTGCAGCATGGACGGTGGATGCAACTCACAAGAAACATATGTCCGCATCAAGCGCTTGACAACGGCTTCTGAGCTCCAGAAAGTCGGGCCTGGTGTCCCCTCCTCTGCGGTGACCCACTGTCTCGCTGAGGCAGGCTCCTCGTCGTGGGGGAAAGTGGACGTCGAACGCGAGCGGCTGCTCCGATAAATCGGCTCCGGGGACGGTGGCAGGGTGTTCTGCCGGCTTGAAGCGCGTGAAGAGGCTTTCGAGGACGGCGAGGCGCGTTTTCGGGGCTGCTCTTCGGTCTTTAGGCGTTTGACACCGAGACTGGAGGGCCCGTCTAGCGTCTTGGCTGCCGAGGCGGCTTTGCGCTTCTTCATATTGCTCGAGAGGATCGGGGTTGGTATTTCGGCGACACGAGCGGGAGGTTGGGTAGTGAGTATTGGTGTCCGTGTGGCGAGCCTTCGACGCGTGGTGACAACGACGGAAGGCGTGACGGGCTTTGAAGATTTGACCTTTGAGGATGAGAAAAAGGCCAGGTCAGAGCCAGATGGCCTGGCGGAGGAGGAAATCATGGCTTCGGTAGAGAAAGAGAACAAGGCGCTCGTTACACTCACTGGTCTGGCAGTGTCGAAAGTGGCGGTGACCAATTTAATGGCAGAACACGTGATCCAGGGAAGCCCCCTATTAGTATTTGTATTGGGACCTGTACTATGTCGCACAGGTCCAAGTGCCTAGAATTGGAGAACAAGGTCTACCTCCTGACAATCAAGCTGAATCTCGGTGACACTGCTGACATAGTCCTATATCCCCCGGGAATACATTGTGATCACATCCGTTACCCCAGTGCTGAATATTTTATAGCCATTCAATGCGATTACGATGCATTCACGGCGCACATTGGATTATGTCAGCAGTGTGAGTAGGTACTTGTTTCTTCACATCACCATTGGTCTAATACCTTTTTAGTCTTCACAACCCTCTTTCTTGTTTTTTACGCTTTTTGGCAGTGCTCTGCTACTACCTCGACCGTACACGTTTGCTTACCCTGTGCATTTCGTACTCGCAAGCTGGTTCTAACTGCATCCAGGCTATAGGAAGAGAACCTGGTGGTGGCACGAGAGGCTATCGAGGTTTCTGGAAAAAGTGCGGTAACGGTCCCTGATGTCAGTCACTATTGACCCTCAAGCGCTCAAGTTTCGGCGGAGTGACTCGTTGAATACAGCGGATATGCCATTTTGGCAAATGTCAATTACCCTCTCGAGGTGGCGAGTCCCCAGGACATCAACACTCCACTGCAGCCACCTCCAGAAAATCTAGAGTCTGCCTGCTAGTTCTCTGAGCACGAGGGGCATCATGGACGTGGTCAACTACTACTTCGTAATAATCATTTCACTACCCGTCCTTCGTCCTGTTTGGATTCATCCCCCGCCACTTCCTTCTCGGTTCGATTCAGGCTCCGTGCGCCCCTATCATAGCGTGTGGCGCGAGTTACGCACATCAAGTACGGGCACTGCGCAGAACCTATAGCGCTGGCGACTGGGAAGAACGCACTAGAAGATGATCGGTCCAAGTCAAATCGCACTTCTGAAGGTAAATTGGCTACAGTGCAAGCTGCTTGATCATTTCGAATACGGGGCGATAGTCCTTGTTCTGGGTGTTAATTGATGCCGGAAGACTGAGGGAGCGAAGGGAGTAAGGGCTTGCGTTGCTTGCGACGGATGCAAAGCCAAAACGAGAGCGAGATAACCCAAACTTCCGTGAGACCGATCGTCACAGTCGCTTCCAAAATGCGCGCCTTATTTGCCTGTTAAAAACTGGTGTAAGAATCCTGTGCTTGTCATGAGACAGTGACAGAAAGACATTGGACGCCGTGTTGAAAGCATTAGGGGTGTCGTCCGTCCTAAATTGCAACCTTCGGCTTCAACGTTTTACGCTCCTTGAGCGTAGTTACGTGTAGATGATGAAATCTGATGTCCGTGCTGATACCTTGGGAATATTATTCCCATCATCGACCCTGTTTTGTATCTGAAGTGTATGGTTATCTAAGGAGAGCGATTGAAGTGGCAGAGCGGTGACGGATATGATTGCCCCAGACACGGGACCACGTGAAGATGACGCACGACGACTCCGCCCAGGATGAATGGTATGTCAGACTTGGCGCTGAGAATGAGCCATGGTGAACACGCGCACGGAGGCAAAGTGTCTTACTCACGGGATTCCCAGCAGTATGTCTGAAATCAATACACAGTTAGCATACAGGGCCGTGCCTATTTAAAGTGGTCAACAGACATGAGTTACTAACTGTAGAAGTGATCCGAGTTGCTGCTGTTGCAAGTTGCAGCGCATCGAAAACACAGTCCGATGAGGGACACCGTGGGGTAGAGGGCTTGTGCACTTGCATTGTCTTGCGTTATGCTGATCACTGTTGCGGCAGTGAGTTCTAAGAAAGCGAGAGCAAGACTGAATGACATGTTCGTGTGGCGAAAGCCCACCATTTGGGGGAATCGAGGGAAATAAACTTACACGATAAGAAATTATTTGTACCAAATCAGTTCCAATGATGTTCCCTGGAGCCATCAAGCAGTGACACTCTTTGATGGTCGTTGGGGTTGACGTTGAGAGTTCATCGACATCACAAAGAGTGTGAGGTTGTTCGAACTGTTCACTTAAATCAGAAAGGTTACTCATCGCTGTCAATCAGTAATTGAGTAGTTGCCGACTTATACTACTCGTAGCTCTGGACGACGGACTCCTGAGTCTTCTTGTCAACTAAATGAATTTAATGAATCTCCTATAAGTATTACCTAAGCGCCGACGATGAAGAAGGGCACGTGGTCGTAAGCGGTCCCTTGGTCAAAATCTGTTTCTGTTTTCGACTCGACCGCTTCCCTCCAAGCTCTCCAGGCTTTCGCCATTGTTGGAGGCCCTGCAAGGCTTTCTGTCCGTTTTCGCTTCTTGAAGTTCTCCTGGCCATCAATCTCACGGTCGAGCTTTCTGGACCGTTACCATCACGTCTCACTGCCCAAGTCAAAATCTTCCGACACCTCATTTGCAGCTCACCGTCGACATTTTTGCCAGGATGGCTCGACCACACGATCACTTGCCCCGGTTGAATATACCCGCGCCCTTGAACCTCCAACAGCCTTTTGCGTTTGATAGGATGCAACCAAACGTCATGTATTCACCTCTCCCCACGTCCATTCAGGCCGGGTTTCACCCGCCGTTTCCCATGAATAATAGCATGCAAACACCTATGCAAGCTTTCTTTAATCCACAACCTCCGAACGCACCTGGACGTCCCACACATAGACAGGGACAAGCAAGTGTTGCCCAGCTTGCTGCAGCTGGTATTCACCCACCAGGTGGATTCGCGACGACACCCCTTGGAGGCCATTTCCCTCGTCATTCAATGGCCATAGGTCCTGGTCAGCTCTTTCTCGGTCATCCAGGACAGCCTTTTCAAGGGAAACATCGCAAGCAGATGAGTGTCGGTGGACCTCCCAAGGCAACGCTGGGAGGGCCTGGGCGGAATCACAGTCCGTTGCCTGTCCCCGTAGCTGCTGCCGCCTCGGCAACTCCTCAGCCCAAGGCGAAGAAGGTAGTCTTGAATCTTCCCAAGGAGACTAATACGGGAGAGGACGGCGAAGTACAAGAACGCCCAACATGGGCACGTTATCCTGTACGCATGTCTGAAGTAGACATACCTGACGACGTCCTCCCTGTTGAGATGGTCAGCGCGGAAATATATCCCCCAGATTTTCAAAGGGATCATCTCCCAGATACAATAGAAGTCTTCCTACCTGGCAAGGTACGTTGTGAATACGCCCCCTTGCTTCTTGCTCTCATCATCCGTACATTAGCGTGCCTGGGATGAACTCAAACAGAAGGCTATAGAGGAGAAATTAGAGAGATTGGGTGTTGAAAGAGGTTCTGGCAGCAACGTTCCTCATATATTCGCGCCCCACGCGCGAGCTGCCTCAGTCAGTCCTCTTAAGTTTTCTGGTTTCGTCCGTACGCTTAACTCGTGGTTCGCTCGAACATATGCAGATATCATCTCCCGCAGATCCTACTCTACTAATGTTCAAGCTAAATAAGCTTCACCAGCAGCAATCGACCTCCACTACTAATTCCCTCTCGTCTTCTCCGCAGCCACCGCCGTTCGGCCTTTCGCCCTCTCCCCACCAAGCTGCTCCTCGGTTTGTCTCTAATAGACATGGTCACAGTCTTTCGCTTGCCCAGCCGCCTTCGCAACAATGGCCGATGTTCACCGACAACTCGAATCCCTTTGGACCAACTGCGTTGCTTGGATCTGATCACACACCTTACTCTCAGCCTTCGCCGGGGATACCGGGCTTAGATGTCTCAGGCGACTCATTCGACATACATGCGCCGCAAGGCCGTGTACCGATCACACCAGCATCTTTGGTGCCCCCGTTATCAGCCGTTCAGCCGCCTAGTAGGCCGGATTTCATCCGTGGCTTCGGTTTGGACATTCCTGAAGAGGAGGAAGAACCAGAGGAGGAACCTGATCGCGTAGTTGAAGAAGTCCACGAGGCTGAGCATAACCTTGAGGCGGATCAGGATGATCGTTATAAGGACGATGATGCAGAGTCACTCGAGGACATGAGTTTCGTGACCAACGACGCTGACATCAGCCATAACGGCGAGCACAAAATGCCAACTGAGGACAATACGGACGAAATGGGGATATTCAGACAAAGGGATGGAGTTTCAACAGTGGCACAAAGCCGGCTTCACTCCAGACACGTGTCTAGGTTATCTGGTGCACTCACTCTGGTCTCTGTTGGTGGGTTGGCTGAAGACGAGGAGCTGGAGCGCGCACAGATTGAGAGCGCCAGGCGACCACTTGATCAAGGTTTAGACATGGACGAAGATGCCGCCATTGAAGAATGGACGGGATCGGAGGATCTGCAAATGGACAACGAGAGTTCGGATGATGATGAAGTGCGTTTGTGTTCCCCTTTGCCGTCATGACATTCGGGCTGATTGCATTACAGAGTATCGGTGAATGGTCCAATCCTTCCGATGAAGAGCGCGCGCGTCAGCGACGGCTTGAGCGTCGTACGCGCAAGCGCTCCCTGCACCACGAGATTCAAACACCGAGACGCTTGCCGAACTTTCCCCGGCCACCCGAGAATACCTTTGCCCTCACATTCCGCAGAGACTCGGACGACATCATCTCTAATCCCAGCGAAGAGGAACGCATCCGTGAACAAGCAACAGAATTTCTTCGTGTCGACGGAACGGAATACTATCAGTATCAACCTCAACCTTCTGGTTCTGGCTCTCGTTCGCCGCGCCCACTCCCTCCTCTTCCTCACTCTCGCGCTACGTCAGTTGCTCAGCTCTCTTCCCACGACCCAGCGTACGCTCATTCTCGTGGAGGGTCAGAGCAATCAACGTACCCCCCTGCCCACCAATCTCAACCGTCGTATTCGTCTCGTCGCGATTCGCTCAATCCATTTGCGAAGCCCTTTGTCTTCGGGGCACCCCGAGGTTCTGGCTCCTGGACACCTCAGTCTGCTGATAGTTTGTCTGTGCCACCTCAGCAGTCTACGTCTAATGTATTCGGCCACACGCGGATCCCTTCCTTAGGCAAGCCCTTAAATGTAGCTGCGCCCGAGTTCAAGCCAGGCTCGTTCAGCTTCCGTTTGCCCCCTGGTCTTGTCAAGATACCACTCCCTGCTCCTGAACAACCGAGACCCTTGCCTGAGATCCCCGCTAACACTGTCTCTGGCGCTAGTAGGCAAGGTAGAGAGAAGCGACAACGCGTCGATGAAGCGGCGTCTCCCATCGAGGAAGGGGACAGCATGCAATCGTTCAAGTTCCCCCCTTCGGAGGGCACTGGCAGTATGCGCCGCGCGTCTACCCCGAAAGACGAGAAACAATCAACGATGCTCAATCCGAGTGCTGAACCCTTTACATTTGGTGGTATACCATTCATTCCCCAACAAACGCAGCCTCAGGAAGAACCATTGGCGACCATTGAGAGCGAGAGCAATGTCGACGAATCCCTCCGTGACGATAGCACTGCAAGGGCAGCCAACGGTGCGCCAGAAGTCGAGGATTATGTGCTCCGCTCCGCGTCGAAGCCGAAACGCGCGCCCATACCGTTGGACTTCAAGCATCCTGTTTCCAATAACACGGTACCCGCTGGTCTCTTCAAGGCTCTCAACACCGAAGAGCGCACCCGACGCACAGTTCGATCACGCCTTGGCTCCCGGGAAATCGATTTGGCACGCAAGCCTTCCCTCGATGACATGCAGATGCCTACTATTTCACGGAAAATCTCCCAAAGTCTTCTTGTCAATGGCCCTGGCGGTGCGGACGATCGATCGTCAGTGGATGCAGAAGACTTTGAAGATGACGTCTTCGGTTCAAACCTCGCTCAGCATAAGCGTCGTCGGTCATCTTTGCCGCTCCCTTTGAACAGCGCAGGGTCTATGACATCTGGCGGAATATCAATACCCGCTATGGATGGATCTGGACGTCTCGAAATCCACGAATTGGAACACCGGCTTGAGATGTTGCTCGACGACAAGTTCGCCAGCCTGACCAACGAACTGGCAAACAAATTGATGGATGATCGTGGCCGTCCACTCGATTCATCGGCTGGCGAGCAGATATCGGAGGCAGTCGCTTTGCTCAGAGCTCAACTCAGGGAGTCTGCTATTCGTGGAATGGATGACAGCCGCTTGGACGCCCGGGGAGAATTGGACTTCGATTTGATCAGAAATACCATTCAGCAGGCCCAGAATGAGTCGCTCTCGTTGATTCAGAGGGAGCTTCGGTCTATTGCGAGCAACACGTCTTCTGGAATGGCATCGCAAGAGATATTCCCTCTTATCGAGTCGTTCAGCGTGCGTACAATAAACGCTGTCGTCGAAGCTATCTCAGAGCTTTCTGCAAGACTTGAGACAGTCGAACGTGGAGCACCCGCGAGGGAGCATGATTCCCTTGTCGACAAGATCATGACAGGACTCATTCCATTGCTATCTTCCCCGCGCACAGACCCAGTGGACTATGAACTCCTCACTCACCAACTCAGTCAAGCTGTTAAGCCGCACATTTCGCAACTCATCGATCTTGCTTCCGACAAACGTGAAACTGCAGGACTGATTGTGGACCGGATTGTCCCCCTTCTCCCTGGTAGCCAAGGCATCGACACTGACGCTATCACACTCCAATTAACAACCGAGATCCGCCGTGCCATTGCTCCTATTGACGCTTTCGAAATTAAAGAACAAGTAGCGGATCTGGTGGTTGAACGACTGGACTCTCGCCTCGCCGTCCGGGACAAGGCTCTGAGCATCGACGCATTTGGTGCAAAGGTGACGGAAAGCGTTTCAGGTTTACTCGAACCGTTGAACGACTTAGCCACGAAATTGGTCAAGCTCGACGATGAACAAAACTCAATGACCAGTGGGCAGACCGAGCTCACCGCCTGGAGCAAGACGATTACCGAACGATTGACTTCTCTGGCTAATCAACTGAGGGCGACGGTTGAGGTATTCAATGGAGTAGAAAAGGCTCGCGCCGAGCTCATTGACACGGACAACAACCACGTTAATGAAGCCATGAAGATCATAAAGTCATCCCTCGATGCCGTCCAAACTGACATGGGTATGAGCGAGGCGAGAGATCGCTTGTCGTTGGCGTCACTCAACGAGACCAAGGAAATTGCGGAAGCCCTGTCTACTTTCGTCCGCGCTGGGCACGAAGACCTAATGAAGCATCTCACGCGCGTCGAAGAGAAAGTTGAGCGTGGTGACGATGTTGACGAGTTAAAGCAGGAGAATACGGAGCTTCAAATACAGCTTGCAAAGGCTCGCAGCTCGCATGGCCAAGTACGAGTGGAGAAAGAACTGCTTAGCGAGAAACTAAAGCAGCAAGAGGTCGAATGCCAACGGCTGCAGGCGAAGCTCGCGGAAGTTGAAGAGAATGCTGCTGCCGCATCCGCAGAAGTGTCTCCCGTACAAGCGAGGAACAAGGAGCTCGAAGAAGCCCTAGGACAAGCCTTGTCTCGCTTACAGGCATCCGACGTTGCCTCGCAAACGTACCAAGAACAGATTACGCGACTGGAGGAAAACAACAAGGAATTGGAATCAGAGAAACAATCACTGAAGACCAAGGTAAGGTTTACTGCGACACGGAGATCGATATAGTTTGCTCAAGAATTATTAGAGCGAATCCTTGGACGTCCAACTCACTCTCTCCAAACGCGATAAAGATGCTGTCGAGCACTCTTTACTTGTCATCCAGCAGCAGAACGACTACCTGACCTCTCAACAGGACCATTGGGACGCGCTCAAAGCTACTTCCGCACAACTTGACGTACTCACAAAACTTGTTAGCCAAGGCGACCAAGAAGAGCTCAAAGAGTTGCGACAAGTTCGCGAACGCAGCAAGATTCTGGAATCCGAACACACCTCGCTCCTAAAACGCTTCAGGGATCAGGAGAACAAAGCTACTAATACGGAGAAAGCCAACAATCAGCTACGTCAAAGCCTCGCTCAGAACCAGCAGCGGGCTCTCGAATGGGAAAGGCGTGCTAAAGAGTACGAAGGACTGTTAGAATTGACTCGCACCCAATTGGAACAGTCTGAGCAAACCCATTCGCAACTTGAGGCTGATTACTCCCTGGCAAAACTCCAACTTGACGAGCGTGAGGCCGACGACCGTCTAGCGAAGGTATGTTTTCTTCGTCAATTATATATCCCCTCCGAATCTCACAAATATGTAGGACCGGGAGAACAAGCTGAACGAGCAAATTGCTTCTCTTGAATCCAAGGCAGCTAGGCTTCAGGGCGAACTCGACAAGGCGAAACGATTAGCAATTCCGCCGTCAACCCCCCTACGTAAACTGACGAACGGCTCTCACGTCCCTCCTCGTCCCGATTCCCGCTCCAGCACCGTGTATGGCGAAAATCGGGCTATTACACCCAACGTACGGACTACCTCTCAAGCTCGAAGCATTGGCAGCGATACGCCGCCTAACCAAAAAAGCGTCTGGGATTCGATGCACGCTCCCGCAACCTATAACGGCTACAATACCGGTATCTACTCTCCCGTCCCTAGTCGTTACCCTGCGATCGGAAACGGGACTCCAAGAAGTAGACCAAATCAAACCAGCCGGCTATCCCGTGCATCAGTGGCTTCACCAACGCCCAGCATCGTTTCCCAAACCCCCACCCTGGGCGAAGACGGATGGTATAGTTAATTACAAGGCTTCCGCCCTTCACACACTCCTTTTGTCTGTTAACTCACCTATATGCATCTTCAGTCTCCTACGTTATATATCTCTAGTTGTTGCAATTTACGCTCGTCCTCCTTTTCAATTTGTTCGTTTATATACACATATATACCCCGTCCGTCCGCACCTTCAAACATTGGCACTTCGAGTGCCATCGCTGTCTTACCATCTGTACACGCATATTTCTGTCCACCATTATTCATTACACAGGGAGGTTTCGGATTTCGGATTACTGCAATTACCATAATTCTACAATTAGTCGGCCATTGTAAGGAGAATGAGAGGTGAAGATGCGGATGTAACACCGGCTACGTAAGTGGTAAAGGGCCGCGCCTGCGACCGTGTTCATGTCTTAGGCTTTGGTGTTGGCCATATCCATTCTTGAATCTTCGCAACGTCCTGAGGGTCCGAGGGAAGACTGCAGGTCGCTAAGTAAACACCGCGAAACAAGTTATCAAACCGAACACGAGGAAAACTCACTCGGGTATCCACCTCCCGTTCTGCAGCTTAAAGAACCTCGGAACGTGTTTGACACCCTTCTCCTCCCTCTTCCGCCTCTCCTCCCTTTGCGCGTCCTCTACCGCCGACTTGGCCGTGGTCGCCGCCTCCATGTCCTTCAGTGCGATCGCTGTCGTCAGGTCTTTCCATAATCTACGCGACTCGTTGGGCTCTTGCTCTTCTTCAGGCGCAACCCACTTCGGGCATATGTGCTGGCCGTCTTTGACAGCGTCGAATAAGACGCGTTTCTGTCCCGTCTGTAGAGAGGGTGACGGTTGTGAAGAACTACGCGCGCCGAGAAGAGGCGAGGAAGGGAAGGGGATCATACATACCTTCGCATCTTTAAAATCCATTATATGGCTCCATCGCCCGGATATCTCACCGACCTCGCTTGACTTGCGTCTGATGCGGCCTGATATGGCATTATATGTCCCCGAGAAAAATCCCTGTTTGGATCGCGACCGCACGTTGACATGATATGAGGGAGCGTTAATAGCCAGCACAAGCGTAGACTGTCAGTCAATGGCCTTGCATTCGGGCACGCGGCCCAAAAATATTTACGAACGCACCTTCGTCTTGAACTCTAAATCACAGTACATTCCATGCTTCTCGTTCTTGGCGATGCAAGTGTCCCCCAGTTCCAAGACCATTTTGCCAAACAGAATCCCGCGAGCGTACATGTTTGGCATCGTGATAATGTACTCTATAAGGGGGAGAGTGTCGTGGAGGATGACGATAACGAGTGAGCTCAGCCCGGGACGGATCATGCAACGGAATGGAGCAACGTACCGCCATCATCCTTCGCACCCAGCAGTGTCACCCTATTCTCGCCCTCCATCGTCGTCGATACACTGTTTCCCAAGAACTTCGACTTGGGCTTGAGCTCGCCGATGATCGTCACTCCGTTCGCAGGCGATGTATAGAAGAACGCCGAGATCGGTGGATGATGGGAGACCTGCTCCGCTATGTAGAACCCCTGCGTCCCGTCTTCGTAATCGTATCTACATCTAAAGAATTCGCCCAGTATGGGGTTATATCTGCGCAGCGAAGTTAGTCATGGTCCCGGTGGAATCGCCGCAGGCAACCGCGCCGCCAGCGCAAACGGGTATCGTGACGCGAGCTGACTCACGGTTTCTTTACGCCCTTAGGCTTGATGTGCCATCCAGCAAGGTAGTACTGCAGCACACGGATGAAACGCTCCTCAGGGTCGTTGCAGTGTTCCGCTCTACGAGGCCGGTGATAGTTCGTAAGCATTCGCGTCAAATGGCATCGAAGCAAGCCCGAAAAGCCGGGCGAAGAAACGCGCCCCGATGAGAGCGTAGGGGTCGGTGCCGCAAGTCAGCGAGTGCGTGTTCGTGTTGCCCAGCGGTGGAAACAAGAGGGGGGGAAAGAATTTCGGTAACATATCGGTCACTTGTCAGAGGGCAGGCCGAGGAGCTACGTACCCAAATATGAGATCAGGGTGCGACATGAAGTCTGTGATGCGCTCGAGCATGCTGCGGGGCTCCAAGACGAACGTCGGGAACGTTACCCGCGAAAGATCCATGCCTACGCTAAACCAGTGTCAGAATACAGCACCCAGCGCTGGTCAGACACTCACCGTAGCTGCGAGATCAACGAAGTGATGATGGAGCCCTCATTTTCGTCTCTGTTGTAGCCATCGTCGTCAGAATCGCAGGAATAGGACCACATTTTGGGGGCGTCGTTCAGCAAGCGATTCAGCAGACAAAGACAGGAGAAACGAACAGGATGGAGGTGTCGTCTGGTTCTGTATCAACTGGTGCCGAGTCGTCCTCAGTGTATCCGCGTGCCTTGGCTCGGATATGAGAACCGGCCTGGCTGAAAAGACCCATCATTGCAGGCAAAGGGCGTGAAGCAAATCGATGGATGTGGTTGCTGGAGAAGGAACACAGGGGCAGCGGCAACGATTATTTACTGTACCTAGCTTCGCGCCATGAGTGAGCCAGCAGGAGCACAGCCCCAATCACTCAACAGCATCACAGGGGCTATATTTAGTTTCGGTAATAACATACACTGATGTCTGGAATAATCAAGGTTAACCCTACAGCTGCTGCCTCGGGCGGGACTCGTTTCTTGAACTGCGGAATTGTTTGTGATGTAGGAATGGTTGAGTCCTGTCAATATCATTGACAATGTCGGTGCACTCTGACAAACGGATTATTCTTACCGTCGAGAAATGGAATAGTTTACTCATGATATCCAATACATAGTTATAGCCAATAGTCTTCGCCATTGAAGAGTCAGTATAGATGTACGCGCTGACATCAAAGAAATGCAGTAGCTCGTCTGAACCAGAATACTTTATAATTTCGGTTTTTGCGATCTTGACCAAGGGCGTGTACAGATAGAAAAAGGGACCAGATGGTGCAGAATGAGTTAATGGCCCAATGGGTAGGGATTTCCTTTCAGGTTGTCGATGAGAAGCCCATGATTCGAAGTTCATAAGCGAAGGTGGCCACGGGGCGCCCCTTCCTTCTCTCGGAGTCGACAACCATCGGGTCCCCCTCCATCTTCGCGGTAAGTCTCCCGCTTTGTCCTCCGACATTCGTACCTGATTCCACTTCACGTTGACATTCTCATTCTCCTCCTCCCTCTCCACTCCCTCTTATTCTCAGAGCGAACTCGCCCCGCCTGCTCCTTAACCAGCATCGGCATCATGTTCGTGTCGGCGTTGTGTTGCGGCACACGACTTTGCGCTGCTGCTTCGTGTTTCATGGTACGTCTCTCGCGTTGGGCCTCTCGGTCTCGTTCCCAGGCGCTGTCCAGCTCTATCGTCGGCATGAGCACGATCCCACAAGCACTAATTCGAGCTCGAGCTCGTTCTCGTCACGGTACGTCTCTCTCTTTCTCCTCCGGCATTCGCGCTTCGTACGGCTGTGGATAAATGTATGGGCGGGTGAGGCATTCTTCGTTTTGTTTCGTTTCGTTTCGCTTCGTTCGGCGTTCGCATCGCCACACTCGAAAGTCGAGTTAACGACGATGGTGCCTAAGGTAAGTTGTCATCGCGCCGACGCCTCGTGTAGAGACGACCGGGGAGAATGCGCGGGGAAAGGGAAGGAAAGATTGGCGGTGACAACGGAGCAAGGGGTAACTTGGAAAGAAACCAATCGTGCAACCTTTAGATGGAAGAAAGAAGTCAGCTGCAAACGACATCAACGCGGGAATGAGAAATATATGATATTGTGCTATCTTGATTTAGGCTGGGGGTAAGGTAGTATTAACATACACACTGATAAAATGGTGGCTAAAGTTAATCAGATAATGACATTGGGTGATCCTACTTCAGTGCGCTCGGATGTGGAACTGGGCATACTGGAGAATTGGGTGCCATTGTCATTGGTCGTTGTAGTAGCTGTCTCTGCTGTTGGTCCTTGGATTTTTCGATGTACTGTGGGAGTGCGGTGAGGAGTTGGTTGATATTCGCGGTCTTTTGAGAATGTTAGTTCACATTCTCGGCAATAGGGAAGGATAGCCTTACCGTCGGTAAAAGAAAGACTTTGCTTACTAGGTTGAACAGGGAGGTATATTTGCTACGTTTGGCAAGTTGCTCTGTTGCATTTGAGTGTTGGTGAGAGTGTGTGGCTCACCAACAAAGAGCAATATGTATGTACATACCTGTACCTTCTGTTTCCCAGAAATCCTTGTACTTGCCAGCAGAGTTCTGATCAAAGGCGTGGACAAAAAAGAAGAACGACCATGTCGAAAGGATCCAGTGGACAGGATGGGCGGCAATATGGGTAAGGCTCTTCAGGGGGATGTCGACGAGAGGAACCTCGATTTCGACAAGGAGATATAGGCTATACGTTGAGAAAGCTATCGGAGATCAGGATTCGGGAGATCAACAAGAGGAGAAGATCTACCTAGATTTCCAAGCAGGATGGCGAAGGAGGTGTTGTGTGCCCAGTATACATGCGAGCGGTGATCAATAACGGCTGCCCAAGCAAGGATTTCCAGGGTCGCCATTGGGACGTAGCATAGAAGAATATTGACGATGGCCGCCATAAGGAAGAATATGAGATTGCCCGCGTAGAAGTATTTCTGCGCGAGTACAAATAAAAGTTGGCAGAAAAGGGAGGCGAGGATGCAAACTATGTTGATAGACATGGTGGTGTACAATTGAGAATATATTATAGGGGTACATAGTATTCGGAGTCGGCTCGGAGTCGATGGTCCTCGAGCTACTGGCTCTCAAGATCTGCTCCAAGTCTCGCATTGAAATTTGAACGTTTGAACAACGATGTCGGACTCAGTATCTTTCAAATCTTTAACCATCCCTGCCGTGGCGAAACATACTGCGACGATCATATTTATTCATGTAAGCGCACCCGCTTTACCATCGCAAGAACCCTCCGAACCTCATCAAGGGCCTCGGTGACACTGGCTTTGGCTGGGAGGGAGTTGCCAACAATGCCAACACGGATCCGGCTCTTCAGCACATAAAATGGATTCTGCCACATGCGTGAGTACGATGGTGCCCTCCACCGTGGCGACGTACTTTTCAAATCAAACGACCTAGCCCACTAAGACCTGTCACGGCGAACGATGGCGCAGTCATGCCGGGTTGGTATGTACTATCGTTGGACTGCGAGACGATCTTCTTGATCCAACCAGGTTCGATATCAAAGCCTTCCGGGCTGGATTTAGCCAGGATGAAGACGAGAAGGGGATGTTGGAGACCGTTGGGTTGATCCAAGGCCTCATTCAAGCGGAAGTCGACGCTGGCCTCCATCCCAGTAGAATCGTCCTCGGCGGGTTCAGCCAAGGCGCAGCGATGACCTTGCTTACTGGGTTGACTACGCCAACGAAGCTAGCTGGCCTGGTCGCCTAAGCGGTCGGCTTCCGCTGAAGGATAAGATCAAATCGGTGAGTACGTGCTATTGACCGTGTCTCCTCTTAAAAGTTGATGCAGGGTAGATGATATCTCCGAGTCACGCGACGTCTGTGCCGATTTTCTGGGGGCATGGTGAGGCGGATCCGTTGGTTGCTTTTGAATGGGGCTCCGCGTCCAAGGATTTCCTCATTGCGGAAGTCGGCATCCTTCCAGCGGTGTCGAAAGAAGACCCTACAGGTCTTAACTTCAATAGCTACCCTCGTCTAGTGCATTCGGCCAGTACAGAAGAGTTGAGTGATGTCAAGGCATGGCTCAAGAAGATTATTTCTAGTAATTGAAGCGTATCGCTGACTAGAGCTTCCGACTTCGTTGTGCTTCTGCCAACTTCGCGTTGAGCTTGTGAAATGCAGATGGGAAGTATCGTCTGTCTTCAAACCTTGATCTCCTGTGAGCAAATTTGTTTACCAGCCTTCTTGGCCAAGCGGTAAGGCGTTGCACTTGTATAACACAAGGTTATGCAAAGATCACTCGTTCGAATCGGGTAGGAGGCATGTTGACAGTGTTTTTTGTCTTTTTGGGCCCATCGGCATCCGCTCAACCCTTGGCGCAGGCGTACTGATCTGTGCCGCCGGTCAAAGCATACTTCATGTCAGCAATAAAGGTACTCCCGATGGCTAAGTATATGCTAACTGGCTCCGTCAACCAGGATGTGGTGTTCAGATGTGTTGCCTTCGCCAGCCCGCAATACTGGGTAGGTGGTGTCTGGGCTGTTGGAAATCATGAATGCTTCACTGCCCGCCCGTATACCCTTCAGCTAACGTGTTGGTACCTCATCTCGGCATCGGATCATGGCCTTGAATAATTAGCATTCATCACTGATTATAGCCTCATTATCGACACCTCTACGCCGATTGTACGGGCCATCATATTTTTTTACTCTTAAATACATCGAGTCGCACTGTCGGTCAGTAACGCAGTTATGTCTCAACTCGCGGACTTTGCAACGGTTGCCTTTGATGACCGTCAGCCACTCTTTTTTTCTTTTTTTTTTTTTCGCGAAAAGTACATTTATTGTGATGCCCATTGGTTCTACGCAGAGCATTTTGTTGTTCAGTCATCACTCGTAGGACTCTGGATGCGGGATAGTATTGAATAAGAATATACAAGAGCCTGTTGCCCGCTGTCGCCTGCCTCCGACAGTTCTTTGCTGTGTATATGTTGACTTCGTCCGTGACTTTTCGTTGGCATTGAGTGAGTCTGATTGTTAGGCTCTGGGCGCCGCGTCGGTCACTACGAACCTCTTCACGTGGCACGTTTCTAAGAATGTTGACGCCGAAGTTACCTTCGAAATTCCCCTGAGCCTGCAACGCAGCAATCAGACAGTCCTTTGCGGAGGGTTTCACGGAATGGCCACCCCCTTCTAGAACAACGGTCCCCCGCTTGATTGCATCTCGTCTCGCTATGCTCGGATGTATTAATGGCGAAGTGTGATCTCGTTGGAGCGCATGGACTCTCGCTCGCCTGATCACAAGGACTCGGCCTAATGTGATAAGGCTTGGAGTGCTGGTATGAATCCTCTCTTTCCCTCCGATTCCGTGACTATGGTCTTCCTTCTCGTAATTTTAGGATTGGCCTCGATCGCCGCCGCCACGCCTCTCAATGTGACAGTAGACGATACGTTTGGGGCTTATCCTCGCGTCGGGGCCAATATCACGTATAGCGATGGATGGTTTTCGGAAGGTTTCAGCAACTGCCCTCAATGTCGTCCGCCGTTCAGGCAGGCAATGAATGGTGAGTCGTATATTTGGATTTTTGCGATCGCACACTTACACAGCAGTCCAGCGTCGTGGACTGTGTCCTCTTACTTCCGCGAACAGCAAGGTGACCAGCCGAAAACTGCAACGTTAAAATTCAACGGTGCGCGCACTTCTGGCTACGTCTCAATCACTCCTCTAAGAGCATTTTCTAGGTACTGCGGTGTATGTGAATTGCATAGTGGGGCCTAGTACTGTCACAGGCGTAATGTGAGTCTTGTCTTCCTAATTGAAATAAAGCTCATGGTGGCCGATGTTAACAGAGGCAATGTCGACATCACATTCTCAGTCGATGGCCTTGTTGGCCTTAATTATGCGGAACCTGCACCTCAGCAATACATCTATCGCACTAATGTTTTCGCGAAGACAGACCTTTCCCCAGGAGAGCACACCTTGGTCATCCAAAATGGTAGAGGAAACGGGGAATACGATCAAGTCATGATGTTTCTTGATTCCATCATATATACGTACGTCATGCTTCCACCACGTCTGACTCTTTGTTTCATGATTTGTGTTTCATCTATAGGACAGACGATGCAGTGCTATCGCAGACTCCCTCGAATTCCCCGCCACCGTCTGATCAATCAAGCCAGCCGCAGCCAGCGGGAACCTCTAATGGAGTAGCGCAGCATGTAGTCATCGTCGCTGCCATCTGCGCTGCTCTGGGTGGCTTTATCCTTGGAGGCCTTGTACTTCACTTCTTCAAAAGAGTTCGACGTTCACGAGCTTCTATAACCTCCCCAAGGCCTTTCGATGCGTTCAAACCGGGCCCCTGGCAAGACATGCCGTCACCGATCCCCGCTTCAATATCCACTATCCCCGTTGTTACTGCCTGTTCAGCCGCTACAGTCAGCCCGCCGTCGTCGTCAGCGGCTCCGCGGAGTGCAAATACTGACGTTGAACTAGTAGCGAGACAGACGAGTTCGCGCAGAAGTTCGACGGATTTCTCAGGTCAGAGCGTGTTGATTGTTGGACCCGCACCGCCAGCATATTCTAATTGATGATGGAATCTTGGTTTATCTTTATCTACTTATTTATCTCACCCCGTATTGCCACTGATCTCTGTTGATGTTGTTCTCAATTTACTCATCTCCAACACATCTTATTTGAGGCGCCCTGTCTACCTTACTTGGAAGTTGTGTCCCCTTCGTGGAGTTCGGCCAAATGCTCTGCAGGTGTGTCATCGTGACTGAGCTCGACGTTGTCACCGTCGTTGCCTCACTCAAACTCGAGTTGTACTTTGCCTCCAATTTGCCTTCTCTTTCGCATCATGGATGTACTTATAGCTCGTCACGCGTCTTGTTCATGCATCACGAGCCCCGCCGAGAAAGGTTGTGTGTTGCACACTTGCGCACTCTTCTGTCGTTTTCCGGTTCGTTTTGTCGATGTTTGTCGCTGCAATTCCCACATAACTGCAGCCATGTTAAGCATCAGCCGGGAGTCGAGGAGGCGACTCAACGCCAGCACTGCAGATGGGACGGCTGGTCGTCGAGAACAGGGCTTTACAGTAAGAAGAATCTTGCAGCACACGCTTCACAACACAAATCATGGTGCCCCAATCGACCCAGCATCTTGGCTACTTCGAGCAAGTTGGGTCGTAACGGTAGCAGCAACGAACCCGATTCAAACCGCGCACATCGTGGAACGCCGTTTTCTGGACAGACAGCAGTGAGCAAGACGACGCTTGTCTTTCGGTGACACTGCGATGGTCGCAACCGCCGAATGGCGGTATCGTGCCCTCTAGCTCTTCTAACTGGACAAGCTCTGCTACCTAGCAATTATAGTCAACAAGTTGCGGGCCCCTCTCTCTAGGTTCTGCGTTACCTATATCGCCTTTGGTGATTCCCTCTTCTCTGGCCTCCCTACGCTTGCGGTTCTTCGAAAAGCAATAAGGACTAGACTCTGGCGGCATACGGGGTTTTCAATGGACGGTCTAAATTTAGCTGGCGATCGCGGCTGCTAGCCATTCATAAATGGCCGCTTTGAATAGCTCATAACCTACCTTATTTCTTCTCCTTACCCTACCTTACACTCTTTATCTATTCTTTCCTCACAGACTACCCGGAATGTCTTCTGAGCGATCCCTGGACGACTCGCTCATTGATTCATGGTACTGGAACACCATTGTCCCACCACCAGTCTATTTCGAGGATTATACCGTTCTCAAACGTCTCCACCAAACGCCAAATAGCAAAATCTTCCTCGTCGCCGAAACGGAGACCGATGATCGCTATATTTTGAAAGTTGTTGACAAGGCGGCTTGCTCAGAAACTCAATTATCTCGAGCACTCGACGAACAATGGATCCTCGGAAGAGTGTGTGCCAATGTTCAATTCACCAGTTTGGTTCGCACCTGGCATGACCGGAAACACTTCTATTTCATACTGGTGAGTATGTAGGTCGCCTGCCGTGCTCAGCTCTGACCTGATCTTTATCGACCGGTATAGGTTTACTATCCCAGAACGCTTGCCGACACGATTTGCGGACCCGCCTTTGACGTTTGTCGCCCTCGTGTTTATGCTATTGGAATAGTAAGCAGTCATCTCATACAGACCTCCTGGGCCACCTGTTAAGACTATGACTGCTATTTGCTAGTTTTCCGCTCTCCAAGTCCTTCACGAGCATCATGTTATACATCGCGATCTTACTTCATTCAATGTATTTCTACGTGAAGACGGTCAAGTCGTCCTTGGTGGTCTAGCACGCTGCAGGATCTTCAGCAAAGACTCCAAGGGAGACGAGCCGGCCGAAGGTTCCTTTTTTACGGTAGACGAGGAACCGCTCTCCGCCTCTGACATGGTGGAATACATGTCCCCCGAGCGACTTGCTGGAGAGGCTTACTCTTTTGAAGCTGACCTATGGAGTGTTGGCGTGATTCTTTATAGGATGGTGGTAGGACAAGTGAGCGACTCCGATGATGTGCATCTGTAAGAAACTAAACTGCTTATTTTAGCTCCCATTTAGAGGCAACACGATCGACGAAGTGAGAAGGAGCATCTCAGAAGACGAACTTGTCTTCCCCGAAGAAAAAGACATCGACTGGGCTACAGAGGATTTTATCCGTCGTCTCCTCTGCCCTGACATTTCGCAACGCATGACAGAGATCAATACGATCAAATGGCACCCATATTTCAGGTTCACGTGTGTTAATTTGGTTTCCTGTGTGACTTGTTGCTGAAGCTGAGTTCGTTAGAGATTGGGACTCCATCGCAAAACGAAAAACAATCAGTCCATGGAGGCCATGGGTGTCATCGTACCCTGTCCTACGCCACCCTCGATCCTTTATTGAGATCACCCCCGGCGATCCATACGACGAGGACGAGGACCCATATCCTGACTTTACCTGCGACAATACCGGCCCACTTCATCCAAGCACCGAGTCGTTGTACCCGGAGGCTTACCGCAACATGCCATCGACTTTCTATGGACCCCTATGCGCATCTCCTCGCAGTATCTCCAGCGCTGGTTTAAGTGCCTTTACTTCTCAGAGAATGGTAGAGTATTAATAGGGACCTCGGACTTTGCTCAGTACTCGGCACCATCGTACATACATTCTCTATTCACATCCGATCTTTACTACAACTGTCATTTCTACAGTCACAAACATTTTTCCCCTTTGAACTCTGATCCACGCTCTTGTCTTACTATAAGTTGCGTGGCTGCCAGTATGGCGCGAGTGACTGGAGGACACCCGATCCGAACACACCCCTCGGGTTTCCTAATATAGTAATAATGTTAGATCAGACGCTCGCAGAATCCCACCCCCTTTGGGCCTCCGGGCGCGAGGTTGGATCTCAATTCACCCCCTCGACCGAAAGAAAAATACTTATAGCATAGAAAAATGTTGTGGCCGGCCGTGAAGTGATGAGCTTTCACACCCCTCGGTGGCCTAATTGGGAGGTCTGAAATCACCTCCAGATTTCCTCATAAGGCAATTTTTAATTCACCCCTTTTGACCAAAATCCGGGTACTTTCGGATCTAACATTTACAGGGATAATCGGAGGTCCTGTGACCGGTGACTTGCCGGTGACGTGTAATCATGTGACCGTATTTATTGCAAAGCGCGTTTGACTCGTTCTACCTTTCAGTCTAACTCCTTGCCAATTGCCATCATGCCCGCTGAAAGAGCGGGATACACTGTAACAATGTTCCTGGTCGATTTGTCCCCTTCAATGGGGACGACCAGGAATGTCGAACTTCCTCCAGACGCCAATGGAGACCAGCACATGGCCCAAATTACGAACCTAGAATACGGACTCCAGTTCGTCAAGCTGAAGATTCAAGAAATGGTGAGTGAATCCGCCTAGAAAGTAAGCTATACACGGACTTAACTGCGAGATAAGATATACAATGGTCGAAAGACAGACCAATGTGGGGGTCATCGTATTTGGGTCAGAAGGTATGTATACTTGCCTAATCTATCCTGGACAGCTTTTCATGCCGTGATCAGAGACCGACAATATCGTTAACGAGAAGAACGGAGGGTATGAACATGTCTCCGAATACATACCGATCGGGCAGCCTAATGCTGGTACGCTTGCCAAACTTGATGCGCTTGAGCCATCGTCAATCGCTGGAGACCGTGAGCGTTGCCTAGTTGAGAAGCAGAACGTCCCACTGAGGCATATCTCTAGCTATTGACGCGCTTGTTGTGGCCGTGGAGACTCAGAACACGTACCTCGCATCCAAGAAGACATGGACCAGGAAAGTAGTTCTCGTTAACGGACGGCGAATCCCCTATGGAGACGGAGGACTGGGAGGCCATCGTTCAGAAGATGGACACTCTGGATGTCTGGCTCACCGTTGTGTATGTATATCATGATCCTGGCCGCTGCTCTGTTTCACACCTGCTATCAGGGGCGTCGACTTCGACGATGACGAGCTGCCGTTCTACGAAGAGAATAAATCGAGCATCAAGAAGGCCAACGAGGAATTCCTGACCCAATTTGCGTCTTCCTTGCGAACGGGGATTATTGGGACTTGTGCGCTTGCGCTGCGAGAAACCACAAAGCCCGATATCAAGCAAACTAAATCTACGTTGATGGGCACTGTCCTCCGCTTAGGCGATACAGATACTCGACCCGAGGAAGCTTTCGAGATCAACGTGAAGAATAGCAAATGCACAGCCATAGCGCGTGCGAAGAGCTGGAAGAAATTCGCGATGCGGCCAATGGATGATGAGGACGGCATGGATGAAGAAGACAGGCAAGCTATCTACGCGGAACTGAAAATGAGGTCAGAGTATCACCTGGATCCAAATATTGGGGAGGACGAGGACGGTGTAAAGATGGAGGTTGACGAAGAGGACAAGAAGAAGGCTTTGGAAGTCGTAGAGAAAGAGCAATTGATCCGAGGCTTCAAGTATGGCTCGACTTATGCCCCGTGTCCCGACGGTCAATTCCCGAAATTACCTACCAGGAAGGGTATAGACATCTGCGGATTCTTCAGAGCGAAGAACGTGAGTAGTGCCTTCCGAGTATGGTCCTTGCTAAGGGAATTTCCCCCAATTTATAGTTCCGTCGAGAACTTTCCATGGGTGAAATTCAGTATATCTGGGCTGACCCGGGCCAGCCACAACAGCAGGTCGCATTGTCCTCGATTGTCCAAGCGATGATTCAGAAAGGTTACATGGCTATCGCCCGATGGGTCACTAAAGACGGCATGGACCCTAAGATGGGTGTTCTTTCACCGGTTATGTTCGATAAAGTGGAGTGTTTCTTGTGGGCCCAGATGCCCTTCGCCGACGATGTCCGGAAGTATACGTTCGCCTCTTTGGATAGGTTGATTAACAAAAGAGGCGAGCTGATTACGGAGCATCCGTATATACCGACGAAAGAGCAGCAAGCGGCCATGGATAAACTTGTGGACGCGATGGACTTGATGGAGGCTGGCGACAAGGATGAAGACGGGTAATGATTCCCATTCGCAAATCCTCTCAACTATGTTTACCCATTCACCGTGTTTTTTTCAATTTATAGCAACAGACAGCCATGGTTCGACACAAGGCTGTCATATAACCCAGCAGTCCATCGGGTTAAACAAGCCATGTTTCACTGTGCGGTAGTCACCGACATCGCAACCAATCCTCTTCCCCCGCCTCATCCTGAGCTGCTCAAATATTTCGACCCGCCGAAGAGGGTGTTAAAGCATGCGAAGGGCGCGATAGAAGAATGCCAGGCTGCGTTCAAAGTTAGACAAGGTGCGCGAACTACATCCTAAGATGCGTAGTACGTATTCTCACGCCATTCTATGATTAGTTCCCAAGCGGGTGGCGAAGCAGCGGAAGGACGGCCACGTTCATGCAAGATACGACGAAGACGAGATGCTCCTCCTCGACAAGAAACCAACTACGAAAACCCAAGGGGCTACGCAATCCCCAACGCGGACTCGAAGTGCTCAATCATCGCCTAAGGGTAAGGCGAAGGCGACAAACCCACCAGAAAGCGAAACGGAAGACGACGAGTCGGATAGTGAAATGCTGCTCGACCGCGCCACTCCGTCAAAAGCCGAACCGCCTGCGTCCAAGAAGCCGCCATCCAATCACCCATTGCCCACTCCCGCCCGATCGCTTTCCTCCCGATCCTGGTCGGGCTCCAGGTCGCATTATTGGCGCTGCATTCCCGTTGAAGGATTTCCGGCAGAATTTGAAGAGCGGAGATCTGGTTACCAAAGCCGTCGAAGACTTGGGTGACGTGATCATGGAGATCGTTGTCAAGCCGTTTGCTATGCGGAGGAAGGCAGAGCTTTTGGAATGCATGGAGGCTCTAAGGGAGACGTGCTTGAAGGTCAGCCACATCCCGTATTAATGACCAAAACATAGCATGTTAAAGCATGATTACTTGTAAATATATAGGAAGATGAGATAGACGCTTGGAATAGGTAGGTTGTGGCTCTGTCATGTTGCTTGGTCTGGGGCTCATCGGCGTTGTCCAGTTTCCTGAAGGGCCTCAAAACAGTCTGCGCATCCTCGCCAGGAAATTCTACCTTCTGGTCGGCGGTGCAAAAACATAACGAGACGCTCAACCTCATCACCAAAGCAGAAGCGAGGAAGCATGGTGGCTTTTCACTGATATCAGCGTCTGAAGCTGAGGAGGTCCGTCATCTCTTTCACCGCCTCGTTGCTATGAATTGACTTTCTCCTCAGTTTTTCTCGTAATCTTCAATAGCTAGGCATGTCTACTAGATTAATGGACGCAGATTTCATACATACCGCGCATCGCTGGGATTAATAACCTCCGCACCGTTCGTTGTTTACACACCGTTTCACATTTCGAGTAGCCCGGCGGCTCAGTCCCGTTGGCAAAGAGGGGCTGAGAGGGGCATAAAGGGGGATCATGTGACTTTGTACATACTTGCTTGCCGCAGCGCTGACCAACATTTGTTTGTTTGCGGGCGAGAAATTCCCACCCTCATCGCCTTGCGCACCATCTGAAGTGTGACTTTTTATTATCGGAAAGCACAAGTCCCGCCTCGCGTCCCGACCAGGGCAGTGTTTGCCCGTGATCCAATGCTCGCGAACAATCCTCCTCAGAATGGCGCTCTCAACATGAACATGGCCGGGCAGCAGCAGCGGCCCTTGCAACAGCCAATGAACGCTGACCTGCAGTCCCTAATGATTGTATGTTTTTGCTCTAATATCACCGCAATACTGCTCTCATCCCGAACCCGTTTCAGCGCGCCAACTTCTTGCGCAAGAATCCTACGGAACAGAAGAATCCCAATGAACTGGAGAACCTTATGAAGTATATTCAGGCCCTCAGCCAAAGTGCGTCTCAGTCTTATCGTTTCGGTCCGTATTCACAGTGGTTTGCAGGTCGGCAGCACCAGCAAATGGCCAATGGTCAACAAATGTCGAATGGGCATGCGACTGCTCTTCTCAATGGCAACGCAGCTTCAAATCCCCCTTCGCTCACTTCAGGCCCAATTCCCAATTCGCCGCTGCCACCTACTTCTCAAACACCAATATCCTTCACGAACGACCAAATCAATGCACTACGGGCCCAAATCCACGCTTTCAAGCTCATTTCTAGAGGACTTCCTGTCCCAGACAACGTTCAGCAAGCTATACGCGTTCCGAATACAGCAGTGCCAGAACTGGAGAAGCTGCTTCAAGGGCCCGATGTGTCGTCGCGAATTGTAGACAACGCAGTCAAGACTGCGAAGGGAGAGCCTGCACCCGAGCTGGCGATAGCAATCAAAGCTGAAGAGCAGGACCCTTCGATTAACCCGGCGGACTTGCCAAAAGGCCCCTTCCTTGAGGACGACGTCAACTCTGGGATCTACCCTTACAATGCCTACCGCCATCCCCTCACACACCTTAAGCGTCCTGCTGAGAACGATCCCAAGCTCTTCAACACTCGTCTCCAGCGACTTCTTATCCCGACGTTAATGCCCCCAGGTCTGGATGCCCACCAAATCATCGACGAACGGGAACATTTCATAGAAGCCCGCATCCAGCAGCGAATCAAAGAGCTTGAAGTCCTGCCTTCTACCATTGGGGACGCAGGTTTTGATGGTGTTGAGGGCATGGATGGTCTCAAATCCGAAAAGGAAAATGAGGACAACGAGAGCTTCGCTCTTATGCCATATAACACTCACGGAAAGCTACGTGCTGTCATTGAACTCAAATCCCTCCGACTCCTCGAGAAGCAGCGCGCACTTAGACAGTCAGTTGCTGAACGTCTTGCTCATGGCTCCAACCTTCCAATCAATCGCACAGACTACCGACGTACCCGTAAACCCACCCTTCGCGATGCTCGTATGACGGAGCAACTTGAACGCAGGCAACGGACTGAGCGCGAGAAGCGGGCGAAGCACAAGCACGTCGAGCAGTTGATGGTCATCTGCAACCACGGACGCGAAGTTATACAAGTCAACCGTGCTGCCCAGGATCGCGTCGTGAGGCTTGGAAAGGCCGTTCTCAGCTTCCATATCCATACAGAGAAGGAAGAGCAGAAACGTATTGAGCGTATATCCAAGGAGCGTTTGAGGGCTCTAAAGGCCGACGATGAAGAAGCTTACATGAAGCTCATCGACACAGCTAAGGATACTCGTATCACACACCTGCTTAGGCAAACGGACACTTTCCTTGACTCCCTTGCTCAGGCCGTCGTGGCCCAACAGGACGAGGGTGGTCCAAGTCTGCCAATTTATGGGGAGATGGAAGATGGCCCTACTTCGGAGGCTACTTTTGGTGCACAGGCTTTCACCGAGACTCAAGACGAGAAGGGCAAGGTTGACTACTATGCCGTTTCGCACAGAATCTCAGAGAAGATATCAAGACAACCATCGATATTGGTAGGTGGGACATTGAAGGAATACCAGTTGAAGGGTTTGCAATGGATGGTCAGTTTGTACAACAACCGTTTGAACGGTATTCTCGCCGACGAGATGGTAAGTCTTTGTTTCTCGCTTGCCACTGTGCGTTTCTCACTTTATACGTAGGGTCTCGGTAAAACCATTCAAACCATCTCACTGATCACCTTCCTCATCGAGACAAAACGACAACGCGGACCGTACTTGGTCATTGTTCCTCTCTCTACGATGACTAATTGGTCTGGAGAATTCGCAAAGTGGGCCCCAGCCGTGCGGATGATTGCCTACAAGGGCAACCCTGCCCAGCGTCGGGCATTACAAGGGGACATTCGCATGGGGCAGTTCCAGGTTTTGCTGACGACGTATGAGTACATTATCAAGGATCGCCCAATCCTCGCAAAGATCAAATGGATTCATATGATCATCGACGAAGGTCATCGTTTGAAGAACACGCAGAGTAAACTAGTGCAGACCCTCACGACGTTCTACCACTCCCGCTATCGGCTCATCCTCACGGGTACCCCCCTCCAAAATAACCTCCCGGAGCTGTGGTCCCTCCTCAACTTCGTACTTCCAAAAATCTTCAACTCCGTGAAATCGTTCGATGAATGGTTCAATACGCCCTTCGCTAACTCGGGTACGGGCGACAAGATTGAGCTGAACGAAGAAGAGGCGCTACTCATTATTCGGCGTCTGCACAAGGTGCTGCGTCCGTTCTTGCTGCGTCGGTTGAAGAAGGATGTGGAGAGCGAGCTACCGGATAAGGTGGAGAAGGTGATCAAGATTAGGATGAGTGCCCTACAGAGCCAGCTGTACAAGCAGATGAAGAAGTTCAAGGTGATTGCGGATGGCAAGGACGGCAAAGGGTGTGTTGTATCCTATGTTGCGTGATGTCGATACTGACATTCTTGTAGGAAAGGAGGTGTGAAAGGTCTGAGTAACGAGCTGATGCAGCTCCGAAAGATCTGTCAGCATCCGTTCTTGTTCGAGAGCGTCGAAGACAAGATCAGTCCCAGTGGTCTCATCGACGAGAAGATTGTACGAACTTCTGGAAAAGTGGAACTCCTTCACCGTATCCTACCCAAGTTCTTCGCGACTGGCCACAGAGTTCGTCTTTTCACTCTTAAATAGAACAACATATTGACGACATCACAGGTCCTCATCTTCTTTCAAATGACGAAGGTCATGGACATCATGGAAGATTTCTTGAAGATGATGGGCTGGAAATACCTTCGTCTTGATGGTGGTACGAAGACCGAAGAGCGTGCCTCATACGTGCAGCTCTTCAATGCCAAAGAGTCAGAAATCAAGGTCTTCATTCTGTCCACTCGTGCTGGTGGTCTCGGTCTAAATTTGCAAACGGCCGATACCGTCATCATGTAAGCTTACCTGCTCTGCTTCTCTACTTCCGTGTCCCTGCGCTTACATCTTCTTCCCTCTACCCAGCTTCGACAGTGATTGGTACGTAGCTACGATGATGCGTTGATATTAGCCGGCTGATAACCTTCGCAGGAATCCTCATGCCGATCTCCAAGCGCAAGATCGTGCCCATCGTATTGGTCAAACAAAAGCCGTCCTAATTCTGCGGTTCATCACGGAGAAGAGTGTCGAGGAAGCCATGTACTCTCGCGCAAGATATAAGCTCGATATTGATGATAAGGTCATTCAAGCCGGTCGTTTCGACAACAAATCTACTCAGGAGGAGCAAGAGGAATTTTTGGTGCGACCCCTGTCAATCTTCTCATTGAATGAGCTATTGAACCGAGTTGTACTGTTTAGCGTTCTATTCTCGAAGCCGATCAAGAAGAAGAGAACGAAGAAGCCGGCGATATGAACGACGATGAACTGAATCTGATGATCTCTCGTAGCGATGAAGAAGCTCAACTGTACCGTGAAATGGACAACCAGCGCGAACGTGAGGCTCTGGAGAATTGGCGCGCCCAAGGTAACAGAGGCAAACCACCCCCTCCACTCATCCAACTCGAGGAACTGCCGGAGTGCTACCAGACGGAAGAACCCTTCGAAGTCAAGGAGATCGAGGAGCTCGCTGAGGGTAGAGGTCAGAGGCGTCGTAATGTGGTCAGCTACAATGATGGGTTGGACGACGATACTTGGGCAATGGTGAGTAGTTCCTCTCAAAACCGATCCGGGACTCTTAGTTACGATTACGATTGCAAGGCTCTCGAGGACGGGGAGGACCTTCAGGAACTGTCTGAGAGAACCAGGGAGAAACGCAGCAACAAGCTACTGCGCGATCCTGATAATTCTGCTCGCGGAACTCCAGCATCGGACATTGACTCCCGCGGGAAAAGAGGCCGGAAGGGCAAAACAAAGGCCGTCCAAAACGATTACGAGCTTCCTGCTGGTGGCAAGCGGAAGCGTGGTCCTGGAAAAGCAATGTCTGTCACGCCTTCTGTTCAGGACGAGGATGAAGACGATCGTGATCAGGTGCGTACTTAAATATCTCTGACCTGCTGTCATGGACCGATTGACGACCGTGTTCTCAGAAACGCCGCAAAACGAAGGCTCCTGATGTACCTACCGCTATCCGTGACAAGATGAAGAAGGCATTCAATGAATGTCTTAAAGCTGTCATTAATTGTGAAGATGATACCGGTCGTCGGCGCTGCGAACTCTTCAAAGACCTGCCTGACAAACGCGTAAGTATCCACATCGAGATTTCCCTTGGACCTGGGTTCACCCGCGCTTTTATAGGACTACCCCGACTACTACCAGCTCATTCATCGACCCATCGCCATTGCACAGCTCCGCAAAAAAATCAACTCGGGACAGTACAAGACAGTACAGATGTTCAAAGACGATTGCCAACTCATGTTCAACAATGCTCGAACCTACAATCAGGAAGGCTCGTGGGTGTACGTTGATGCTGAGGAGATGGAGAAGGTCTTCAAAACTACATTTGACCGGGTCATGGTTGGTTCTGGCTTCCCTGGTGCGCCGGAAGCTGGAAGCGGCAGTAATGGTTTGGCTGACATGTACGAGGCTGCGCTGACGCCGATGGACGATGATGATCGGCCCCCACCACCCACGAGAGGCCGCAGCGCTGGGCGAAAGCAGATCGTCAGTGAAGACGAGTATCTGACTCCGAGTGACGATGAATAGATACATTTTTCTTCCAAGGGTAGTTCTTGCATGTTCGAGCTTGCTGTCTGTACTCTGTATAACCTATGTAACTGTAATATTAGAGCGATGTTTTAATTTCCTTGTCTAATGTTATTCTTTGGAAATGTTCTCTAAATTCGAATACATGATGTTCTGTTCCTTCGTGTTGTAATCGCGTTTTGATTAGCTTCGCCCCCACCAACCTCCCAGAAGATTGCCAAGTCCGCCGCGAACCGGTTGTTGGGTAGGCTCAGGAGTAGCAGGGCGGGCTTCCTGAACGACCTTGGCCGCTTGCGATTTTTTCCCTATTGGTTCAGTGGCTTTGACAGATACTGGCACTGGCGCGGCTATTGGCACGGGGGGTCGAGGGGCTTTGCCTGCCCTCTTTTGGAGCTTTTCCATTTCCAGCTCAACATAGTTGAGGGCAATATCGAAGAACAACGGCTTCTTGAACCCGGCGTTGCTAGTCTTTGCAGAGCCGCCGTTGTAAGCGAACCATTCCTTCTTGAAGCGTAATGCATCGGTAGCGAGGTCTGCTTCGAGTTTGCTGCATTCGTCGTTGGTTAGCGGATAGAAGGCTGGGGATCCAGTATTGATAGAATCTGTCCCGATGATGGATAATGTGGAGCGAGCTTCACGTAGATGGATGTTGGCGTTTTGGGAGAGCACGAGGGCCTCGGCGTATTTTTTGACTGGGATGTAGCATTTGGTTAGGTAGAAGCACCTACATGTTGCGACAGGAATTAGCGACAAGTCAAACTGTGACACTGTCGGGAAAGACAGACCTTTGGCCCTTCGTAAAGGATATACGGGCCTCGACAGCTGATGACAGGTCGGGATTGTCGTCTACTATACTTAGTGTTCTCATTTGACCGAGACTCTGTAAGACGGTGTCGTAGAGCTTGACAACCGCTGGGTACAGCCTGCCATCAACTTGCTCCGATGCCTTCAAGGTAGTCAGAGGGTTTTTTTGTGAGGTTGTGTGCGACACAAGGAGACTCGATGTCAACAGGAGATCGCGTTGGATACGGCGGGAAAGCAGCTGGTAAACGATGTATGCTTGGACGAAGTGCGTGTCTCTGGAAGTGCCAACGGTGCCGGATGATGTCCCGCTCAACTAGGCTACTGTAAGTAATAATCACATGTGATGTAAGTGAATGTGACAACATACCTGTTGAGCTTCTACTAATTTCCGAGCAACTTCCTCTGCGTCGCTTAAAGCGTGAAGAATCGCATCGTAGGCGGCCACCCCCTTCTTGGAGCTGCTGGCTTTGCTTTCCTTCCGTTTCCCCTTCCCGTCGGTACCCTCTGGTGTCGCTGGTTCGCCCTCTAATCTAGCCTGAGCATCCTGTACCTTCAACAAGACATCGACCAGTTCCGGATTACGGACGGGGACCGGTGTGCCTTCCCAGAAGAGCGGTTCCAACTTCCTGCTCGTTCCATGCACACCTGCAGATGATGTTTCTTCCTTCAACCGTTCAACCAATTTGTCACAATCCTCGACTAGTTCATTCTTGTGCTTTGGAGCAAACTCGCTTACAATGCCCTCGATATCGTACGCTTTTGCGCGACCCAGTTCGTGGGCACAGTAGCGGATCTCTGGGTTGATTTCATCCGCGAACAGGACGGCTAGAGCTTGATCTCTGCTAGTCGGCGCGGTGGCCGCAAGTTCATCTAATAGACTCTTCGCGACACTGAGTTGAATGAGTGCATCGTCCAGTTCGTATCTTTGACGCAGCCAACGGCCATTAAGGATTAATACGTAGATGTGAACTTCGAGGAAGCTTTCAGCCGAAAGTGCTCCTGATGCATAGAGTGTTTGGCAGCGAGACAACAATTGCGTTGCCCAATTCACCGCACGGCGGAATCGCCCCTTGGCAGTTTGCTTCAACCCCCGCACGGCATCCGGATTTTTTGGGACTAAGGCAAGTAATTCTTGAGAGTACGACCATGCCCGTTCCGCTTCAAATAGAAGCAACTCCAAACTGTACGGGCGATCAATATCCGACCATCGTAGGTTATTCACATACTCACTGCCCAGCCTTTAGGTTCTCCGTAGGCACCTCTGGGAGTTTCTTGAATTCGCGACCTTTCCCGTGGGTCATCTTCAGAGACGATCTCAACCGATGCGTTCGATTGGCGCAATGTTTTCTGCAATCCGTTTCGGTCTGTCACTTCAATATGAATGGATAGCTTCTACATACCTGTACCTTTCATAGTCATTGTAGCGAAGCCCATACGCTGACCTCTGCTCGTTCGCTAATTGAAGCACTGTACCGACATGAAACCCTGAGATTATATGAATTTCACGTACTACACACCTCGTAGCTTGATGTTAGCCATGGCCCTGAAGTATTTTACACAATTCCACTAGATTTTGAGTCTGAAGTCGCGTGTGACAGGGATTTCCAGAGGCTCGTGGATGGTGGTGGAATGATGGAGAGTTTACCTTGACACGTTTGACTGCCAGGCCCGAATATAACAAGGCCCGCACCAACTCAACTTCATCACTCTTCGTCCACGTTCCCCTTACTGCATACGACACGACACGACACGACAATAATGGCCTCAGACCTACCGCCTACTCTCCAGAACATCTTAGATCAGAATTCGCTGAAGTGGATATTCTGCGGTGCGCTTCATTCATCGTATGTACGCGTCACGTTGCTCACAGTACGCCGCAGGTGGCAAGGGGGGTGTCGGTAAGACATCAATTCTACGAGGGAATCGTCAGGTCGCCTAAGTTTCATTCGCATTTCAGGAAAGACGACCACATCTTGCTCGCTTGCCATACAACTGGCCAAGTGCCGCAAGTCTGTTCTCTTGATTGTGCGTGATATTACCAGCGTGCACGACGCACTGATCATATACCAAGGACGTGGTCATATAGTCTACCGATCCAGCACACAATTTGTCTGATGCATTTGGCCAGAAGTTCTCTAAAGATGCCACGAAAGTGAACGGGTTCGATAACCTCTTCGCGATGGAGATCGACCCAACAAGCGCTATACAGGAGATGGTTGACCAATGTGCGTATCATATCCTTGGCCTTGCCCGTTTGCTGCCTGTTATTCATATATGCTTCGCAAACAGCCGACTCGAATGGGATGATGGGTACCATGATGCAAGATCTTGCGTTCGCCATACCTGGCGTTGACGAAGCTATGAGCTTCGCGGAGATCATGAAGTGAGTCTCGTTCATACTGTTCGTCATTCGTTCCATCCTCATTGAATGTCTAGATATGTCAAGTCCATGGAATATTCTGTGATAGTCTTCGATACGGCTCCAACGGGCCACACCTTGCGCTTCCTCTCCTTCCCAACCGTGCTGGAGAAGGCGTTGGGGAAGCTCAGCACCCTTGGGTCGAGGTTCGGCCCCATGATAAGCCAGGTGCGGTGCTCTTCCCTTGCAATCTCCGTGAGACTGCGCATTTATCGTCATGTAGATGTCGAGCATGATGGGAGGCGAGCAAACGTCACAAGAAGACATGTTCGCTAAGCTCGAGTCAATGAGATCTGTGATTAGCGAAGTCAACGCCCAGTTCAAAGATCCCGTAAGCACGCGTCCATGTAGTAAACGTCTGGACATGCTGAATCTTAATCTTCACAGGAAAAAAACCACTTTCATTTGCGTTTGTATCTCCGAGTTTCTGTCGCTGTACGAGACGGAACGGCTGGTCCAGGAACTCACAGCATATGAGATCGATACCCACAACATTGTTGTGAACCAGTTACTCTTCCCTAAGAAATGTCTGTGGCAACCCCGATCTTCATTTAGATATAACAGCAATAGTCTCACCGTTTCTTTCCTTCACAGCGTCTAACTGCGAACACTGTCGCGTGCGTCACAACATGCAGCAAAAGTACTTGAACGAGGCACATGAGCTGTACGACGAGTTCTTCCATATCATCAAGCTCCCACTCCTGACGGAGGAAGTGCGTGGTCCGGAGAAGCTACAAGAGTTTAGCAAAATGCTGGTAGAACCTTACGCTCCCAACCTAGATTAATGTAGCATTTGTAGTACATAGTATAGGTCCCGGACAGTTTCTTCACCTACCACCTTACCTTTCATAGGATCAGTTCACACAGCGCAGGTAATTTCCAAGAAAATGGACTAGGATGAGCTGTGTCGAGTCACGTGACCTGACATGTTAGTATACTACATACGGAAGGCTTGACGTAATGTCGATTGTGCTAGTGGCAGGCAAGATCGGAATCTACCCATTTACTTCCTGCCCTGGGAGCAGGGAGCAGGTGGGTGGAGGCCTGGAGGCCCCTGTTGAGTGCGGACCGAAGGAGACACGGCCGCCTCCTCAGTGGAACCGCCTTCGGACAGCCGTTTATCATGCCAAATGAATCACAGTCTAAATAAAATCAATCCCAGTGGCGTCGATTCCCTGCGCAATAACATCACCACAAGCGTGAGCGGCGATGAGACCTGGATAACATCCAATCAACCAATCGAGGATAATCCCTGCTGCTAAGGGTGCACCGAACGGGCGATAGAACAAGGCAAATCCCGCAAGCAAGGATCGCCATAATGTTCAGGCTCAGCGCTGCTTTCCGTGTGGGATGAATGCACGGAACATTCAACGAAGCGTTAGTTGGCTCGCCTAATTTCGCCTGTCAACTTCCGTGTCCGAGTCCCTGAAGCCTTGTGTCGTCCTCGGAAGTAAGGAACACAACCATGTAGCCCGTTAACAATGACGCACATTCATGAATTGAAATGACTTCCTGATGATCTACAACAGGCAGTGGGACGCCGGCCGTTTTGGGGACTGAAATTTGAACATAACAGGCTCAAGGGCTAAAAAAGTACACAGAACAATATGGACGATTGATGATCAGTCTATTGAGACATGTTGGGACCCAGAGAGATGGCAGCCAGCCAATGGGCGATGTTTCCCGTGGCTCATTGGAACATGGGTGGGTTCTTGACGTACAAGGTCCTCCAAGAAGAGAGTTCGCGAACATTCAATGCCCGCGACTTCAGTTGCTTTCCTTCCACGACCGTCCATGCGGAGCATAAAGTGCACATCAATAACAAAATGGTGAATGGGGAACATACTTGCTGCTTCAGGGATGGCTCGTCGCTTCGAGGAGGGACAAAGAAATCTTAGCGGAAGTGTTGCTTCAAGCGCGAACGCAAGATAGTAGAACTTTCGAATTTCAGCCGCTAGAAGCATCACAGAGAAAGATCATCATGTGGGCAAGGCTGCTTGACCGTTAACCCCCTCACTCCCATGCACCTGAACTTGCGGCTTGGGTATTGATAAGATTAGAACGGGGAACTGCGTAGCGCCAGGTTTGGTATCAACCTGACGAAAGAAGGCAATCATAACCGGTAGACCGGCCACGGCGTGTCATTCGCGAAGCATTGGACCCGCAGATTGTGGCATAGACTAAGAGAAGGAGAGCTTGAACTCCAATTGCATCACTATGATTTAACATAGACGTGTGCGTAGATCTCACCTTGGCCGAGGGCTTCACACTAGCGCGGCAATGGAGCAAGCTGGCGGTACATTCCTAGTACACATTGCTTCGTTTATCATATACCAGTTCGAGCAAGAGCTTCGAAAATAAGGTATGGAACAAGGCACAAGTACAATCTGGATAAAGACTTTGAATAAGAGTAGTGTAACAAACCAAAGCATGAAAAATTCAAATAACCGTGATGCGATGATTGCGGAAAAAACCAATCTGGTGGTCCCAATCTACAAAGCGCGATGACCGCCTGCCCCTCTCCACTTGCTGTTTAGCGGCATACCACTCCAACGCGGGTGTGCATGCGAGTGCGTCGTTCATGCTGGTGGCAATAGCTCGATATGTGCGAGGTAACGGTCCATGAGCGATTTGGCCTCTATAGCGCCTTGGACTTCAACAACTCAACAATAGTATGCACACCTTGAGGTTCCAGAACTACCTTCGTACCATCGCAACGCGCTTTACTCGCAAACTGGGAACATAGGTCATTGATATCAACGTCCTAAGAGACAAATTAGTGACCACGATAGATGAAAATAACTGTGACTAACTTGAAATTGGGGATGCGATCTTATTGTCTTCCAAGCGCTCAGCACTTCAATGTTGTCAGCGCTCTTGTCAACTGTAGGGAAGGATGAGCCTTGACATGCGACAATTGGATTATGTTCGGCGTCAGAGCTCTTCCGGACAGTAGACAACGATGAGTGAACAAACGGCGAGACGTCCCGTATAGCGTCGGTTGACAACGATGATGGGGCGAACGGTGATTCTCCATGATTCTTGATGACTTGGGCGAGGTCTGCCTTCGTCTTGGGGCATCCATCACCATGCTTCTCTGTTGGGGCAGTGTTGCAATCCGAGGGCGAATCCTTATTTGATGGAGGAGAGTCCGCCGTGGAGCGCCCACTGACACTGGTGTGGTGCGAGATGGGACTTAATGACGGTGAATTACTCAGCAACACGTTGAAATCCAGCGTCGAGGACGGCGAGCTGAGCATGCCGCCAAAAAGATCTTCGAGAGAGTTGGTGTCATTCGTCGGTGGCGGGGGACTCCAAGTCGACATTACACTTGACATGTCATATGTGAATGGGGATGTCTCAGTAGTGGCAGAAGTGGGCGTGCTGTCGAACATAGAAGCATAGGACATGAACGTTGGGTTGCTAGCAATGGTAGTGTAAGGCGTATTGGAGGCACCGGAACTGTCACCGAAGTTGAATATTGAACTATCGGAGCTCATAGATTGCGGGGCTTCATCAGGAACGGTGAGCATAGACGGATCGAATGTAGTCACCGCGTTCCAATCGATTGTTGAAGGAAAACTGGGCTTAGGTGAAGCACTGGATGATGAAGTGGCTGGTGATACAGCGGCTGATGGTCCATTCGAAGAGGAACTGTACGTGGGCATATTGGCGTCTGTCGTAGATTGGTTGAAAGGAGTGCCTTCAATGGCAGCCTTTGGCACCGTAAATGTAAAAGTCGACGACCGAAGCAGAACGTTCTCGGATTGGAGGCGGGAGAGAAGATCCTTCAAATTCTCATTCTCTGATTGCGTTTGTTCATTCTTTGCTTCCAAAGCGGCCACCTTATCTTCAAGCTACACCTTGGGGTCAATGCCTGAGATAATTTCTAGAATATGATGGCTTACATCCTTAACATGTTTCTCTTTGCGCTCCCGGAACGCTCTCTGTGCTGCCCGATTCTGTTCTTTGCGCTTCATCAGTCTGGATTCATCCTTGGGCTAAACAAATCAGCGTCAAAGCGTTAAGTTTGAGCGTTCAGAAGCTTCTGGAAACGCAGGACTGACCGGCGCTGACCCCGACGACTTGCGGCGTGTGGTTGTCGCGGCGCCCTTTTTGTTGGAAACTACACAGCATATACTGAGGGTCGCGATCAAGATTGATACGAGAAGCACTGACGTGTATGCTGGTTCTTTTGGCTTGGCCCCTCTTCAAGATCCTCATCACTGGCCTTGCGTTTCAAAGCCTGATCTGCCCCCTCGTCGTCGGCTTTCGTCGGGCTAGTCGAATCGTTGTTCGTGCTCGGCGGACTTGGACTGCTGTCCTCTGAAGGCGGTGTGAGCGTCGGCAGCGGATAGTTGAGGATGTTCTGTGGATTTATACTACTGAAATCATACGAGCCATTGGGAAACTCTTTCTGCAGCAAGGCCAAAAAGTCTTCGTCGGGCAACTGGGAAAAGGAGGACGCTTGCGAGAAATTGACCATAGGAGTCATGTTGTGCAGGGTTTCCATGTACGATCTCTTGGGTATTGCTCTTGGATATTGAGGAGATATGAACGAGTCGACCTGAAAGCTCAGCTGTCGTTGCCGTCGAGAACAATGTCGGGGATGAATTTACAAGCTGCTCACTGTGCTGAAACAGTGGAGATCGAGGTAGGAGGCCAGGAAACGGACAGAGCGCGGTCTGTGTGGGTGCGAGAGGGTCTTACAAAGCCACCAATATCTCCCTGTATAGTGGAATTATGTAATACATCCCATTCGCAATTGCCAAAGCTGCGTGAGTGCGAATCGAACGATTACGCGGCCACGGGCCGCGTAGACGAACCAATCATGCCGAGCTGTGCCGCCTCCTGATGAAGCCCAGAAGTCAAATCCCTAGGCTAAGACCACTCCGCAGATCCGTAAAAAATTCTTCTCCACCTAATAATTACTGCTGAAAGACGTCTCCGTTGTCCTATTTTACAATCGCACGATGACTCTCAAGCCAAATCTATGTTCCGGGAAATCCGACTTCACCCTGCCTTAGCTACAAGTTTAGGGTTCAACTTGATGTTGATGAACGTTGGTTTACTGCGATCACGGTTTCATTGGTTCTCCGTGATAGCATGTCGGCCTAAGAAGTAGGGGGAAATTCGTTGCATTGGCAAGCGCTTGTGGTGGATGAGCGTGTCGGAGGCCAAGGACGACATATACTTACCATTACCATGGAAGCTGTCCGAGTCGTCGGTGCACGGTTAGAGTAGCCAAGTAGAAACACTGACCACGGAAATCCATGAGTGGTGCGGGCGAGAGTTCCTATTACCCACTCGAAACAGTACAACGGGAGCGATAGGAGCCATCTCAGTGTAGCAAGTGGCCTTATGACGTTCATCCTGGAAAGACCAACATATTTTTAGCGGTTGAATTCAGGCAGCCGGCGCAACTTTGAACGACTTGAACTCACTAGACATTCAATCTGGCACTCTTAGGAGGACCCCGACTGCCAGAAGTGAGCAGAAGTAATGTTGGCCGGAACCCTCCTACTAGTAGCCGGCAGATCCAGAATCCCACATTAGGGCTTCTCACCGAGAAACTCACATGGACCAAAGTACGTGACAACACGGGGAAATTTACATACAGTCGTCGTCGTCGTCGTCGTCGTCTGATGGTCTGGAATTTAGAAACACCGATTACCTCGAGAAGGACATCCGGGGCCAATGGTGGGGTCAGCGCTGTGTATCCTTGTACATTATTATGCTATGGAAATCAACATTTCCTCGGCGGGCGGTGTTTGACCGAGGTCAGGGAGTTGCTGCGATTCTTTCTCAATAGCTCCTAGAAAACTGCCATTGAGTAATTACCATCTCGAGAGCAGCGTAGGCTCGAACAACGCCACTGAGAGACACCCGTTGTACCGAACATGAGTCACTTTGGATAAGCTCCAGGGGTAAAAGGGATGATTTCCCCGAAGTTGTCGCAATGGCTACTCGGGGGACCATGGGGGAGCCCCCCAACCAACTAGCTATAGTTAGCGCCGCCGGCGATCGCGAAAGTTGACTCGTTGGGAAGGGGAAGGCACATGTACGATCGACACCTAGCTTGAAAAACACGATCAAGAAATTCGATCGATGCGCATGCTGAGTGTGTCTAGGTGTGTCCGCCTCCCTTACGATTGTGCGCGAAGAGCGCATTCAAGTATTCAAATATTGACCTTCGTGGCTTCGTGTTGTTCCGCTCGATACTGCTTGAGAGAATTTGAATAATCGGGGTTAGCACTTAGGCAGATAAGACTTTCTTCGCGCGAGCCGATAGTCCGGAGTGCAAGGATTCGGTAGACCCACATATGGGCATGGGAACGAGGAAGCAGCTTCATGCTCACATGCACGTAGGTTATTTCGTATGTTCACAGTTCTGAGGTCCTGAACTCACTTGCCTGTTGCAGCTAACCCACTGTCTTCATTTAGGAGCCTGTAATGCGCTTTCGTCGAGCATCTTTTGTTGCAAGACAAAGAAAACTGGGAAAAGCACGGAAGTATGAAGGAGACCTTGTACTGCGTGGGGATAGTTGTCGATGGAAGCATAGTCTCAACGTGTCGTAGGTTGAACATGTCGTAGGTTGGGCGCTGATAGCATCAAGTACCTTGGTAAAATGAACTTGAGTCATTTTGTTCTGAATGGATGTGTTGAGTTGCACTAGTGTATATTCCGAGCTTGACGGCAAATTTGAGGACAGCTCTTTGGAGCAAAATTCTGAAGCCAACCCTATAAAGTTATTAACCCACGAGAGGAAGGGAGTGTATAAGATGAGAGCCATCAAACATGCGGTTATATACAAGCAACGCAACGGGAAGAATGGATGGATGGAGGGGTGTCCCAATTATACAATCCGCGGCATACGAACGAATAGGACCAGGGGAGAAAATGCTGAACGAGTGAAGTGGTGACGATCACTTCATCGCAAAAAGGAACGGTTAGAGAGGGCTGCTGAAACGAGGGTAGAACACGGACATAGTATTCGATCTCGAGCTGTGAGAGAAGATGTAGTCAGTGTCATGAGCGCACGATCAAACAAGATGGATACAGACGTATAGGAAGGCAACTTTTCTAGGCCACAGAAGATTGAGGCCGACAGGATTGAAGAGGCGAGCGTTCAGATCGTCAAACAGTTGTTGCAGCCGTTGCATTTCCTAGGAAATTAAAAGCGTTATGATCGATAGCGCGAATAGTCGGAAATATGCGAGATCTACTGACCTTCTCATAATGCGAAGTAGTAACAATTCTTGAAAGCTGTAGAGTGAATACAGCCAAGACATTGTCGAAAAAGGAATGTCGGAGGCTGTGTGCTGAAATTAGAAGCTCGTTCATGGCATTGATGGATTCTAGAAACTGCGTTGGGGTTATCTAGGGATTCCATTGAGTATGCAGTTGGGGGGACAACACGGCAAAGGACACACCCGGCCTTCGAGTTCCAACGGATATATCGGCGCAAATTGGATGAGTTCACCGCCAGTATAGTCACGTTCGATGCGTAAGATCTCCCGCGGGTGGTGCAGCCCTATCTGCCCTATTGGTGCAGTGCCATATGCCGAATCAGGAGCTGGTGGGCCAAAGTAATAAGAAGACTTGGGAATAAGCGATCGATGCCTGAGCGCGCATGAGATTTCTTCCCAAAAAGTGAATCGCATGCGACTCACCGACTCTGCAATGAATGGAACCGTGATTCGAGTTCATGTTCAGGCTTTGTCTGGTGACCATTACTGTCAGGTGGGTCGACCAATTCCCAAGGCTGTGGGGAAGAAGCCTTGAGATTCAGCCGAAGGTGTGACGCTCGTCTCGGTGAGTTCACCGCCGACAGTTTCTCGTCCACCTCGTCAACAGAATACATGAGTCGCCCACGTGAGTCCACAACATCCTCTTCTTCGACGACCATAGTCATGTCCTGACCACTGCCAACCGCTTCTTCATCGTCTTCTACTCCCTTCTCTTGTTTGGGAGGTACGTGCGGCGATAGAGGATGCCAAGAGTCGTCACGAATAGTGGTTTCGTTCTCTTCTTCCACCTCGTACCCGAAATCGTTTCCGTTCGTCGTCGTACCTTGTAACGCCGGAGAAGTAGGGGTCACGAATTGCGGATCTGTGCGTGAAGCTATACCGTCTGCCGCTGGTTCAGGTACGTTCGAAGAATTCGTGTTCCCATCCACCTCCACCTCTTGGTCACTCTCTCGCGCCCCCCTGATATCACCCTTCGATGCATATTCATCCTCCCCATCCGCCTCTAAATCCGGCTCCGGCGTCCGCGCCAGCTCCAAAAACGAACCCTTTGCCTCTTCTACAGTCAACATGCGAGACGAAGCAGCAGCAACACCCTCCGAATTATTCGAATTATCTACCAAGCTCGGTCCAGTTCCAGGTCCCAGTTCCGCTCCAGAAGTCGAAGCGCTATCAGCCGTTGAGTTAATCAAAGCACGAGTTGAGGTTGGAGCAGCGATAGTGGTAGCGGGATTGTGGGGTGTGTTGTCGTGGGGTAAATGCTTGTCGACAAGTCCTGCTGCACGCGGCTCTGGTTCAGAAGACGGCAGGTCATGATGAGCTTCGGTCATGACATGCTAATTAAACTTCTAGAGTTACGGTCCAATGTAAGAACGATCAGTTGGTGGTCAAGAGCAAGTTTTCAGAGCGAGAGGCACAGCATGCGTTTGAACAGGTTTATTTTTCCCTTTTTGGGAACTTGCAAATTGATCTCACGGACATTGCTTTCGAGGCAATGTTAGCAAAAGCGCACGGCGACTAAGTCGATAGATTCGTATTGGCCGAAAGTAACAAGGTACAAAGAAATGTAGAGTGTCAAGAACTACATATATTTATGTGTTGTGGTAGAAACGTACAATGAGAAATGACTTGGGTTTATAAGTGATAGAAATCATGAAAAAAAGGCTAATCATAGCGATCATAATGGGCACGCAAAAGATGGTAACAGAAAGTGTGGTATCAACTTGTCCAATGGAGAGAACAGCATCCGAGCGCAGCAAGATGTAACAAGAGACAGGCGACAATCAGTCAAGGCGTCGGTGCGGCCTTTGAGCCGGGGGAGCCTTTGGGTGATCGCGTTGTCTCGCCCTTCTTACCGCGGGCAGCAGCAGGAGATATGGATCGGCTATCGCTGTCTACCTGCATGCGATCATCCCTGTCTCGTTCAGAAGGTGCAGGAGGCGATGCAGCTGTGGAGGCGGGTGACAGGGTTGCGATCGGTGGTAAGGCCATCTGCTGGCTTGCTGAATGGGAAGTCGAGTGTCCCGAGCCGATTGGCCGAGGGTGGGGTGGCAAAACGGCGGGCAACGAGGGGCTCGGAGGGTAGGGCTCAACAACCTGCCTTGCGTCTGACGGAGAGTGAGTCGTGGACTGCGTGCGGAAAGGGATAGGTGAAGGTCGCGTAGATTGTGTAGGCGTTCGTCTACCGTTCGAAGGTGACGACGCTCTTCGCTTGACTGCATCCACTCGCGACCGCTTAGAGTCGCTGACCTCGTCGGAACCCGGGCTGAGAGGGCGTTTCAAATTCGCTGGTGGAATCAGCGGCGAAGCGTGGCTCCTCGTTGATGAAATCGAATCCCTGTGGTGACGAGGTCTAGGCGAGGGGTCATGTCGGCTGCCAGTGGAAACTGATGGTGAATGAGCTGAACTATCTGTAGGCTTTGCCGCCTCCGGGCGGAATGAGGCTAAACCGATTAACGTCTCGGCTACGCCTTCGTCGTAATCCTCGTCGAGGTCCCGGGAAGGTCTCGCGTGAGCAGATGTTGGCGAAGGTTGTACGGACCTAGAAGATCCCGATCCGTTCGAGCTCGTCGGTTCAGGCGATCCTACTCCCTTATACCCTTGCCCCATCTTGTAACCTCGTTCGCCAACAGGCTTCGGAGTCTCGTCTCGCGAATCATCCTTCGTCCTCTTCGCTCTGCTGCGTCTCTTCGTCTCCTTCTTGCCGGCTTCGGAAACTCCGGCGACAGCCATGGGGGAGTCAGCTTCTTTCTCCTTCGCAGATCGTCGCTTTCTCTTCTCTGAGCCCTCAGGAGCCGAAGAGCCGTGACGTGGACTCTCGGAACCACTCAGTGTGGGCTGGGGCGGTCCAGGAGGGTGGCGCAGGGTCTCCGGTGGGCCAGCGTATCGCGCTTCGCCGCGGGGTTCGTGCTGACTGGGCTCTCGGTCTCGATCGTACTCGCGCTGATCCCTAGCGTCGAAACGAGGATCGTAGCGACGGGAAGACGGCGTAGATTCGTGATGCTGAGGAGGGGGAGGTGGCGGTGGGGAGAGACGATAAGGCTGGGCTGGGGCGGTAGACGGAGATGGCTTGGAATCCCAATATGCACGAGAAGGATGAGCGGAGTGAGTGGATCGTGGAGAGGGCTCGGGCGAATGCACGCGTGGAGCACTAGCACTGCTAGTTGCAGGGGAGCGAGGAGGGTAGAAGGAAGCTTGCGACGGGTGCGGGGGGTAGTCTCCACTTTGTCGTGAGTGATGGCGACGTTCCCATTCCCGATGCTCAGCAGGAGGTGGACGACGATCCCATCCTCCATCCTGTTCCACTGAACGGGGGGCTGGATCACTGTGAGGATAAACTCGAGGGGATCTCTGAGCGGGAGCAGTGCTTGGCTGAGCCGGGCCAACCTGTTGACGCCCCAGGGGAGGATAAGGCTGGAATGGTGAACGTCTAGCTTGCTGCGGTGGCGTCGGGGACCTCGAAGGTACACGGGGACGCTGGAAGTACGAATCCCCATGTTGACTGGAATGTGCTCCGTTACGCATTTCCTCAGCAGCGATCTGATGCTGGGGGACGGGATGCTGTAGTAGCAATGTGTGCCCCACTGGACCCCGACTTGGCGGGTCGCGAGACGATGGCGGAGGGTATTCGCGAGCATGCAAAGGACGGTCTACGTCCATGGGAGCCAAAGGTGTATGAGTGGAGACGTGCCGAGACTCGTCAAGAACGACAGGCGGAGGTGGGCCTCCACGGAAAGGCGGTGAAGAGGGTCCAGCTCCGACCTGAGAGGGAGGCGGTAAAGAAATTTCATTAGGAGGGCCCCTCGAGTCGGTCCTGAATGGCGGTGGACGCTGCGAAGTCGGTTGGAGAAGGAGAGGTGGCCCTGTGAGACCTGGAGGTGGGATGACAGCACTGGCGTACGCGGTAGGATGCACATCTTGTGGACCCGGCGCAGCAGGCAACTGGCCGCCGGTAGCCTGCGCAGTCTTGAGTAACTGCAGGCGTTGGGATATGACGTGGTTACCGGGATCAAGCTCGCTGGCTCTCGCATAAGCGTCGATGGCGTCAGATATCTGGTTGTTGCAGCTCTCGTACAAGCTACCGAGATCGAACCAAACTTCGGAGATGTATGGATTGATACGGATTGCCCGCGAGTATGCGTCGAGTGCGTCGCGGAACTGATTGATTTGGAAGTACAGAACACCGATTGAACACCAGAACGTCGGATTGCGGCCGTCCCGGTAGACAGCCTGCTGGTATGCCTCATATGCTTTGTTGTACTTTTGGCCAGCCATGTAGGCACGACCCAAGAGGTACCAACTTTGAGCGTCAGAAGAATCTGCAGATGCTAGGTTAACTTTAAACGAAGGTCCGAGAGAGGCGTAATCTACTGACCAGCTTCCAAGCTCTTCGTGAGGTATTGGATAGCCAATTCCTGGTTCTGGAACGATGAACCATCTTGATGGTAGAGCCAACCTAACTGCTGAAGCACCTTGGCGTGGCTAGGGTTATCCGCCACCACCCGCTCGTAGGCATCTTTGGCTCGGACATGCTGTATGAATCAAGACGACAGTGAGAAGGTGAGCTAAAACATTGACTCCGAGATACTTACGTCTTTCTGTTGCTCGTAGACGTGGCCGATTTGGAACCAGATATCTGCGTGGGCCAAAGGGCTAGGCGGGTTTCGGAGTATTCGATCGAAGCAAGCGAGCGATTCTTCGTATTTGCCTTGCTGCTTGTAAATTATACCCAAGCGAAATAGTATCTCGTTTGCCTTGTCAAAGTCAAGATCTAGAACAAATACGGTTAGCCTTTGGGAAATAGCCGTTAAGTCAAGGAAGCTCACCCTTGTCCATTCGAAGGACAGATGAAAAAGCCTCTTCGGCATGGTCGAGGGAACCATAGCGATCATAGAGTATGCCGATGCCATACCAGAGTTTGGGATCCTCCTTTGGGTTTGGCAGGAGGTACAGAGCCTGCTGGTAAGCGGAGTAGGCCTTCTGGAGGTCATCCTGCATAAGGTAGCAGTGACCTGTGAATGTCACAAATGTCAGTGACGGCGGTAGTAAGAAGCACTGAAGAATGGTGTACCTAAGGCGCTCCAGACTTCGCCGTTGTCTTCTTGCAATTGGAGTACACGCTGGAAGTAATCGATAGCCTAATATGGTAGACACGTCATAGTGAGCACGTGGACGGATCCGAGATAATACAACGTCGGCGGAAGTGCATCGCCGCGGACATCGAGAAGGCACGGCCGAAAGGAAAAATGATGAAAATGGACAAACTTACCTTGGGATAGTTCTCTTTGATCCGAGCAATGCCTGCAACCTGAGTGAGACCAGCCAGGGAAACCGGGTTGTGCCGCAGTGCGTTTTCATACGCCGAAAGCGCATGGTCCAAGTCTGTCATCTGCTCAGCCACTCGGCCTGAGAAAGATGGAGAAGCGGCTTTAGTGTTGATGTATCCAAGCCGTCGGACGAATCGGGCACACACCTATCAATAGCCACGTTTGCTCATTGGCAACGGCTAGTTTATGGGCTATCGATGATGATGACCCCACGCCGTTTGTGATGGTGTTTGGGATAGCTGTCGGGGAAACGATGGCGCTCGGGTGGCTAGCGCCGTTTGAAAGGGGGTGTTGTCGGATGCGCTCCATTCCCGTTGAGATGGACATGGTGTTGTGGCGGAGGTGGGGGTGGGGGTTGAGAATGCGAGAAAAGCTGGGAATGAACCGGACCCGGCGTCGTCTCATGCATCCTAGTGTCACGGTCTTGCTGACGAGGGACTCTGTGCGACATCGTCGACGACGTCGAGGGGGTGGGGGCAGGAGGGAAAGTTGTTGTGGGAGAAGGGAGGCGAGAAAAAGACTAAACTGGTTCGAAAGGTACGTGATATATATAATGCGATTTTGCGGGAAGGGAGATGTGGAATCAGGGCATGGTTGTTGGCGGGTGATCGTGCGATGGGATGGCGATCAGGTTGAGGGAGATGGAGGGCCAGATCGGATCTCAGTCAGGGATGACATAAGTTATATACCTGTCTATCTAGATTGCTTGGTTACCACCCCACCGTATATGAACCAAATTGGCAGCGTTCTTTGTCAATAGCTTAAAATCAGCGCGAACGACGGAGTTCGAATTCATCCATTATCCGGGATCCTGATCAGAATCTAATCGAGGCTTCTATCCTATTTCCCAGCTAAATCCATACAAAATAATCTTCGGTTTAATCATTCCCGAATAACTTACACCTTCTTCCAGCACCGTTTCCATCCTTTAGTATTATGTCAGCCAGATCTACTTTCTCCAGGCACATGATCGGTAATATTAATATGTAAATACTTCCTTCCCCAATTATTTCGGCTTATCAATCATCGATCATACGCTTATTAAGCTACTGGCTCCCACACTGACAGGTTCGTTATACTGGCCCCCCGTAATCGGTACGCAGTCCAACAGCTGTCACTGCGTTGATTAGTTGCCGAACATTCATGTTTGTTATTCCGCGCTTTCGAGATCAGCGGAGCGAACGACTCGAAATCCGAAACGCGGTTGCATCAGTTCTGATCACCGGCGAGTTTGCACCATATTGGACAAACGCCATTCGTGCCACGGCCGTCTGATATACAACACAGCTGGTGCACTGCAAGCACAACAATCACACCCATTTCGCGCATGGCGGACACACCTTGTGGTGTTAACAGTTTACCCTTAGGTAGCTATCCCTATTTCGGGATCAAAAAACCCTTTCACGGGTCGACGGCGATTTCAGCCTTCGCTTCGCTCGTGCTTGGGCGTATCTAGAGGTTCCGAGCGTACAGTACGTATGTATGCCAAGGCAACTACGGTTTGTACTTGGTGCTTATTCGGAGATTTAGTACTGAAAACGCTGAAAGAGGTCGTAGTGTCCTTGTACCCGGTTTGTCAAAGAAACTGCCAGCGGAAGAATGTGTTGATGTACAATAGAACTTTAGAATGGAGGTTCGTGCACACAGGGATGGTTCTGCTCTGTTGGTGGTATTTTATTATGGTACATCCAGGTATGTAACCGCGGGTTGGTCCACAAGGCTTTTTGTATCATCTGGATACAGACTCCGTGAAATGGAAGGAGGTGGACAATGTTCGCTTAGGCTATTTATCCAAAGTACCAGATGGCATGCCCTGGCATTCCCCGAGCAAGAACAAACCAAGCAACGCTGGGGTCGATGATCAATCGCTGAAAGGACGACACGAGCCGAGCGTGGACCTGTGCGGACATGATTTCGACGAGTGGGGAATCGGCTACGCGGTCTCGCCACAGCAGGGCCCAGAAGGGTTTGACTGAAAACTGATATAAGGGGGTCAAAAGGCTATTCCGTCCGTGGCATGTCAACATCTCGATGCGACGTATATGTATAACCTCGAACAGCCTCACCCCGGAGCGCTTGAGTTAATGTTTTATCTAATGATCAGATGTGGATCACCTACCCAGCAACTGATAGATACGGGGCAGAAATAGCACGGTCACAGCATGCCGTGCACTGAACGAGTGTACAGCAAGTCAATCTTTCATCATTAACATTGCTAATATAGCAGGTACTAGGCTCCTGGACCACTGGGCAATGCCGCAAACATCATGTAAGCGGAGTGTATGATGTAGATCATAGTATAGATCGAGGACAGTTGTAGTGCGTTCCTGGTTGGAATTCACTTCTCTCCGCTTTCCGTATCACGGACCATGCACGAACCATGACCCATTGAGGTCATCGTACCTACTTTCCCTTCTGGGTACCTCTAACTTTACATGCAGAAATACTGTCTGCATTTGCCCCCTCAGCGCCACAATCATTTCCACACACGCAACGAACGGGACTTCTTATATCCCCCCTTCCCCCTACAGTGAGAAACTTATGGGGACGTGAATAACCGCTAGAAGGTCTTCTAACAGCCGTGGCGTTATTACATCAGTCCAGACCTTGATCTCTTTAGCATTTCGCTAAACTGGTAAGCGTTACTCGTGTGCCGTGCTCCCAGGACCAATTCTTGCTCGATCGGGCCGAAGGATCCTATGGAAGAAAGGGGTACACAAGAGTGCCGGTGAAGCTTTGAAGGGTGCCGCACCCAGAACATTTCAAGTGTGTAGTGATGGCGGTTGTACATAAGAAGCACGTTTGACGCAACACGTTAACGTGGTATGTACATAGCTACAAGTAGCCCCGCTTCTGCGGCATTTGATGTGCGCATTACTATGTAGGCTCTTAATTTTACATCTTTACGGGTATGGATGTGATTGAGGTTACCTTTGGACAAGAACTGTATTATCCCGCCTTTCCGGAAGGCCAAGGATCATTCATGGTAATACAATTCTCGTCGTTGAACGACAAGAGTGATAGGCCTGCTCAATAGCGGCGCACGGGCTGATCACCGAGGCAGCGCCTCCTATAGAAATCTTGATTACGGCCTTCCCGTTGAGTATCCACCCCTGCATAACCGATAGGGATCAGTTCTAATCGTGCCCATACATGGAAGGTTAGGGAGTCGTGGCCGTGGTCATTTGCTTCTGTGGACCCAATGGGGCAGACCGGACGCCATGGTATGGACTGCTGCGGCAGGGGATTTAGCTATCGTAGTTAATCTGAAATTGCTGTGCAATACATGCATACGAAGCGCGGACTCACCGTTTGTCTCCGTAAAGACAACCGAGTTGGGAAGAACGAAGAATGTGACGCCTTGGGTGAATGGCGAGATGGTTGAGGCGGGTAGTCCGACGGGACGGAATGCAATACATACAGTACATATGTAAGGAAGGCTAAGTCACACAACATTACGAATAGTTAACGATAAACGATATGTGAAGTTGATAAATGAACTTACTAAATCCACCTACTCACGCGCACACTCAGGCTATTTGGCAGTTATACAGGCTACGCGGAAAAAGGTCCCTTTATATAGATACGTTACTTCGGCTGGGAACGGTTCTTCTGGACGCACGACTGTGGAAGAAGTATCTTCTCCGTTCCCAGGCTCAGCATTCAATCACGCCGCCGTGCCGTGGCCTGCTGGGGCACATCAAGTCTTCTTGAGATCTTGAGCCTTCGGACAAGCCGTGACGTCCGCTGGAATATGTCCGTTTCGAATCGCTCGATATGTAGCCGGGGCGCGCATAATGAATCTGTCATAGTCGTATCACGATTCTCACTGTTTATGCCGCCATGGTCGCTTCGATGGCGGTGATACGTGTTATGCAAGCGTTCATAGATTCGAAGGTCTGGACAGCGACGCACGCGCGGGGGTGTTGTAGAACCAATCGGAACCTCTAAATGTACCTCCCATCTAGGCACATCACCACAGATCATCACTCCCATGCGCCAGCAACATAAATAACATAGCCTGACAAACGAGGACTACATGTCAATCAGACTCTATGAGACCAATCACTCGGGTCGAAGTATCCAAAACATACCGTTAATGACTTATCGCCGTGTCGCGCACCCCATTCGACCTTCTATCAAATCCCTCTCCCTCACGTCGTCATTCGTGACCTTGATGGAGTATATATCATATCATACATAACCTCTCGCGTGTATAAACCTCGGATAAAACCCTGACCGCCACCACCATCACAGCCGCTGATGTATCTCCTGCACTATCTATGTCCTTGTTTCGTGGAAAGGGCATGGGCCATGCACCCCTTTCATTAAGGGAGATGGATGTCCCCTAGCTTAGATAAGGGCTAGCCCAGCTAACCCCTCTCAGCGCGGTCCAACACATGGGCATCGTTCGCACAATTCCACATCCGCATGCTTCTACGGTTGAAACGTGTCGGGTTAGTTGATACACCCTGCGGACTCTTGGGTATCAAGAAGCACTTACCGCTATTGGCTGGCTTGTCTTTGCTTCCTCCCTTCGGCCAAGGCGTTCCAAACGACCCGCTTCCGTGGGGAGTGGTAGTGGAGTGGTTCCCACCTTAACTTCCAAATGTTCTCTGCAAATCGGCGGTAGTGTGTAAAAAATAAGGTAAGCACGGCATGGTGCTTCGTTGCTCATGAGACTAGCTGGCCAATGTGACTTAACTTGAACCCAGGGATTAGAACGGCAATTTGTTGTCAACGAACAATGTTTACCGGATATGTGCGCTATCTAGATGCGAGCCATGATGATGCACGCCATGCTAGAGATGCCCAACGCCAGATGTGACCTAATTAGTCCGATCAACTAGAATTTGCGCCTTGGGAAGGGTGCAACGTTCGCATTACGTTGACGACCTTCTTTACCAGCCAACGGAGAAGCTCGCAGGTCCGTCACGGTCTGACCGGGAGCACTGAGCTAACGGCGGAAGAACTATGAGCCAAGCGTCAGGGCGTAGCAAATAGGAGAGGTCTCTAATTTAGTTACCTTGGAATTCTAGCGTTCCTGCGGTGCGCAGAAATCCGAATTCACTGGGGTAGAAATTCCATGGTGGAAAATGGTTGAATGGTATTGACTAGGCAGGAGTGTCGCTGGTGTGATTAGCGCTCGCTGTTATCCTTTTATGTCAAGTCCAAATCGCAATCGTTTGATCACGGAAGGGTCCATCAAGGGTAGCCGACTGCCCGCCCATCAATCGCGACGTCGTACTCACTGCTCAACCAGCGAGCTCAAAAGATCAGTCAACATTGAGTCTAAACATTCGTTTTTTTGCTATTAAATTCGAATTATATTCTTGTATGTATACTCTAGTGAATGGACTATCAGGTTAAGTAGAATATGCTGGAAAACTTGATGAATTAACATTAAATGCACAAAGCAGTAATATGGTACTATTGCCACGGTACTAGTCACTGGAGATATCTATTTACCTCTGAATCACCTATGCATCAATATTCTATTATAAAATCCCTCGAATTCTTTTGTATTCATTATTACAAACATTGTTCAGACATACTTTGCTTTATGGCTACTTTTTATCAGCTCTGAGTATCTAGCCACTTTCTATCAATATTGTCATAATTTCAAGAAAGAGATGCGCGCTAAAGTACTTGGATCTGATGAAGATCTTGAGCGCGCTGTCTAGAACGGCGAGCACGAAAGTTTGGTCGGAAGATGGCGCGCGGGATTGATTGCCGCGGGCCATGCGGCGGGTTCTCACGAGGGACTAGCCAGAAATGGACCGAGGAGCGCCAAGGTTCCTGGATTCTACGGAATTCTCATTCTACGGTTTTCTATCCCAGTCAACTGGGTGCCCTCAGGTGCCCTCGTGGTGCGGTTATATCACATCGCCCTAATCCGTACCCTGAGGCTCTCGTGTCGAACTGTCGAACATTCTAGGTGATCGATGGTCGTCGGAATTTCAATGACTCTATCTCCGCCTCAATTACCACACGTGGAGACGGTAACGACGCGATTGTACCTTGACATCGACATCGACAACGACCATCGCGATAAAGAGCACTCTCGACCCGCGACTTTCACCACCCTCACTTTCTGTATCGCTCATATCCACTTGACCTTGATTTCTCGGTTTCAGCAACTATGACCCGTAATTATTGTAATTATTATGCTTCGGCGACACGCTGCCTGACTCGACAATGGCTAGGTGGTAACCAGCGCGAGCAAGATCGATTACGAGCGGCGAAGAAGGCACCTGCCAAGAAGCCCAAAGAGAGTGCCACCAATCTCGCAAAGCGCAAGGAGGCGTGCGTATCCGTTTGCTTGCGCTTCACTTCCTTGCTTTCACAGAACTGCTGATGCCTTCACCCTTTGACCTTGTATGTTTCCAGTGATGCGGAGGCACTACGTGCGAAGCAGAAAGTAAGTTTCATATATGGGTACTGTGGCCTTGCAGTTAGCTCACAGTACACGTTGCAGAAAAAGGAAGAGGAAAAAGCCGCTGCTGGATCCTCTGGCAAATAACAGCAGTTCCCGTGGAAGGAATATCATTCTTCCACGCTGGGCCGCCCTATTTCCTCTGAATTGAGAGCGCCTCTTGGACCCAGTCAACCACTCTGGTGGGATTATTGTGGCTAGGCTATCCCTTCTCAATTCTGTCTACTTCTGTACGCATCCATGTCTGTGTTCAATTATTGGGGTTACGCCGGTTTTGATATTTTATGAACCGTGTGCCCGTGGCTTCCCCTAGCTCCTCGGGCATTGAGGTGCGACAATCCAGCCAAATGGGTGTTATCGAAGCTTCTTCCACCCTGACATATAGATGGACGCTCAAGTTTACCTCCGCCATTGTATATGCCGCAAACTTCCTTGTCTGTTGAAGAATTTTGGAGGCGACCGATTAAATATGTGTGTCGTTGGACAAAGCTCATATAACCGCGAAAGGCCGGTGTGATCCTGCACGAATGTCTGCACGGAAGGATCTTGGACCTCCTTCTGCGCCGCAGGGACCGACGCATGCAGTTGTCATTTGGTTGATGCTTGCACACTGTCGTCACAAATATAGCCTATTTATTTACTTTGCTGATCATCATCTCACGCTACGGCTTACTTCGTGGGACCCGATTTCAATGAAGCCGGAACTTGATCGCTAACGCGTTCCCAATTTCTGTCACCTACATGTGTTAGAAATGGTGGAACGGTGGGAATAACGGATAATATTACTGAGCTACAGGTGGCGCGGTAGTGTAGACTATTTGTACATATTATTATAATCGAAGGCGAGACTCGATTTCCAACAACATGCACGCCGGGTAGGGATTGTACACACCGATGAACCTGGCAGGTGAGCGAACTGGATTGACGGATTGGAAGGTTATGAAGGCTTTGACTCTGAGAAACGCCCAACCGAAGGAGGGAAGCGTCCCACTGATGTCGGCCATTGAGGGTAATCTTCTCAGGCATAGACCCCGCCCAACAAAATTCGTTCCTGGAACAACCGAGAGTTGAGCGGGAGAGAAGGTCGAACCTGGCTGAGACTGATCGAATGGTTCCTCTAAATGAGCCATATGCAGGAAGATAGGCCGAGAATAGATACAAAAATGTGATCTAGATGTGGGTTGATGGGGCGGTAGCCATCATGGTAGCATCTGACCACACAAAGTTGCCGAAACGGGCCTTGGCGTGGCGAAGCCAGGAAGTGGGAGAGGATGAGCCATTTGGGACAAGGCAGTTATTTAAAAAACCAAGTTACATAAGGCCACGAGTCTGTCACTTGTTCGGCGATGAATCGTTGACAGCCTTGGGCTTAATGTGGACAAGAAGCTTCTTCAACCCCTAGGATCATTCTTCCCATACCAATTAAGGGTGACAAGGCGGCGGGTCGCCGCTTTCCACCGTCATTTACCGCATGATTGTCATTCGAAGCACGGAGGTAAACGAAGGTCATACTTTCTCTCAAGTCTTGCGAGAAAGATAAAGATCACGACGGTATCGATTTGCCAAGTTATGATTGATAGACCTTGAGTATTCTTGGATTCTGCGTAAGAGTAGCGAACCCGGTCCAGTAATGAAAAGTAGAGTTCAGCTAGTTAATCTTGAGAGATCCCCCGCCTTCGATACGTCTTCGTCGAGTGGGACTTTGCATGTCGTCCACGTTTGGATCTGACCAGGACTTACCCCAAGCCGGGGTAGGAGTTGCCGGAGGCAGATAGTTTCCGAAGTGCTGGTACGGCGTGGGAGGGGGCATGGAATATGATGGGTGAAGTGGCGGTGCGGCAGTCCCGGGTTGGTGCCGTGAGCGGTATATGGAAAATAGTGTGTTGATGAAAACCGTCAAGAAGGATAGCGAAGTCAACGTGAAGGTCTGAATGTGGTGCCGATACGATCACAACGATACGATCATAACAATAATCAATCATCACAAAAAGAAGAATACGATGAGTTCGGAGGGAATGGGAAGGAGTAAAAAGGGCAGAACAGCACTCACTAAAGTTTTCCAACTGATGGGCTCTACGAACCCATTCACTACTTCTGCGATCAGCTCGGCGCCGACTTTGGCACGTCCAACGATGCTTGGGTCACGGTTCATACACGATTCCCAAACTCCGCATTGGTGCGACATGGCAGGAACCGTATGGGTGCCGCAATTGGTTCTGTACTGCGTCGCGCACATGGCAATCTCCTGTACAATATCTGATGCGGAGAATTCGTTCAGTGCTATTAATTTCCCGATCGCGTAGAGGTGCCGACTTACCCATTGAGTACTCGGAGATCCTCTCTTGGACATCACGCTGAACTGTAATGATAAACTGAACCACGAGGTACAGGAACAGCAGGATCAACGCTAAGTTGAAGAAGAACTGCAAATATCTGATGAAAAGCAATCCCATTAGTCAGAAGTGCGCAGGAATAACACTAAGCAGGACATACCCAGACAGAATATATGGAAGATCAGACTGCGGAACAGGCGGTGAAGGCATATGCAGTGTATAGTGGTTCGAAGTGCTCTGTCTAATTGGAGCCACTCTGTTATTTTCGTCTTCATCTTCTGAGTCACTCGCGTCCTCTTCTGTGACGCCCTGTGATCGTAGTTTTTTCCGCCCAGGCTTTAGTCCGAGACTTATAGACTCGTCGCAGAGCGCCCGCAGCAACAGAACGACCTCGCTTCTCCTCGGCTTGTGGGGGTGTTGCTTCGCTCATGTCAACATCATGTACTTCAGGCTCGAATATGGGTTTCGTTGACGAGAAATTGGGAGGGGGTGCCCATGGGTGCACGGGTGGCGCTGGCGTGGATGGCGTCGCATTGAAGATAAAGGGAACATTTCGATTGGCACCGAACATAGGCGATGAAGGGGGTTGTAGTGGAGGAGGTTGCCAGTTTGCATCGGTTAAAGGACCTGCTCATACGTTTTGAAACTGAAACCAATAGATAAATGAAGGAAATAGGAAATTTACGTTTCTTGGGTGTCGCCGGGTCATCTTTTCTCGCCCAAACTGGTTCCACCGATTTCCGTGAAGTGTAATCCCAGTCCATCGGTGCCTCTGTGGAGCGTGCACTTCGCAGATGAGACATCGTGGTAGGATAAGATAAGGGTTGAATTCGTAAGTTCCGTGGTGGTATAGTCGAGGTATTTTTGCAAGAAATAGCGCAATTAGTACAGAAACGGAGGATACGTTGTGGTCGTCGTGGTGGACGACGTGAGAAAAACTGTTTGTCCATGTTGACGCGTGTCCAGATGATCACGCGACTTCGGCCCGTTTGGGCGCTTAACGGAAACGCAAATGTTCCGCACTTTCCTCCGCACACCTAGAAATCGAGCTTTCCTTTCTGCTCGTGGACAATGCGTGGTTCCAGGCCCCACAGCACGTCGCGGCTTTCACCAAATTGGCGGAACATCATGGTCGACGCCTCCATCAAGCAACTTGATCCCAATGGTCATTGAACAGACGGTACGCAGACGTTCCTGCCGAATCCCGATTCCTGCGTGTTCTTATCGACGCACAGGGAAGGGGGGAGCGTTCATATGATATATTCTCGCGGCTTCTGAGGGAACGCGTCATCATGCTCTATGGACCGGTCTGTCACTTCATCTCGTGCGCAAATAGGCAGGCATTCATGTTCTGTTATGCGCGCACCCTAGATTCGGGATACAGATTCCGCGTTGATCGTTGCTCAGCTACTGTTTCTCGAGGCGGAAGAAAACATCCAAACCAATCCACCTTTACATTAATTCGCCTGGCGGCAGCGTGACGGCTGGCCTTGCGATCTACGACACGGTAAGCACCGTACCGTAGCCCCATGTTCATACTCATGCTGACTACCATATATGTCGCAGATGCAGGTAAAATAACTCTGACTGTGCCGTTGCCATGCTCAATTCATTGTGTAGTATGTCTCGTCGCCCATACATACCTACTGCGTTGGCCAGGCTTGTTCGATGGGGCTCACTCCTGCTTGCTGCAGGTAAGTCGTGTGGTTACAAGGTTGTTTGAACTATTAACAAGGTTATTTGAAGGTGAAAAAGGGGAAACGGCACTGCTTGCCCAATGCAAGCATCATGATTCACCGTTCGTACTCTTCTCTACCCTCTTATGCGTGTACACGGCGTGCGGCAACCACTTCTTGTTTCAATGTGTTCACCTTCGATGGGTGTTCTGGCCGAGAGACGGTGTGGGAGTGGAACAATATGTTTCAACTGAGTTACCGCCGCCGTAGAACAGAAAGTTCGTGTAAGCACCTGATGCTTAACGGCGAGTATGACCCGAGTAGAATATCTTATTTCCTCTCTTTCTCGCACATCTACTCAAGAACACTCGGACACTACTCGGACGTCGCGGGGCTGCCGCACACAGTGTCTACGTGATTATATATAGCAAACCCAACACTCACCTTCTTTTAGAACCATCTGGCGGAGCTTCTGGACAAGCATCCGACATCGCCATCCACGCCAAGGAGATTCTACGTGTAAGAGAACTGCTTACCGGGATCTATCAACGACACTGCAGCAAGCCAGAGGAAGCAATAGATGTTGGTATGCAGCGCTTCGGTAAGAAAGCTTTGCGCCGTAGATGGCATTTTTGATTGACTGACTATCGCTGTAGAACGGGCATTGGAGCGCGACTACTTCATGACGGGTAAGATTGCTTGTCTGATCCCCTTGACCATCGCTCATTCGTTTTTTGTTTTTACAGCCCAAGAAGCGCTTGAGTTTGGAATTGTAGATGGTATCCTTGAGAAGCGACCGCGGTCTGATACGGATGCTCCTTAATGGTGTGGTGATGCTTTTTGGATGGAAAAGAGCGGCTATCTGCGTCGTTACCTTTGTGTCGCTGTTTCGTATCTCTTGCAAACATCTATAAGGGCACCACTCAAGCACCCTTATCACACTACAAGAGCTCAGCACACCACATCAGATGATCATCAGCACAAGGTCGATCTGTGCCCATGATGCTATGTGTCTAAATTTATCTGCAGGAACTCTTCCAAGTGCTCGCACGTCATATTGTATTCACCATCCCCCTCTCGCGCGAAACCTGTGCAGCCTGCTAGCCCCAGTACGCATGGCTCGAGTGGTCAGCCGCATCGCCATGCTGGTGCAAAGGCGCAAGAGGCTCGCCGGTTTCAGGTCGTTGCGGTTGAGAACGGTTAAAGGTACCATTGAACATATCAAGTCAAAATCGTGCTCAACATTGATGCGTAGATAGCTACGGAGATGTTCGCAAGTTTTGTGGCGCGTGGGTCCAGCCCCAGCGGGTGTGCGACGTCATTGCGCAAGTATATTCTCGCGGCATCTCGTCCGTGATACCCTGGGCGCATAGCATGAGATCAGATGAAACGGGCAACTACAGCCATTTATGGATTTCTCTAAAACATTGGGCTCAGCCCCGCTGAATACTTTTATTAGTTATGTACGCTTGTAGGCGAAAACGTTTATTGGTTGTTGCTTTACCCCACACCAGCACGATGAAGCCAGTCAACGTTCTCGTCTTCGCGCTCGCAAGCGTCCCCCGCGTACCCGCGGGGCTGGTGCAACGCGACGAGTTGGTACCCATAGTCCGCTCCAATATCCCCTTAGTCAGGACGAGAGATGGGAGATACGGCGTTACGGTCAACATGGTAAGCGAACAACATTGCAATCTTGGGGTATATCCACCGATAGGTATTTTCTCTGCATAGTCTTCGTCCAATCCGCAAACCCTCGCCTTCGCGCTGTCTACTGGCACCGGGCTTGTATCTGTCCTGGGATCCTCGTGTTCAAACTGCACGGGTTCGGCAACGTGGGTTTCTCCCTCCAACGTCGTTTAGGATTCGAGAATGACGGTCACGTTTCCATTCGCAGATATGATCCTGCCTTGTCGAGCAGCGCTAGACTTTTAGCAGGCACTCAGGGGGTGTCAGTCCTTGGACAGTCAACCCAAGGAAACCTGATTAGAGAAGACTGCACGTTACAGAAAGAAGATGGGACGGCGTGGGCTTACCTAAACCAAACTGGTGAGGGGATTAGTTGGCTGCATTAAATTTATGTTCGATATAACGAGTACTATTTCAGTTGTCGTTGCTAACCAGTCGAGTCCCATCTTCGGAGGCGCTTCTGGTCTACTTGGTCTCGGAACCAACGCTCTTTCGTCCAACTTTAATGAAACATTATTTGCCGGGTGGCTGTCACGGAATCCAGGCAGGACTAATTTCTCATATGGGATGCAATTGCAGCCCTTGGGGGCAGATGGATCGACAGAGGGAGGCGTGTTGCATTGGGTAGTGCCCGACGAATCCGCGTTCCAAGGTACTATGTCGGTCAAGGACAAGCTCTCGGTTGGACCAAGCGACATGAACTTGGACTGGGTGGTGAACCTGGACTCCTTCTCTATCTCGACAGGGGACCTCAAGATCTCGAAAACCAATGAAAGAGTCGCTATTGATCTATTCTTCCCGGGCATATTCCTGCCTCAAAGCGTCTCGCGCCCTCTATGTACGTTGAGATCTGTCCCTAAGCTGTTTTCGTGCTTATTGTTGAATCATGACAGTTGCTGGGATCCCTGGATCTTCATCACAGCCATCATCTTCGAGTCCTGCCACGACTGCGTACACTGTTCCGTGCGATACGAAAGTGACACTTGACGTGCGCTTTGGAGAGTTCTCAGTCACACTGAGAGAAGACGTACTCGTATTCAAAAATGGAACGACGTGTACCAGTGCCTTCGAGGAATGGAATGACCAAGGCATGTCCGAGTTTCTGTTCGGCGCCACGTTCATTTCCGCAGTCTACCTGTAAATACCTTCTTCCAGATTGATACAACACTGTCTGATCTCATGTTCTAGGGTCTTCACGATCTCTGGTTCCAATGATGGTAGCATCGGATTCGGCGCAAGGGCTGGACAGGCAACTAAAATACACCCAGCAGCCATAGCTGGCATTGTCATCGGCTCTGTCGCCATTGTCGCGATCATTGTGTTTACCGCCGTCCTTGTCGTTAGGTCCCGTAGAAGACGCCGCGACGACAGCAAGCAGGAGAACAAGATCGAGCCCTTCGGGAACGCCACGATGCAAGTCGACGAACAACGGGGCCTACTGATGCCCCAAACCCCTACGACCGCTGGTACGCAGGGTAGATTCAACATCACTCCCATTTCTTCGCCGAATCCGTCGGCGTATACGACCCCCTTCCCTTCGGCGAACATGAGACAGTCGTTGGTAGCGCCGCTGAACGCCCCACCGGTCGTACCGTCCACCGCCAATGAGATCAATCTCCTTGCCCCGCCACCGCCGTATAGCGGGTCGTCGACTTCGTCGCATACGACTGAAGTACAGACCATCCAGCTACCATCTACTGTTGGCTCTTCATCGGGGCCAACCTCAGCAAATTCAGCCAGTCAAGGGTATGGATTCCACCAAGAAAAACGACGGCGTTTATCATGAATGCGATATGCCTATTGTATCCTTGTTGTAAGCTTGTATAAACCTGTTGATTAATTAACGACCAGTCTGTATCATTTACACAAAACACTCCCATTCCGTCCTTCCTTCCTTCTCCTTCCTTCATTCCTGTGTATTCTGCGGACACTTCTAATCTAGTGCACCATATCCATTCTGTGTCGAGGTTATTACATATATAACTTCTTTTCTCCTGGGGTTCTATTTGTTATCTGTTTAAGGGATGTGCGTTAGGCATTTAACAGCGGTAGACTATGATAGCGAATTGCATAAAAAGTACACGATCTCGACGAAGACGATGCTATTTCAATAGATAGATAAAAACTGAACGTTCATTGGGATCTAGAAAGTGCTATGGCTATGACCGGGAACCATTGTACAACCTATCGTCAACCCAGTTCGGGGGACCGTAATTGTTGTAGGATGGTGCAGTGTAATCAGTGCTTCCGCCCTGGTACGGACTGCGTTGATGTGCGACCCTACGTAGAGACACAAATTTAACGATAGGGATGAGTGAAACAACTTGAAACACGTACATCGAGCCAGGTCGCAAGGCCGCTGGTACAGCGCCCGGCATGCCAGGCGGCGTCCTCATGGGCGGGCCGCTGGGTCTGCGAAGACCGGCTAAAGGATCACTTCGGTCGACACTATCTAAGCGTTGATGGCGTATCCGGGCGAGCGCAGGATCCACGATCACAGGAGTCATCGTAGGCGAGCGGCCGCGGCCTCTAACGCAGCACCGTTTCACAGCTGAAAATAGCCACAAGCATTATCAGCGCACTGAAACACTTCGTGATACCCGAGGGTGATAGGAGGACGTACCCATGATCAAAGCCCAAAGGAGGAGCAGGGCGAGAATACCGGCAGCGACGGTAACTGGTATGGAGATTTGCAGGTTCTGGGTATACCATGCCTACAAATTAGGGTGTTTAGCGAGGGCGCGAGGGATAGTGCGTGGGGGTGGTGCAAACCTTGGCTTTTTCGATGAAACTCCCAGCCTGGCAGCGCCCGGTCTGGCATGTGCCGCCGTACCCACAAGGCGAGCCATCTACAAGCATCGCTTGTAGCAGCACACACGAATTGCTCTGGGAAGGATTTCTGCATGAAACACGACATGATTCGTCGCCTCTGTTCGGGCAAGCCTCCCGAAGGTTCATAGACGCCCCAATCGTTTGGCATTGCACTTCAGCCAAAGTCAGCCAAAGTCGCGAGTTGGAAGAGAAGAACACTGACGGGCGACAGACGTGCAAAGGCCGCTAGCACATTTCAAATCGTTAGAACCACAGCTCTGACCGTTGGGCGCGAACTGATCAGCGGGACAGGACGACGAATTGCCCGTGCAGGTTTCCTGCGTATCACATCGCCCATCTTTCGCTGCGCGACATACTTGAGTAGTCGGCGCGAAAGAGCATTGCTGGGTGCAACATGGGCTGCTGTCGGGATCACACACGGCGCCTCCTCTGAATTTGCAGGTCGCGGAATCGCAGCATGAGGAGTTGATGCCTTGCCCGGGATCGCAGTCTTCGCCGTTCTCAACGATTGCCGTTGCCGCACATCTGCAAAGAGATTGTTGACCGTGTAGATTGGGAAGGATCGATCAGACACGATATGTTCGTCCGGCCGTTGCCTGTGCCCGACATGAGGGAACCTGGCGATATGCACGTATCAGCATAGCTCAGCAGTTATGCAAATAGCATACATATGTTCCCAAGGCTGCAAGGAGAGAAGTTGGTTTCCCCGGCTTGGGCAACAGGGCTCATGATGAACCTCGCGTCGGCATCACAAGAGCTTGCGCTGAGCGGGCAACAATTTTGCGTTCCGCTGCAGCCGTCTGCGCACTACAGAACACTGGGTAAGGCCATACCATTAGCTACGAACACAGAGCTGCACTCACATCGTGCTAGATAGCCATTTCTATGAGTTATTGATCGCTGCGAAGCAGACGATATGACTTACAATTGCGCCGAAGTTATGACCGATCTCATGTGCGATGACCTGCCACTCTGTTCGCCCCGACGTCGAAACTGCGGTGCCTGATACAACCGAAGGCGCTTGTCCTGAGGACGTTTGTTGACACCTGCATTCCTCAAGAACGTGAACGATGGGTATGTTCGGCAAATGGAAGGGGGACGCACAATGTGGCCAACCAGGCGATTCCAACTTCCGTGCCTGTGGGGCATCCGCTCATCAGATGCCAGAGGCCGACGCCGTCGTCGCCCTTGGCACCACGCCATGCAGAGAAGAGGGACAGGCGGTCGTTAAGGGTGACGGTACTGCAGTCGACGTTCCAAGGCATGGAAGCATCGGGGGTACTCGGGCATCTTTACGTTGTGTCAGGATCCAAGTAACATGAGGCTGGGTGAGAGCTGATGGACATACGTCGAGTCCTGAATCTGTAATTCTATGATACCAAGGCTAACATTAAAGGATGACTGGACAACAACACATGTCAGTGGTCAGACAGTAGGTGCGGCGTATGATTACGCTACCTTGTACAGTGAGCTGGCAGTGTTCCAATCGGTCAGGATCCTGGTAGTGGCATTCTCTTTCGAGCCGTATTGCGCAGTGAACTTGCAATCAGACGCTACGCCCATGTACAGCTAGTCGGGGGGAACAATTTTAGTCCACCACAGGAGTTCCGAATATCCCAGAAATGCGATTCCGCTCACCAATCGCTGCGACTTGGGGCAACTCGAGGTGTCGCCGATGGAGTTGACGAAACTTGTTGGTCGGGAGTGTCAGGAGGGGGGTGTCTGGGACATGGGGGGTACTTACTTGGAGTCCATGCCACTACCGACGACGTCGTCTCGTCGCGCAAGATCGTCGCCGAGGCCGAATCCCAGCGTCTCATACCACGAGGGAGAGGTGAGGGGCTTCTGACCGAGGGTGCCCATCATGTCCGCATTGTACGGCAGCGAATCGTGGGCACAGCTCTGCGGCCCCGCCTGACGGGAGCCATTATCGAGCCCCGGCTCACCTACGCTCAACCTGACTCCCGATGCGACCAGTTTCTCCTCTTGAGGCGTCATAGCGTCTGAGTCCCTCCAGATGACGAGCGATGAATCCACTTCATACCCATCAATTTCATGGACAATCTGTGGATCCAGCTGGTGTTTCGTGCGCAGGTAGTTGTCCTTGGTCATGATGTGGTAGACATCGCCTTTGACAGAGAAGGCGCCCTCGAAGATGGGCGCGAGGCCCTTGGCTACGTCGCCTTGATGGTGGACTACGATTCGCGCCCAGCCCAAAGTTGGAAGCGTTGAATGGGCAACCTTGGCAGCATCCTCCCGCATCCGTGCTGGTGACACGCTTGTATGGAGAACCTCACCCAAGTACGCCCTGACTGACTCCTTCGTCAACGGGACGGTGTGTGAGAGAACTGATCGTCCATCAGAGGTCGTGGTGTAGTAGTGGATCCTGGCAGCAGGGGTGTATTAGATGTTCGTTCGGTCGAAGGGTGTAAGTGGTAGGTTTCGTTGAAGGCAGAGACTGTGAGTCTAAACGAGTCGTCGTGTCGCAGGGTTGTTGATCTGGGAAGGGGGATAGCTCTGCGTGTAAGTGTGTCTTGAATAACAGGGTGTCGGGGGAATATCTCGAGCGCCAGAGTCTCTGGATGAGCGAGTCGTTTCAACGGCCTCGGTGGTGCGCTAGAGCCTGAAATCGTCGTCAAACAGCATCGCAAACACCGTCCGCCGCAAAGTCAGTGTGTTTTGGATTTTATTGTCCGTTGATTCCACTCACCGAGAGTAGCATTGGGCCAAGATAGTAGAATCACGACAGCGAGCGTGAAAACATAGGAAAGCCTTGTCATTGAAGGAATGTAAACCGGCCTACAGACGGTGAAAGGAAGCAGGATTTATAAGAAAAACCATCGGAGCTGCCAGTGCATGGCGCTAAGCGCGGCTGCGGCCCAATGCCAAGCCCTGATGTGTAGAGTATTATTAGACATACCTGCGGCTCTTGCAAGGTTCAACTCGAAGATTGGGGGAAGGGGGAATAAAGGGAATGGAATTGTGGGAGGGGGGCAAGGAACTCTACCCTCTGATCAAACGACGACCTCTAGCAAACTACGTGAAGAGTGAAACCAAGCAAGAAGATCGCACCGCCGCTGTGGCACAATAAGGAGGTATTACGTAAGCCACATGTAACCAACTCCCACTGTTTGGGATCACAATCAGTTGCATCCAGCGCTCAATGTGAGCATTCGTTTACTCGGGTGACCCACTCTATACCAAGCCTTCTCCACAAGCAAATCTTAGCATTTCTGAACAGCCTCATCCGCTGGTTTGTAATTTTAATCACCAAGGATGATGCAGTTACAAACGGACATCTCCTTTTTCTTTCTGTATAGCAGTGTATAGCCCAGAGACTTCGGCATCAGAGCCCTCCTACACTCAGGCTGCGCACTCGTTGGTTGTTGCGATTTCATGGTGGGTACAGGGGTACAGGGGGTACAGGGGCACCATCCCAGGTCTGCGAAGGAGGGAAATTTGAAGGATACTTTTGTTGCTCGTCCCGAACGAAGGACCCGCCGAACGATGGATCCAGCGAAGCCTTCCCAAGAAAGATCAGCACAAAGGGGGACTCTGCGTATACTAGGAAGTAAATATAACTGATCCCTGACTCCTCGCCGCCCAGCTATACCCCCTCTTTAGCACGACCCCTTCGTTTGCTTGGTGCGAATATCTCTTACTATCGTTCCCACAGTTCCCGAAAAAGTTTAGGGACCTCAGAAGGAATATTTTTTTAGTCTTTCCACAACCTAGTTCCTCTTCGGATTTGGCACAGAACTAGTTCACATGCATGTCTGGGTTCTTGATTTTTTGTGGGGCAACTTTCAAAGTAATGAAAATGGCTAATGCGATGCCGGCAGATGTCTTCATACCCACTCCTTGAAAAAGTGTGATGTTTCGTCACGAATGATCACAAATATTTCGTTCTCCACAAAGTGCCGCTGTAGTTGATGGGAGCTCGTTGTCACGGTCTCCCTCCGACACTTCATTACTGCTCGTGTACCACAATATGCGACGAATAGAAGAGGCTACTTTGCTTATATATATACCCTTAGGATATATAACTGATATCGTACGCTGAGCTCACCTCACCAGTATCCTAGCATCATAAAATCTCTGAAATCTACACAATAAAAAATACCTACTGTCAATGCCTTATTTAATTTGACCAGGACTTCGAGAACATGTTTCCACACCATATACCTATATTATTTTAAATTCGCGTACTCATATGCACCGCGGAAAGCTCAAAAATCGCATTTTCAAGAATTGGGTGCTTTTTCAAGAACTGTGGGAACGATAGTATATCTGTGGTAGACAGCGAGGGACCAAGCTACCTTTTTATTACCTCTCGGAGCATTTTCCCTACGATACAAGCGCCTGGGGTATTTGCCTCCGTTACCCTGATATCGAGTCCGTGAAGCCCTTCTGATGGGAGCGCGCAGCGACGAGCCTGATGTTGGCTACGAACGGGTACTACACCTAACCCACACTCCACCAATCCGATGTCCATTGAAGAGGAGTCTGGGACTTCACTGCCAGCAGCGTTGAAGACCAAGGCCGAGCACCTCCACGAAATCGATCAGACATTCCTGCAGCTCGAGGCAGCCCTGAAAAGACAGAATGACTTGACGCAGGACGTGATAGTGGCGAAGAATACGATCATCGGGAACTTGAGCTCTCTCATGACAGTGGTAAGTGGTTCCAAGCGCGTAGCGTCTGCGAGCTGACAGTAATTATTACAGTGTGCTTTCATCGGCGCTGTGCAGGCGCAAGTCATCGACTGGACACGAGAGGCGAACAACACCAGCCTCGAGGTCTTTACGAACTTCGTCTCTTTCTTTGGCCTCACGCTGGACATCCTCGGCGTAGGCACGGGCGTCATCCGGCAGCTCATGCTGCAGCACTCCGTCAAACGCATGGAGACGCAGGCTACGCGTCTTCGCGACAACGCCGATAGGTTGCAGCGCCAATTCCATCGCCTGCGAAGCGGCATCGCATTTCCAGACGATCTACAAGGGTCTAGGGGGCAGCAATTCCTCAGGAATGCCTACACGATCAAGGATCAGCTCGCGAAACAAATAGCGCTTCTGGACGATATGCGAGAGATCCAACGGTTCCGGTCCGATCTGATCTTCACGGACAGGGTGGACGATTCGGAGGATGCGGAGAAGCATCATGACTCTTCCTCGTCTCTGCTATCCTCGACGGGGTTCAACTATGCCGGTCAGAGAAGGAGTATAGGTAAAGGTACCGTTATGCGGTTCGTGAGGGCGATGCCACATCAGCTGCCCATGGTGTCGATGGGAGGGGGGATATTCTTCCTCTTGTGTTCTGTGGTTTGGCTGGCAACATCGACGCAACCCAAGGTGATATGGGTCCCATGTCTGGTGGCCGCTGCAGTCACACTTGTGTGCACATTAGTACCTAGTGCTTGGTTTTATGAGGGTGAGTGAGTTCCTCAACACAAACGTGTTTGCATGTACTCAAGGTAGCATAGGGAACATGGAACAACTACTCAACGAAGAGATTGAGGCATACGAAGAACATTTCCGGAAAGTGAATTCTCAAGGTGTGGCCCTGTCGTGACATGCTCAACGGTATTCAATCGCGCAAAGCTCGTAATTATGTCCGGGAAACGGTGTTGTTGTACAGTTGTGATTTGCATGTATGTCGCAGTTATGAACATATTCAGTCCAAAGACAATAATAAAGAACATCACCTCGCTTTGCTCCCCTTGAACTTTTCTACGGCGCACATGAACGCTGCAAGGGTGTCTACCTCTTCTCGACCACTGACCACGATTTCTTCCCTGAAATGCCTCTCGACCATCGTTGCTAGCACCCCATTAAGCTCCTCCAGGTCCACCAATATTGGTGTCCTCGGCGCGTATTCATCTACCAAACGCAGACTCCTTCTCCTATGTTGCTGCTCGCGAGCGTTTAGGATCGGGTCTCTGCGGGGTCTATTCGCGGGTGTGGTTTGGGTGGGCGGACTCGGTGGGCGCGAGCTGTGTCTAAACGGATGAACAAGGGCTGACGGAGGTGCGGGGTCTTCGGGGGATAGTGGCGAGGGCGTAATGACAGGAATGAGGTTAAACTGTGTCATGTAACGATACAGCACCGGGAGCGGCATGGTCGAGAAGTCCACCTATGAGCATTCTCAGTGAGCCTCTGCGTGTACTGTGCACTAAGTCGTAGAGTGCGCACCAACGATGTCTTTGCCGCTGTGTCTCCCCCATCCTTCCGTGCGCTATTGCTACCTAGCCCATTGTTCCCGTTCGCCGGTTCCACGCGCTTCCGCTTTGCCCGGCCGTCGCCCTCAGCCCTGTCTACTGCGTGTCTCTTCACGCCCGCGGTCGAGTTGCCCCCACCGGGACCAAAATACCCAGCCTCGTCATTGGGCTTCCTCCTCGCTTGGGTCCGTGAGCGTCCGCCGGTAGAGGTCGCGACAGAGCCGGACATATTTGAAGTAGTGTTGGAGATACTTGGCGAGTGTATTCTGTCTTGGATGAGTGTTCGTCCTCAGACGAATTGGCGTGGCGTGAATGTCTAAAATAAATTGATCACGCGTATGGCATCACGTGCATTCATCCTTGACTTAACGATCATCCATGCGTGACCCTATAAGTTATTATTAAGATTTCACTGAGATTTCAAGATTTCACTCAAACGTCCACCATCGGCTGCAGTACTGTGCAGCGTCGCGACCGACGCGGAGATATCCCGCTAGAGAGAGATCATTCTTCTAGACTTGATCCATAACAGCCGGATTCAACGACAACCCGGGGTATATAAACCAAGATACAACCTGAGGCCTACTCTCCTAAATCCCCTCGGTACCCCCACTACTGCTATATATCCCGCTCGTTCAAAATGTCGACATTTGGAAAATTGTTCCGCGTTACCACCTACGGGGAGAGCCATTGCGCCTCTGTCGGCGCAATCATCGATGGGTGTCCCCCGGTACGTGCGGATTTAACATCTTAACACACCAGAACGCTCAGTGGCGGTAGAACAGGGTCTACCATTAGCACCAGAAGATGTGCAGTTGCAGTTAAGCCGCCGCAGGCCAGGCCAGAGTAATCTCACTACGCCGGTGAGTTTCATCTGGTCTTCTACGTTTGATTCGGCGCTGACAGGAACGTTGCGGTGTCCGCGGGGTGTGTAGAGAAACGAAAAGGATCTCGTGCAACTCCAGTCTGGGCTCGAGCACGGTGTAACTCTGGGTACACCCATCGGGCTGCTGGTGAAGAACGAAGACCAGCGTCCCCATGATTACTCCGAGACTGACTTGTATCCTCGGCCGAGTCATGCCGACTATACCTATCTCGAAAAATACGGCATTAAGGCCAGCAGCGGTGGTGGGCGTAGTAGTGCTCGCGAAACGATTGGTGAGGGATTAATCTCGTAGTTGAGATACGGGAACTCATCTACGTAATGCTGTGGTTACATTATTTAGGTCGCGTTGCAGCGGGGGCCATTGCCGAGAAATACTTGAAGCTTGCCTTTGGGATTGAGGTAGTTGCCTTCGTGTCGTCTGTAGGAAAGATTCACCTCCCTTCCCACGTGTCGGCACCCTCGCTCGCATTTGACAAGGGTGAAGACGACGACGATGTGACTGATGCTCTCTCAGAGGAATTCCGCAACCTCTTGTCCACCATAACGAGAGAGCAAGTAGATGCACACCCTACACGTTGCCCGCATCATGAGACAGCTGAACGAATGACCCAGGTGCGGTCTGTTTCATACGCGGTCATCTATGGCCTCTTCACTCCATCATCCCAACATATCGTCATTGGTCGAAAGGTGCTAATCTCCACCCTATCTCTTGCCAGCGCATCATACGTACCAAAGACAAGCAAGACTCCATCGGCGGAACGGTAACCTGCGTCATACGCAACGTCCCTTCAGGCCTTGGTGAACCCGTGTTCGATAAATTCGAAGCCGCGCTCGCGCATGCCATGCTCTCTATCCCTGCAACCAAATCGTTCGAAATTGGGTCTGGTTTCCGAGGCACGGAGGGTCCCTGGAAGCAAACATAATGACCCCTTCGTCCAAAAAACGAACGGATCGCTTGGGACGAAGACGAACTGGAGTGGAGGTGTGCAGGGCGGAATAACGAACGGAGAAGATATCTACTTCCGGTTGGTCATCTTTCTCCCTATACAATGTGACATCGTGAAGATAATTATACTTGAATCACAGTATAGGATTCAAATCACCAGCGACGATCTCACAACCTCAAGAGACGGTGCAGTATGACGGAACACCAGGCGTTCTCGCCGCCAGAGGACGACACGATCCGTGCGTGGTCCCCCGCGCAGTTCCCATAGTCGAGGCCATGGCCGCGATCGTTGTCTTAGACCAACTGTTGATCCAAAATGCCCGGAAGACGGCAGCGAGTTTGTTGCCTCCAATCACCACCTTACCTCCTACCATGGTCATGCCAGCAAAAGAAACGTTAGCCTCGAAGTAAAAACTTCGAAAAATCATCGTCATGTTTTACATATATACACAATGTAAGGGGATACAAGCAATAATGATGACACTACAACGTACAATGAACAGCAAGTCTATTAGCGATAACATAAACCCAAAATGCAAGACGATGGCAGACACGGTAGTTAGGAAATAAAAGGAAGATAGGTATATACAGAACAATGAGCACACCTTTTAATACTCGTTGTCCTCATGGATGGTGCAATTGCACGTCACGAAAGGTTCGATTTGCCACCACCACCACTGAAGCAAGGTTGTTGAGTACAGATCATCGAAGAAAATGTGAATCGCTTACACGGCGACTGAGCAGCCTCCCTGGCAAAGGGCCAAACGTCCGATCTACCTCCCTCGAGAATCTCGATGCCTCCGACTCAGCCTCGCTCTCATCATCTGAATCATTTGCATCTCCGGGCTGTACGCCCTCGTGTTCTGCATACCAGGATGCCATAGACCGGCGCTGATATGGAGAACTCAACAGCGGCGTATTTTCATTCGGAGAAGCGAATCTCGAATCTCCGGGGTAAGATGAAGGATCGAGTGGCGGTAATCCGAGCTTTCGCCTCCGCCTATCTCTTTTTTCTATTTCTTGCGCCGGTGTCATTGCGGACCGGGCCTTACTTCGACTTGCGAACAACCCGACGCGTTGACCAAGGGGTCCCCATTCAGGTCTACGCTCGTTGTCGTTTGTTGGCTCAGAGCGGAGGGGTGCGGATATCGACGAGGATGGTGAGCTAGACAGGGACGCAGCACCCACAAAAAGCTGGCCGTCGTATTCCCCGCTATATCTGAAAGAGTCTGTGCGCCGCCGACTGAGCCCAGAACCGATGCGTACGCGAGAACGAAAGCGCACACGACCACCTGGTCGTGCTGTGGGAACGGATACGACGGGCCCAACGTCTGTCCCCTCCGACGAATCCGGTTCCTCTGCCGGTGATCCCGCGAGCTCACCGCTGAGAGTGGCCATCTTGTTATGTGTCTCGTCAGAGTCGACTAGGAGCGATGGGAGATGGGGGTGACTTCGTTGGCAGAGGTATCGTTCATGAACTAGGCAAAAGCTTGGGCGTGCGTCTTCGCTTGGCAACCTTCTGTAGTCGTAGACGCCGTCCATGTCATCCTCTGGGTCACCGAATGGTCATCACATTTGAGAAAGGTGAGGTAGAAGTTGAAGTTGCGCTGACCTAGCTCACAATATAAGAGCAATTTTGTCCGGCTGCCGTTACGTGATGTGGCAAGGTTATTTGGCAAAGACACCATAGGCGGAGATGCACTATTCAAACTAACATTTCTGCAGTCAGTGCCGCTGGCCATGTTTTAGGATTGAAGGAGGGCGTGTATTCACAGGACGAATTGGCTACGACTACAACTGTGAGAGGTCCTTATCTAAGGCCATGTAAGGAAGTAAGGAACGAGATGTGGAGCTCATGTGGCTATCATCATCAAATCCAGGAACTATGAGCAAAGGAGGCGCTTCTGTGTGGTCTCATGGCTGCATCGAAGCAAAGACGCCCATGTCGGACCACCGGCCCACAGACATGGGCATTTGGCTCACACAGATAATTTGAGCGAAGGGCCATGGGAGTCAAGTTCCGAAGAATTAAATGGCTAGAACACAACTTTAGAAACCTCAATTCCACTCCGTAGCCCCAAAGGTCATGCCGTCAGAGGTGAAGTGAGCCCTTCCTTATCGGGGGGGAAACGGAACTGGCCTGGCCTTGAGATGTTCAACAGCTGTGTTGTATGGACTTCGAACATTTGTGTAGGCAAGGATTGCCTGTGCACCCTGAGGCCCGCGTTTGGTCGCGTTCAAGCCACACATACCATGATTCGTGATTCATCGCTGTTCACGACAGTGGCGCTTTGACGGTAGCTCAAGATTGCGAGTTGCTTGTCTCGATAATGCCGCGGAAACAGCCCGACGTAGAAGTAACTTAACCTGGCTCTGATGACTAGCCCATTAGGCGAACAGACCTTACCTGAGGTTGAACAATTGCCGAACAGCTGGAGGCGATCATGCAAGAAAGACTTGTCAAGAGCCGAGATACAGGGTTCACACATCCAGGACCAGCAATTGTGCCAATGCCCTTTGAACTGATGCAGCATCGAATTTCACCGAAGGAGTATTGCTGGAATCTCGACCTTCCACTTCGGTGCATCTCACGCCCATAGTCTAGAACGAGTCAGACAAAATGTCGGCAATCGGAAGGAGAGATACGAACCGTGATCTTTGCTACGTCGACAGGAACGGTAGACCCCTTCAAATACACGAGATCAGTAACAAAGGCAGAGACTGGGTACGTCGTGTTGACCCCTCCGAGACCGTACGGCTTGATTTGGTGGTTGAGTTTAGCGTGCGGACTATAGAGCTTATACAGGGTTATCTTCGCCGAACAGCCTGGGATCGGAATGAATTAGTGCTTACAGGATATAGTCCTCCGCTGTATATCCACTTGTCTCCCTATCGTTGGTTCCGTTCACTATCGAGGTTTAATCTAGGTATAGCGGTTAAATTGGGATCACGTACACAGAAGAACTTTGATTCGGAGAGAACGCGAACGGGCGATCGCGGTCGAAACGCCACGAAGAGCGAGACACGGCATGATGCTGAAGGTACTCGTGTCATCATGGGTTATGAAAGAAACTCGCATGTGGGCTACCTTGTCCATAGCGATCCACAGGAGTATACTAGAACCTTGCTTCTCGACAAACTGGCAATGTAATCAGGGTTAGGGGAAGGGTGCACTTCGTGACCATAAGCATTGATATAGTAAAGCCCTACACAAAGCTAAGTTCGAGGTCTACGGAAGGAATAAGGGTTTCACTAACTTGTGATCTTAGCTGGTAAGGGTTCGTTGTGATCTTTATCGTTGGCCTCGAACATTACATTTTGCTTTCGGGTAAGAGGTTCGTCCATGCCATCCGTTGGTGACCATGGCTCAGAAAGGGATACACTGATGGACGGTGCGGCTGATAGCACCGGATGCGAAATTTCACATTGCCCAACGACCTGACCTCCGTTTTCCTACTTGCAGCCAGAATCAATTACCGACGTTAAAGTAACTTCGAAAGACTAGAACGACAACTTACCAGTTCAGCGGCGATGGTGACAGTGTGATTGGTTATAATCACGGGTAGAATGTTGGCCTGGAAAGAAGGCTATGAATATCGCGGGATCGTTTGGTGATTGAAGTGTGGACCTGACTACTCGTTATGGACGAGAATAGAAAGATGGCCGACGGGAGAGACCTAAAGAAGCCTTGTGCCGCCGCCAGAAAGTAATTCCCAATGCTTCACACAACAGATTCAATACAAAGGACTTCGCCCTCCAGAGGATCTGTGAGTACCTGCCGTTCACAAAAGAAAAATTCTTGTGGGCGCGCTTCAAAAGCTCGCTCTCGAAATATACCAGAAAGCCTGATTGAATCGTCAAACATGTACTGAGAATAGCCAGATGAGGACATCACTCTACCACGGATGGTTTCCTTCCTATCATTCGGTATGCCGGCCCATAACGCACTTCTGCCTTCCACTATGTCGCGCCATTGCTCCCGTGCTTCCCTTTCGGTACAATGGCCCGGAAGGCGGTAGGAGAGGAGATCCCGTATAGCGCCAAGAGGTGAGCTTGGAGGAGCTGAGGGTATCAATCGAATCAATCTTGATCGTATATCACCTATCTCACAGAATATTAACTTGCTATCGGGAGCGGATTATAGTACGTATGTTACCGATGGAAGGACCACCAAGTACTCTGATGATCTCACTTGATGAGCCACCATCATCAGAAACTGGTAGGACATAGGAAGCATTCCCGAACGCAGAGCAGATTGCGTTGCCGCCAGTTCCACCAGAGATGACCAGGAAAGAAGCATCTTTGCCGTCGATATTGGAGACGTCGCTTGCCTCTGTGAAAATTATGGGTCTGTCTGGATGCGGCTGCAAAGGTTGGGTAGGTAAGTCGAACACAGATGATCCTGGACTATCTGGCTGTATCGATAGGGTTTCCAAGGGTCCTTTCGTCCATGGCGAACGGCTGGTCGACATGATCGTCGTAGAGTCACTGCCCAACTTGTCACACCGCGATAGCGGCCAAGCACAACCTACGTCCCAAATCACGGCGACATTCAGTTTCTCACGATCCCGCATTCCGTGGCGACGATCACGGTCGCGCCTCACCACAAACATCAGACACGCAGCTACAAGTCTTCATTCTGAAGTTGGCACATATCGAAACTTCTTTTAAATGGAGGAATTTCCCGCTCTACCTGGATTCTACAAGACCTTGTTTTTGCACATCGAACCATGTAAAGTCTTCAACGTTCGATTGTGGATGTAGTGCTTATTCAGGACTTGTCATCTAGTTTCGACCGTCCTGCCAGCGGTAATGATATGGTTCTCTCATGGGGCTTCTTGGTTCCACAATGAGCTCATCCCACCCTTTGGTTCGGAAGCATCTGCTCCATTCGATGCTCGTACGAAAAATGGCCATCTGGCAGCTAGGAAATTGTTTGTATATTTCTGCCGCAAGGGACAACCGCGACATCAAGTTCATCTTGAATCACAGGCTACTTTCTTCTGAGCTTACTTTCAAGCTTGGTATTTCGTACTGTAAAAGCAGCGCTCAAGGGTAATCCGGCCGCCCAAGAACAGATTTTGGGTGCCAGCTTCCTTGCAATGGCCATCGCGGATGTGAGAAGCACACTTTGTCTTTGGGATGAAAGTGCCAACATTTCTAACCATCTCCATCAGGTCACACAGTGAGAATGCTTCGTGATAGAAAATCGATAGACTGATTCACCTCGATTGAAAGCATTGCGGCCTCCATCATCTGTCTACCAGGTGATTTGAGGCTGAATCCTGCTTCATGGAATGCAACTACCCATGGAAACATCACGTTCGTGATATTTTTATGCGCCGCTCGGTACGTGCCATTAGGATCAAACCTTTTGTTTGGCCTTTCTCATGCATAGAATGGATCACGACAGAGTTGCCTGGTTCCTTGGAGTTGGTCGCACGCGGTATTATTATGGGCACCGCCAACTGAAGTCAGCGTGAACACTGAATTTTAGGAGGTTCTGTTATTGTATGTACACTACTTGTGACCACGACCAGCCTCTGTTAAAAAGTACCCTTCGGGCTACAGTAATACGAAGGTCCTTGCTATAAAATTAGTGAACAAAGTATGTAGGACCCTGGCAATGCATGCCGCAGCCCACGAAACGCGAACCAGCGCAAAAGTGTCCTGGTCACCTGGCGTCTTTCAATGGAGGTTCATCGTCCTTCGTACGGCGAGAGTTAATGTGATAGCGGTGGTGGTTGGATTAGGATACTCGGCGAACGAGGGGGGGCAATGGTTCGCTCGCCATCCGCCGGTATTGGATAGTGTGTCGATTCCATCGACGATACCCGCGATTGCCTTTGCTGCCATTGTTGTACAGCGACGAATGGGTCGCGACGGCTGTAGGGGTTTTCATACTGCCGCATGCTGCCTGGATGAACGCTCTTTGATGCATTCGATGTGTCGGGTTCTGAGACTATGTCTTGTACCGACATGTCTCTCCAATTTGGGTCTTCGCTGCTGCTAGATAGGATGTGCCGTCTACTCGAGGTAACCGATGGAGCCCTGCGTGGCGGGGGTGCGTTGGGATATTGGCGTACGAACAGGCTTGGGTGCCATGAAGGAGCAGATGTTGGTGGCCCGGAGAATCCGTCTGGGTCCCAACTCAACCTACCTGCCATGGGTGTAGCTGGAAGCTGTCTCGTCCTCTTCGCTCTGAAACGGTGATAGAGCCATATCAGAATCGCAAGGAGCAATATTCCTCCTAGCACTCCGCATATGGCAGCGATGATCACCAGTTTCTTTTTCTCAGAAGCCACTTGAGCTGACGCGAGAGTATCGTAATCCGCGTTACCCTTCCCCGACTTGCCACCCTTGTCCTTGCCTCGATTACCATCCTGACCGTGGCCTTTATCACTCTGGCTGTCATCTGCACTGCTAACAGGTAAGCAGGCAGAAAATCTAGCACTGCCAGGTACGTACGTATAGACAATTGAATCAAGGAACACCATGACTTGATCGTATTTACTGCCCTCGTGTCCATTCACAATGATGAGGGTATGGGTTCCCAATGTTAAGCCATCCTTTTGAAAGACCGTTGTCCTTTGGGGCAGAGTAATCGGTTTGTCGGCATCCCGGAGCAATTGGTCAACTTGGCCGTCCAGAATGAAGGTTAAGTCACTGTTTCCTCTGGCGTGGCATGAATATTCCGAATATACGGGTATAAAGTCACGTACGGAACCCCTGCTGCAGTGGAAAATGCAGTAATGCAGTTGACATATACCGCGGTGCCTGTTTGTATATTCAGCAAAGATAACGGAAGAAACAGCAGCAATAAATGCCTTCGAAAGTCAAGCTCGCAGTTTTGGGTTTTTCTAATGCTGCTTTAGAAATATACGTTGATCTTTTCCATGTCCCTTGAAAGAACACATCAGAATGAGTGGACTGGAAGTTTAGGTTCAGTACGAGGTACTAGTTACCATAATCGGCATTTTCGAAGGCGGCGAACTCCGTGCAGTTGTCACATCTATCCAAGCCGCTGTCGAACCATCCTTCGCCATATGCGATCGCTAAACCATTGGGACCACCATAACGATCATCCACAGTGACATTATAAGGCTTGCAAATGACCAGGCAAGATTGAAGAAGTAAACACAAAAAGAGTGTCGTCAATGAAATAACCATAATTCTCCTCTAGGGAGCCCAAAAGAAGTTGAAGGAAGGGGGATCCGAAACATAACGCGTGGGCACAGTCGCCCATAGTTATAAGAGCAAGGCCCGCTGATGGGCGGCAACTCTACACTGATGAAATGATGATGGTTGGAAGATCTCAACAACTGTCGCAACGGGGTTTGCAAAAACATCAGAACTGTTCTGTTGCTCTCCCACAGCCGCGAGGGGAGTTTGATGCTCGGGTTTCCTCTGATATGGTATAGTATACATGTGGGGAATTACTCGTTATTCACGGTTTGTCGGTGTTACAAAGTCGGAGTGGATTTCCTTGCGTGCAGAAGGGCCTATTCCTGAACGAACTTGGGGATGTTGGCAGCACATTCTGGACTTCAAGTTCAAGCACACACGTATGCATTCCATCGGTGAATAACAAACGAGAGGTACGCAATCAATGATCTTGGAGACTGCAAGCTATCGTTGCGAAAGCCACTAGATATGATGCGCGAACGTGACGCAATATTCAAAGTCCCAAATTGCAACTTGATCAGAGCTGTACGGGGTACGGGCCTTAGTAGAATGTGAGTTTGACGATCGCAGAAGTATGCTGCACACTGAAAGAATGTTCAAGTTAGACCGTGAATAGGTATTTGTAACCAGGGTCGGAGCGAGTTTCCATCTACTCCATGGCATCGGTGTCGAAAACGCTCCCAAACTCCGTGGCCTATTCTTGGATGATGTTCGCTGGACAGGTGCATACATATTGGAAACCTAATCCTTAAATTTGAATGCAATTCCACCTGGTTGGTATTGAAAGGCAAAGCGGTAAATGATGATTATCGTGCTACACTTCGTCAAGCCTTGGCTTTCACATTGCTGACAATGAGACTCTGAACACAACCATTAAGCTCTGTAAATTGTGGACCAGTTGATGAGAGGGCGCACCTTGTAACTCTGCACATCACCCATGAACTTATACACTGTTCCATCTCCACATACCCATAACTGCCGAAAAAGATTAGACAAACCAAACATATCTCAAACGTAGTGCCCACCTCTTTGGCGACAGTAGTGATGAACCTCTCGTCGTGGGAGATGATAATTACGCCTCCATTCCATGTTTGAAGAGCCAACATTAAGGCGTCAAGACCTTCGATATCCAAGTGATTGGTAGGCTAGACATCTATGAGCAATACTGCTGGGTCGCGTCGTGAATGGACGTACCTCGTCAAGCAGCAATACGTGTGGGCGCTGCAGCGACAATAGCGCGAAAGCCACACGAGACTTCTGACCACCACTTAGCGTTCCAATGGGCTGTAAGCTGAACATTGGTTATAATTTCCAGGCACAAAGGAACAGTTGATTTAGCTGTGTTAGTAATGCACCCACACGAAGGCGTCAGAAAGGCTCACCCAGTCATTCCGCTGATCTGGAAGTTGCCTAAGTGCTGACGGTACTCTTGATCAACCTTACCGGGGTATTTGGACGCGAGGAATTCCACAGGCGACATCGTAGGAATCAACGTATCCACGTGGTGCTGAGCAAAGTAGCCTCTGCAGAGCATTGAACGAAGTGTCAGAAAGTGATTGAAGTTGTACTCTCACATTCTCAGACGACCGTTTCGGTTTACGTGCCCGGCCTTCGGGGTCAGTTCCCCCGTTAGCAACTTGATGCTACCAAAAAGAGTCAATACCAACAATAAACACATTTGTAACGTGCACCCACAGTGTGGACTTTCCGGCACCGTTGGCACCGACGATTGCTATCCGTGAGTCTAGCTGAATGTCGAAGTTCACGTTCTTCAATAAAACCCTTTCTGGTTTGTATGAAAAAGTGACTTCGTTGAGTTGCAAGACTGGTGGTGACAGCTTTTCTGTTTCGGGGAATCTACAACGAGTGAACCTCAGCGGCCCAGATTCACGAGGAATCCGCTTACTTGAAACTCTCCGTCTCTTCCTCTTCTGGAGGCTGCAGGTCGGGCAACTTCATACACATAGTTAGTACCAACGGATTATGCCAGAATACCGTTACCACCTTCTCCAATATCTTGATTTTAGATTGTGCCTGAGCAGCTAGTGATTGGGTCTACCAACCGATCTCGCAAGTTGTGATAGGGCACATACCACGATTTGCGTTATAACGCCACCGGTCGATGAACGCTTGAAGATGTTTGCGATACTCCACTTGGGCATCATACTCCTTCCGCAGGTTTTTGTCTCGCTCTGATTTGGTTGCGTAGAATTGTGTAAAATTCCTGAGGGAGGATAAATCACTGTAGCTATAGGCGAATTGCGACATCACATACCCTTTATAGTAGTCCAGTCTTCCAGAGTGCTGATGCACAATATCTGTGGCCACGGCATCTCTGCAGAACATCAGCTATCACAAAGGCGAAATAAATCGTTTTCCCTACAAGAAAGCACGGTCATGAGAGCTACAAGGGGATCTCAGTGCACTAAAAGCGAGCGCAGTTCATAGGCTTACACTACAAGGAGAGTTCCTGCCCATGTTTGAAGGTAATCCTCGAGCCATGCAAGTGCGTTGAGATCGACTGCAGAAACGGGCTCAGCGAGCGGCAGGCCAACGTCACAAACACTGACTGTGGTTAGACGGTTCGTCAAGCAGCAATAGTGTGGGCTATGCAAAAATGGTTCTAGAATGTCAACAAAGAAGATGAGTCATCGAACCTTGACAAAGAGTGCCCGCGCCAGGGCCAACCTCATACTTCATTTCGACGATCAAGAGTTAGCACTAGTGTCACATATAAGGCTAGGACTTACCGCCAACCACCACTAAACGACCTCGTCGGTTGCTTTTGAGCATTCTCGTCGAATCCAAGACTGGGACTTCCAGTTAGTAGGTAAAGTGACAGAAATTGAGTTATCAGTACCGGCTAATAATGTTGCTGCTCTAGCTGGACCGCTCTCTGCATCCATTTCGGACAATCTAGCATGCACCTCCGCCAGTTTCGCAGCAGCTTCTTCTCGAGCGTCCTCGAAGCGTTTCTCATCACCCTCAGTCTCTAGCTCAGCCAGCTGGGCATTCAACTTGGCCTCTTCCTTGAGTAAATGATCTCGCCAAACGTCCGCCTTCAATACCGAGTCAATGGCAATGGTATCATCTCCAATGATCTATAGAAGCGGCATGAGTGATGACAAGGGCGGTCAAGGGTGGTGTACCTCTTGCTCCACGAATAGGATGGTTATATGAGATGGTATAGGAACCTCTCGCATGGCGATATGACGCAAAAGTGTGGACTTTCCGACACCGTTTCGACCAATAAGCCCATACCTCCGACCGTGCGCCAGCGTCAGTGTTGCACCCGACCTATGGGAGGCGTTGGCAGAATGTAGCCGGGAACGTCAAGAACGCTTACAAAATACGATTTGAACCGAAATTGACGTCGATGGATGGGAGGTGAATGTCTTTGCTCTTGTTCTTCGCCGAAGCAACCTTCTAGAGGATTGATCTGACTCGCGTAAGTGATATATTTCGAATTCAACGCACAAAATCAACGCACCTTCATGAACAACTCCTCGTACGTTTGCTAATGCGAGGTCAGACACATCTGTTATTACACGCTACATGCGTATCTCACCTGCTTCTTGTGGGCATCTAAAAGTTTAGAGCCTTCATAAAGATCCCTTCGAGACCTCTTTTCTATTTTTGCCTGGTGCGATTTCAGTCGTCAAGACATATATCTGTGACAGGGTAGATCCGACCTTGAGCTTGGCCTCCTGCTTCTCTAATTTCTTCATGTCCACGCGAGAGGCTCTTCGTGCAGAACAAATATCAGATCAACTTGAATGTTCTGAAGCCGAACTATACACTCTGCTCACTTTCCCTTGTTGATCGATTCGAGGTCGACGCCCTCGGACAGAGCAATAGTGTTGGACATGGCTGATTTACTCATATCCATTACTTTGTCCAACTTCATTAATTTAGGACCAGCCGCCTTCTTTATACGAGCGTTCAGCTGATCCTCAAGCATATCTGCTAGTCGATTCATCAGCCTTTGGAGGACATCTGGTTGATCGCCGGCCAGGGACTCGAGAAGTGAGCGTGCAACTTGGAGGACATCTTCCTCCTCTCCAGCATCGTCGACGAGGTATCCAGCAAGGTATTGGATAATGATTTCCTCTGTGCCAGGAAGACTAGATCGAATTTCTTCAGCGATATCTTCCGCTGACATACCGACACCTGAGAGATTGTCGAGCTCAGCTACCGATGTCCGGCTGCGAGGCGATGTCCGAGTCGCGCTGAATTTCCGGCTCCGGCGCGGAGGTGCATCGATCACTCTCGCTTATGTCAGAAATGTTGTGATCCTCAGGGGTCCAGTCAGAGTTAGGAGCAACCACCAGGGCCCATTCCTCATCCCGCCTCCAGGTTCCCAAAGACTCCAGATGGTCTCCTTGAGTAGCCTGTGCTACCAAGTGGCTGGCTACTGGGATGAGGCGAAACTTCAACTTATATATCGCATTGTTGGCTTTATGCGAGGACGCGAAATTTGAGGAAAGATGCATTAAGAATACAGTGGAATTGTCAGAGTCTATCAATAAATTATACACTAGTCATCGTCGACGAAAAGAGAGTCGTCGCCAGCACCGTCATCATCGTCAGAACCTATCTCAATATACGCCGGCTTAGCTGCTGCGGCCCTAGCACCACGCGGAGCTCGTGCTGGAGGTTTCGGAATGTCGTCAAACTCTCTGTCGTCGCCGTCATCATCGTCATCATCATCATCGACGACGCGGCGAGCGGCGGGCTTCGACTTTGTTTTGGAAGGCGAGGCGGGTTTCATGCTTCGAGATACCTTCCTCTTCTCCGGGGCTTTCTTCGCCGCACCAGAAGGACCGGCCGGGGCGTTGAAGAAGTCGGCGACCGATTTCTGCTTGGGAGGAGTCGGTTTCTTCTTCTTCTTCGCAGGCTTCTCGTCGTCGTTGCTTTCGTCCTCGTCGAGGCTACGGAATTGGCAGTCGTTAAATAGGCTAGCGTCTGAGTACGCAAATTACTGACCTCTTGCGCTTTGTTTTCGCTTTACTTTTGCCCTTACCTGCACCGCTGTCGTCATCAGAAACTGGGAGGCCCTTAGCCGGTAGTTTGGGTGCCTCTTGCTCGATGATCTCGAAATCGTCATCGTCGTCGTCAGACTCAACCTTGCTCGCCTTCTTGAACGAACTTGATGCCTTTCTGGCGGCCGCCTTTGGTTCAGGCGCGTCTTCGTCTGATTCAGGAAGGCTAGTAGCGACTTTGGCCGGCTTTCTGGCTGGAGCGCGCTTCGTTGGTTTCGCGATCTGGACGTCGTCGTCGTCATCGTCGTCACTATTCTCATCTTTGATCGCTTTTGAGGTAGGTTTTCGTTTCGTCGGTTTCACAGTGGCCGGCGGATCGTCGTCGCCGTCACTACTCTCATCCTTGATGGCTTTGGCTTTCGATGCAGGTTTTCGTTTCGTGGGCTTGATGGTAGCTGGTGGATCCTCATCATCGCCGCTGTCGCTCTTCTTCACCACTTTCTTCTTGACGTCCGGTTTCTTTGCCTCAGAGGCCGCTTTCTTCTTTGCAGCAGCTTTCGTAGGCTTGAAGTCGTCGTCGTCAGACTCTCCCTTGCGGCGGAAGAATCCAGTAATAGACTTTCGCGTTTCTAAAACGGCCTGTCGTTTCTTAATCGTCTTGCCTGACGCATCCTTTGTCGCTTGAGATAACCATTCGTTGTAGGTTGACTGAGGGAACGTTCAGCCATCGGTCATCACATAGGATGTTGTTACTTTCGACTTACATGCCATTCCTCAAGGAAGCGGTCCAAGTCTTCGTTCCACATCTCGCTCGGCTTCTTCTCTAACAGGGCCATCAACTCAAGCTCCTTCTCATTGGCTTGTTGTCGCAATTTCCCTATCTAGTATAACTTGTCATCTTCTGTCCTGCTGGACATTATTTGGGGTACAAACCTTCTCCTTCGTGAGACTGTAAATGGCCATGCCAAGAAGGTAATCGAAGTCAGTGGCCGAGTCTCCTGAACCCGTTTCTTCTTCCTCTTCCGCAGGTTCGTCGGCGCCATCGACAACTTCCTCAAGTTCACCCCGCAGCCTTAGCTTTAGAGATCTTGGGGAAAGGGCGAAATTGGTGCTTCCGTAGGTCCTGAATGATGTCCGCTTTCTTACGATTGGAAACGGATAGCTGTTTATCGACAATCATTTGAATGAAACGAGCCTGGTTGCTGAGACGTTCAAAGACAGTCTGGAGTTCGTTGGCGAGATAATCCTACGGCAGCATATATGTCAAATTCAGTAACCTTGTGCCTGGGAAGTTCGTACCTTTCGCTTCTGATAGTACGCCAGCCGCACAGGATAGAATTCTTCAAGAATCTCCTCTGGACTGTCATACTTCTTCATCTTCCCATCGAAATCAAAGCACATCATATTGCTCGTGTTAATCTTCGTGGTCAACTTGAAGAACTCTATAAGTCCTTGTTGCTCAGCCTTCTCCAGTTCTTTAGCGGGCATGGTGACGACATAGTGTACATTGAGATTATCGTGGTACTCCTTGTAGTCCTGAAGAACCGTTAGTTACTTGTCCAAAGCTTTACAAAGCCCTAAAAATCGTCTCTTACTTTCACAACACCATCTCCCTTTTCGCCGATCATACCCTCGAGGTCCGCTTTGAAGTTTTGCGTCCATTTATATATGGGAAGCTCTGTGATCTCGATAGTCGTGTCGTTCAACTTCTTGGCGATCCCAGTAACGTCATATTTGTGTTTGGCGACCATTTTGACTTCACCTTTGAAACCGCGCCACCAAGGAAGCATAGGGACGACTTCTTCACCATTCATCAACCGACGTATGTTTTGCGACAATGTCCACCGGATTGTAGCAAGGGATGGTGGTACTCCAACCTAGCCTATTTTTGAGCTCGATGTACCCCTTGTAGTGGAAGTACTTACCGGTACCGATACCTTCAGCACCGTTGACCAGCACCATCGGGATGATGGGCAGATACCACTCGGGCTCAACGAGGAGGTTGTCGTCCGTTTGCCGTTTGAGAAGGGGATCGTCCGATGGGTGGCATAATAGTCGAGTCAAGGGTGCAATTTCCGTATAGATGTAACGAGGAGAAGCGTGATCTTTTCCGCCTTGATCACGGGTACCATATTGGCCATTGGGGGACAAGAGATTGATGTTGTTGCTCCCCACATAGTTCTGGGCCAGGTTAACGATCGTCGAAGACAAACTCATTTCACCGTGATGGTAGGCGGCATGCTCAGAAATATAACCGACGAGTTGGGCGACCTGGGGAGCATCAGTAAAGCAACACCCACCTACACAATATTCGTACCTTGATTTCCTTCTTGAGCTTGCGCTTGAAGCACCCCCAGATGACCTTTCGTTGGCCGGGTTTCAAGCCATCCGCGACGGAAGGAATGGACCGAATGTTATCCGCCATGGAGAAATAAATCAGCTCCTTGTTAATGAAGTCGGTGAAGGGTATTTCGTCGATGTTATGGTCTAGATACGTTCCGGGCTGCAAAGAGCAAGTTGAGCAGATCTTTGGTTGAATCGGAAGCCAATCTTCGAACCTTGAACTGTCTTAGCCATTCCTTACGGTCATCTGCCTTCTTCTTGCTGAAGGCGAGGTCAATAAGGGCGCGTTCCTCGTCCTCCATGGTGGAAAATGGTATCATATGCTTGCCCATCTGACTGAAGTACTCTCGAGCATCTGCGTCGCTGCTTGTTCCCAACCCCTAGAGTGGGAACCTCAGTTATATCGAGGTGTGTATATCAAGGCGACGCACCTTGTAATATTTCGCCGTCCATTTCTTCGAGTCGGGCGTTCGTTCTTCCAACCACGTCTCATACTCGGGTATCGTAAAGAAGTTCTTGCGTTGATTACCTTTTGTAACCTGAAGAAAGTGTTAGCGGCATTAGTGACGATGCTAACAAACCGCTCACCCGAACGATGGGTGTCACAAACTCGACGAGAAACTCAGGGACTTCAGCAGCGATGGGTTAGAAGTGATCCAGGAAGTTTATGAGAAGCCCTTTGATGTGAGAACCATCATGATCCTAGTAACGAGGGTCAATGTTGGCGTTGAATGACGCTCCCTTGGGACCGTACCTGATCCGTCATGATCATCAATCGACCGTATCTCAGGCTGGAGACGTTGGTATACTCCTTGTTGTGTTGTAGACCCATGATCTTCTTGATGTTTTGTATCTCCTCGTTCTTCATGATCTGATCATGCCTCGCCTCTCGTACATTGAGTAATTTACCTCGAAGAGGGAAGACGCCAAAGTTGTCACGACCAACGACGGCCAAACCAGCGACTGCCAGGGATTTGGCGGAGTCACCTTCGGTAAGAATGAGAGTGCATTTTCCTGCATTCTTGGTGCCGGCGTTGTTGGCGTCAGAGAGCTTGGCCATGCCAGTCAACCTGCGTAATGATTATTATCACCGGGAATGGTATATATTCAGGGATGCAAACCTGTTGCGTTTGGAACCGTCAGTCTTTTTGATCTGCTGGTCAGCCTTGAATTTGGCCCCAGTTCAGAACCTGATCGATGATAGACGACTTTTGGACTAATGTGTATCAGCATTACGTCTAAGGGTACCGGGCAAAGATACTTTACCTTTCTTCATGAACTCCTCTGAAAGAGCGGGTCTGGGAACCGAACTTGCTTGCAGGGAGTGTCAATGTCTCTTTCGTCTGACTGTCGAATGTCGGATTCTCGATCAAGGCATTCACGAAAATCCACATATGATTCTTGACCTGAGCGGGTTTAACGGTCGCTGCCTTGTTTCTTCTTGGCTATGTGGGCGATGATGCTCTTTGAAAGTTGGTCCGCAATATAGTTGACATGCGTTCCACCCTTTATAGTCGAAATCGAGTTGGCAAAGGAAACTTGCTGGAAAGTACCGTCGGACGTAGCGAAAGCGACTTCCCAGCGCGGGCTGATTTGCTCGTATATGACGGGTGGGCTTCGCCTGCGCAGCACCCCCAGAGTTCTCCTTAGCACCGGCGGGTCGCGGCTTCTATGTACATCTCGACGTATTGCTTGAAAGTCTTGATTTTAAGCCGTTCGTCGTTAAGATAAACTTTCACATCTTTGACGGTGCCGGCCATATCGTAGACGCGCTTTCTCAGCAACCCAGCAGTGTCGGGGTCAATGTGCGTCATCCCAAACCGAGTGAGTTCGGGCTTGAACGTCACTCTCGTATATTCCTCGTTGCGCGAGTTGTTCGTGATTTTCGCCTTCCCCACTTGTGTCATGTTTCTTCGTCCAAGTCTGAGAGTACTTCTTCCCATTCACCTTGTCCGCCGTCTCAATTGTGAATTCGAGCGAATAGATGTTAGCGAGCTTGGCACCGTAACCATTTCTACCACCAGTGAGTTTCTTCTCCTCGTCGTCGTAGTTAGAGGAGGATAGGAGGTGGCCAAATATAAGTTCAGGGATGTACATCTTCTCCGTGGTATGCATTTCCACAGGTATCCCCTTCCCATTGTTGTAAACGGAGATGGTACAATTCTCGATGTCGATCGTGACCTTGAGCGAGTCCATGCTGGGGTCATTGACCTGTTGACAATATGAGACCATAGCAGTGATATCCGTCGACACGTCACGCACCTTATTATCTGCAGCGTTCACGAGAATTTCGTCAACGATCTTGAAGAAACCTGGCACATATTTGACCTCGCGGTGTACCATACGCTTAGCGTCGGCATCGAAGATCCACATGGCCTGTGTAATCGTTTCTATGCTCCCAATGTAGGAGTCCGGGCGTTTGAGAATATGCTCTAGTTGTGATAGCTGCGCGACTTAGCGACGCGATGCAAGTCCAATGAAGCGCGACACTTACCTTCTGGTACGTCTCAGACGCGGTCTTTTTCTTTGAAGGTCCCTTTTTTCTGGCCAGGCAATGGGGGTACGTCGTCCTCTGACTCTCCTCCTCCTTCATCCACGTCCATAGCACTGTCCTCCGCGTTGTCATCGTGGTCGACAAGTACCTGCTTGGCTTTTCCCTTTGCGGACTTTGTCGCGGCAGGTTTGGCTTTGGCTGTTGTGGCCTTCGATTTGGGTGCTGACTTGGGCTTGGTAGCCTGATGTAACTTGAAATGAGTCCCTGGTGCCACTAACGCGATAGCTGACCTTAGGAGCTGGCGCGTAGCCCTCGCTGTCCGATCCGTCGCTAATATCGTCCAAATCAAAGTTCTCACCCTCTGAGGAACTCATCGAGGCCGACAAAGAAGAGGGGTGGTCGCAGTCGCAGAAAGAAACGAGGATCCAACCACCGGATTGATTTCAACGCGACGAGTTCGTCACGTGACAGGCCGCTCTTCTTAACTTAGTCTTCTGTGAACCCGAACTAGGTATGGCGTCGCTTTGGCATCTTGAAGTATATATATGATTTGCTCATCTTCGCTCCAGTCTCCCCATGGCGCCGCTGTAAAGCTCTTTCACCCGAGGTTGAGCGCAGGTAATCTCTCTCCCTACGTATCCGCGTAATTTATTTGATTGTTTGTACTTACTTCGCGATGTATACTTACCATTGCCCAAATTGAAGCGACTACAACTAAAGCAAAAGGATTCCAGTCGGTGGCAACACAATTAACGAACACACTTCAACAAAGGATATACAAGAGATGTGGCGACTGTAAGCACCAAGGTGTCCTTGAGAGGACGAGTACTACTGTTATTCGTCGATGGGGAAACGGACTGCTTTGCCGTCGACATTACCGTTAGCTTCTCCTCCACTGATAATAGGTCCCTCTTCAACGTAGATTTCGGCGTCAGCCTTAAAAAAGTCAGTGACTCGGAGAAACCCAGAAGAACAGGTGTGCACATACCTCGCCATCAACAGAATTGCGGTTGACATTGTGGTGACCTAAGTCGCGCCTGAGTCGGCGCCGCTGCAGGACCAGCCTCGATGTCTGCAGCGGGAATTGTCCCAGTGTGGTGCAGTGTTGGACCCCTCTTGGCAATGTTGTCTGAAGCTGGCGCCCTTCGCGCGGAAATAAGCCACTCAGGAGCATTTCCGGAAGCTAAAGTCGCAGAGATTGACAGCGAGCGTGTAGCCTTACGACTGAAAGAGAAGAACGGAATAGACAGCCCATCTACAATCGCATATGTCGGGCGTTAAAGGTTGAGCGGCTACTAATGTAGACGCACGAATAATGATGGAACAGAGGACTACAAACGACACAATGGGGTGCAGGACAGCCGCGAGTAGCTCGGGCTGGCCTTGAGGCGGGCTTTGTGGTTTGGGGAGTCGGGTCAGGGCTAAAGTCGATACGAAAATCGCGCCAACCCCCATCTACTTCGAGGTTAGCGATGGACACGAAGAAAAAGAGTGCGAACCAACAGGACCTTGACGCGATATATGAGAAAGTACGGACCCTCAAACAAATAAATTCAGGCTCACCAAAATGCCCACAGAACAATGCCTCCTGCCAAGTCATGATTTCTGGGACCCAGAAATGGAGGAGAAGTACGAAAGGGATTCTTCGCAGAAGCAGAATAGCGATCACCAGAACGACGAGTTGCCAAGGCGAGACAAACAAATCAGCAGAGTTGAATGTATGGAAGGGAATCCAAGCGCCGATGTAGATGAAGCAGGCACAGTTGAGGACGAGGTCGATCACCGAGGCAAATACCTCCCCTTCCACCTGAGCATTGAAATGACCGTCCCATGAGATCGCGCTCCCTGCGTGTGTTGGTCCATCAGCAAGCGAATATCCCGAAGACAAGACCATACCGGCAGCAAAGGCAGCGAGGAGATCATCACTTCCAATTGTGCGGACTACCCCAATTGTGAATATGGCGAGGGCCAGATACTGCGCCACATAGGACTCTCTATCAATGTAACCCTTCTTATGGGTGTATTTCATGAGACGGGAGAAAGCTAAACCCATGATAGCCCCGATCACTGTGCCTAAAATGACCTGGTCTGTAAATGGCGATCGTGAATTAGTGTGTTCGATTGCAAGATGTATGGAAATCTCCCACATAGCCAACCCACCACGAACCATTTGCTGAATGCGGCACCACGAGAAGCTTCAACAGTGAGATATATTGAGATGCTGAGGAAGGGATAGGCTAGTCCGTCATTTGCTGCTGACTCTGCAGCCAAGATACGGCGAAGGTTCACAGGGACATGCTTCACAGCATACTTCCCCCCTAGAAGCACATGAGTGATTTATCATGGCCCCGTGAACACCTACATACCGACGATTGTCGCACAGATAACTGGATCTGTGGGAGTGAGGCATGCTGCTATAACGAGACATGAAATGAAGTCAAGGTGCGGGAATAGAGCGTCCATTATGCCTATGCGTTGAACGGCATGAGGGAGGGAGTATTGTCACAGTGTCATAGTTGTGTGTACCGACCTGCAACGACAAGCCACCCGAACGCCATTGTAGGAATAACCAAGACTAAGAGCCCCTTGGCGTGGTCCGCCAAGTAAGACTGGGGTAGTTCGATGCCGATAGCGAAAAGTCCGGTGGCCAAGACCACTCTCGATACTTCCAGAGTGATCACGTTCGAATCTGTTCCCCAAGATCGAGGGTCGAATATGTTTGCGACAAGAGGGCCCATAAGTATTCCAAAGGCCGTCCCAAGTACGACTTCGCTGATGTAAAGCTATAATAAGGTAAATATCGCTGATTCCTGAGAGATTGCCTTGGATCACACCTTTTCCCTCACCAACAGCGAGATCATGGAGAACTGCCGAGGTTAATCGTTCAGTGACAGACAATGCGTTTACTATACACAGATACTCACCAAAACAACAAAACCTCCAAGACAGATATACGCCAAACCGGGTGCTGATACCTATGAGAATACCGAGTCACAAAATGCGGCGCCAATTAACCTTTTGATCAGTCGTAGCAGCATGCAGTAAAAGTTCACGAACATCAAGCAAGTCGAGATTCCAAGCCATTTTTCAAGTTCTAGGAGATTTGGTCTTGGTGTCCCAGTGAGAAAAATAATTGAAGGCCCCTTGGGTCACATGAAGGAGCTCGACAACTGATCGAGATCGATCAACGATCAATGCATCCCGTGGACTTGAACTTGAATTTCAAAGGCATCCTCTATATACGCTGGTTAATGTACAGTATTTCAAGACAAAAAAATCATAGGTCCGTGTAACTGCTCATCAACTACTTACCCTCAGCAGGGATTTGCTGAGGCCGGGTGTTATGCTGGAACTATTCATTGTAAGTTCCAACGTGTAACGGCCTTGTTATAATAAGCAATTATATATTATATTCGGAGTCCGAACATAATTTGCGGCGGACGTCCCACGAACTCTGCGTCTACCAGATTTTCAACGGAACGCTCGTCACATTTCCCAAGAAGTTCCACCCTTGTACGTATTTATTTATCCGTGAAACCTTCGTTACATGGGTGACGAACTGCGTGGCTAATTATCTATAGCAGAATCGGACCTCGGCTCAGCACCGTAAAGAAAGAGACGTTTGAGTCGGGTATGAAGCTGAAGAGCCACATTGTGGGTGCTACTCCTTCCCTGTAGTATAATTGCTGGACCGTCTCTTAGGGTTCGCGGGCCTCGGAGCACTTCCATGCCGTACAATCTTCTCAGTCTCAGCGGCGGATACGCCAATACTCTCTCCGACCCACACAGAGCGCATTGCCTGTCTTTACTCGGGAATCATGTACCCCACATGATTGCCTGATTGATATAGCATCCTAGTACTTCACCCAAGCCTCGCAAACCTCCCTTGCTTCTCGTTAGTGAGTGCCTTCGTTACCCCCGGCGGTTCTTTCTGACTGATGGCTAACAAATAGTGATATGGCCTCTTGGTTGCCGTTTCAGCGGGACCCAGCATGCTAGCAAACAGTTTCATGCCCGCTGTATACCCTTCGAACTCCTGGACTACATCATACATTTCCTGGATGGGAACAAAGCATCCATGACGTCCTTCTCGTTAGTCTGTCGGGCATGGTACAGACCCACAAGACCACATCTGTTTGGATCCTTCGCCCTCAATTGTGCGCTGCTTAATTCGCCACTTGCAGGTCGTAAGCTCTGTAACGGCCTTCTCCGGGTATTGGACGGCTCCCCTCATCTTGCTCACTATTTTCGACACATCGAACTCTTCATCTACGCTTCATCACAACTCGCCCAAGATCCCTCGCTACATTCCGTGCTTCGGAGGTTTCCTAGCGTACAGACCCTTATCTTTCGCGCATTTACCGACGAATGGTCTCGCCTTCCTCTCGACCTGGTGTCTTCCCTCCATCGCATCATATCTAATCCCTCGTTTGAACGGCTTGAGATTCATCGGGTTAGGTTCGCTCCCCGAGCGCCGGAACTCGCTGTATTCCTCAACCACTGTGCGAGGTCTCTTCGGTATCTAACCCTCGTTGGCGTGTCATATGATGCCGAGATCAAAGCCCAGGATCACTCCCCACCAGACCCAATTCCACAGCTGACGAATTTACGAGAGATGGAAGTGTTCGGGAACTCCACCAATCAGACGCTGCTCGCCATGAATTGTGATATGCCGAATCTCCGTCGTTATCACCAGAATACAAATATCTCGTCGGCCTGGTGGCAGCCCGTTTTCACTATCGTTCAGCCGTGTATTCCTCCCTCCGTTTCCGACCTCTCATTAACGATACGTCTCCCCGTTTTCTGTGCGTCCTTTTTTCTTCATCACTCAGAAAACGTAGTAATTTACTGGCGCCACCGCTGGGACTGTCTTAGTCCTGAAACCTAATAAAGTCCTCCAGTTTTCCTCGCTTCTGGGAGTACACTGAAATGCGGCAACTCACCCTCGTATTGGCGACTCCTGTGGATGGGCTCCACCTATCTGCGCTCCAAACTCTAGAACAATTCCTCGCCGCGATCCCGCCGAACACGCTACCCCACCTCGAGTCCTTCATAATCGAGCTTCCTGTTCGTTCCTCTGTTATCGAGTCGGACTGGCAATACGACTCCGTTTGGGAGAAAGCTTCCGCTAATCTCGGGCCGCTTGTGGAGGTGGGGTCACTGACGAGCTTGTCATTAGTGTTGAAGCTTAGTGGTTACGCGGGGCCGACCGATCCGCCGGCGAATGTTAGCGAAACGGACCTCGGAGTGTATGAGTATCTCGTGAGGGTTATATCACGGATAGAGGTCGGGCTGCACCGATTATGCAGCAAGGGGGTTCTCAGCGTGAAATTCGCAAACACTTCTCTCCCGAGTAGATGACATACAGCCAATGATATCTATTAGCTTCGTACACAATGCCATTGCTGTAAGCTTTTTCTCAAAACTCCGGTCCATATTGAGTATATCAGTGATTACTGCACTAGTAGTGCGCGGCAGATCTATCGAAAGTATCCATATATGTTACACAAGCAGAAAGAGATGCATAGCGGTAATAATTTGTCCACGATCCGGTAATGTGAATTAGGGGATAGGTTATACAACATGCGTCGGCCAGGGGGGGGGATTGTAATAATTTGTCCACGATCCGGTAATGTGAATTAGGGGATAGGTTATACAACATGCGTCGGCCAGGCTGGCTACACGCAGGGGAGGAATTATAGGATAGTATTGCGGAGGAGCGCAGGCTCGATCGAGATATCGGATAGAGGAATCTGGACTTCACTTCAGTCTTCATAAATATCCAGCACAACCAAACCCCATACCTCAGCGCATTCGTCCCACACCTGCACGATTCATTCATGGATCCCAGATCCTCATCTCCTTGCATACCTTCCAAAGTAACCCACATCCAAATTCATCCACGTCCGGCGCGGGCTTTCCTACTCTCCAATCTACCTTTTTACCATCGTTATCGGAGTATGTGGGAGTTGATGACCATCCTTCAGAAAACCCCTGCACTCCTTTGACCAGCTCGCAGGTATGAGGCATGATCTCGCCGAGGTCGATGATCCTGACGTCCAATATCGCATCGCCGGTATCGCCATCGTCCCCAACAGTTTTGCTGAGCAAAACATTACGCTCTGCGAAGTCATTATGCCAGTACCCGCATCGGTGGATGTCATGAAGCAGGTCTAGGATACGAAGCCTATAGTGTCCTCGAGCAAGGTGTTCAATGGCAGAATGTCGAGATGGCGCATGGGTGGGGAATACGCTATAAATATAGAGATCCAGCATTCAAGGAACAAGTCCTTACCTGAGATCAAGTGCCAACATCCAAAACGGGCGATCTACGCATTCGCCCCAGCGTTCGAGTATCAGACACGCGACCAACTGTCCCTCCTCGCCCTGTCCTTCGTAAAGACCGTAGCATTTTGGGATCACCCTGCCCTGCAGCGAACGTAGCGAGGCATCGTACATCGCAGCTTCTTCCACGAGGTCGGGCACCAGGTCCTCTCGCATCGCAAACTTCAGCACAAGTCTTCTTTCAGCACTGCTTGAAATTATCCCATCTCCCGGCTTGCTCCAATTCCCTTTCATCGTCGCACTGAAAACCGGCGAGTCCGAACCATAATCAGTGCTGGTCTCTTCATCAACACTTACAATAATCAACGGCTGGCCCCCGATGCCTGACTCGTCAGAGTCCGCGCACGAAGACCCATTAGATGAGGAAACCGATGGAGATGAAGGGTTAGCTTCGTACAGCACGAACTCTGGGATACGCCATCCTGGCCATGTAGTGGGGAACTTGACTCGGAGGGCGGCCGTTGACATCGTGCGGGGCGTATATGACCAGCGAGTGGCAGTATTTTGATGGATAGATGTGATAGTGAGAATGAAAGAGAGTCAAGTGAGCATCCAGCGTCACGAGAAAAGTCTAAGAACAAACTTCTTTGTCGAAGTGGAGAAATAGAAGACGATAAATGATCACGTGACTTACAAAGCTCGGACATCCTCGCCGATCGGGTGGTACAAACAACTCTTCAAGAGGTCGAGGGTTCACTCCCGTACAAGAACAGAAGTATACAACTCATGCATTCAGCGACGCCCTCACACATCCCTCGCAAAAAATACCCAATGTTCCTTCCACGCAATCACAAACTGACTTGGAATTGAAGTAGAAAATGGGTTCCACCACAAATTGAAAAGACACCTGTCATCGCCTTGCTTGATGTCATCACCGCGAGGACCTGGCCATGCAATCTCCTCATTCTGAGTCAAAGTCGACAATCATGATCTTCAGTGTATCCTCCGGCTTTCCCTCGTCGCGCAGCCTGGTCATGATATTGTTTGGTCGGAGATCACCATGGACCCATCCTCCGGATTCTAAAACCTCCAGGGTTCTGTCCACAGAGTCCTTGATACCCATTGGCGATGTTGTTGATAATATATCCCTCTGCGACAAGTCAAACAAAGAAAGATGCTCCATCACATAGGCGATTGGAGCGCCGCTTAGGATCTTATGGCCGTATAGCTTGGGAGCACAACCATGCTCTGCGAGGTAGTGGTGAACTTCTGCTCCGTAAGGCCGCTTGTCCACGAGCTTTATAAAGACACGCTCGGGCGCTTCGTTGACACTGCCTTGATCGCGTGTTAGCGAAGCCGAGAATACGAGGCGGTTCAAGAAAGGGGATGGTACGAAGCAGGACAAACGCCCGACGGGCGAGCCTGTATGAATATCTACACATTCTGTATAGACCCTCGGGACAGAAGGTTCTGTAGGCTGATGCACGAGAGACGCATCGTCGCTGGGAGATGAAAAGGTGAGTGCAAGGGCAGAGCCCGCGCAGTGGGGGCGTACATTCTGTTCATGGCAGTGGAAAGGGCGTGGAGAATTCGCGCAAGCTTAGTGGACGCCAACTGCTCCGATCCGCGTGCATGAAGCAAATGTCCGTCAGTGGCTCAATCACGGCATTGATGCCGTCATACAATGCACCAGCTACAAATACAGCAGCGCCTGGGTGCAGGACGATTAACAACATGCTAAGGGGAGCGATGCAGACATACCCCACACGCCAACTAAGAACGCCGGTGCTCCTACAACGACGTTCTCAGTCTTGCGGAACGGATCGAAATCGCGCGAAAGCTGCATGTAGACGTCGCCACCGGTACCACCTTCGTTCTTGTCCTCGCGTAGAACGACAATCCAACCATACGTCAAGACACGATCAACCATCGCGCTGGTGAGTTCGATTTTTGGCCTGATCTCTTCCTGGTTGTTCCATCGGCTAAACAAAGGTTTGACAATTCTGTCAAATGCGTCCGATCGAGCGGCTTCGCTGCCGTAGGAATCACTCATCGTGTGACACAGTTGGGTAGCGATATGGAACGCCACTTCGGCAGCGTAACAATCACTCGGTAGCGGGGAGTCAACGCGGTTTCTGAATTCTCGAAAAGCGTGATGGGGGGTGGAAAGGGGGAGCCCGCAGTGTGAGGCAGGTCTCGTACAAAGCAGCGTGGGGTTCCTTGGTTGACACTTTGGCTACGAAATGGCATACTCAGAAGGGGGCGGGAGGTTGGTTGATAGTATGTGTAAGTAGGAGTGGAAGCGATTGTAGTTGACGTGGTAATCGGAGATGATGCGGCCTGCACAATGGGAGAGAGATTTTGAAGATAGTACAACGGTAGTAGACAGTAATTACCTAGCGCAGTGGCTTCATCAATGTTAGGCGTCTCTGGGATCACCGGGGGGCCCTTGTTAGGCGATGCTTTGAGTTCGGATCCCTAATGAAGCGCCGTGGCAAGTATCACATCATCTTGGAATTGCTGGGGGAGTACTGCGGGCACCATAGTCGTTGCTTTTTCGGCCACAAGGGCATCCAAGACTTCAGCGGTTGCAAGAAGATTGGTGGCAGCGTCCAGCGCATCCTCGATTACTGTGTCTTCCTCTCTCTTTTTTCTATCCTGGCGGACCCCTCTCTCCCCTTGTGAGAACACAAGCTATCATATATCAGCGCCGACACTCACTCTGCTACACTACCCACTTCAGCCTCGACTCACGCGCCGTCAAGCCACTCAACCAGTGATCCAAACCGAGTTTTAACCCTCCACCCAATGCCGCAATCACGCTGCCCCATATCAGCCACCGTCGCCGCCCTATCAGTCGTCAGTGTATGAATGCGAGCTGACGAGACGTAGTTGTCGTAGCCCGCGACATCGCGATCCTTCCGAGGACACAACACACTCACACGTTGCCCATGTCATCATACATTGTGCGATATGCACAGGGTCGCGCTGGAGCTCCAGCACGCATACTAATACCTAGGACGGCGAATCAGGGACAGAGGCTGGAGAATCGTTGAATCAGGCGCAAACCGGAAAGGAAACAAAGGGATGCCAGAACCGAAGAAGCCAGGATGGAGCGAGATGGGACTAGACGAAAAGGAAGAAGACGAGGAGGGGCGGAGGTGATCGTCCCCAATACACCGACCCTATCTCTCTTCGCCGCCCGATCCCAGCCCCCAACGTATGCGGTCGATGCGCGAGTGCGCAAGTCCGAAGGTCTGCGGCACTGCGCCAGACGAAGCGTGGAACGCGAACGGGAAACAACAGAAATATACAGAAATGCGACGATGGAGGCACGCAGAGACAGAGAAAGAGAACGAGAGAAGGGAGGCGTATGTACAATCTCTTGTACCCGTCGTTTTGAATAACTGAAATGAGATGAATAGACTGGAGGTGAGCATGCGAGGTCGAGAGGAAGAAACGGAAATCGAAATCGAACGAAAATAAGAGTACTGCAGGCGTCGTGCAATTCCAATCACCTGCAGTGTTTAGAGCGCGAAACGATCACTTGGAGCGTGGCGACCAAGTCCGACCACCCAGCGAAGGCCGTTGCTCGTCCCGCAGAGCGTATCAAGCTAACGATACTGTGCCGGGGGAAGGAAATGGAAGTATGGCGAGTCGCAAACACATCGACAGAACGAGAAATCAGCTACGAGGCTGGGGGGATCACGACGAAAGGACCCTCGGCGCCTCCGACCGCTGCAGCCGGTCCGTTCATCCAGCGCCATCGTGCAAGTATCGCCAAAGCGCATCAAGTCCACGATTGCAGCCACACGAAGGAGACGAGGGAGCGAGTGGAAGCCGTGGGCGAGGGGAGCCGCGAACCATTCGGCGGCACGTCCAAGTGCCGCAGCGAGTCGCGAGTCTGTTCATCTAGCGGGACCGTGGAAGTACCGCCGAGGCAGTCCACGGCCGCGATGAGACGAAACAAACGCGGGAGCAGGCGAGATGAAGGGTAGCGATAACGGCGAGGCATCCAGTGCACACAAACTCGCAATAGGACCCAAGACGACGAACAAACATAGCACTCGCAACGGGCGATTGATGCAGAGAGAACCAGTGCTGCACGAAGCGAAGCGAAGCAACGCCAGAGCGCACATCACCCAGCGCACTGAAACTGAACGGATGGACAACCTCCAGTCCGCTACATTGACGAAGGAAGAGAGGAGCATCGAGCGACCTTCGACGGTACTCAGAACATGCCCCAGCACTACGATTGTATTGATACGAACCTACAGGTATGGCACGGCTATCCGATGCACGATGGATATCGAACTCGGCACTCACCTTTGCACTACAGTCGACAGCCATCCACTGGAAGGAAGGCTTCTTCTCGTGTCGTCCAACGTGAGCACCACAGTCGAAAACCTAAACGAATAACGGATGAGAGGACGACAGGGATGGGGATGAGAGAGGATGGAGGATGAGGATGGTAATAAGAAGGGGGGCTCACCAACGACACACGAAGGTCGCGCGCGTGCGCGATAGGCGGGGAGAGGGCATGCCTCTCCTCAGTGAACGCCGATGGTCTGTACATGGAAGGTAGTCAGCATCGATTGAACGTACGGGAATAACAACGATATGACCTACCAATATGTCGCGGTCCACGAACTTGAAGGTCGAACTGCGGATCGGGTCAGACGAACGTAGCAACAACCACGCTCATGGCGTAAACGACTCGGCTATTGTGATCGTCGACGGCTTCGACGTTTGCGATGCGCCACACCAACACGGGATCGTCGTCGCGAGGGAACTTTGTCAACGGCGAGCGGACGGCGCACATCATTTCCCTCATCGGTGACTTCGACTGCTGCACCACAGGATCGTTTGCGTTTGCGATACGGTGAGTCTCTCGGCTGGCCGCGTTTGTATATGTTCTCATTGTCTCAGCACTCAGTTCACTCAAGCTTAGTAGCAACGACAACGAGCTGACGTGTTGGGGTCTCAGTCACTCAGCGATCGTGGCCTCAGTTTCACAACATCGGTAGGCAGGTGCAATGGCCTGCGGCTGGTTCGTGCGTGCCGGCACAACTCATGACGGCATCGACAATCAGTTCAGTACTCGAACTGCTAGACGACGGGGGAAGTGAGTAGGTTAGTATATCAGTCGCGTATGTGCCTATGTGGGTCGTGTGCGTTTCACGAATGAGATATATTTCCGAGATCCACAAGCGACGCGTAAATGATCAGTGAACGGTGACAAGGGGGATCAGAATTACATTTGTGCAGGCCGACAAGGTATTTCAAACGATAACTGGCTGGGGTGGGGGCGTCAGTTCGTTTCGTGCAAGACCAGGTGGCAAATGGACTTGCCTATGTGATCTGTATCATCGCATACTGATGAAGAGTCATGATTCTGTACAAGTTCGGTCAGTGTTCTGGTTTTTTAGGCTCGGACCAGATTGACTTACGTTGTATTGAGCAGACTCTGCTTTCATCATATGTCCAGAACCATCGTTGAGGCATTCGCGGCGTTGCCGAGCTGAATCATGGAAGGGCGAGCTGGCATGATCCTCGCAAACTAGGTAATAGCTGACGCCGTGCTACAGACGAACAAGGTAGTGCATGGGTACGAGCGAGTCGGGCGAATGGCGGAACAGTGTCATGGTGTAGCTGCGAGTGGCATGGTTCAGAACGATAGACTAGCGAATGATCAGCGGAGACTTACCTCCAGCATGCGGCCATGGCTTGCGTGGTTCGTCGGCAGCGACAGGACAGTCCAAGTGTACAGAGGCGAAGGCGAGACAATGGACATAGAAGTCTCCGCTACCTCTAGGACGCCCGGAAATGTTTGCTGCGAGAGAGGATCAAAGAGCTCAGTCACCCTTAACGACCACTGCACTGCACCGGTCGGACTCACCGGTTAGCACAGTACCTCCATCATGCAGGTCCAGGCAATCGGCCATAGATGTTCATTAAGCTTTGAGACTAAGACGCCGAAGTCTTCTCTGGAGTCCTGACCACATGTCGAGGCGACACACATGAGTTGCAGTCATTATCCTGAGTCTTCCTTACCTGGTTCATATGACTACTGGTATTTACTATTCGTCTCAGAGCGCCCCTTGTAGTGTATGATTTCCATTTATATAAAAAGTACGAATGATAGCCTCATCAAGCCGGCCAAACGTTGAACGTGTCTTACTACGGTTTCATACTTAGTCGTAGACGATGGCACCGCGGAGATGAAATTTGCTCACGGCACTCCATGTGGATCACTGCACCGTCACTCTTCCACCCCAACCACCACCATGGCAGCGGACATCCCCATCGATATCTTGGACAATGTACTAATGTATGTTGGCGATGGCAAGTCTGAACTAGGCGCGTTTTCTTTGGTGTGCAAATCATGGTGCACGCCAACTCGAAGCCGAATGTTTAGCACATTCGCCTTGAACTACACCGTGGATGATTTACCCGGCTTTCGACAGTGCACAAGGCTTCTCAGCCTCTTGGAGGACTCGCCTCATCTGTCTCAGCTCTTTCGACGCATCGAGCTGCACATACACACAGCATCTCCCCTTGTTCATGATCCCATTCTCCACCAACTTCTCAGTTACTTTCCAAATGTACGCACCCTCGTCTTACGCGCATTCGCCGACGCTTGGATCTCGCTACCTCCGGATCTTGTTACTTCCCTTCGACTCATTGTATGCAACCCCTTATTCGAGCGACTCCATCTAAGTCATTGGAGATTCACGCCCGGAGCTGGAGAACTCGCCCACCTCCTCAGTGGCTGCGCGAATTCCCTTCGATATCTATCGCTCACTCACGTGTCATACGATGTTCATAGTGGCGGGACTGCCGCGGTAGACACGTTGCTCCTAGCTGATCTCCCGAAGCTCGCAGCGATGAACGTCTTCGGATCATCCACCGATGGTCATCTCCCATGCAAGATACCCAATCTTCAGCAGTACTCTCAGGTCACGGATATCTCCTCTGCATGGTGGGACATTACACCAAGGAATATCGTGCATGCGTGCATCCCATGCAATAGCCACTTGCGCATATCAGTCATATTGCGCCTCCCCGTATTCTGTGCGTGTCCCTTCCCCAAAGATCCTTCGCTTTACTTGACATTCTCTAGACATGGGCCCTAACAGACTCCTTCAGTTTCCCAATTTCTGGGAGTACTCTACCGTGCGAAGCCTCACACTCGTGATGACGACCACTATCAACGATGCCTACTGTTCCACGCTTCTTGTCTTGAAGCAATTCTTCGCGTCTATTCCCCCGAACTTGCTTTCGCATCTCGAAGAACTTATGGTCGTGATGCCTTTCCACTCCCCGGTTCATTCGATAGATTTGGATGATGGATCCGCGTGGGAGCAAGCGACAGATAGTCTCGGTCCGCTTGTGGATGCGGGCCAGCTGCGAAGCGTAACACTGTCCCTCAACCTTTCGTCACCGAATAGCAATGACATAGATCTATTTGTCCGTCACATTCGGACATCTCTCCTTTCACTTGATAGGAAGGGAGTGCTGAAAGTTGAGACAGTGGAAGATTACAAGTTAAACGGCTATAACCACCCTTATGTTACTGGCAGATGGTAGATGCGAATGGTACCCTCAATGCACTCCATTTCCAAGCTGTATCTGCTCATGGCACTGATTTGACGAGCATAGTTTATCAGTTCTTCTTTTTCAGTCGTAAGGCTACACGCTCGCTGTCGATCTCTGCGACTTTAGCTTCCGGAAATGCTCCTGAGCGGCTTGTTTCCGCGCGAAGGGCGCCAGCTTCGGACGGCATTGCCAAGAGGGGCCCAACACTGCACCACACTGGGACAATTCCCGCTGCAGACATCGAGGCTGGCCCTACAGCGGCGCCGACTCAGGCGCGACTTAGGTCACACAATATCAACCGCGATCCTGTAGAGGGACCTATTATCAGTGGAGGAGAAGCTATCGGTAATGTCGACGGCTAAGCAGTCCGTTTCTCCACCGACGAATAACAGTAGTAGTCGTCATCTCAAGGACATCTTGGTGCTTATAGTCGCCACATCTCTTGTATATCCTTTGTTGAGGTATGTTCGTTTATTGGGTTGCCACTGACTAGAATCCTTTTACTTCAGTTGTAGTCGCTTGGGCGGAAGTTCAACTTGGGCAACGGTTCCTGGAAATTGCCTCGATCACATGTTTCTTCTCAACTCAACCGGACCCGGAATTCAGATATCGTCCCAGACCTCCTCGACCTCCCCGATTAAATATGGAATTGTTGCTTCGCTTCTCCCACAAAGCGACAATCTCTTATCACCCTTCGCTCCGGCGCTCAAAGTTACCAAATGGGCTCAATCCTATCTAGGGTACGATTAGCAGCTCAAGTTCTACAAGACTTGTCTGCAAAGTACGACGAAGTCGCCATGAAAGTTGCAGAGTCACCGGGATTGCCGGTTATAAACACGTCCGCGCCATACTGGGCTATCCCTCCGGCTCCTATTGCATGCCACGGCGCGAAAGATCCGATTCCTCCCTTGCAGCCTGGAAAGGCTACCGAGCGTTTGGAGGCACATGTGGGCTGCAGCGATGCAGATGTGGTGATTATTGGGAGCGGTGTAACGGGCGCAGCTGTGGCTCGTACTCTCCTTGATTGGGATGCACGGAGAGTACGGGAACACGGGGGTCAGCCGATTCGAGTTATTATGCTTGAGGCGCGGGACGCATGTTCCGGTGCTACCGCAAGGTGAATTCGGTCGGTACTTACGGTTTGTGGTACTGACATTGGCCTCCAGAAACGGCGGGCACATCACACCGCCACTTTACCATGATTATTCTTCTTTGAAGAAGGAATTCGGCGCCACCGTTGCCCAGCGTATCATTCGGTTTCGCCTAGCCCACCTCCAGGAGTTCCTCCGTGTCGCAGAAGAGGAAGGCCTCCTTATCGATTCACAAGCAAGAAAAGTCCAGACCTTTGATGTCTTCTTCGATCGAGAGACTTTCTTGCAGGCGAAGGCGAAGTTAGAAGAGTACGCAAGAGACATGCCGGATGAGGGCAAAGTATACAGTGCGTTGGACCCCGTAGACGGCGTGGATTTGGTTGAGGTATATATCAGCTATTCTGTGTCGTTCAGAATACTGATTGTCGTTTACAGGAATACCAATTGTCCCCACGGGCTGCTGGCTGCATTACAACCACCGCGGGTGCCATACATCCTTACCGTCTAATTACCGGAATCTTGTCGAGACTTCTTAACGAATATTCTGATCAGTAAGTTAGCTTCACTTCAGTCTCTAAACTCATGACCTTTCGCCCCGGTTCCATAGGTTTTACCTCTACACCCATACCCCTTGCACAAGTATCGCGTCTACCAAAGGCGGATCGTCATACACTATCTCCACTCCCAGGGGAACGCTCCGCGCACCTCACGTCGTACATGCTACGAATGGCTGGGTATCCCACCTCCTCGAACCTCTGCGAGGTAAAATCATACCCTTGAGAGCGACCATGACAGCACAGCGTCCTGGCGTTAGCCTCGGGGCTCCACTTTCTGACCTAGCTCGCCCTACGGTAATTGACGACCCCGGGAAGAGGAGCAGACATTGGCTGGGTGACAGATCGTTTGTCTTTTACCCAAGGCCTACCTTAAACGTTTGGGATTACTTGACCCAGATGCCTTCATCCTCTGCCGGACTCGAAGCACAGCAAACTCGCCAGCCAGTCAAAGACTCGAGCCCCACTCGCAGTGACTCGTCGCACTCAGAGGCTGACAGCGATACTGCATGCAGCTCTTCGGATGGTGATATATTTCACACTCACGAATGCGACGATACGTTGTCATCACCCGTAAAAACCCACTACCCACCTCCCGCAGCTGAGCTCATGTTTGGCGGCGGATTAGGGCAGTCACAAGATGCCTTCTACGACTCAGCAGGCAATTCCGACGACCGCTCATTCCATCTGCCTACGGCTTCCTACCTGTCCGGCGCACTACCACTGTATTTCTCTGGATGGGGCGAGGAAGGTCGTGGCGCCGACGCGCCGCGACGTGATGTAGATCCTGGCCGTGTAAAGTCGGTGTGGACTGGGATACTGGGGATGTCTGCTGATGGAATGCCGTGGGTTGGACGTATACCAGTCAAGATATCGGGCCGTGTCGTTCCGTCATCCGCCGCCGTGCTGGCAAGGACCTTGGCCTCGCCTGGAGAATGGATTGCAGCAGGATATTCGGGAGAGGGTATGGTTCACGCCTGGATGAGCGCGAAGGCCGTCGCTTACATGATTCTAAACGCGGATGACGAACGCGAAAGGCATAACCCTTTGGGGAAACCCGCAAACGACGGAGAGGACTGGCTACCAAAGCCTTACCTTGTTTCCGAAAAGCGGCTGAAGGAGTCGAACATGGATAAATTTCTGGAATCATTCTTGGGTTAAGCTTTGGGGAATTACCTCATCCTACACAACACTACCTTGTATCAGTAGGCGCACAGAAAAAGGATGTTTCCATAACGTTGAAATTTGTTATAAATAATTTACACCACCCATGAATATATCGACAGTTGTATGTACACATAGCAGGACAAGCAAACAACACCTCTATATCACGTAGCACAGTAGACTGTACTCCATTAAAACAGTTAAGAGACCAATGGAATATGAATCGAACAAACCATCCCCCAGCGTCGAGCCGACATTGTTAACGAAGCGAAAGCAAGGCTCCGAATGGCTGTGCAGGGAAGGTCGTAGAGTCACATTGTTGGCTTTTGATTGAGAATGAGAAAATGAAAGTGAAAGAAGGTTGGACATGAAGTGAAAGGGTTATATGTGAGGATGTACCGTTTGAACGGTGGGAGGGGTGATTGAGTTGATATCTGGCGTGCAACAAACGTCCTTCCATCAGGCTTAAAGGTAAAATTTTGGGAAATGCGTTGTTAAGATGCGGCTGGAGCGCAAGCTGTAAGTAGGATAAAGAATGGTAAATGAGGGCAAGAGGGTTGATGCCGGTACGAGAAACGGGTACAAGCAAGTTCGACATCCGATGAGAGCCAAGGAGAGATTACACATGGAGGGTATATTAAAGAGTGAATGCGGGCTCTTTTGGTGCGATTGTGAGATCTTGCTTTGTTTAGTCCAAGTGACGTTAGAGACATGATTGACGGCGGGATCGCGTTAAGTTCGATGGATGCAAATGAAAGATAGCGCGAATGGAGCAGATTAGCCGAGTATAAAGAATGAAAATGCGATAGCATCGTGCATTAGACAAAGAACTGGGGTGCTACACGCGCTGTCGGTCAGAACGGAAGGAAAGAGGGGAATATGGACATACTGAATCCGGCTTGCAGCATGTACTTCCATCTCTTCCATCTTATAAGAGTTGAGCTCCTCCTTGATCCTCTGCGCCAGCGCAGGGGTAAGACGGCTCCAAGTAGCGGGCTCACTTCTTCGATCGTAAACAGTGGCAGAGAAGGTGTCGTAGACAGCGAGGTTGCTTGCGAAAGCAAGTCGCTTGCCAGGCGTCGTAGCCGAACGGTGAGTCAAAGTGGGTGCAGCTGAAGGCATCACTGATAGAGTAGGAGCCGATAGATTGGGATGGCTGAACAAGTTGTTATGAGTGTGTGCGGCGCTCGTAGGGGAGGGACTCGACGTGATTTCCTTGGGGGATTCTAAACTCAAGCTACCGAGTGTCGATGTCGCATCGAACGATAGTGGTGGCAGGGCTGGGATAGAGGCGCCGGCGGCTTGTCCATGGGCAGACGAGTGAGAATTGTGACGATGAAGGCCGTCGATGTGATCGGGATCGGGTGAAGGGATACGAGCGAGGGGACCCAACTCCGCGTGCCCGGTGTGTGAAGAGTTATAGGAGTTGGAACGAGGCCGGTTGGGAGTAGGATGTTCGGTCAAGTATGCGTGTTGATCGAAATTATTAGCACCTAAGAGTTTGTTACTAAATAGTTTCAGCACAAAGAACAAGATGATTGAGTACCTTTTAGGATACCCTTTGCTGGTTTTCGGCTCCTCTCTACGCTGCGACGAACATCTACAGCCCAAGGTTCCACTTCACCATCTTCACCCTCTCTACTGGACCTGCTCACGTCCATCCTAATGGTAACATCCTCATCTTCCTCACCCCAGTCCTCCTCATCGTCCCATCCGTCAGCATTATGGGTAGCGCCTGTATGGGACACCCCAAAGTGACCATCCTCACTCTGATCTTCGTCATCATCTTCAATAAGAACTCTCGTTCCGTCTTCATTGACGCGCATCCCAGGAGCTTTGATGGGTGATGGCGAGCCTTGCCGAGTCGCGGTATTCTTGTCCCATGTTGGGACACCTACGTCGTTTCCGTTGACACCGTTGATTTTAACGGTATCATCGGCGGCGGCCTGAGCAGCCGCCTCAGCCGCTGCTGCTGCCTCTTGCTGGGCTTTTAGCTTCGCAGCAGCTTCTTGGTTGCTCTTGAGAGTGTGTCTCCGAGCTAACTCGGCCGCGGGACTAAGGCCTGTGAATTCATCATTCCAGTCGTTGCCCATCCTGTCCAGTTCAGCAGTGACATGCGAAACGCTGGCCTCGCTGGCCTCACCCTTCGCCGTACCTGCCTTCTTATCCTTCTTCTTCTTTCCCTTTTTGTCCTTACCTTCGCCATCCTTGTCCTTATCCTTGAATAGCGAGGTAATACCCGCAAGCGAGTTGCGGCGAGCGAGCCTGCCCATGGACCCTAGCTTTCGAATCATCACACTGGCGCTGCTAACTGTCGAAGAAAGGGATATATTGTCCGTGCTGGCGTTGCGCAAGTTGAATAACGAAGCGGCACGGCCTTTCTTCTTGGTCTGAACAGTCGCAGTAGATGCCGCGTCGTCATCGGGGCCTTTCGGCGCTGCTGTCGACGCGGTTGAGGTCGATGCCTTGGGAGTATTGGGCCCCGGACGTCGAAGGTTCTTCGCCTTCCGCCTTTTCCTCTCGCAATGTAGCGCTGGCATTCAGCGATAGGACACGCTTCAAACGGCCCTTGAGACCGCCGCTTCTCATCATCGCAGGGGTGGGCATGGGATTGAGATCACTGTCATCTCTTGACATGCGTTTCTCTGCGAGAGTGAAGTTGCCCTGAGACAATGGCGAGGGGCGAGCTGGCCGCGGGTTTGGCATCGGCGTCGGTGTCGAATTGACAGTAACCGAGGAATTGGATGCAGTGGGAAGGGAGGGAGAATGAATTGTTGATCTTACAGATGCGGTGTTGGAGGTAGATGACGATGATGATGATAGTTTGCGATTGTGGGGTGGAATTCTAGAAGATGAAGCGGACGATGTACTTTGGGGGGAGGTGGGGGCCGGAGAATTACGAGCGGAACCTGAGGGGATAGCAGGGGATCCATTCCGACTACGAACGCTACCACTGTTCGATGCTGACGAGTTGTGACCACTCTGCGCACTCTGGATGCTATTCGTCCTCTGACGTTGACTATTGGACGAATTCACCGACGTAGTGGACCCTGACGCGTCAGCGCGAATATACGGTGGATGGGAAGCCCCCCCTGGACGCCACTCGCCATTATCAGGCGTGTGCGAGGTTTGTCGGCTAGGCCGACGATACGGATGGAAGGCAACTTGCTGCGGTGGTACATTCTGCTGCGGTTGATGATGTTCGCCCTGATTACGATGCGGGGGAGGTGTACCGCTGGTGTAGGGCGAGAATGATCCAGAGATCTGATTTTGGGCGTAGTAATCATTCACGGGACCGGGGCCGGGGCTCATCCGTTGCTGAGACGGAAACTGCTGAGGAGGTATCATGGGAAAGCCCTGCTGGGCGTTAAACATCATTTGCTGATAAGCCCACTGGGCCAACTGCACGTTCGCGTTGGGGTCAAAGAAAGGTGTCTGCTGGGGTACTTGTCCTTGACCATGGGCAGCAAATTGTTGCGGCTGCTGCTGGTGATTTTGGTAGTAAGATGGATAGAAGGGGGGTGCTGTTATCGACGGTGTCCAGCTGCCCTGGGGTTGCTGCTGAACAGAGAATGGGTATTGCTGCTGCTGCTGCGCCTGGCCTAGATGCTGTTGATGGACTTGCGAAGGGCTCGGTGATGAGCCGTGATCATTTGGCGCAGCCCTTGGGAGCTGAGCTGAAGGATTTGGCTGACTTGGGACATCCATTTTGCTCTCTCTAGTTGTGTATGTCCAATCTGGAGGGGCGAGAACAGCCATGGACGGGCGCAACGATGGCCAGCTTCGGAATACGCGGTCATGGAGCTGTATTGGGCCCGGAGAAATACGTGGACTCACCTGTTTTGAGGAGAAGCGAAGACGACCTCGCCGCCAGGCTCGTCGAGTAGCTTGACTGTTCGGTGGTGGTCACTGTGGCCGACGACGACGATATCGATTTTGGGCGGTCGTCAGCGTTCGCAGCAGCGAGTGCAATGTCGGTTGTTAAAGGACAGTTTTAGTACAATCGCTGCAATATTCACACACGGTTGTCTTTTGTCCGAACACTGCCCAAATTTAGACGTATTCGGTGATAAACTCCCTCAGTCCTAGTTTTCCTCTGATCATCATTTTAAACCCGTTTAGGCTATGTCCCTCTCTGTGCTTCACCTGGTCGTACCGACAGTTTCACGCATGACGAACATCCGAATAATGGCTGAATCTACAAGTCAGATTGATAGCATTCAGCTCAGATTGCGGACGCGTGGTACCATACTTCCCATGCGTTATGTTGTGATACTTCAAGGAACCGACTGCATGGGTTTACCCTATCCTCATTCAACTCGCCCCACTGCGACATCTGACCATGGGTCCATCCCACGAACAAATGAATATAGTCAAAAAGGTTGGTGGATAAGCAACCCACCATCCACCGGGGTTCTTTTGGCCCGGCGTGTTTGGGAAATATATAAAATCTGTGTGTAATCGAGTCTCGCATCGGGATTGTGAGTTTGAAAAAAGATCCAACTATGTACAAGGAGAGCTAATATACACTTTCTACCTATTAAAATTAGCAGTAGACTATAGGAAACGATTCATGCGTAACCACCAGTGCATCATCGAGCGCAAATTTGGTTCGGAACTCGCTCACACTTAGTTCAGGCGCAGGGATGTAAAAACGGTCTCCAAAACACTATCATAACATATGCGCGAGGAACAAACTAATCCAACATAAATATTAAACACTAGGATAAGCAGCCGCACAACAGTGCAACCTAATTCGAAGAAACACCACATCTTGAGAAGGTTGCGTTCCTGCACACAAGCCCACACCTCACATTACGGCACACGATCATCTCACAATTCCCATCTTCAATAATGCTCCAACGACATCAACCTCCGCCCAATGCCCGCCGACAGTACCCTCACTTGAAGTCTTCTTCCGGCGTTGGATATGCAGCAACGTATTTCTGAAATGACGTGTGATCATCTCCGGGGTCTGCACGCCTTCAAGTAACCCCGGGGGTGCTCTCTGTGACGGGTGTACATCGGGTGACGAAATCGCATCAACGCTAGACGTAATCAGTTCCACCAAACTGTTGACGAATTTCGGCGCGACCTGGCAACGGCCGAATGAGTCTTGTTCAACGAACGGGGTAAATGCACTTACTGCAGGAGCGCCGTGGTCTAGATAGTAGAGGTACTGATCCAGCGTATCGCAGTAAAGTTGCACCGTAACGATCTCCTCAATCGCAGAATTGGCAATACGAAGCGACTTCTGCAGGCACTCCAGAACGCGCTTACTGTCCTGATGGGGGAACTACAAACCGGTTGAAAGATTATCCAACAAATATACCCCACATACACTCACAGCTTTGGGCGCATCTTCATTATCACCGTCCACAGCCGACTTCTCTGTTGTCGTCTCTTTCGCACCGGCAGACTCGCCGTCGGCAACAATCACGGACTCCTGCCACCAAAGGTGACTGGCCAAGCCGACCGCCGTCGCCTGGTGACTCTTCTTCAACAATTTTGCGCCGTGCAAAGCAGCTTTGGTCACCAGGGTATCGTAGTTATCCACACCGAAGACCTTCGCCCCTGCTAAGGTACCGATAATAAGGGTGATCGCCTGCAGTTGTGCCCTGGACTCCGAAATGCAGTCTTCATATACGCTGAAGGCTTGTACGTATAGATCATACGTCAGATCTTCGAAGTCGCATTCATCAGATATTTGCGCGGCTAGAAGGAACAGCCGCAGGGCGATAGTAGGGGCTTCCACCTGAGTGGCCAGAATCGACGTAAGCTGGCGAACGAATTTCAGAATATTGGCGACTTTCGTCCGCCAATCATCCTCCTGGATGCCCTATGAGCTCAAATCAAATTACCCAGAATAAAAGACCGACCACATGTTGGACGAGCTTGTAGCGTCGGCAGATCCTAATCGCAGATGTTATAAGCGCGGGGAAGGTAAACCGCATCCTCTCGCCGCCGGCTTCGAAATGCCGCCGTGCAACTTGCAAGAGCTGACGTGTAAGGTCAGAATCAACCGGCAAATCGCTTAGCTCCAGGCGTACCTGGAATTGTACGTCCAAAGACTCTGCACGGAACAAGTGCACCATCCGAGCAACCCATCCTTGCTCCTCAGCCAGTTCTTCCCGCTCCACTGAGTAGGGCCCTTGACGCCGTATGTCCTTGACGTTGGCCTGGGTATTGGGATTTGCTGAGTCGGTCTGATCCTTGATGAGAACGTGACACAGCTCAAGGACACCGTCGCAGTCTTCTGGTGTCTCAATGATAGTCTCATTCTTTAACACAGAGGATATAACTGAGTGTGCGATAGAACGGCGGGTGAAGAAAAGTTGCTGCGACAGCAGGGGGACATAATTTGGGATGGCTAGTAGGGTGAGAATGGATTGATAGGAATTGATTGGGGCAACGAGGAGGGCAGCGAGGTTGGAGGTGGTCTGCTGGGTGTTCAAGTCTGGGCTGAAGATGAGGAAACGTTAGATATGCCGCGTCCTAACACTGAAACAAATGCAAACCTCTCTTTGAATTCCTTTATCTTTTCGGCCGTGAAGCCTAGCACCTGGTCAACGTATTCTAGCCGGTCTGGATAACAACTAAGGGATAGATTGGTAAGCGAGACGAGGAGGGCGGTTATGTCCTGGATGGAGAGATCAGGCCGAGCCTATCGATTCAGTCGTAAAGTGTGAGCTTTCGTCGTCTGATGCATGGACAACCGCACCTTAATCAACTCAACGACTTGCTTCCAAAAGACCTCGAATAGCCTAACGTCCTCTGGAATACCCCTGAATTTGCGAATAGGGACGCCCTCAACAGATTTACCCTTTTCCACCTGTTCTGGAGACATAACCCCGTTCGCCCCGTTCGCCTCTGGTTTCTCGAGCTCAATTGCAGTGGAAGGTGTCTGCGGCGGTGAGACTGCATCCCAAGGACCAGATTCGGTAGTTATCGTCGGCGAGGTAATGTGGCTGTCCGCACTTTCACGATGCCTGTTGGCTTTCTGCAATTCAACTTTCTCAGCCAAACGCTTGGCCGCTGCTTCTTCTTGCCTCTTGGTCTCCTCTGGATCCTCGTTTTCGGCTTCGCGAGCCGCGTACGCCGCTAGTCTGTCGATCAGGGCTATCACTATCTGCTTAATGTTGACTTTGGGATGGAGTTGAGCCGTGGCGGATAGGAAGGGCCCCAGCGTATGCAAATGGAATTCATCCGTAAATACCTGCACATTGCTGAGCATCAAACACCCATGTTTCAACGTGGAGGGAACTCACCTGAATAACAACCTCCATCAAATATTCTTGGGCTATGACATCCTTGCAGCTGACAATCTGCTCCAAGATGCTGGGCAATATTATCTTCTGGTACAAGTCCAAGTCGACGCCATCAAGCTGGCTCAAGCGGACAAGATTTGTGCCAACCAATATCCTCAGTTCCCGACGTTCCATTTCGCGCTTTTCGCGGTCGCGAGAGTGACCCTGGTGTTGTAGTCGCACCCAGAGCTTGTTCATTTCGATGAAGTTGGTGAGAACGAAGGACGTGGAGTCTTGAAGGCAACCAGTCGGACTTGCGCGGACTCTTGAGCATATTTCATATTGCAAAGGAAAGCGTGTGCGAACTCACCCAGGATCGACCCCAACAGGCAAGTGGTCCCTTGTCTGTCCACTGAGATAGTGCCTCAGGAATAGTCCACGTATTGGGTGCAAGACGCCGCGCGACATTTCCATCATATCCTTCATGATCTCCTTCACGGGGGCTTCAGGTATTGACATATAGACAGCACCGACGGTGATCATGAGGTATAACCGCGGCACAATATTGCCGGCGTATTGGACAAGCTCGTATAGGTCCGCGAGGTGGTGCTTCCCCTGTGTATGGGCATCGTAGAGGTAATTTGTGAGGTGTCGTAATGCATCGAATACAGCCATGTCTGCGGAACGTCAGCGACGGGAAACGGATATGAAACCGATGGCCTACAGAGTTCGTAGTACTGTTTAGGGGAGAGCGAGGATGTCCTTAGTTCGGCCAGCATGAGACTCGCGCTTTTCAGAGCGTCCATGAGCTGATCCAGTTCCTTTAGGGAGCATTAATAGGCTCGCGCAGTGAATGAACAAGTCCAATACGAACCAGATGCCGTTTCATCTGCTGAACTTGAATCTTTACAGTGTTGAGCGCCTCGCTAAGGAGTTTGCCCTCCTCCATGACTGGTTGCGCCATGGTAGCCATGTCGCAAAAATATACGAGACTTGAGTTGTGAGCGAGCGGAGACGTAGTGCTGGTTCAATAGACGCTCGCGCTGACTCAGCACAGCTCCGGAGCGCCCATACACGTGACGTGTGTCTTCCGTTCGGAGAAATGCGCACCCCCGATCGTCCTCATCAATACAGGCATTCATAAATTACTCCTTCAAATTACTACCCTGAAATCTCATGATTGAAATTGGCGAACTTATTCGTTCGCAAGAGTCCGGATAGCTACTAGTGTCATTGTCAAATGGTCTGAGATTTTTCGTTATCATGCGTTCGTACCTGCAATGTTATGGCGCAGCTTCCAACCGCTGAGTTGACAAGACATTACTCGAGTTGATGGACCTCACGTACGGGATCATGGGGTGGACATCTTGATCACCATTTGTGCATTTACAGGGAAGCTGACGCCAAGGCGGCATTAATCCGATGCCATAGACATAAGAGACATGCACGTCAAGAACATTATTGGTCGACGGGCAGCGTATCTGTTACAAGGCCAGATTGAGGATGGCGAAGACTAAGAGCATACTTTTAACGCGTCTTCGATAGTCCAACGAACAGAACGGCGCCATAGCCATTCGAGGGAGACGTCTCTCAAAGAAGCCCGTCAAGACTGAAAGAATGTATTCAGACTAGAGGTACAATTATTGACCTAGATTCGGCGTTTCTTTTCCATCTCGGTGTGGAGATTCATTGGTTGCTTTATATCAACACCTACAGGACGCGTTAGAGACAGGTTATTGGGATGTATATTAGGAGACGTACTGCTGAAGATATCAGCAGGTTCTATTGTTTCGTCGCGACCCATCAGGATGTCCAGAGCCGGATTTGTGTCGTTGTCGTACAAACCAGGCATGTGGGGATTCTGGATCGGCAATAAGTCGACTAGCTTGCTTAGACAGACACTCGCGTAAGTCCAAGCTCACATGAGATACGATGCGCCGCTCCATAAGTAGACGCATCGGTGCGTGCAATCCCTGCACGTTCCGCAAGAGATTGAGCTTCGTGTTATCCTGTGTTTCCTCCCACTGAATGGATGTCAGCGTGGATCCAAGAACAGACAGTGGGTTTAACGGACCTTTTCCAAACGGTTCTTGATCTGCGATTGTGTCTTGACTTCAGCAGCGATGCTGCGGGGGCCATACTGCAGCGTATCGTGCAGACCAAGACTGTTAGCGGTGTCGTTTACGGACGCAGATTTGGAGCCTTCTGTGGGTACGAGACGAAGAGAAGTATCCTGTTTGCAAAATTAGCCACCGCTTCACTTCATCATCTGGTCCGTTGGACTTGCCATGATTTCAGTATAAAGTCAAGAGGGACGCGCGGTGGTCACTAAAGGGAAATGGTCACATTACTGTGTGCTGACTCAGCAACCCCGCAACTCATTCCAGCAGCTCCAGAAGTTCTTCCTCAGTCCGTTCAGTAATCTCAACTTTCCTCCGTTCCCTCATCTTCAAACCCCCATTTCCTATCAGTTGAAGAGGTTTGTGTGAGTAGTAAATGTCTGCCCTACCTTGATGTGCGCTGAATATTTCTGATGAAGGGGGAACCCAGCTCACAGTGATGAGCAATCGGCCAGCAAGGTCGGCCAGTATACCCATCCCCAGGGCTGCCTCCTCGACATCGCCGTCGAGGAACCTGGAGGCAATGCTTTCGATACCATTCTTGCCTCCGCCGCGCCCTCGAATCGTCTCTGCATCCACGAGTCAGAACCGCTTAGCGTCACCAGAGGACCAAAGGGGACTTGGTGTTTCTCATATCATGCGCTCTGGAAGTAGCTCCTCTGGTGCACCCACAGCAAGCCTCTCTCCAAGCAGATCGACATCACGCTCGCTTACCATAACGTCCGGGATGCCCCCGCGACCTTCTTTCAGGACAAGTACGTTCGAGCCCCGCATCGTTAGGGGGGATAGCTCTTCTCGCACACAAACTGACACGGGGTGCCTGCCATCCACATCAACCTCCGTGCCTTCGAGTAGGGCTCGCAGGTCCAGTGCTTCCGGTGTTAGAGCGCCGAGTGCTACTCGTGGAGGATCCGGAATCACAACCATCCCACAGGGTGTCAGCACTTCGAGCGGATCTCCCTCCATGCCTGCACCCACCGTCCCATCGAACTTTGCGCGACCGGCCTATTTAGAGCTCTCCGCGCTGAGACATCTGTTGCACACCGAGGAACCTCCGAGCCTTCCTGCACGGAAAGTGGAGAGTGTAGCACCGGGTGGGGCTAGCCCGTCGCCTTATGCCGCCTTGAGTGAGAGCGACGAGGAAAGCGATGGCACACCTCCAAGGGATGTACAAGCAACCTCTAGACGACGGGCTCCGCCATCAACCTATACTGTGCTTCCAAGCAGATGGTCGGAAGAAACGAGACACCAAAGTCTTACTGTGTCGGCCGAGGGAAGGGAGTTAACGTTCCATGGTACGTACGTCCAATTGCTTCCGCAACTAACTTCACGCTTCTTCTACGGTGACTTGTAGGCCAGTCCTCTACCGGTGACAAAGATGCCGCTTCAGCACGGACGATTCATCCTGCTCCAGCCGCGTGTGGTATTTATTATTATGAGGTGGAGATTCTCAATAAACCGTCTAAAGGCTGGTGAGCGCATTTGTTCAAACCACGCAGCAATTATTAAATTTACACGCTTGCGCAGCTCCACCAGTATCGGGTTTGTCCTGTTTGTTGTCAGGTGCTAGGTGTTACTGATGGACGATCAGATTCGCTGGGCCAGACGCCAGACTCTCCCGCCTTCCTGGCTCGGAACGTAATTCGTGGGGCTATCATGGTAGCGATGGATATTGTTATGCTTCAGAACGAGAAGGCTCGCCGTACGGCGTCCAATTTCAAAGTGTGTACAAAGTTTGGTCTAGACCTCCGGTTGGCAGACTGACCGACCAATCTAGCCGGTGATTTTATTGGGTGTGGCATCGATTTTACGACCCGTAGGATGTTCTTTACTCGAAATGGGTCTTGGATTAGTGAGTGCTAACAGTCGACACGTAAGTTGTCTTATTCCTTAATCTCTTCGTAGACGACGTGTTCGACAATGTGGGTAAAGATTGCGACATATACCCGTCAGTTGGCATGCGAATCAACTCAGAGAGCGTCCGCGTAAACTTCGGACAAGAAGCCTTCAAATACGACATTGAATACCACGTACAACAGAAACGTAGTACCGTATGGAATTCGATATTGACAACGCCGATCAGCGGGACGATTGTAGAAGGACGACCTGGCGAGGTATCAGAGGAGCAGTCGAAAGGACGGATTAATCGCCTGGTTTTGTCCTACCTCGCTCACCATGGGTACGCTCGGACGGCGCGTGCGTTCCAGACGCAGATAGCACGAGCAAGAGAGGGGACTGTCGGAGACGGGGACGTGGAGATGGAAGGTAATGGCGAAGACGAGCTGGAGGGCGAGATAGAGCAGCGGACGAAGGTCGTCCATGCTGTAATGGAAGGGGATATTGGCGGTGCTATACAAGAGGCGAAGCGGTGTTACCAAGACGTCTTAGAGATGGACGACGGGTTGGTGTTGTTCAAGCTGAAGTGCCGGAAGTTTGTGGAGCTTGTGATGAAGTCGACGGAGATGAAGGACAAAATGAGCAACAGGGGTGAGGAAGATAGCATGGTGATGGACATTGACGACGAGGAAGATAAACCTATCGCCAATGGATACGTTGCCGCTGCATATGAGAAGGCGCTCACGGACGCGATATCGTACGGCCAGGGTCTGCACTCGGAGTACAAGGACGACGCGCGATCCGAAGTCCAGGACGTCCTCAAGCGTACGTTCGGGATCCTGGCGTTCTACGATCCACGTAAAGCTGTGGGCAGTGCTTCCGAGGTCGTTGGCAAAGACGCGCGCATGGAACTGGCAACCGAAGTAAACCGGGCTATCCTGAAATCGCAGGGAAAGCCATCAATGCCGATTCTGGAGACTGTCTACAGACATACAGCGGGATGCATCGTTCAGCTCGGGCTTATGGGTGTTGGCTCGGCTGCTTTCGCTGATATGCAGAGGGAATTGTTGGAGTAGTCTGCGATGTGCTTCTTGGGATGCTAACGGACCATAGTCAGCTCCTTGATGTAGTAGTAGATGTACAGTAATTTATGTATATACCGCCAACTCTATGTTACAACCCCCGTATCTCTCGGGTAGCGGGGATATTCACTCTCCTATTCAACTAAATTATCATACGATACATGATAACGCTGCCGATTGCTGCGAGTGATGGTTCCTCCGCTGGCTCGTGCTCGGTTCGGTTACCCTTCATGACTGCGAATAATTAACTCTTGCTCCCAAACCTCAAAGGACGGCCATGAAGAAGACTATCAAAGTCGCCGTGATAGGCAGTGGACTGGCCGGATTGACGGCGGCGTACCTTCTGTCACAAAACGACCGCGAAGAAGAGGTAGAATTCGAGGTACATTTATTTGAGAAGGTGAGTATGGTTGCCGAGTTTCTATCTTGGGTACTGTTTTTTGAGCTTTAGTGCAGATGAATACGTTTGGGATGGATGCGTCGTCCATATCGCTGCCTATACCTGGGACACAGGACGACTGGCGCGTGGATGTGCCAATGAGGTCGTTTCTCGGAGGTACGTTCGCTGGCACTGCTCAAGACTAGTACTACAGTAATGTTATAGGTGCCTACCCCCAACTCATCAGACTCTACAAATCCCTGGGTGCCTCATTCCGTGCAGACGACTTTACATATTCATTCTCCCAACTAGCATACCATTCGCGGAGGATCTCAGCCACTATGATCTACAACGGCAGCTCCGGCAAGCGGGGGCTCAGCATGCCGTCTGCGATGCGGCGCGACTCGTCTCTGAAGCACGAACCATTGCTCCTTCGCACTATTGCGTGGATATGGTGCTGGGGCCTTTACGCTGCAATGATACCGCCGTTAGCGATTTGCTACCTGCGCCTACTATGCATGTCAATGCCGTTCCTTCGGTCAAAGGACATCAAGAACATGACTTTCAAGGAATGGACCATCAGGAGCACTCCGAAGGGAATGGTTTCGAAATTGTTCAGCCTCGATGTAGCTTGGATGCAATTCGTGTCAGAAATTATGGTTCCTCTGTTTCTAGCCGTCTGTACAACCTCCGAAGACGATATCATGGGACATCCCATCGAGGAGATACTTGGTGAGGGCCGCAGTATGCTGGTAGATCTCATCTTGTAATGGTAATCCCTAGACTATATTTGGTTTCCATTCGGCACACACCACTATCTACTAGAAAATGGCGTCAGGGATGTCGTCCGGCGGCTCAGTGCTGGAATAAAGGAGATTCACCTCGGGGCGCCCATATCATCGATCGAAGCGGATGCGCACGACCCTCATCTCATCGCGGTTACTTGCGCAACAGGCGGCATCCAGAAAACCTTTACCGGCTTCGAGCACGTGGTATTTGCTACGCAGGCTAATAGAGCTGTCCCCCTTCTGGAAGCGTACGGTTTGTCGCTGCCAGTAGAGGAATCGCAAAGACTGGCCGAGGTGTGCCAGCAGCTGGAGTGCTTGAAGAAGTTCGTGTACCGAACGAGCATCGTCATCAACCACACGGACGACATGATGTTGCCGGACAGCGTCGTGGACAGAAGAGATCTGAACTTGGTGCGCTGCAAGACGGGCTCCCTCGATGCGAAACTGCGGCTGGAGGACCATCAATACTGCGTTTCGCCCATGCACACGCATGCGATGACGACACACATCCTGAGACGGCCAGTGGGGTACCCCACGCCCGTGTACCAAACGACGAACCCCATCATCCCACCGCGAACCGATAGCATCCTCAGCGTCTCCAAACTCGAACGAGCAGTGGTTACTATGGACTCCAAGCACGCGCTGAAGGGACTGTACATCGAGGACGATAAAGGCACGGGGCGATTGGGCAGGTTGCAGGGGATAGGGCAGTATGACGGTGGGGCGCGCATTTGGTTTTGCGGCGCGTATGCTTGCAAGGGTATCCCACTACTGGAGGGATGTGTGGTTAGTGCGAGATTGGTGGCTGAGGAGATTCAGAGGCGGGCAGGCGTGAAGATCACGGACAAGTGGTAGCAGTCTGGGTTTTCGACTTTTAGAGTATCTAGTTTATTTTAGCCCTATGGTGAATGGTATGTTGTGTTGTACAACGATCTCATTTTCCTCTAGTCTTATCGTGATGGGACAAAGCCCAAACATGGGCCTATACAGTAAAGGGGAATGATTACGTTATAGAGTGTTATACGCTCGATCTGATTGGCTGATGCCAAGCTGTTGACAAGCAAGAGACAACAGACCAGTCGAAATTCTGAACAGCGACCACAGTTTCCATCATCACCATTTTCACCGTCGTCGATGGCAGCGTCGGCGACCCGCATGTCTCGTCTCGGCCATGCAGCCCGACTCTCGCATCCCCTGTTCTCTGCGTTCAATCCCGCAACACCCGGACTGTGTACCCGGAGAGCCTTGATGTCCACACTCCGAAGTGGAAGTGACCGCCTCGAGCCATCGCTTGCAAATTCACCTCCCCTCGTCGTACCGTCTGCAACGTCGTTGTCCCCGAACGCTTCTTCGCCCCAGACGGCCGCTCCCCCACCCCCTGCTCCGAAAGCCGAGCGGGCTAGACCAAAGCTACGGTCCACCAAAGCCGCACTAGATATCGTGAGCGCCATCCGAGTCTCATTTACGGGCCTTACCTTAGAGACATTCCTGGTAATAGACACCAACTGCTGTAGAGAGATTGAGAGCACTTTTGAAGGGACCGACTCCCCAGCTCATCCGTATAGGTGTCCGCAACAAGGGTTGTGCCGGCTTGTCGTACCACCTCGAATACGTCGACAAGCCGGGAAAGTTCGATGAGATCGTCGAGCAGGATGGTGTACGGGTACTCATAGACAGCAAGGCATTGTTCTCGATCATCGGGAGCGAGATGGACTGGAAAGAAGATGCCCTGAGGTGCGCGCTATTCAGTGCTCTGATGATGCAATTCTCATTTTCCCTGCTCAGTGCCAAGTTCGCATTCCGCAATCCCAACATCAAGGATGCTTGTGGATGCGGAGAGTCCTTCAGCGTTAGCTCTTGATAAGTATAATGTATGTGTACCCGTTTAGATGTTTCGGACGCCAACCCCCATCGTTGTATCCATATATTCGCATAGTGGGCAAAAGCCTGAGACACCAATATATTACGCAATACTCATTGTAATTTCAAAAATTTGCGCTCTCAAGTATCAACATTTCGACTGTTGGCCCGTCGACCACTCACTCTTCAGAATTGTAAGTCGATTACTTTGTTGTTATTGGCCTTGGTACTTGACGTCTTCGGTCTAGATGGCGCAAGCAGTCACGTCTACCCTTTAGCACACTCATCGCGCCTTGTGAAGACGGCAGATTCACCATAGCGTTGCATTTGAGAGAAGTCTCGACAACAGTTCGTGCAGTTTCTAGATCTCCAGATGATCGGGTATGCGTGGCAATGTTCCCTTGTTTCTCCCTTGCAGTACTTCTAGTCAATATGAGCACTGTAGTTCAGTATGTACTTTTAACTTTGTCAACACGCGCCTTCTAATTTCGTACAGAGTACCTAACAGTGCCACAATCGATTATTTCTACTGCGGCGTGGTACGTAGATGGATCACAGCTTCAAATTCAAAGCTCACATTTCGCTCGAGTTCGCACGTGAAGCAGTCACTCATCACACTTCGCGTTCTTTGCTGTGCACTTCGACTCTTCCCGGGCCACTACATGCGTTCATGCGAAGATTCAAGAACACGCTGCAGGGAACGTGGTGCTGCTACGCCCTCAAGGATTTTTTTACCTCTAAGTATAACTCATTGCGCTGCGCACGCCGCACGGGTGCATCGAATACCATGGATGGTTGTTTCTTCGACACAGCCAGACACAACCTTCTCTAATCATGAACTTGCTCGCGCCTCTCAGCCCCCTTTCATACATCGACCTAGAGGAACCGTTCGATCATTCCTACTCGGCTAACTGCGCCACTTTTCCACGTCTAGCTCCACACGCATGGGTTCGGGAACGACTGAAATTTGAATACCGACGTCGGCATCGCCCCCTAAGTCAAGATGTTAAGAGCTCGGATACAACATTGAGTGTTGGTTAGGACCTGTTAGGGTTCGGGTTTTGGTTAGAGTCTTGGTTAGTGTTTGGGTTAGTGTTAGGGTTCGGGTTCGTTTAGGCTTTGGGTTTGGTTAAATTTAATTTTTTTAAGTGAGTACTGGGAGGAGTACTTGTTTCATTTTAAGCGGCGCTCAAGCTACTCCTTCCCGATTAGGTTTTATCTACATCTTATCGCTGGGCCACTGCCAGTAAGGCAAGCGACGGAGCAATCACCGCATTATTCAGCGGGCGCTTTCCGTTTTAGTCTCAGCCGAGTAGGAATGATCGAAGTATGACTCATCGACCTACCAAAGACCGTATAAAACGCCTTGAAATCCCGCTGATCGTCTCAACGATCAACAGAACTCCCGTTTATCTCCATGCCTCCCAGGTTCCTCCGAGCCATGTCCATCCACGGGGACGCAAGTCTCGACTTCTACCCCTCCTCCTCGCGTCGCAATCGTTACGGGCGCCGCACAGAGGATCGGCCAAGCGATTGCCGTCCGCCTTGTGACCGACGGCCTCTTCGTCATCGTCAACGACATCCCTTCTAGATCCTCGCAATTAAACACCGTAGTCAAACAGCTGAAGAGGCTCGGATCACCCACGTCCCACTATCAGGCCTCATACACGGACAGATGGTCGCCAATGCTGGGATAGCGGGTACAACCACCGCCATCATGGATGGTATCTGTTTTACCTCGTTTTATTTCCTTCTGCTTATATCCCTCCTGCTAGCCGTTGTCGATGATTGGGATGCCCTCTTCTCCGTAAACTTGTGAGGGGTCCTCTGTTACAAACACGCTGCCCGCCAAATGGTCAAACAGAATATTTAAGGCGGACGTATCGTAGGGAAACTATACTCGATCCGATCCTTCTATGGACTCATTGATTAAACTCTTCGTTTGGCTAGGCGCGTGTTCAAACGTTCAACGTTCAATGGTTGGACTTGGAGGTTAGCATTTGTCCTGCCCCTATCTCGCTCCTTTTATAACCTCCGTGCCATTAGGAAACATTCACCAAAGTGCACATTGCGCTTCAAAACCCTCGCTAATCATATACTTTTCTCCCTGGGATCCCCATCACTTAAACGCACTGAGTATTTATCGTCCGACAGCATCAGAACTCTCCGGATATAGCATTACCGTGAATGCATACGCACCGGGAACCATTGGCTCTGAGACGAGTACGTAGATGCCCACTCCTGTATCTGATCCCCCAAATGCAATAACTTTGATCTCTAGCCAGGGCCAAATACGATGGGGGACTCCTCGTGCCGTACGGAGTCTTTAGAAAGGTCAGTCCCTTTCCTTCTCTTCGGTGACTGTATCGATGCTGACATTTCAGTTCTATGGACAGCCGAATCTGAAAGTCACTTGCCCAGACCCAGTGGCAAGCATCGTTGCATACCTAGTCAAACCTGAAGCATCTTTTGTTACACTAACTTCATTATTGGCACATCGTAGGGCCAGGTGATGTCGGTCGACGGAGGAACGATCAGTCCTTCTTTGTAAGCGATGCAAAGACGATATGTCTATGATAGAGTTGAAACTGCGAATAAACGTTATATGGTTTCACTTTTGATTTGTGTTCTGCGAGCGGAGGCCACCTTGTCTTTTTTGGACGGTTTGAACATCTATGTAGGGTAATGGGACTCAAGGTTAATCAGGTTAGGATCACAATCCTGTTGTGGCGAAGATGCTGATGTGATTCGTAGCTGAGCTCTTAGTAGCAGTTGCTGTTGCTGCTCAACGCGCCGTAAACTACCTCTTGCTGTGTCTTTGGGAACCACCGTCCTTCGATGCCCCGCTTAATAGCGTTTCAGGATATCCCCATCATGACTTCACAGTCCTGGCCGTAAACTAATCTGGGTATGCGCACAATCGCCCTTCAATTCCTCCCCGCTACGTTCATTTCTTACAAGTTTCGAAATTGCATACCTCAGTGGCTCAAAGATTGAAGACGTTTTGCCCTTTGGCCACTGTGGAGCGCCTGAGGGACTCATGGTCAATGTCCCCAGAGTTACCAAACGAGCAGACCACGCCACTAGTTGACTTCAAGCCAGCCTAGACTCTGATGCGTTGCCACCAATATCAGTATCAACTTATCTGTGTGTCAGCCCACCCATCAAAACCGACTCACTCACGCCTTTGATGATTTTTCCTTTGCCTTCTAGCTCGACATCCTGCAGTTGTACGGTCGAATATAAACTGATCCATTAAACGCTTTACTATCCCTCCCGGATCCCTGGCGGACTCAGGAATCATTCATGGTTACTTAGCCGCGAACCTGGTGGGTCAGAACCTAGCCTCGCCATCGTAAACGGGAACCCTAGCAGTTTATTTGCGAAGGTGACCTTGTTTACGTGCGGTCGTGCTTACCCTTCCTTTCATTGGCAGCATCTCATAATTATCCCTCAGGAAGGCTAGATCTTTACCAGAGGATACTGTAAGACGCATGCTACGGAGTCACTTTCCTCATCATCAAACCATTCACGGACATCCTTAATGCAACGGACTCCGCCTTTCCTAGCCTAGAAGTCTCCTCCGCAGCGGAAGAACCCAATCGCCCCCGTCGTCCCGTCGTCCCGTCGACCGTGAGCACGGCATCACCACCATACAGGAGCAAACAATAGCTGGAGTGGGGGTTCTACAGCCTCCGTTGCGCGTAAGTCTGTTACCAACTCAGAACATGACGATACCCTCAGACGGTAATCTAGCTACGTTTTGCACTCGAAACTTCAATATAAGCTTCAATCGTGGGAGCACTACCTACGATTGGTGTCTAACGGCGTTCGTCAGTTCAGTTCTTCCCGGTAAAGATACAACAGTTTGATCTTCTAAGGCGTTGATGTACTCAGTCTGCTCGCTGCCATTTCGACATAACCAATCGTCGTCAAGAACGCCCACTCAGCCATCGGTCGGCTGCACTTACGTTTGGTTTGCCGCAGATCCACAGGCGAAGGAAGTGCCCATCGCATTGAGCTTGCCGGAGCTTGCTCCAAGAATTTGATAAACTCTGATTGGGTTTGCTGGTGACCCGGACCTCACTGTACGTGCGATCACTCTGCTATACTCCTGATTCTGATGGGTAGGTGAGCGCTGACTATTGAGTTCCAGCGTACCATACCACTGCCTCCTGACCAACAAACAAGCTCAGCCATCAAAACACTGGACTGCATATCTGATGCGCTTGCTATGAATTGGTTTTCGAACTCACCTCTTACTCGATGGCACATTAATATAAGCTACTTTATCAAGGCATCTTCGACGCATCCCCATCTCTCCTGGACCCCTGGTGGATTCGAGCATCATCCATGGGTAAATCTCTATCCATGTTCCTTCTCCTTATCGCTGGTACGAGATTTGTCCTCGCGGATCCCTTCAATGTCACGGTTGACGACAAGTTTGGGCCCTTCCCTCGAATTGGGAACACGATACATTTCGGTGAAGGATGGTTTGAGAGCGGTGTCGATTTTTGCCCTGTCCCAGGATGTCATGAGGCGGTTTTTCATCAAGCCTTCAATCGTAAATACGGCAGCCACCCTCCTCATCCATCTTAGCTGACGAAAATACGACAGAAACGTGGAAGCGCTCGATATATCTGTCACAGGACCTGACAGATAGGCCAAAGGTTGCAACTTTCTCCTTCAGAGGTATGTTCCACCGGTCTATGCTCTTAAAACATACAATCTTTATTCTAGGGACGGCCGTCTACATTAATGCTATAACAAATGTTCAAACAGGAGCAGGAGTGCCGTAAGTCTACCTCTGTATCATTTTAGGCTTGCTTGCAAACTTGAATTTGATGCGCAGAGGCAACTCTGACATGACATTCCTTTTGGACGACCAAGTATCATATTTTATCAGCAAAGCCCCAGGTTTTCCAATTGCCCAAACAGTCTTCTCAGTAACAGGCCTCGTTGATAAATATCATAATCTCACCATTGTAAATGGGCACCCGAATAGTTCGTTTGCACAAGTGATGATGTTTTTGGATTCTATCATCTACACGTACCGTTGTCCCCATTCTTCTTTTTCGTCTTGAATTCTCATGATTACTCCTTAGGACCGAATTTTCTCCTTTGGCAGAAGATGATGGCCCAACTCGATCGAAGGACAATGCACCCTCCCGGCCAAATATACCAGTACTTATCGGAGTCTCGGTGGGCGTGGGCGGACTTATCCTCGGCCTTCTTTCTTGTTGGTTGTTCCTACGTGTCAGAGCTCCCAAGGTGAAAGCGCGGCAATCACTTTCCTCGCTGGCAAGGATATCCTCAATGCAGCGTGTCACTCCCTTCCTAGCTTACAAGTCCCCTATACCAGACCAGCCAACAGCCTTCGACGGCAGAGAGACGGGAGCTCGGTCACCCCTAACAGCTCATGCTTTGCTACATCGACCGGAGACCATCGTCAGCATAGTACCTCCATCCTACAGGAGTAGACGGTCGGCTATTGGTGTCTCGTAGGCCCTGACCCCGACTTCTGTCGTTGTAATAGTAGTAAAATTTCCAATGACTCCTGATCGTATGGCGCAGCCCAAATTGGAGGTCATGTCCTCATATCTTTACAGAGCATGTCTGGTACCACATTGGCTTATCTTTTCTTTCGGCTTGTTGCAATTTACTCTTGTGATTATATATCTGATTATGATATTCCCTCCTAGTCACCCTCGCGTAACAGCGGTACAGCGGAGACGCAATTTGTTCCGAACAACCATTATGTTAACAGCTAACTGTTTTCCATCTTCGACTTTCACTAGGGAAGCGAGCCTCCCCGCGGACGTTCGATCGACAATGTGCCAATGTATGTTCGATGGCGGCCAACCTGAAATCGGGGGCCTCTCGCTGGTGTGCGCCAACTTCATCCGACGAATATCCTCTACCTAAACTTCAAACCCTTGATGTATATGAGAGCACCTTCACTACGAGACGCATCGACGGAGACGCGTCATGCTTCGACGATTCACAGAGCTCCGACGATGACGAGTGAAGACATCTGATGCCAGCAAAGTATGCAGAGATAGTGACAGTCAGAACTTCAAAGAACTGCCGTCTACTATGAGGCTTATCATGGTTCTCTAAGCACATTGCCTCACCGTTCAGAAGATATGGGATTAAATATGGAAACAAAGGGTGGGTAGGTGCTATACAAGAGATCGGATAAGAACAGCAAGTAATCCTTAATGTAGTCTGATGTGTTGCAGCAACGGTGTCGTAAGTCCTCTACCACCATCGATGGGTTGTGATAGTGGGCCGGGGTAGGAGAGACGTAACATGGCAGAGGACAGCGAACACTGTAACAAGTGCTTCTGGGTTCTCCAGATCGGCGAGCTTCCAGTCGCATTCGCCGGCGGGGAAGACAATGTCCAATTTCTGAATATCACCTGAGGGAGCCGCAGATTCCTCCGTCAGCGGAACGAGATGAGTGGATGGAACAGCGAAGGAGTAGAAGTTACGCACCAGGTCGATGGTGTGATTCGTCAGCAGCTGAAGGTCCGGATAGACAGAATCTTCAATGAGAGAGGCCGTAAACTTTCCCTTTTCGTCGCAAGGGATTGTGCCAGTTGCCGTTTGGTACGAGCAGGCACTCAATACTCAGGTCGCGGATATTCTTCAGCGCCCACCCATACGAGACGCCATATTGATCTTCCCCAGACCGCCGAGTAGTGGTCGGCCTGCGGGTGCAGGATGCCCATTCGACGACTTGACGTCGTTGCGCGTAGCGCGCACGCTATACAAGAGCGACAAGAGCAGATGTCTGAAATAACGGGTGTCAGCTACCCGGAATAGGAAATGCGATGGAACGGAACGTACCATGTGTACTGCGTAACGTAGCGCTTCACACTTTCTGAGAGGCTGCTCAGAAAGACTGTCTGTACTGTGGACGGGCAATATTCCATAAGGATGCATGTTTCTTCTATGCCACTGCAGTGGAATACAATATTCAGGAAGTAACCGCTTTCCGACAGTAGAGTCAAATTTTTGCGTTCGTTGCGCACGAGATCGTATTGTTCGTCGGCCACAAGGAGTAGTTAGTAGTTAAAGGGCATAGAGCGTCCTAGTTTGTTTGCCGGAGGCCGGAAGCAAGCGACACAATGCTTAGGCACTTCACGCTAGTCAAGTCGTCAAGTCATTGCGCTCGACGGCAGGGGTGACGGGCTTCCAGTGGTCACGAGGGTACATACCTGGGCACCAGCCTTCTTGGAGAAAATCCTACGGAGCAGGAGCGGAATAGCCGGTGTAATAGACGAGGTAGGTAGGCGAGATGTGAATGGGGACTTCAAGGCCCCCTGGACCATTTGTGTAGGCTGTGGTCAGCCATGTATTCCTGGAGGGAATTCCCGACTCGACAATACCTCGCTGAATCGAACAAGAAAGCCCATAATGAGTTGCTATTGACACAGAGGACAAAGCGACTTAGTTCCCGGGTACAGTACAAGAGAAGAAACGCAGAAATTACAACATCGCTACTTAAGCGTACTAAGAAAACGTTAGCAGAGTTTAAGGAGTTGTAGCGAACAGCTCACTCTAGTGAAAGTACCCATAGTCATGAATGTTTCCTTCTTCTTCGGCAACCCGTCTCCATATAGGGATTTGACAGCATCGCTCATCTCCGCCTTTCGTTTCGACTCTTCTTGCGCCAGGCTCTTGACGACCGCCCTACTAGCAGCTGCTATACTTGGGTTCAAGCTCGGCGCAGACGTCTTCTTCTTCTTGGGCGCCTCGCCCCCGTCTGCCGTCGCTTCATCCTTCGCCTTTCGCTTTTTCGACTTCTTCACCGGTTCCGCCAATCGCTTCTCCTCCATTGCCACCCGCGAACGCTCTTCCTCTTCTGGCGACGGGTTGATAACCACCACGTCCTTTAATCTATCGAACTTGGTTGCGCATTGCGGACACACATCCAGCGTGTCCGTATTCGACGTCGATGAAAGTGTTTTCAGGCCTGCTTGACTGAACGTACACCCACACGCCGAGATGTAGACAAACGGCTGGCCACCGTTCATTTCTTTGTGCGACAGAGGGCATATGAACTGCGGTCGCTCAGGCTCGTCGCGTGCCGGGTTGGGGGTCAATGTCAATGTTCTGACATCCTGAGCAAGTCAGAAGGGCTTTCTGGCCAAGCAAGCTGCGCCACATACCTTCAGCGAACGAATATGGCCACATATCGTATCACCATCCCCGAACGCCGACCTATCGAGGAGGTATTCTAAGAGTGCGTCCTTGTTATACAGTTTACCGAGGGCACAGGACACGACTGGCTCTTGCAAGCGTCGCTGTGCTATCCTGTCAGTGTTATCACCTCGAGTAAGATATGATGTTCGACGCTCACCTTCGAAAGTGCGCAGAAGAACCATCGGGCTCTAGTCTGGTTTGCCTTGTCGGCTTGCTCAGCCTTGAGAATAGTGAGCATTGACTTGGATTAGCGATATTTACGAATCGCACCTTTGCCTTCGTTCTGACCAAGTCCCTGCGATCCGGAATACTTCCTCCATCATTTCCCATGGTTTCGTCGGTTTCTTGGTTGGTGGCAGGAAATGAGTTTGGAGCTGAGCGGACGTTTTGTTGTAGATCACGTCCACTTTCCTTATATAAGCAATCGTTCCCCTGAGCGTATGTAGCAACAACCGAGCCAACGACGAAGGATCATTTTGCGTCGGAAACCGGTGCCATGTCGAGCGAAAGACCATGCATTTCTCGAAGACTTACTCACAGATCCTACTCAGCTTGCCCGACGACCTGCGCCAAAACTCCATACAATACCGACAGGTATGGCTTTCACCCACCAACGTTGAATCTCACGTTAACCACGTTCCGTAGCTGAAGAAGTTGATCAACCAAGTCGTACTTGAGCTCTCCTCCCATGGATTGAGCCCGAATATTTTGCAGGAGCTCATTATCGACTCCAAGGGTGCAGGCACCCATCATACGACCGACATCGAGGCAGATGAACTGCTCCGCGCACTTTCGAAAGTGGTTTACGAAATAGAAGGTGAACCGGATCACATAGTCCCCCGCCTCAGGCTCTTGATTGAACTACCGGAATCGGGCTCACCGTCGAAACTTCGCGAGCACCTTGCTGTACATCTAGGCGCAACGCTTTCCGAAGTACAGATGCAGTCCCCCACCCTGGATGATGCATCAGTAGCGGAGGACAGTATGGGCAGCGATGGAGATGAAGTGGATGTTTCATACACGTGAGCAACTACCTGCAATTATCTACAGTCGATCATAATGGAAGCCTGTTAGAACAAAGAAGGAATACCCCCCTTCCCGCCATTATGAATTAGTGATACCCCTGGTCGCAGATGGCGCCTTCTTCGAGCTTCTCTCGGACGCCTTGAGAGCCCTTAGTGAATACCTTACAGGAGTGCGATCCGACTTCTCTGTGACGTTACGAGACCTTGCCGCGACTATATCTTCTTCTGCCCGTCCAATGTCGGCAACATCCTCATTCCGGCCGCATTCTGTCGTTTCATCCGATCCGTCAGCCTCATTAAGCCCGCCCAGCTTATTTCGCCATGCAAAGGTGAGTGGGCTTCCGGTTGCAATGTAGCGAGGGAATTAACAGTGCTGTCAGACTGATTTATACACATGGCGGTGTATATTTCAGCTGTACATGGAAAGTGAAGTATTCGAGAGCACGAAAGAGACCTCGAGAGGCCAACACACTGTCGAAGAAACGGAACGACGCCTCGAGTTATTTACTACCCAATTACGCCAGCGTGGCCTTACCGACCGTGCTCAATTAAAGTCTAAGGAGAGCCGGGATGCCCTCATGTCGTTTCTGCGTATGAACCACTTCATTCTTAACATCAAGAAGGTGGGTTGCGCCCATTAGTTCACTACTTATCGCTGAATCTACTTTAGTTCCAACTCGCCAACGCCGAAGCTACACGCAAGATATTGAAGAAACACACTAAGCGAACGTGTTTACCCCTTCCCCCTCTCTCCGTCTCAAGTCTTCCCAGCGCAGGGCCCGTAGAGCGCACCTCCGTTTCGCTGTCGTTGTCACTGCGACCTCAGGATACGATACTGGCGCAGATACTAGTCCAGGCTATCAACGAAACGCTTCTGCCCGTTATCCCTCATATAGACGACTATTCGTGCTCGATATGCACTAGCATCGCATTCAAACCCATCAGGTTGTCGTGTGGGCACCTATTCTGTGTCCGATGTCTAGTCAAAATGCAAAAGCGAGGCAACGGAGATTGTCCGATGTGCAGGGCCCCAAGTGTCCTAGTCGCCGATAGATGTGAGTTGTTACTGAGTTTACTGAAATCATTTACTCAACTGCGCACAGCAAACGTGGATTGGGCCATGCTGAACTTCATGCAAGATTGGTTTCCAAAGGAAACGAAAGAAAAGATCAAACAGAATGAAACGGAGGTGGTTGAAGAACAGTTAGCGGAACTTGGGCTAGATTCTCAACAAGGTTGCAATTTAATGTAATTTGGGTTCTTACTAGGGTTTTATTTGGATGACAGTTTATTTTAATTGTACGTATATTCTCCGATCATAATGAAAGCTGGTTCCTGTACCAGTGTACCACCAAGCTTTAAATTTAATCTAGGTACAGGATCTTGAGATCACTAAGCAGTGGGTGTTCACTGTTGATCCCCTCGAGTTTGACTTCCAGCATTGTTGCTGCAACACACCAGGCTAAATCAAGGACCACCCGTCGTTCTTACTTGATCCGTTTGTTTACTACTTTCTCTGATCTAACTCCTGTCCAGCACCTACCTACTCTTTGTTTCCCGGTGTCTAGGAAGCCTCTGCCATCCGCCTATTCCTGTTCTTGTCCATATATACCTTCGTAGTTTTCAAACGGTGACCGACGTGTTTAGGAAACTATAGTAAGAGTAGACAATAGTTCTTTGAAGTTCTGATAGTCACTATCTTTCCTGGCATCCGATGTCTTTAATCGTCGTCGTCGTCGCTCCGTGATTCACTATCAACCACAAACCCCTCATCTCCATCCCAGCTTATCTCTGTGAAACCTTCGAGTTTATCTACCTTTTCCGCAGTGATGGTCGATGCCGTGATTTTGGTTTCCATCACTGGTATGTCGAGATGTTTGCGCTCCTCAAGAAAATCATTGAAAGTGAAAAAGAACGATGCGTCCCCGTGATAGCGCCCCGTCAAGTTGCATCGTTGCAGATGAAGGGTTTGGAGTTTGGGCAGAGGAGGCACCGTGGATGAAGAGCTCATCAGAGCTTCAACAAGTGGAGTACAAAGGTCCCTCAACTGGAGGTCTTGTACCTCAGTACAACGGGAAAATAAACTTGACTATTCAGTTTGTGTCTGTTCAAACCCCTGCAGCGTCAAGTAAGGTAGGGTTTCTAGTGCCAGTACCGTGCATAATGCTAGGCTTGACGCAGGGCTGTGACATTGCTCTACTTCCACTTTGACGGAAAGTAGATGTACGTTGTCCTCACCCCAATCAATCAATCGGAGGCTTTCATGAAGCCAGTGGCCGAGTAGGAGTCCATTTTGTTGATAGCATCTTTTCCCCGGCGGAGGTAACGATACATTTTGACCAGACTTGACAGATCTGGTTCCCCCTGATGCAATATCTTGCTGTAGAACGTGACACTGGCATTGGGCGGGTATTCAAGGCTGGAAAGAATGGCGGATACCCCGAGTTCGAAGGATAGATTTGTGAGAGTTCGGGAAGCCGAACAGGCAATATCGAGGCGTCCAAGGAACCGCCCGCAACCGCACTGTGCACCATTACTTCCTCCAACTTTGGAGAACGACGTACGAGTCAAGCAGTTGAGAACTCGACATTGAGTAGTGGGCGGATGTGATTTTCAGATATGTTAGGTGAGGAAACGGAGGAAGTTCGAAATGAACATCGATGTTGACTACGAGATGGCGAAGTGAAGGCATCCCCCGATACATGATATCAGGTGTAAACGATACGAGACGTAGCACCTGTAGGAGCGGCAAGTCGGAGAAACTCCAGCATACGTGCACTCACAGCCCTGTTCAAACGCAGAAAATGGGGCATGTTGTCAAGGGGTAACCAGACCTCTAGCGTTTGTATACGACCGAGTTCTTTCATGATGACTTCTAAGGCATGTTCGTGTAGTTCGGTAGATGGGAGCGTTGCGCAGATGATTTGCAATGGCGCAGTCTTGGACCGCGTGAGTAGTTCCAAAGCATATTCTGCTCGAGTAGCATCGATAGATATCCACATTGAAGGCGACGCGAGTGCAACGTCTCGCCGTCGTCGACACACCCCGGCAACGCGAGCTGCTTTGCTTTGGGACACAGTTGCCTTCAATGAAAGAAAGATTGTCGCAAGGATTCTCGAAGGGTGGCCTCGCCATGCTGCTGTAAGTGTTGCGCAGGGATTTTAATTCACGGATTGCGGCTTCGTGCGTTGTAATCTCTTCGTCGATGATGCAGCATCGTTCTGGTGAAACCTACATTGCTGAATTAATAACATCTTTGTTGAAGGACAAGACCATGCATGAGACTCAACATGAGATTTATCAGTAAGCAAAAATCGGACGTGACGGACGCGAAGTTAGACAGCACTCTTCATAGCATGCACATTGCAAGTTTAGAGTAACTCTGAAGCAGCAGCCACCGACGGGTTCAACGTTCAACAATTCTGCATGATAAGTTACTCAGCATGGGGTTTACACCGGCCTGCACCTTTAGTCTCATTTTATGCCTTCTTTGTAGTTTCTTTACGCAATCACAAATTCCTTCTCAAAATCGGGTTTCAAAATTCAAGAAGTTGCACTGTAGGAGCGGCAACGGCAAGTTGAAAAAACTCCAGCAACGACCTTGACTATGCATGGATTGCATTAAATAGATTAGATGAAGAGGAAATAAAGCATAAGTAATACTATTAAACTCCTCCACCACTCTTCTCAACCGGAATCCTTCTGCGTTGGTTCTTGGCTTCGGAAATCAAAGGCGCAAATGACACTTCTTTCAGGTTTGCACAGATCTAAGCGCCGGCATATCAACACATAGCTGACAATGGAAATCGACGGAGAAATTTACCTCCATGAACTCGTCAAAATCGACGGTGGTCTGAAGCTTGAAACCAGCTTCTTCGAGGACGTAGGCGTACTCCTTCTTAGAAACATTTTCGTACCCAGGCACCTGCTTCAGCACCTCCACGATGTCGTCCGTTTCTACGTTCTCCGCGCCGCTGTCTTGGACGACTTTCGCTTTCTTCTCGAAGGCGCTCCTTAGTGCTTCAACTTCGCCAGGTCCAAATAGCGCGCGGCTGTATACCGGTCCAACGCTCTGAAGCTTCGCCCCCAAGGCATTCGTTTGCAGTATCCAACAGTCTTCCAGAATTTGCTTTCGACTCTGCCCAGCCATCCTTGCGAAGCTTGGGCGCTTTGTAAAAGTACGTTGGCTTCGTCAGATGTCAGACCCATGGTCTCGAAGTCGCGTATAGCACGTTCAATTTCAGCTGCTTTGCGCGAGGAAGACCAGTTGAGCTCCTCGGCCATAATGTCGACGACACGAGGAAGGGCGGTAATAGCTGCGCGGACGTTGAGGAAGGAGAGACGGGTTCTTCGGCTGAGAACGTCTATGGCGGTCTGCGCGTATTCGTTTCGAACAGCATAGCGAACCTCAGCTTCGATGACTGTTGAATGCGAGGTGAGTTAGGCTAAACCGGACGGAGATAGGTATACTCACAAGGATACTGAGGGTGTATCCGTATTCCATGCAGAGGCCAGTTCGCCCCAGTGGGAGAGGCCAAAGAACAGACTGTCCATGCACGATCGCCGTAATTGTCCGACAAATGTTTGGCTACTTCTGTTTCTAAGCCATACTGAACGAGTTACAATCAGCAAACTGAACAAAGCGCAGGTATTGCAACCACTCGCCCTCTGGATTAAGCCGATGAACATATTTCTACTCCAGCCGTCACTTCCCACCAACCGCAATTGGTCAGTGACGCACTTGCGGGCTTTACTCTCTAGGGCAAACTCTTTGACGGCAACGTCGATCGTCTCTTCTGCCATAGCTCTGTACGTTGTCCATTTCCCTCCGGCAATCGTGACCAAGCCATTCTCGCTAACGTGGATCATGTGGTTCCTGACCAAACCCTCCGTGCTGGATGCGCCGGGGTTCCTGACAAGGGGCCTCAAGCCACTCCATGCGCTGAGTACATCACCGCGGCGAACTTTGATATCCGGGGCAAGGTAGTGTCGCACTTCGTCTAGAATCCATCGAATGTCCTCTTCTTGAGCGCGTGGTTCGCGAGTGACGGTTGCGGGAGAATCTGTAGTGCCAGCGATGGTGTTTCCTTGCCAAGGAAGGAAGAAAATAACGCGACCGTCGGAAGTAGCGGGATCCAACAGTCCCATTTTACGAGGGGAGTAGTAATTCGGGAGAGTGATGTGGACCCCTGACGAGGGTTGGACAATGGCTTTATGCGAGGGGTTATCCAAGGTCAGTAGAGTGTCGGCGAATGGACCAGTCGCGTTGATGATGCCCTTGGCGCGGATGTTCCACTCCTGACCAGTCAAGTTGTCCTTCAGCCGTGCGCCATTTAACTTGCCTGTTTCGCCTTTGTGGAGATCAGTGACTTCGCAATAGTTCGCAACGGTGGCGCCGGCCTTGACAGCACTCATGATCAACGCCGTGTTCATTCTCGAGTCGTTGTGTTGCCCTTTAGGATACATTGTTAGTCAATAGGTTAGGTCCTAGACATGGCTATGTCGCTCACCGTCGTAATATACCAATGCCCCGACCAGTCCTTCACTTTTCAACATAGGAAACGTCTCAAGGGCTTTTCCCTTGCTCATGAGATATGATGACTCCATATTTTCCTTCCCTGCGAGGACGTCGTACATCTTGCAACCAACCCAGTAGTATGGGACTTGCCAATACCTCAAGGTATCTGTTGATCGCCAGTGAAGACTTATGATAGCCGGAGTGCTTACTTGTATATTGGGAGCATTATTGGTAACATTGCTGATAGATAGGGTGCGGTCTGGAGAAAAATGCGCCGTTCATGCAGAGCTTCGCGAACAAGCTTGTATTGTTCATAGTCGAGCTCCATCACTGCTTTCTGAAGGTACCGAACACCTCCATGAACAAGCTTTGTCGACTTTGAAGAGGTTCCTACGCGGCTGGAGGTCAGCGGCCATTATATGAAGCCTCCTAAACGTTCACGGGGGACAGACACCACTTACCAGCGCCGAAATCGTCCCTCTCAACGAGTGCTACCTTCAAGCCTCTACTAGCAGCATCGACCGCACATCCCGCGCCCGTAGCTCCCCCTCCGACAATAAGGAGGTCGAATTCCACCTCTCTGGGGTCACTCCGAGCCTGCTTCGGCGCCGTTGCTTTTAGACGATTCAGCATTTCCTCCCTGGAAGGCGGTGTCCATGGCGGAGGTGGCCGACGTGTCTCCTTGCTCGAACTAGGGTAAGCTGGCCCAGAATTCAGATAGTAATAGCCTCCTCCCGCGCCAAGGAGGGTACTAGCCGTCACCACATAGAATGTGCGCCTGGAGAAGAGGGCTCGAAAGACGGCCATTTCAAGGCCGTTATATTAGTTCCAGCCGTCGAGGTGGCGGTTGTAATCAAAGGAGGAGTCGGACAAATCTGTGGAATGCATTGAACTCAACCTTGGTGTCAATCGGACCGGGACTTTCGAGCGTAGGGGTATTGGATTAGGCGTCCAATCCCAAATATTTCCTTTGCGCACGTTCATGGTCACTGATGGTTCTCTTCTACACTGCGACTTATTTTGGACCATCGAGTCGAGAAATACAATCCCAACTACGATAGAATACACATTTGATTTTCAGTGAATTCACAACGGATATCAGGGACTCGGGATGAGCGGTCCGGGCGGTCCGCCCCCAATAGCCCGCTACTCCTTGCACCTCTGGAAGTTAGTACAGTCATTAACCACCGTTTGGGACAGCACTATCATGTGGGACAAGGACTCGGAATGGCCAGTCCGCCCCGAAGTAACCCTCGGAAATCCATATAGGAAGTAGGTAGATATTTACACTCTTATATACCACTTCTCCGGTGCAAGTCTGAATAAGTTTGTATTGGATAACATCGGAATCCTGTGTAAGAAGTGGAATTCATGGCAAATGCAGGGACTTAAACATAGAAAAATAGTATCATCCCATTGACATGAATCCTGCAGCATGTACTGTAAGAAAGATCGTGTTTGAATACACTCTGAGTATAAATGGCAGAGTGATTGTGGGCGGGTGTGCCAAAAATTAGGGGCGGCCATGTCACATCACGCATCACCTTATTTAGAGCAACACCAGGTTATGGCTGGAGACAACTGAGTTTGTGTTCAAAGGTTACATTCTATATCCTGAGCATGTTTTCATCAATGAGGGGAATATTGACTATGTAATGGATGCGGGGTAAAGACATTGAGTAGTGAGATTACTGATTATTACTTAGATAAGATAATCCTTCATCTATATCAGGGTTTGACCTGTGTGATGTGACTTGTCCCATTCACCGGGATGTAGCCGATAACGGATTTTACGACTAATGTGCATTTATTCTGTTATCAACATAGCAAACTTTCAATGTTAAGTTAACCTTAATTGTGTCAAATTTAAGAAAGTGATTAAATCGTCACAAGTGTGACCTTAAGTTCGAGCTCCGACCAGTGTGAACTGCGGGTGACCATTTGCCCAGCATGATGAACCCCTAGACTAGATAGGTTCACCTTCCCTGTTAAGAGCCACACTCGCGGAGGGGCTCGGGGCTACGCGGACCTGCGGGTTGTGCAGTTCCTCGTAGAGCTGCGGGGAAACGAGGGGAGCGAAGGACGTACAGGCTTGGCTTCAGCTACTGGCTGCACCTCCCACACTCTTGCGTGCCCTGTACTTCGGGGTGGAGTCCTACGCAGGTACTGAGGGTATGGGCGGAGGCAAGGGGAGAGAGACAAAGACCTCAGTGAAGAGGTGAGGAGCAAGTGTGGTGAAGGAACTAATATTCGAACTAAGGTAACTGTATGTACAGTACAGGACTATATACTTGAGGAACACACGGTATCCGCACGTTCACAAAACAGTAAAGAGTCCAGTGGTAATAACTACAGTGAGCTCGAGTATGTATGAAGTCCGTAATACAGGAGGTCCAGGTAGCCGCGTGTATGCACAGCCCAAGTCCATCGCCAGAATGCACGTGAACGTGCCCCTAGGGGCCTCCTGGATGCGCCCATAACATTCCCCTGTCGCATGAACCACTGGATTGTACAGATTCATCACTCTCCATACTACAAACCACAGTCTTTCATAGGTTCAATCGATCAGCGCACAGTGGTCTGTGTTGGTAGTGGTCACCAAGTGTGGCTTGTTGGACATTTCCAGTCGGAACTGCTCATCGATACACGCTTTGCTATCCCACCGCTCTCTGCTGCAACTGACTATGGCTAGAGCTTCAAACAAGCCACCAGCTGCTCTTCCAAGAACTGTTGAAGTGATGCACACACTTGTTGTACAAATGTATAACAAAGTTGTGCTATATGTTCACATATTAAGCACAAGGTTCCCACACATTGGGGACAACCCATAGACACTGCCAACACCCATTGGGATAACCCAGGTCATCATGGGATGACTGGTGTTGACAGTATTGCTAAAAGTGCAAAAGCACTGTTTAGCAATCTGTATATAAATTCGAAGTGCTCGACTCCCACGGTCAATGCAATGTTCCCACGTTCAGTGCCCCATTAGTAGGTCTATTGACCTCTATTGTGACAGCTGGAATAGACCCTGGAACGCTTCGGTCTCAGCAGGGAAGCAAAAGGAGCAAAAATTAAACATGGAGCCATCATTGGAATGATGTCTGGCATGTTCCCAAGCTGCTCTGGAGCTAAACCATTTCGGACGCGATTTAGTGGACAGCTATATTCATGCCTCGTGCAGAACAGTACCTGTGGGAACCTTAGGTGGTCATTTTCCTTACATGTCTAGAGTACTAGACACAAAGAGTCAATAGAGCGAATTCATTACATATTATTGATTGATTGCATCAACACATCATTAGTGATTGTTACCAAGGCAATTAGAAGTCATTAGAACGCTTAAACAAGCTTCTGATCACACTATAATAGCCTAAAGTTTAACAAGAACCCCATTGAAGAAAAAAACTCCATCGAAGACAAAGAATGCCACACAAAATGCACAGTTGATGACGCCGGCTCAAGATACACCCAGCCCATCGACCAACTCTCTTCTTGCTCAGACCATACTCATCATAGACCAGTGGTACAGGTCTAGAAGCACTAAGAATGGCTACACAAACTATGTGAAGGCAGGAAAGAAGTGGTTGGCTGAATGGGTTGAGCAAAATACAGGCAAGTCTTCCCTGGCAGGTGAACAGGGGATTGAATCAGAGGCTTCCAAGTTGGCTGGCACATTTGATGTAATTAAGGAGGAAACACCTCTTGCCCTCTGCCTCCTCATTGCATTCAAGTGCGAGCATTAGCAGTGTGGGTTCTCCACTGCAGAGGGGATTCGCACTGCGTTCAAGGACTACTTCAGCCAGTACTATCAGCCCACTATTTTACCACAATGTCTAATATCTACCAAGGGTACTACTCTGTCAGGGCAACTTCTGGAAGCTCAATGAAGGGAAGCAGAAATGGGAAGGAAATCCTGTATTTTAAGGTGTACTTTGAATTGCTTAAGAACAGACAGAACCGCATAGCAACAGTAGTATAGGCCCTTCCAATGCTACCAGCAGATATGAAGGTACTGATGGACTACCTGGACACATCGGAGGCATCGAAGAACATTGCAGAGGTCCGCTGATTGTGCTAGAAGGCGTTTGCAATGACTTCATTCTGTCTATGGACAAGGTGAGTTGTTAGGGCGACACTAGTCCAGGACTAACGTGGCTCCTACAAGAATACTAAAACTAAAAGATAAAGAAATGGGAGAAGTAGCTGGATTGACTTAGTCTAACACTAGTTGGACTAGCGGAAATCCCAAGAGAACGAGCTGTCGTCTCTGGGTGTTGGATTGGTGAATATATATACTACTATACATGTGATATCCTCATGTACTACTACACACCGTAACCAGCCAGCGTTCCATGGAAAGCACACCGTTTGTGCATGGTGTCTTGTCATGGCTGCGGATTGACTGTGGACATGTGGTTCCAGCATGGTTCTTACTAAGGCTATCATAATAGATATGTAATGCTAATTAGTAAAGGGACACGTCATTGGGCACGTGTGTATCCATGTCGTGACTGATAAGATAAAGAAAGATAAGGGAAATTGAAGAAGAAAATATCGAACCATAACATCACCCCCTCCTTAGAACTCGTCTACTCCGTTGACGAGTCCATTTCCTCAATAAACGCATGGCCGATGTTAATCGAGGTGCCTTTTTCTCTTCCTGGTCTGCTCATCGTCGTGTTTTGTTCATTTTGGTTCTCCTTCTGGCCACCTTGGTTGTGGGAGGTTATATTTTCGTTACCGTCTGGTACCTCCGGTTTGTAAACTTTGGTGTTGGTCATGAACGTCGGCTCAGTATAGAGATTTTTGGGCCTAAAGCCAACACGATCGAACACCGCGACCGAGATCCTTCTGGGGGCGGCTGCGTGCTTCGAGTGGAATGCCTGTATTCGCTCTGGTGCGTTTTTCAGGCTTGCCTCGGGCTCCCAGGAGTCGTGTTCTACTGTATAACCCTTCCATCTGACCAAATACTCCAGCCGTCCCCTCCGCAATCGACTGTCTAGGATTTCCTTGACTTCGTATTCCTTTTCTCCCTGGATTCGTACTGGGGGTGGTGGCGGCATCTGTTGTCCAGGGATTGTAGGAATATTGGCTTTTTCGGTGCGATGAGTCGAGATGGTGGGGTGGATAGACAGATTTTTGGAGAGTTTTAGGGTTATCGCGTTCTTTGTCGGCACTGCTATCACTTCATATGGTCCGATTTTCTTTTGTTCCAATTTGCGTGAGGGTCGGGTTGTGGTTAGGTTGTCCGTGAAAATAAAAGCCTTGTCCCCCACTTTGTACTCAGGCATCTCTTCTACTCGCCGGTCCACATATTTCTTCATCTCTTCTCCTGCCTTTACCAGGGCTGACCTTGCTTCTTCCCAAGTTTGGGCCATCTGTTTGGCAAAGTCGTCTACCACTTCTACCTTCGACTGCTTCTGGGGTTCCGTTCCCATTCGTGGGTGTCGGCCATAATTTAGGAAGAATGGGCTCTGCCTGGAGCTTGTTTGGGTTTTATTGTTAAGGGAGAACTCGCAAATGGCCAGCCATTCAGCCCAGTCGTCCTGCCTGTGGTTGATGAACATTTGTAAATAAGTTTCAACTTCTCGATTAACTTGTTCAGTCTGTCCATCGGTTTGCGGGTGGAACGCAGTTGACAACTGGGTTTGAATCCCTAATAACTTATTTAGCTCCTGCATCACCTGTGATGTGAACTGAGGTCCTCGATCCGAAATGATGGTGTTAGGTAGACCGAAGTCCTTCCAGACGTGGTCCCTGTACAGCTTGGCCAGTCCCAGTGATGACAATTCTTCGGTGGTGGGGATTAGGCGAACCATTTTTGTGAAGCGGTCCACTACTACTAGAATCGCATCGTAACCTTGCGATTTCAGGAGCTTGGTGATGAAGTCTGCCGAGATATCGGTCCAGGGCTCCGAAGGAATTGGGTTAGGTTGAAGCTTCCCTTGTGGCTGGTGCGAATAGGCTTTACTTCGTTGGCACTGATCACACCCTTTGACGTATTCTGCCACAAATCTGTTCATTCCCGGCCACCAGTAGTTTCGCGAGACCAGCTCAATGGTTTTCCATCTTCCTGGGTGTCCTGCTACCGCTGAATCATGATGTAGTTTTACAATTTCCCTCCTCAAGTCTGTGTCCTTGGGAACGTAGACCTTTCCATGGTACAGCACCAAGTCCTGCTCCTCTGACCATTCCGCCTCCCTTAACACCTTTGTGGGTGACCTTTTCAGTTCCTCCACCGCTTTTACCACTGCCTCATCGTAGTCTTTGGATTTTCTGATTTTAGACAATATCGGCGACTCTGCTCCGTCGATCAAGACATGACCTTGCTGCATTGCCTTGATTTGAAAGTATTCTGGTTTCAAAAGTGCCATGTTATTGTCGTCCTCCCCCCTGTCAAGGTCTGGTTGTCTCGACAGGACATCTGCTTTCATGTTCGAAGCCCCTGGCTTGTGTTTAAGTACAAAGTTGAAATGGGATAAATACAGGGCCCATCATGCTTGTCTTCTATTCAGTTTCTTGGTCGTCATGAAGTATTCCAGGTTTTTATGATCTGACCAGATCGTGAATTGATGACGGTTCCCCTCTAGATAGTGCCTCCATGCCTCCAAAGCTCGGATGATGGCCAGCATCTCCTTGTCGTGAATGTCGTAATTTCTTTCCGTCTCGCTTAACCCCTTGGATAAATAGGCACACGGCCTCCACTTTCCGTCTTCGCACAGCATTGATAGTACTGCTCCTGATGCATAGTTTGAGGAATCTGCTTTGATTTTCATTTCCTTGTCGGTGTCGGGTAGAACAAGGATGGGTTCCTCTGTGAATGCCTTTTTGAGGTTCCTGAATGCTGTCTCCCTTCGTTCGTCCCATACAAACTCCTCATCCTTCTTGGTCAGTTCGTGAAGGGGTTTGGCAATGGTCGCAAAGTCCTTGATGAACCGTCGGTAGTAATTGCTAAAACCTAGGAACTGTTGGACCTGCTGTACATTTCAGGGTGTGGGCCATTCCCTTACTACCTTGACCTTCGCTTCCTCCATCTGCACTTGTCCATCCTTTACCACTACTCCTAGGAATTCTACTTCCTTCGTCTCAAAAGCACATTTCTCTGGTTTTAAATACAGATCGTTATCCAACATGATCTTCAGCACTCTGCGGACTATTTCCCTGTGCTTCTCCCTGTCGTCCTTCGTGAAGATCAAGATATCGTCCAAATAAATAACCACTACTCCTTCATCAATCAACTCCTTGAAGAGTTCATTCATCATGGTTTGGAACGTCGCCAGTGAGTTGGTAAGTCCAAAAAACATGACCGTGGGTTCGAATGCTCCTCTTGGAGTGTTGAAAGCCGCTTTCCATCTGTCCTCCTCCTTGATCCTGATGTTGTGGTATCCCCACCTTAAGTCCATCTTGGTGAAAAGCTTGGCTTTTGACACCTTGTCCACCAATTGCGATATCAACGGGAGTGGGTATGCATTGCGGATTGTGAACTTGTTAAGGTACCGGTAATCTTGGACCAATCATTTTTTGCTGTCTTTCTTTTGTACAAAGAATACAGGCAAGGTCTGCGGTGATTTCGATGGTCGGATATATCCTTTCCTCAAATTCTCATCCAGAAATTCGTTGAGCTCCTTTTGTTCGTCCGGTGACAAGGGGTAGACCTTGGAAGCTTTCGGTTCGAATCCAGGCATCAGTTCTATGGTATGATCCCATGGCCTTTGCACTGGCATCTGTTCCGAGTCTTGCTTTCTAAACACCTTAATGAACTCATGATAGTAGTTAGGGACCATTTGTTCCTCCGTCTTTTTCTCATCCTCCTTCATCTTTTCCTTGTTGTGTTTTATCACGTAGTCATATTTTCCAGCTGCTCTAAGGTACATATCCCTCTCTTCCTCTTCGACTCCCATGTGGCTCTTCCACATCTTGTTGATCTGCATTCTAGCTACGATTTCATGGTACTCTCGTGTTAGATCATTCAGGTTGCATAGGTGTTTACTTCGGAGTTGGTTCCATTGCCTTACCCCTGCAACCGAGATATCTCAGGGGTCCATTCGTCGTACCTCTTTTACTTCTTCCTCATCTTCCTCTGTCTCCACTTCTCCTGGGTATGGCTTGTTTTGCTCCCATTCTGCCCACCTATTCACCCTTTGTTTGCACTCTCTTGGGCACCTAGTCATGACGACTTCTCCGGTTTTCCAGTTTACTTCTGGGTTGTGTCGCTTGAGCCAGGTTAACCCGATGATGACGTCGATGTTCCCCAGGTTTGTTACGTAGAATGTTGCCCGTTCTGTGTGCCCTTTGAAGTTCATTCTCAATTCCACCTTCTCTTCTACTTGACCGGCGTTATTGGATGTTCCGTCAGTGTTTCTTATGATCGCAGGCCTTGTCAGTTTTTTTGGTTTTGAGCTCATGTTTTTTGACATATGCCTGATCGATGAACGAGTCCGATGCTCCACAATCCAACATCGCTTTTGGTTCCAGTGTTTTGAGGATGTCAAACGAGGTAATGGTAATACTAATGGGGACATAGTTTTTTGTCGGATGATGTTCGATATAGATACGCTTCTTGGGGTTCCTTATGTGTCTTTGTCTCTTTGTCTGATTTCAAAGCTGAATCCTCATTATAAATATTTACTGTTATATCGGATTCTGCTAAGGATGAGTCTGGCTCATTGGCGAGTACAGAGAAAGAATTTTTGGAACTCAGGTCGACGCCTCCTGGGTTCCTTCGGAAAAACCCTGACAGGTCAGCTCTTCCTGCCAGTATTGCAATTGTTTGTCGTAGTTCATTGCCCGTATATCCAGCCTCCTCTGACAATTCCGGGTGATGTGTCCAAGGCCTCCACACTTGAAGCACTTGACTGGGGTTTGTTGGGTTCTATCTACGTCCATCGCGTTGGGGTCCCTTGCCGCCGGGTGCGATTGTTGCTGGTTCTGCTGTGGGGCTAGCTGCTGCTGTCCTTGTCCCCGTCCTTGCCACTGGCCCTGTCTTTGGCCTTGTCGTTGTTGGGTTTGACCTTGTTGTCGCCCCTGTCCATGTCCCTTGGCGTAGGACTGTGCTTCACACCACTGTCTGTCAAACCAGATTGCCTCTTCACACCATGCTTGGTAATTGGCGGGGAGCGGATGGAGGCTATAGAGCTGGTTTAGCAAGCTGGGGTTTATCCCGCGCTTGAATAATTCCACTAGGGCCACATCGTTGTAGCCAGTGTCTGCCCGTAGTGCTTCGAACTTCATCACATATTCTTCTGCTGGTTCATTGCCCTGTCTTAGGGTGGAGAGCGTGGAGATGGCAGTTTCCCTTGGGTTCGGATCGCCAAACATTTTCTCCAACTCTTCCGAGAACCTTCGGAAGTCCGAAACCACCGGATCGTATCCTCCGTTATCTCGCCAGTTGAGCGCTCGATTAATAACTTCATTTTTCCAGTTGTCGACTTTTCGTCCCTGGATGAACGATAGAGCGTACAAGACCTTGGTGTTTTCGTTTGCGAATTGCCAGTGATTGACTGCGATGTACATCCAGATGCTCCTTAGGAATGACCGGCATTTGGCACGTTCGCCGTCGAAAATCTCGGGTTTTGCGAGTTTTGGTCCTGTTGGTCAGGCAGCATCGGCGGGTACGGGGATTGGTTCGGGTATGGGTGCAGGTGCTGGTGCTGGTGCTGGTACTGGTGCTGGTTGATTCCATACGTAGTGGGCCAGTTGTTCATATCAGGCTTCCATTTGTGCCAGTCAGTCCATCATCATCATCATCATCATTTGTTCGGTAGTCGGTGGTGGGGTAGTTTGTGACGGGTTTGCAGAATGTTGGTCTGATGGACCAGGCATGTTCTGGTCTCTGATGTTTTCGTAGCTGGAGGTGCTGGTGTAAGACATGATGAGGGGTAGAGATGAGTAAGGGTTGCCCTGTCAATTAACGCTGAATTTCAAACTAGTGCATGCCGGCACCTGAGCAGACAACGTTAACGAGGAAGGAGTTCTTCGGCAAAAATTACCCTGTCAATTGACACTGAACTTCAAGCTAGTGCGCGCCGGCACCTGAGTGGACAATGTCAACAAGGAAGGAGTTCTTCGGCAAATGTACACGCCGACAATCTATGATTATGGGCAGTGCACCTTGTCACGATAGTCTATGACTATGGCGACGGGTTTGATGAGTGTGGATTGTGTTGAACATAAAACACAGTGTAGAGGGAACTGGTTACTGTGGGAAAAAATGATCAAGGCCTGGGTGGCTTGTCGGTGGGAATTTCGAATGGGGTTATGTGATAGAAAAGGAGACAATGTGAAATGTATCTTGTGTCAAGGTCGGGTGGTTGTTCTTCAGGTAAGTGCTGCAGAGTAAAGATGATAGAAGTGTAGGAGGGACGTTAAGAGGGTAGCTCGTTCTTCTGTTAGGGCGACACTAGTCCAGGACTAACGTGGCTCCTACAAGAATACTAAAACTAAAAGATAAAGAAATGGGAGAAGTAGCTGGATTGACTTAGTCTAACACTAGTTGGACTAGTGGAAATCCCAAGAGAACAAGCTGTCGTCTCTGGGTGTTGGATTGGTGAATATATATACTACTATACATGCGATATCCTCATGTACTACTACACACCGTAACCAGCCAGCGTTCCATGGAAAGCGCACCATTTGTGCATGGTGTCTTGTCATGGCTGCGGATTGACTGCGGACATGTGGTTCTGGCATGGTTCTTACTAAGGCTATCGTAATAGATATGTAATGCTAATTAGTAAAGGGACGCGTCATCAGGCACGTGCGTATCTGTGTCGTGACTGATAAGATAAAGAAAGATAAGGGAAATTGAAGAAGAAAATATCGAACCATAACATGAGTGCATTTATGAGGCATTTTATGTAGAGCTAAGAGCTCACTGTATTAAAGGAATGAGGAACTGATTAACTTCAAATATGGCAATGTCTGAATGTGCCAAGAGTCTGCTGCAGGTGAGTTATACCATGAATTCGACATCGTATTTTGCAAGACAAATAAGGATCCAACAAAAGGCATGATCAAGTAGTATAGAACTTGCAAAACTACTATCTAACAATAATGTAGGTCACTCGTACCAGATTCCCTTCCAGAAGTCAATGCCAGAGATTGACTGCTATACCCATTTTGTGAATTGGATTCAATACCTCAACTTCCAACTGCAGCGCCCTATAGATGCATCCAATTATGTTTTCCCTGCCATTGCATCCACTGGAAAGCTCAAATTTGGCGAACCTCTCAGCCACGCAGGGTTTGAGTCAATCATGGAACAAATTGTTGACAACTCTAGGATAATGATTGGCCGAAATGGAAAGTTTACTACACATTGCTTCTGAAGGGGTGGAGCACAATACTGCTTTATGTGGGCTGAGCATAAATGGAGCTTAAAGGCAGTAAAGTGGTAGGGAGGATGGTCATCTGGTGAAGAGGTAAGCTCCACTGCTAATGTGCTGCTTCGTGTTATAGCTGTTGAAGTGATGCATACACTTGTTGTACAAATGTATAACAAAGTTGTGCTATTAAGCACACAGTTCCCACGCATTGGGGACCACCCATAGACACTGCCAACACCCATTGGGATAACCCAGGTCATCATGGGATGACTGGTGTTGACAGTATTGCTAAAAGTGTGAAAGCACTGTTTAGCAATCTGTATATAAATTCGAAGTGCTCGACTCCCACGGTCAATGCAACGTTCCCACGTTCAGTGCCCCATTAGTAGGTCTATTGACCTCTATTGTGATGGCCGGAACAGACCCCAGAACGCTTCGGTCTCAGCAGGGAAGCAAAAGGAGCAAAAATAAAACATGGAGCCATCATTAGAATGATGTCTGGCATGTTCCCAAGTTGCTCCGGAGCTAAACCATTTCGGACGCGATTTAGTGGACACCAATATTCACGCCTCGCACAGAACAGTACCTGTGGGAACCTTAGGAGGTCATTTTCCTTACATGTCTAGAGTACTAGACACAAAGAGTCAATAGAGCGCAAATCATTACATATTATTGATTGATTGCATCAACACATCATTAGTGATTGTTACCAAGGCAATTAGAAGTCATTAGAACGCTTAAACAAGCTTCTGATCACATTATAATAGCCTAAAGTTTAACAGGTTATGGGCCCTGGGCTCTAACTTGACATCATTAATTGATTGTTCCTGGATTATTGAATTGCTGCCTATTGTGATACTGGGGGTTATTGTGATTGATTAGTGACTCTTTGAGTACTGATCTCGCATTTTGGCCTATTGGAGCTTATTGAAAGTCACAACAAGACTCTAACACTGTTGTTATTGATAGTCCACACAAGACTTTAAATTGTTATTGTCAGTCAAACAAGACTATAAATTGTATTGAAACACTATGTCTACAAGTTCTACTTCAGATGCTGGGGTCAAGGTGAAGCCATTAACCAACTCTAATTATCAGGAGTGGTGTGGTGAAGCCAAAGCCTATCTGATGAGACTAGGGCTGTGGAGACTAGTGGCTGGAAGGGAATCTAAACCCTCAGTTGAAGCTGAGCTGAACAAATGGGAGGCTAAAGCTGAAAGAGCTGCTGGGGAGATTTACCTGTTGGTTGAAGCAGACCAAAGGATTCATTTCCGAGGTCTAGAGGATGATCCAGTGGGAATGTGGGCTGCCATAGAAAAGGCACACCTATCCAAGAAGCCCGGCGCACACTTCAATGCTTATGATGACCTGTTCTCAATCCACAAGGAGGACAATGAAGGTCTAATCGATTTGGGAGTCAGGATTAGCAAAGCAATGGCTAATATCCAAAATCTGCGTCCAACAGGCTTTACCATTGAGCAGTTAGATGAAGAGTTGCAGTGCATGGCATTGATTCGGGCTCTGCCTGATGAATACAAGCACCTGTCAGCTTCTTTGTTGCTAATGGATAAGCTGGACAAGGATACTATACTCCAAGCATTCCGAAGCGAAGAGTTAAACCGTCAGTGCCAGACTGAGCAAGCGAATAGAGCCAGTCACAACAAGGGTTATGGAAAGAAGGGTGGGGCCAATAATGGGAAAGGCAGAGGTCACCCCACAGTTGATGCAGACACCTGCTCTTTCTGCAAGGGCAAGGGTCATTGGAAGAGGGATTGCGAGGCATTGAAGAAGGTCATTGCTAGCAATAAAGACAGTGGATCAGGGGGGAGCAATGCCAAAGTGGCAGTGGAAAAGGCAGATGCTGTGATGGAGTTTGCTGGTCAGGCAAGTGCTCGATCTTCGGATGAGGCTTGTGCTACATTTTCTAATGATACCCATTGGAATACAGATACAGGGGCCACTTCTCATATGACACCTCACAAAGAATGGATTCGCAATTATACCACATATAGAGTGCCAATTAGGCTAGCGGATCACACTATTGTATATAGTGAGGGCGTCGGAAATGTGCTCTTTAGACCTGTTATTAATGGTAGACAAGTTAGAGATGTGGAGATCACTAGAGTACTCTATGTTCCTGCATTGTGCAATAATCTGCTTGCTGTTTTGTATTTGACTCGAAATAAAGGCTTTAATGTTCATATCACAAAGGATAAAATGGAGTTTGTTCATAATGATGTTCTTTTGTTTTGTGCTACAATCAATGATGCTGGTATTGGCTATTTAGATGGTAGTACAATTGATACAAATGAATTTGTTCATGTTGCGTCCACTCTGCCTTTGGATCTGACACTATGGCATAGACGGCTTGGCCACCAACACCATGATGGAATTAAACAAATGATTAAGGATGACATGGTGATTGGATTGACATTGGACTCTTTTGCAAAGCCAGATCCTGTTTGTATTCCTTGTCTAACAGGGAAGATGCATGCAAATCCATTTCCTTCGTCATCCAACAGAGCTGATGAGCTGTTGGCATTGGTACACTCTGATGTTAATTACGTCGGAATTGATTCCCACTCTGGTCAGAAATATTGGGTTACATTTATTGATGACTACTCTAAGCTGAAAGTGGTAGTCCCACTGAAGCTAAAGAGCGAAGTCTTTGCTGCTTTTAAACGGTTCAAAGCTTGGGCTGAAAACCAGACTGGCAAACATATCAAAGTCTTCAGATGTGACCAGGGTGGTGAATTCATGAGCAAAGAGTTTGACAAGTATTTGGAGGAGCATGGCATTGAAAGGCAGTTCTCAGTGCGAAACAGACCACAACAGAATGGAGTGGCTGAACGTGCAAATAGACTCCTTAGTGAACAGATCACTGCAATGCTTGATGAGGCTGGACTGTTAAAGGCCTTTTGGGCTGAGTGTTTGGCTGCACTTGTTCATGTCTTGAACTGATGCATTACATCTTCAGTAGCTCATGCTACGCCATATGAGGTGTGTGTTAAACTTTAGGCTATTATAGTGTGATCAGAAGCTTGTTTAAGCGTTCTGATGACTTCTAATTGCCTTGGTAACAATCACTAATGATGTGTTGATGCAATCAATCAATAATATGTAATGAATTCGCTCTATTGACTCTTTGTGTCTAGTACTCTAGACATGTAAGGAAAATGACCACCTAAGGTTCCCACAGGTACTGTTCTGCGCGAGGCGTGAATATTGGTGTCCACTAAATCGCGTCCGAAATGGTTTAGCTCCAGAGCAGCTTGGGAACATGCCAGACATCATTCCAATGATGGCTCCATGTTTAATTTTTGCTCCTTTTGCTTCCCTGCTGAGACTGAAGCGTTCCAGGGTCTGTTCCAGCTGTCACAATAGAGGTCAATAGACTTACTAATGGGGCACTGAACGTGGGAACATTGCATTGATCGTGGGAGTCAAGCACTTCGAATTTATATACAGATTGCTAAACAGTGCTTTTGCACTTTTAGCAATACTGTCAACACCAGTCATCCCATGATGACCTGGGTTATCCCAATGGGTGTTGGCAGTGTCTATGGGTGGTCCCCAATGCGTGGGAACCATGCGCTTAACAGCACAACTTTGTTATACATTTGTACAACAAGTGTGTGCATCACTTCAACAGTGTGGCACAGACGAAAACCTGATGTTGGGCATTTGCGAGTGTGGGGATGTGTTGCTTATGTGCATGTCCAAAAGGACAAGAGGGAACACTTGGGTTCGCATATGGAGAAGTGTGTGTTTATTGGGTATCCTGATGGGTACAAGGGTTGGAAATTCTACAATCCAAAGACAAAGAAGGTCATCATCTGTGAACGAGCAGACTTTGACGAGCGCTACACCTACAGTGGCCAACTTCTTAAAGGCATTGACAACCACACCATCTCGGAACCAGTTACTCCTTCGAAAACCAGTCAGCAGAGCGCACCAGAGGCACCATCCATGGAAAAAGACAATGCTCAGCAAAGGGTCATAGACTTGCCTGCAGTTGATAACGACAATGAGGACAATAGCAGTGAGGATGACACTGTTGATGATGATAATGTGAAAGAAGAAGAACAGGTGGAGGGTGAAGCGCAACAGGATAATATGACACCAGAGCCAGAGGAGACTCCCCCACCTCGTCCTCATCATAGAAGAGCTGCACCTCATGTGGTTGATGATAGTGATGCTGAAGCTGAAGTCGATGATAGACCTGTGGCTGTTAGAAGACCAAAACGCAACATCAGACCTCCAGGTGAATGGTGGAAGGTTCCTGCAGTGCCTCCAAGGGCTAGGGAGACAACTTCCGATGTCTGGGAAATGCGAGATCCAACTCCTGCTTTAGATGATGATGATTCTGAATCTGAAGAAGAAGCTTTGGAGGCTAGTCCTGTTGGCAAGTTAGTAGAGCCAGAGACTTATGCTCAGGCAATGAAGTCACCTCATGCTGCACAATGGCATGAGGCTGCACTAGCTGAATATAATATGCTGCTTGCTAATGGGACATGGACATTGGAACCTTTACCAGAAGGAAAAGTGGCAATTGGAGTCAGATGGGTCTTTCGGGTCAAGTATCATGCAGACGGAAGCATTGAACGGTTCAAGGGTCGGATTGTTGCTAAAGGATTTAGTCAACGACCCGGATTTGACTATAATGAGACCTTTGCTTCGCCCTCTAGACATGCTACCATCAGGACTGTACTTGCTCTAGCTGCTAGAGATGATCTACACTTGCGCTCAGTTGACATTTCACAAGCATTCATAAACAGTGATATTGATGCTGAAGTGTACATGGAACAGCCTGAGGGATTTAAGCAAGGGGCAACCAAGGGTCAAGGAAGGATAGTCTGTAAATTGAACAAGTCTCTGTATGGGTTAAAGCAGTCACCTCGGTTGTGGAGTGAGAAATTGGGTGAAGCACTACATTCAATGGGCTTCAAAAAGATTTACTCTGACCCCTCACTCTACATCTATGATAATGGCAATGTCAGAATCATAGTCCCAGTGTGGGTGGATGATATCACTCTTGCTTCAAAGTCAAAGGAGGCTCTTGACAAGTTTGTTATTGAGCTAGAAAAGCATTTCAAGTTGCGGGACTTGGGGGAGACTTCATATCTGCTGGGCATGGAAATAACTTGAGATTGGGACAACCACAAACTCTACATCTCGCAGCGTCAGTACATTGTTAACAAGCTTGCGCAATTTAATATGTCTGATTGCAAACCAGTGGGGACTCCCATGGCTCCAGGTATGAAGTTGACCACAGATGACTGTCCCAAAACATATGAAGAAGCACAAGAGATGATGGATATCCCCTACATGAGTGCTGTTGGCTCCTTATTGTACTTGGCTACAATGTCCTGGCCTGATATAGCCTTCGCTGTGAGCGCACTGGCTAGGTTCAACTCGAACCCAGGCATGATCCACTGGAAAGCTGTAAAGCACTTGCTACGCTATGTGAAGGGAACAATGGATATGAAGTTGGTTTATGGACCTGATCCCACCATAGAAGATGAAATCTTTGTCACATACAGTGATGCTGACTATGGTGGTGATAAAGGGACAGGGAGGTCTACAAGTGGATACTTGGTTAAGATTGGGCTAGGAGCAGTCTGCTAGAGCAGTAAAGCGCAACAGATGGTTGTTCTGTCAACCACTGAAGCAGAGTATGTTGCTGGGGTTGCTGCTGGTAAAGAGATATGCTGGATGAAGAACCTTCTCTCTGAAATTGGTTACAAGCCAACATCACCATCCACGCTATACATGGACAACCAGTCAGTGATTAGAGTGGCAAAGAACCCTGAACACCATGGCAGAATAAAGCAACTCAACTTGAGCTTCTTTTGGTTACGTGATCAAGTTGATTGCAAGCGCATACAACCAGTCTATCTACAAACGGAGAACATGCCTGCAGACCTGCTCACCAAAGCACTGGCCAAACCACAAGTAGAGAAGTTGAGGGAGATGATGGGACTTTTGGGATAGAAGGACGTATTGGGCCAGGGGGTTGTTTATGGGTGCCCCAATACGTGGATTGACCAAGTGTTGCATCAGGGGGTTGTGTTGAAGTGATGCATACACTTGTTGTACAAATGTATAACAAAGTTGTGCTGTTAAGCGCCTGGTTCCCACGCATTGGGGACCACCCATAGACACTGCCAACACCCATTGGGATAACCCAGGTCATCATGGGATGACTGGTGTTGACAGTATTGCTAAAAGTGCAAAAGCACTGTTTAGCAATCTGTATATAAATTCGAAGTGCTTGACTCCCACGGTCAATGCAATGTTCCCACGTTCAGTGCCCCATTAGTAAGTCTATTGACCTCTATTGTGACAGCTGGAACAGACCCTGGAACGCTTCAGTCTCAGCAGGGAAGCAAAAGGAGCAAAAATTAAACATGGAGCCATCATTGGAATGATGTCTGGCATGTTCCCAAGCTGCTCTGGAGCTAAACCATTTCGGACGCGATTTAGTGGACACCAATATTCACGCCTCGCGCAGAACAGTACCTGTGGGAACCTTAGGTGGTCATTTTCCTTACATGTCTAGAGTACTAGACACAAAGAGTCAATAGAGCGAATTCATTACATATTATTGATTGATTGCATCAACACATCATTAGTGATTGTTACCAAGGCAATTAGAAGTCATCAGAACGCTTAAACAAGCTTCTGATCACACTATAATAGCCTAAAGTTTAACACACACCTCATATGGCGTAGCATGAGCTACTGAAGATGTAATGCATCAGTTCAAGACATGAACAAGTGCAGCCAAACACTCAGCCCAAAAGGCCTTTAACAGTCCAGCCTCATCAAGCATTGCAGTGATCTGTTCACTAAGGAGTCTATTTGCACGTTCAGCCACTCCATTCTGTTGTGGTCTGTTTCGCACTGAGAACTGCCTTTCAATGCCATGCTCCTCCAAATACTTGTCAAACTCTTTGCTCATGAATTCACCACCCTGGTCACATCTGAAGACTTTGATATGTTTGCCAGTCTGGTTTTCAGCCCAAGCTTTGAACCGTTTAAAAGCAGCAAAGACTTCGCTCTTTAGCTTCAGTGGGACTACCACTTTCAGCTTAGAGTAGTCATCAATAAATGTAACCCAATATTTCTGACCAGAGTGGGAATCAATTCCGACGTAATTAACATCAGAGTGTACCAATGCCAACAGCTCATCAGCTCTGTTGGATGACGAAGGAAATGGATTTGCATGCATCTTCCCTGTTAGACAAGGAATACAAACAGGATCTGGCTTTGCAAAAGAGTCCAATGTCAATCCAATCACCATGTCATCCTTAATCATTTGTTTAATTCCATCATGGTGTTGGTGGCCAAGCCGTCTATGCCATAGTGTCAGATCCAAAGGCAGAGTGGACGCAACATGAACAAATTCATTTGTATCAATTGTACTACCATCTAAATAGCCAATACCAGCATCATTGATTGTAGCACAAAACAAAAGAACATCATTATGAACAAACTCCATTTTATCCTTTGTGATATGAACATTAAAGCCTTTATTTCGAGTCAAATACAAAACAGCAAGCAGATTATTGCACAATGCAGGAACATAGAGTACTCTAGTGATCTCCACATCTCTAACTTGTCTACCATTAATAACAGGTCTAAAGAGCACATTTCCGACGCCCTCACTATATACAATAGTGTGATCCGCTAGCCTAATTGGCACTCTATATGTGGTATAATTGCGAATCCATTCTTTGTGAGGTGTCATATGAGAAGTGGCCCCTGTATCTGTATTCCAATGGGTATCATTAGAAAATGTAGCACAAGCCTCATCCGAAGATCGAGCACTTGCCTGACCAGCAAACTCCATCACAGCATCTGCCTTTTCCACTGCCACTTTGGCATTGCTCCCCCCTGATCCACTGTCTTTATTGCTAGCAATGACCTTCTTCAATGCCTCGCAATCCCTCTTCCAATGACCCTTGCCCTTGCAGAAAGAGCAGGTGTCTGCATCAACTGTGGGGTGACCTCTGCCTTTCCCATTATTGGCCCCACCCTTCTTTCCATAACCCTTGTTGTGACTGGCTCTATTCGCTTGCTCAGTCTGGCACTGACGGTTTTAACTCTTCGCTTCGGAATGCTTGGAGTATAGTATCCTTGTCCAGCTTATCCATTAGCAACAAAGAAGCTGACAGGTGCTTGTATTCATCAGGCAGAGCCCGAATCAATGCCATGCACTGCAACTCTTCATCTAACTGCTCAATGGTAAAGCCTGTTGGACGCAGATTTTGGATATTAGCCATTGCTTTGCTAATCCTGACTCCCAAATCGATTAGACCTTCATTGTCCTCCTTGTGGATTGAGAACAGGTCATCATAAGCATTGAAGTGTGCGCCGGGCTTCTTGGATAGGTGTGCCTTTTCTATGGCAGCCCACATTCCCACTGGATCATCCTCTAGACCTCGGAAATGAATCCTTTGGTCTGCTTCAACCAACAGGTAAATCTCCCCAGCAGCTCTTTCAGCTTTAGCCTCCCATTTGTTCAGCTCAGCTTCAACTGAGGGTTTAGATTCCCTTCCAGCCACTAGTCTCCACAGCCCTAGTCTCATCAGATAGGCTTTGGCTTCACCACACCACTCCTGATAATTAGAGTTGGTTAATGGCTTCACCTTGACCCCAGCATCTGAAGTAGAACTTGTAGACATAGTGTTTCAATACAATTTATAGTCTTGTTTGACTGACAATAACAATTTAAAGTCTTGTGTGGACTATCAATAACAACAGTGTTAGAGTCTTGTTGTGACTTTCAATAAGCTCCAATAGGCCAAAATGCGAGATCAGTACTCAAAGAGTCACTAATCAATCACAATAACCCCCAGTATCACAATAGGCAGCAATTCAATAATCCAGGAACAATCAATTAATGATGTCAAGTTAGAGCCCAGGGCCCATAACCTGTTAAACTTTAGGCTATTATAATGTGATCAGAAGCTTGTTTAAGCGTTCTAATGACTTCTAATTGCCTTGGTAACAATCACTAATGATGTGTTGATGCAATCAATCAATAATATGTAATGATTTGCGCTCTATTGACTCTTTGTGTCTAGTACTCTAGACATGTAAGGAAAATGACCTCCTAAGGTTCCCACAGGTACTGTTCTGTGCGAGGCGTGAATATTGGTGTCCACTAAATCGCGTCCGAAATGGTTTAGCTCCGGAGCAACTTGGGAACATGCCAGACATCATTCTAATGATGGCTCCATGTTTTATTTTTGCTCCTTTTGCTTCCCTGCTGAGACCGAAGCGTTCTGGGGTCTGTTCCGGCCATCACAATAGAGGTCAATAGACCTACTAATGGGGCACTGAACGTGGGAACGTTGCATTGACCGTGGGAGTCGAGCACTTCGAATTTATATACAGATTGCTAAACAGTGCTTTCACACTTTTAGCAATACTGTCAACACCAGTCATCCCATGATGACCTGGGTTATCCCAATGGGTGTTGGCAGTGTCTATGGGTGGTCTCCAATGTGTGGGAACCTTGTGCTTAATATGCGAACATATAGCACATCTTTGTTATACATTTGTACAACAAGTGTGTGCATCACTTCAACAGTGTTATGACAAATGATGGCGAACAATGACAAACTAACAAACAACACACGACACACAATGCATGATAAAAAAACAAACAACAAATGACAAATGAACAACAAATGATGGATGACAGTTTGTTGCATTCACCTGCTGCATACATCTAGTCATGATGTGTATCCATGCTTCAAAGCCTTGCAATGTGTCTGCTACAAATCTTTGCGATGTCAGAGAGCACTTGACAAACAAGATTGCATGTTTAAATAACAACAAGTGCACACTTTCTTACTCTTCATCTCTTTCCTCAATACTACCACCATCACAGTAAGTCCTTTCTCAAACCTCAACTTATCCACCTCATATCTTATTTGATCATAGCAAATCACAAGGTATGTGGCCTGGTACGCTCCTCATATTGACTACGAGGCATTGCTTGAAGCTGCAGCAACGATCAGCAACATGTGACACAGAGACATTCCATGCCTGGCTCATTTGATTATCATGTAAGTCTTTTCCAATTATTTGTCTCAATTCATGCTGATTAGAATGCCTAGTCATGCGAGAATGTCCACTGACAGATATTTGTCAGTGGAGGTGGAGGGATTCGTTCTCAGTAATGGCAAGTATCTCTGCCACCTTACTATCCAAATATTAGAGGACATGCAATGTTGCTGCATTATGATCTATACAGAGCTTGCACCCATCGAGCTTCTGGACCTACCTGCCAACTACATTCAAATTTGGAGGGTGGCTGTCGCGGCAGTGATCTTCTGTCAGTACATCCTGAATTGGTGGGTCACTTCGTTGTTCTTGCACTTATTGCTTTCTTGTTGCTATGCTCTTCGTGTAACGCGCTCTGTATATACTGCTGTCCTTGATGTTCTCAACTGATCAACTTACAACTTACTTTCCACTTTATTGGAGAGACACCTCGTGATTGTAAGTGTGAATCACGGTTTGTTTTCATTCCGAACCGTTTTTACTTTACGACAATCGGTTCGCTCGGTTGACAGCTATCAGCCCTGCAGCCTGTCACTCGTCCGTCACTAAATCCTCCCACCGTTGTCTGGGCCCTGCCCGCCAACCCGGCTTAAATCCAGCACACTAAGTGTTCATAGAGATCTTCAATGGTATGCACATATGTCTATCAACTGCAATTGCAAGCAAGTTCGATCTTCGTTGATTCCGAGGCACTTCAATTTTGGGCTGTTCCAAACAGTGATTGATGACAAGGTAGTACAAGTGTGGGGCTTCGAAATGTACAAGACAACTCTCGAGGGTTTCAACGAACATCGGAAGAATCAGTCTACATGTCTGACCCAGAGCTAGAGTCGGTCCAGAACGCTTCCTCAGGCGAGCCTCCATCGTCGTAGTCCCAATCAATATCCGCCAACTCTGTGAGGTCATCAACGTCTTCTTTAAGAATCGTGCAGTCTTTGATTGAGACCTTCGTTATCGGAATGTCGAGGTGCTTGCGCTCCTCAAGGAGATTCTTGACGATATGAAACTCTGATCTATCATTGCTACCACGCCTGCTTGACAAATGGCAGAAAGAGAGATAAAGGGTATGCAGTTTAGACAATGGGGGGTCCTCGGATGATGGTTTCATAAGTGCCATGAGGGCACCTATATTGATATCAACCAAGTGGAGGGTATGCACTCGTTCCCGCCTGCGGAACGCGTTTGCCCATTCCGTCTGTGTCATCTCTCCAAACCCTTCCATCATCAAGATGGAGTTATGTTTGACCGGCAAGGCTGAGCACACCGCTAAGCCGAGCATAGGGTAATAGCGTTCTTCCACGCGTAATTTGAGGAAAATATATGTTCTGTCGCCACCCCGAACGTTCAAGTGGAATCCGCCGTCAAATGAGCCGCCAATCGAGCCGCCAACCGAGCCGTCGAGTAGAACGAAGTCAAGTGGGGGAGAGCCGGTTTTGGCGAGGCGACCACATATTTTGACCAAACCTGAAAGGTCAGGCTCCCCGTGATGAGGGTCTGTATTTTCGAATGTGATCTTTGCATTGAGTGGACATTCTATGTGGCCTAGAATGGCGGAGACTCCAAGGGCATTGGCACCGATGTATATGTTTGAGAGGTTGGGATGCCGAATCTGGGGCAACTTGGAGACATCTATGGTGCTATCTTGAAAAACACCGTGGACTTCAATCTCCTCCAGTTTCGGAGAAGAATGAAGTAAAGACAGTAGCTGAGTAGCCTCGATCCCGGATTCGAGGGGGAGAATTTTCAGTGACTCCAGGTTAGGAAATGGGGAGAGTTCCGAGGAAATTCTGATGTTGACAAACTCGAGGCGCCGAAGGGAGGGCATATCTCGACAAAGTATTTCAGGAGAGATCGAGAAGCCCGGCGAGTCAGAGACCAGTCTAATTTGCTCTAGTAATGGTGCACTTGCAGCTTCGTTCAGGCGTAGGAAATGGAGTATGTTGCTCGGAGACAAGCAGATGTCGAACTCTTGTATACGTCCAATTTCCATCATGACGGCCTCGGCAACTTGATTTGGTAGTCTTGCTGAAGGGCGTGGATGAAAGTAAATTTGCAGAGGTACAGACTTCGACCGTTTGAGCCACTCTAAAGCTCGATCCGCCCGAGAGAAGTCCGAGATGGAGCTCCACATGCGAGGCGATGCGAGTACGATTTCTCGCCATTGACGGCACACCTCAGCGACGAAGCGGATGGTAAGGTGAGATTCCATTCCTTTTAGTAGAAGAAACATTTGCGCAATGACTTCAGAGGGTAGCCTTGAGATGCAGCTATGTTTATTACGCTGGTGTTTTAATTCAATAATCGCGGCTTCATGAACACCGATCTCTTCATCGATGCTACATTGAGCCTTGGACGCGTCTATATTATGGGCAAACCTACGTAAATTGAATCAGTATCAGCAACAGGGATTGCGAGAATGGCCTAACCGTGACATGAGAGTCGTCGACGTTCGGTTTATTTAACAACTTTCAAGTTCAGAATGTTTAATGGCCACTTGAAATCACTCTGAGTTTCTTTCCACGGTCAGATCTCCTCTTTCAAAGTAACACTACAATGCGTCCGATTGTTTCTTACGACGATATTTCCTTACCATACCAGCCCCCAGACGAAAGCCCCCAGACGACAACGAACTCATCACCGCTTCCTCGTCGACCTAAAAAACGCAAAAATAATAATAGTCACAACAACAGTAACCAGCATGCGAGAGTCCAAAACGGTGGCGTATATGACCAACGGGCCGCCCCGCGTCCCGACCCCGCGGTTCAAGTAGACGAACAAGAAGACTACGATGGAGAATTGGAGAGCCGTGACCTCACACACGACGAAATATGGGATGATTCGGCCTTGATAGAGGCTTGGAACGCTGCGGCGGAAGAGTACGAGGTCTGTGAAGCACGACCGAATCATTTGCCATACGTTTATCTGATCTCTCTCTCTCAAGACTTATCATGGTCCCGAAAAAGATTGGAAGAAGGAACCGGTACATAAATCTCCTTTGTGAGTCAATCTCATACCCTACACGTCCAGTGCCGTCACGTCTTATCCGTATCGTTCTTGCAAGAATCTGACCATCTCTCAGGTGGTATAATATTCCGCCTGATCCTCAAAAATCTAAACAGAAATCCGCGATCAATGATACAGCCAAGTCTGCCCAACCCGACGCGTCCGGTGCTGTCGATACCGAAAATTCAAAACCCATGGATTTCGACGCGTTTATTCCAACACACGATCCGTCGTTGGGTCTTCCAAGTGGGAATATACCGTCTATGGATGACCCAATGAACCAGGGAATTATTACCCCGTCCGGACCACCTGTGAGCCCAGACGAAGCGTTCTCAAAGGCTTTGGGTGCCATGTATTGGGCAGGATACTGGACGGCTGCATACCATGTAAGTACTGTCAGTACCCTCGGCATGCCTCGGGTAACCGATACTGGTCACGAACAGTATTCTCGCCACCAAAGTAGACAACAGAGCATGGTCGACGAATTCGAAGTAGAGGAGGGGGAAGAAGAGGCAGAAGGGGACTTCGTCTCTGCTCAGCGATAATGGGGAATAGTCACAGCCTAAAAGAATTACATGCCAACAGCGTTACTTCGCCGTAGTTCACAATATGTATATGACTTTTGGTTATGTACAAAGTAATGAGAAAGAACAAACTCAAAGCGCGATCTCTACATCGAGACGCGCGAGGTACGAATACACGTCCGGAGACATGCGGTATTTCAAAATGCCCGCAAAGACCATAAGCGATCTTGATTTCTTCCTCAAAGCTGCGAGCGTCTGGAAAGCAAAGAACATCAGGAAACCGAACGAGACCACGGACTTAAAGGGAACATACCATCTGTCTTGTAGAGTCCGCGATAATGGATGCTTTGACGCGCTGATGCACGCCTGCCAACGCATCCATTGTGAGCGGTAAGTACACTTGTAGATTTCTCTGTAGGGACTCGTGGAGATCTTTGAACTCTTCTGCCCGTCTTGTAGTCTTCGATATGTCCCCATCAAGCGGTATCAAATCAGTCCCTTCCATAATCTTCAAACTCGCGAATTAGCAACAGACCAAAGGATACATCCTTGCTTTCGACAAAGCTAACACTCACCTCCAACGCCAACTCGGGCCTTCCTGCAGCCTTCGCATCCAGAGCATCTCTAACCCTCAGCAACCGCACAACGGCATCCCTATCCTTCCCTGCAGCCCTATTCGTCCTTTGATAATGCCTCAGAATGTCGCCAGCCGTCTTCTCCACCGTGCGCGCCTTATCGTTGGGTGTCGGTTGCGAGATGCTGTTTCCGAGAGCCTGGGCCAGGCATGAGATCACGGTAGTGTAGTCCCCAGCCAGGTTGTACAGCTTGATGGCGTCGGAGATGCGGTCGTTGTCTTCAAGTTCTTTGGCAGCGCGAACGAGAAGCTGGTCGTTGAACTGTTTCGTGTTAGACAGTTGCAGCAATGCTGCTCCTTGCTCGATAATTCCATTCTTTAGATAGAAAGGATTGTCAGGGAGATGAACAAGACGGGTGAGCCTAGCAAAAGAACGTACGAATCGTGATCCATCGGCACGGAAGCCGCCTACGAGTTCCTCCCACCCAGGACCGCTGTTACCTAATACTATTATTCTCCGTACCAACTCCCAAGCACTCTCTACGTGCTCCTTTCCAATACCATCACCCTGGTCGGCTGCTAAACACACACAATAAACATACTGCAGAGCCTCCTTGGCATCCATCTTGACAAACTGGCGAACATATCGCCAGATGATCATCGAGAGGCTGAGTGCTGGCGGTGAGGCGGGAGAAAGGGAGACTGCACGAAAGCACATTAGCGGGAGGTACATAAAGAGGGCGTCTGATCACATACGAGGTGTCATATCGGAGGTCTCAGCTCGGGAGGGCACGCGTAGAAGGCCATGATATGCTAGTGCGATAGCCAAATGGACAGCTTCGACCTCCGACTCCTGATGGCTCCACAACGCAGCGACAGCCTAGACAACGGCAGTGAGACACCGGACCACACACAACATGAGAAGGATATCAAGACAGACCCGTTCGAATTGTCCACACATCAAAAGGACACCGGCCCACACTCCTCTCCTTGATCCCTGCTGACTGAGAGGCTCGAAATGGTGTTCCCCGTAGCCGAGCAGGACCTCAGCTAGTCCTCTGAGGCCGCCGTGTTCTTCCTCGTCCACCTATACCCATCATAAGTCTCCCAGTCGATGGGCAGAAAGGACTAATCGCGTACCATCGACAGCTGGAACCACAGCCAATCCTCCGTCGTGGTCGTTACTTGCGGAACATTCCGCCTCGAAGGCTCAAGCCGCCCCATCAACTTGTATAGCGCGAGTTTGAAAGGATCCGCAGATGAAGAGTGTAGCATATGTGCATTATACACAGTTTGTAGGTGGTCGCGGTGTGGTTTGGGCAATCTGCGGGTGGGTTCAGAATAAGCATTGAGATGTGCATAGTATGCTTATGACGCACCGTCTATCGGGTGATTCTATCCATATTCTGAATTGGTTTACGAAGCTCGCTTCACGGTGGTCAATAGCTTGCTGGTATTGAGTAGCTTGATCCAGAGCTTCTTGGGTGTGTCCGGTTCGTACAAGGTAAAACAGACGAGCCCAGAGCGGTTGGCCAGCAACAAGCTGACATCAAGTCTGTATCCCAAGGATATTGGCAGTATACGGTGTACACTCACCTCAATCCTGTCTTCCCATTCGCCATTCTTGTAATACAGCACTAACAGGAATGCCCGGACTTTGTTCGCGATGCTGGGATCACCACCCAACTTTGCCTCCATGGGCCGCGCTTGGATTGTGCGCTCTATGATATCCCAGTATTGTTCTTCCAGCGCCTCTCGCGCTCCCTTCGCTATCTGCTTCCTGAGAGCAGAGGCTTCGCGTGATTCGGGGTCTCCGAGGTACGTTCTTGCATGCTTGCGTTCGAACAGCGACTGGTTGAGGATGTGCGCGCCTGCGTGCTCAATGGGCGGGAGAGCAGGGGGTTCAACGGTGATTTTAGCGAGTACATGAAAATTTTGTGTCGTCTGCATTGATTTTGACTGGACAAGTGTTCGTTAGAGGTTTGCATGGAGAACGAGGTACCAACCTGAGATGTCACAGACAATGAAGCGTTGATGAGAGAGTGTATTATGGGGAAAGAGGTGCCTCGCAGCCTCGCTGCGTTCAATTCTGTGATGACACGATCGTATGCCATCATTTTGCTCTGCATCTGCAGCGAGAGGCTGGGGGTTGTGGCGCCGACCTGAATCCAGCGTCAGTAAGCCGTCTGGCACGCGACGTGCTTGCTACACGCACCGACTTTCCGAGTACACTCTTCTTCAAGTCCCCGCTCCGCGCCACGCCCCCCAGCTCCTCAAATACACGCCGCTTCTTTGCCTCCCAGTCCCTCTGGCTCCTGTCCTCGAGCAGCCTGTAAAAGTCTGCCTGCGTCTGCTTACGCCCTTCCTCAATCGTCGATATAAGATTTTGCTCATGCGCGTGACGAAGATAACCTGTGACATCGGTGTCTTGCAGCGCCTGCAAAGGCGTAAAGGTTGTAGATGTGTTTAAATGCGCGATCGAATTCGACAGCGCCGACGCATCTACTTGCGCTTGTGCAAGTAGATAGTTCCTAGACTACGGTGTTAACCGGCAAGTAATTGCATGAGGGTATGCAACGTACGCGCGGTCAGTGTCGTTCGCAGCGGTCGAATAGCGCGAAACGAGTCTACGCGACTGGGCCTCGACCTGGTCGAGCGAAAGCTGCACCGAAGGTAGATCCGGCTTCGACAAATGCGCTGTCAGGGCCTTTGATGAGGACAGCAAGGACGCGAGGTCGGTCGCCATGTTCTGCAGCCGGACTTGTACTTGCACTTGAAGGGAAGTTGCAGATTCTGGAAGAAACCGAACCCCGATCGAGCTGCTCCCAAAACGGGAGCGTGGGAGGTGACAGCAAAGGAGGATGTGAAATCGCAGGGTGTGATGTGTGAAAGGGCTGCTTTCGCTGTAATCACCTACTTACCAGTAATCCTTTCTTACCTGCGCCTCTCCTCCCCGGACAGCCGCAATTTTTAGGCTCTGGCTGCGGCTTACACCACTACCCCTCATGGGCTCCAAATTTCCAGCTTATTGCCCATATTTTGGAAATTTCCTTAAAAGGCAGAAACATGAGGTGATATTAAAGGGGGGCAAGGATTTGCGCTCGTTTACTTTCTCGTCCATATTTGGGTCCCGCCCTCTGAATTGTGACGATGAGGATGTCGAGCACCGGCCAAAACGACATGGATCCTATACGCCAGGCCTATAAAGCCAGGCCCCCCATGGATCTTCAGCTATCTTTCCGTCTCACCAGAAATCCCCCCCGTCCTCGACTCCAGCCGTCCTCGCAGTTTGCCCTCCGGTGAGAATCTTCGCGATCTCATATAGATCTCAGTGCTAATAGTGATGTCAGATATGCTTCCCAACAATCATACGGCTCAGAACACATACCCGCAGCCCTCCAGCGGCTCGCCGTGGTCTCCCCAGGACCAATATCTATGGACTCTGAGCCCTTATCCTTCATCCGCCTCGTCTACCACGTCAAGCTTAGATTCCCCCGAAAGGGAGTCCCGCCCCTTTAAGCCTAAGGGTGGTCGTAGCCGCTCCCCCGGTCACATCCCCCGTCCACGCAACTCTTTCATGATCTACCGCTCGCACTGCCTCGCACAGAAGAAGATCGACCTCGACGTCGAGCACGACCATCGCATCATCTCCCGCATCATCGCCAACCTCTGGAATACCATGCCCGCAGAAGAGAAAGCAGAGTGGATCGCGAAGGCACGCGCAGAGAAGGCCGCACACGCGCTCAAGTACCCCGACTACCGCTACAACCCCAAGTCGCGCAAGGGCAAGGACGCGCCGGTGAAGCGCAAGGTGAAGCGGAACGGGAAGAAGGACTTGTATCGCGCGACGAAGCTAGCGGAACTCATCACGGCCGGGAAGACGGGCATCGAGCTAGCCGTTGCGGCGAAGCAGCTTGAGCTCATCGCTGCTTCCCCCAGCGAGGACGACCCCGCTACAGAACAGCGCGAAGAAACCGAGGAGCTTGCTTCTCCCTCTCTTCTCCTACATGCCGATACGCCATATGTATGGCACACGGAGTCGCCTCCCTCCCCACCCAAGCCCCTCCTGCTTTCACAGGACGAGCCTTTGGTATGTGCCCCACCCTGAATCGCAACATCCATTAGCTGACCGTTTGATACAGTCTCATGCACTGTATATTGAGCCATTCCCGACCTATTCTTATTACGATTCGTTCGGACGCTCGCTCGAATTCAGCGCACCGAGCGACTTCTACGGCACGGACACCGGAGTGTACCGCCTCGACCTCCCCACGTCGATGCAATGGACACACCCAACACAAGACAAATCCCTGCTTGAGCTCTCGAACTTCCCATCTCTCGATGTGGATGCGCCGTCTGAGCGAGCATCCCCTCTACAATCCACTTCTTCCACGCCCTCCTCCACCACATCTTCCTCCCTCTCCCCTCCCCCTCATTCTCCCCTCCCGCCGCTCCCATACCCCTTCCTCCTCCCGCCCGCAGGGTATCCTGATATCCACCTCTCCCCGTACACACCAGTACCAGTGCGTTCAAGACCCAACCCCTGCAACTCTCCAACTTCCGCGGGTACCGCGGGTACGCATCGTGGTCCCTCGAGCAGTGGACCCAGGTATACCCCTCCCTTTTCGTGGAACACGAGGGCTGGACGTTCGCGGACTGGGTCGGGATGTACCCCGATCTGTTTGCGGGGTTCTGAGGGCAGTATCATGGAGTATTACAGGCGAACGAATACTACGGATACTTGGTTGGACATTTCACTCTTTGGCTCTACCACCGCAATTCCCTTATATCTACATTTTTGGTTTGTCTTTTAATAATCTGTTTTACCTACTCCTACATATGTACCCCGTCTCTACCATTTCTCTATCAAGATATTTACCAATATTGCATTTATACATCATGTATTTAACGAGATATACAATCATCAAGTAGATTCGTCAACCAGCCTCTGGAACGCATCGGGGCCATACTTTCCAAACAGAGATGCCGCGCCTACGACCTGGGCACCCGCTGCCCTCATTCTCTGAACTCCACTGATATCAGTTACGCCCCCCACACCGATGACCACAATGTCTTTCAAATCGGAGAACGCTGCGGACTGTAGCAGTGTGGAAAATGTGTACACGTTTCCCAGCGCTAGAGGGTGCAGAGAGTGCCCTGCTAAGCCGCCCAGTGGCACCGGCAGCGCGTGTTTCGGACCCGAAGAAGAAGAAGAAGGAGTAGCTGTCTGCGAGGAGAATAACAGAGTGTTGCCAAGCGTGTTGGTACAAGTAAAGAACGCGATCGGATTGATAGTTGCACCGTCCACAGCGAAGTTCAATCCCGCGATTACCTTGAGAATGTCGTGAAACTGGCTTTGGTAGACATAGGGCGGCAGCTTCAGCCCGATCGTCAAGCTCGTATCTTTCTTAAATTCCTCCTGAAGTACGGCTAGGAGATCGACGAGCGGTGGTGCGGAGGGGGTGTACGCTGGAGGGGGTGCGCCGGAGATGTTTGGACACGATGTGTTGAGTTCGACGGCGATTCGGTGGGCCCAGGGTGCGGGGGTGCCATCTGGGGTGTACCGTAGGGTGTTTTGTATGGAGGTGACCATTGTGCGGAGAGTCCGTGCATCGGACGCAGTGATACTGATTATGAATGGTTTGGATGCGAGGCGTTCTTGGGCCAAGGAGGTCTTCTCAGAAGAGAGTATGTCCGTAATCACCCCTAGATATGTCGATAGAGGGTGCGGTGAGTAACCGTACGAGTTTATCGAGGTCAGATGCGCCTCATCATTCATGAACGCTACCTAGTAACGTTTCTGGTCAAAGTCCTGAATTATGCACCGTTAATATCAGCTTTACTGACCCGGTGGGTATCATTCTCGGAGAAGCCCCCTATCGTCGCCGTGCGCGTAGTGACCGCGCCAGTGTAAGGGCAATCATACAGCGCCTGGAGCTGGTCTCTGTCGGACGACCACGCGCAGGATGAGTTGATGATTGCTGGTTCAACTTCTATTGAGCGTATTTTGACCATTTGATATCGAAGCCAAGACGACCACAGTGTGCCCTCGCAGAAGTCGATGCCACATGCGGAAGTCTCAGGGTCTCCCCTGTCTTTCACACCGACGGCGCTGGACGAGACTTGGTGAACGCGGATTCAGGTGACCCGCTTGGGCACTGCTGTCTTCCTTCCACCATCGTCAAGGGCGCGACTCGCAATGGATGTACTCGATAATCTCACGGAAGGTCGACGACGAACTGAATCACCCCCGCTTCACTATGATCTCAACATCCAACCTAAGAAGAACACGATGCTTGTATCCCATGGCCTACCTCCTTGGTCGGTCTCATGGATTGTTGAGTACGTGTAGAACTGCCAGACTAACAGTTCTTGAGGTATGAGGAGGACGGGAATCGCATCACGGATGCATTCGTGGTGGCAGTGGCAGGTAAGTCGTGTGCGGCATCCCAGGTTCTTCGCTATCCATCTCAGTACTTTACTCGTATCAGGGGGGTCCGCAAGTGGGAAGGTATGCATCTTACCTTCGAAGACTTCCTGGTCTTCTGCACAGTCTTAGACGAGAGCTCTTCATAGACCCATGTAGCTCGCAGGATTGTACAGTCGCTGGGGTCTATACCAGCAGTCATCATATTGTCCCAGGTAAGGCCATAATTGTCTCATACTCACCATAATATAATGTACATCCCTTCGCAGGACAGCTTCTACAGGTGCCACTCGCCTGAAGAAGTTGAACTCGCTCACCAGAACCTCATGGACTTCGATCACCCCGACGCCATAGATATGCCGTTGTTTGCTTCGGTTCGCACTTAAACTTCGCCCACGATGGCTGCTTCTTACCAGCAGGCCCATTTTTGTCTGGCAGTGCCTGGCTGATTTAAAGGCGCGTAAGCAGACGAACATACCCGTTTACTCGTTCGCCGAACATCAACGGCTTGAGGAAACGAAGTATCTATATGGCGCTTCAGTGATCATAAGTGAGTTCGTTAGACAACAATGTCCACAACTTGCTCAGTCCGATTTTCTCAAGCGGAGGGCATATTGGCATTGCACGATCCTGCCTTGCGACAGCTATATGATTTGAAGGTATTGGATCTTCCGAGTTTATATTGAATTCAATCGTAAACTGACATCTGTTGGCTCCCTAGGTCTTCGTTCAATGCGACTCCGATCTCATGTTAGCCCGGCGGATCCAGAGGGACACCAAAGAACGGGGCAGACATGTAGATGGCATATTAGACCAGTAAGCCTTTTATACCGCCAGTGTCGTTGCTGATCCAATTTCCCGATTCAATAGGTACCTCCGATATGTCAAGCCATCATACGACAACTTCGTCCGACCCTCTGCCTCACACGCGGATATCGTGAGTTTACAAACCTTGCTATGGTTCAACATGACCTCGTCTCCTACAGATCGTACCAGGATTGAACAACAACGTCGCTATCGACTTGATATGCACGCACATACGGCGCCAACTAGTCGAACGTGCCACTCGTTTCAGACAGAAGATGGCCATTCCTCGTCTACATATGAGTACACCTAGAGATACATCTCCAGAAGCCCTACGCATTGAAGTGCTACCGTCGACGCCTCAACTGAAGGTTCGAACTTCTGTTCAGAGTGCTTACTCATTAACGCGAACCTGAAAAACAGGGAATATTCACCATCCTGAGATGCAAAGACACGTCGAGGCAGGACTTCGTATTCTTCGTCGATCGGTTGTCCACTCTCGTGACCGAATTTGCTCTCCAGCATTTACCGTATGTGTCAGCGACAGTGATCACGCCGACGGAAACGCAATATCACGGGAAGATGCTTGATGCACAGGTAAGGATGACCGACCATAAATGTTCCAAGCTGAATGGGAACAAATAGGATATTTGTGGGGTGTTGATTCTTCGCTCGTGAGTGCTTAGCACCGCGCCGCCCTGCTCGTGCTTATAACCATGCGTGTTTCAGCGGCGGAGCTCTCACTCGCGGTGTCAGAAGAGTGATCAATGACATCCCCTTGGGGTCGTTATTAGTCCAGTCTGACGCAAAGACAGGAGAGCCTTTGTTGTTCCAGGTCCTACTTCCCGTCTGTGTCCGTGAAAGGCACCGTGCAGAAAACGCCTGGGTATTCCTACTTGATGCACAGGTTGGTACACATTTTCCCTGGCGTCCACGATTGTTGCTAATCCACGTTGAAGATCGGGACCGGAGCAGCAGGATTCATGGCCATTCGTGTCCTCCTTGATCATGGCGTTCGTCAAGACCACATCATCTTCGTTACCTTCCTCGTTGCCCGTGGGGGTGGTGTATCCGTTATTCGTAAGGCTTTCCCAGATATCAAGATCGTCTGCGCGGCTGTGGATGACGAAATGCGGGAGGGATGGTTGGAAGGTTACAAAGGAGAAGGAAATCCCGATGGTGTTGGGCGAAAATGCTGGATCATGCAACCTGGGATGGGGCAAATCGGTGAGTTTCACGATCCAACAGTGAAAACATAAGGTGATGCATCTTCTGTTCAAGGCGATCGGTATTACCTCTAGGCTTCTACGTCCGTCATACATCGGATAGTCGCCCGGTGGGCAACCCTTGGGATGATATCCTGTAGACTTCTAAATTTCGGGGGCATGGCATGCAAAGTATAAGGAGCTGGGATAGTCTATTTCATGAGCTCTTCACGTTCTAGGACAATTTTGTCTAGCTTTATTAGGATTGTTGACCTTGTCGGATACTGAGTTGTTGGTGTATTGTGTGCCGTGACGCGAGCCGGCTAGAAATGAGTGGTTTGTCACGGACTGTTTGTATGGGGGCCGATTGATACGTACGAATCCCAGACCGTCTAGAACCGCTTCTACTATGCCAGCGGTGAAGGATGAGCAACTGAGCTGACTCATGTCCCTCGGGACAGAGATGTGGCGTTCAACGGGTGGGTCATTATCAATGATCATGTCTGACATAGGTTCGGTAAGAAGACTGGGCGAACCAGAGCGAACTTGGGCTCACATTCGTCCGCGTTCTCTACGCTTTTTCTCGATGGCATCAGCTGCCTTGCCAAATACCGCTTTCCAGACTTGCGAGTGTATCAGCATCAGCACAGGGAGGAGCCTGGTTTCGCGCTTCGGATTCTTCGAGGAGGATTCTTGGCGAAACATCATCAACTCCAGCACCCGGACCCCCCACACGATACCCGAGAGTATTCAGCCTGCGCAGGTTAGGTAATTATTTATAGAGGAAGCGAAGGTCCCCGTACCGTCTCTCCAGGTCGCCAATGCCATTAACACGCTTCTGTGTGTACTGCACCATTTCCGAGAAGAGAAACGCAAATGCCGAGCCCGATACTTCGGTGAAGCGAGTCTTATTGAGGTTGCGATCATAGATGCTCGGCCTAGTACTGGTGGCCTTGGTCGAGCCCACTAGAGTGTTTGAGAGCGATGGCGCCGACGCCAGCGAGAATCTGGTCGAGCTGTTCGTCGGCGACGCATAATCTGCAGACGGCGGCAGGGACGAAGTTGAGAGGACCGAAAGTCGAGGATGGGGTTGGGTGTAGGCCATTGTATTACGTAATGGGATTGAAGGAAGCAATATATAGGACTGCTAAAAGGGTCAACAAGTCTCTTTCTCGTCCCCATTAATTTCCTGCCGTCGTTGAATGCTGTCGCCCGTCGACATCCAGCACCACCTGTATCTCTCCTTCCTCGATGGCCAAACTGCAGATATCGCGCTGAAAGTGAACGGGACTTGGCGTGCTGTCTACAAGCTGCACCGCGTCGTCCTTATCCAATCAGTATGTGTTATCTCTTGTGCAGGGATTGCGGGGCCCCCGCACTACTAACGCGGCTTGTGGCTTCTTGACAGGGTTATTTCAAATCCCTTTTCACCGCAGGCTTCGCAGAGTCATCCCCCAGGCTCAATGGGCATCACAGGGGCCCTGATGAACTCGAAATAGTCCTGGATGATCGTAACATCACGCGAGCAGGTATGTTGAGTTATTGGCAATATATTACAAAGTCTAAACGACCTCGATTTCGCGACACAGCGTTCGAGTGCGTTGCTTTTGAACTCGCTCACAGGGGACGAAATTAACGTATATTTAGAGTATGCATAGCTCACCTGTACGGCGGTGGTCCACGACTAGAACTACCGACCTTTTTGGTTCCGACAGCGACCAATCCTTTGAGCTCATCGTTCCCGGTAACGTCGAAGCCCTCAATTCAAGCTTCGACACCCGAGGGGAATCATCCGGTCACCCCTCGATTTTTGCTCTCGCTGCTTGCTACCTCACTATTCCTCTCCATCCCCAGCCTTGCTTCAGATGCATTGAACATGATACTCAACAGTGTAGGACCATGGACGGCAGTAGGCTACCTACGATTCGCGACCGGCAAGGGTATTGGATGGAATGGTGAATGGGGCGAATGGGATAATGAGGATAAACAGGCCGCCGTTGGTCTCGAACGCGTCGCAACTATTCTAGAAGGTCAAAACGACAACGTGTGCGATAATATTACCAAGGCCGATTTACTTGACGTCGAATCTGACCTCTCCAATCAGATGGCCGAGTCTCGCATCGGGGAAGGAGGGGGGAATATTTCTCCGTCTTCTTCGTCCTCGTTACTGGGGAGTTCGATTGGAAAGCATGGTATGCACGCCACGCCAGAGCCATCTTTTTACTATGGCGCAGTCTCAGACAAGATTGGACAGGCTGTCGCCTGTTGGCTAGCTCGTTGGGGGGTTGATATGTTTGCTTATGAGATCAAGAAAGACTCGCCTTCAAGCTCGAAGCATGTCGTCCTCTCTCCAGCAGATCGTCTATTTACGCGGAGTATGGCCCATCTTAGGCAACGCGCTATGTCGATACCCGATACCCGGCCTTCAACCTCCCTTGGCACTCCCTCTAGCACATCGGCCCAGAGGTCAGAAAAGATCGAGGAATCACTTGTGCCGGCTGTTTGGGGATCGGGTGGCCTAGACGCCGGATGGGTTTCTGCCCTTCTCAGTGCTGACACGCTCTTCGTCAGAGGCGAACGTGAGCGGTACGATTTAGCTGCAGCTGTTGTCGAATTACGTCGCAGACAGCGGGGCATACTACCAGAAGAAGAATCTATATGGAGCGGATTATTCGAGAGAGGTATATACTATTCGAATATGGTTAGTACCGTTTAGTCCTCGTCTATTCAATCCACTGAGGCCGCGATCATAGAGTGTTGACGACATTACGCAAATATCGCAAGACATATCCCCGTTTACTAAGAAGCCCTACGTACCTCTTCGCATTCTTCAAGCGGCACATTGGGATCAGGCCATCCTAAGGCAGAAAATACTCTCTTCATCCAGTCCAGCTTCGATGTCCTTGAACGCAGGCACACCCGTACCATCGACGACCTCCAAAGATAAGGATCTATGTGTCTCAGCAACTACGTCCGAGATACTCGGCAAGGCAGCGGAGCAGCAGGAAGATACGATCGCTGACACTCGATACTACCCTGTTCACGCCGATTCCTCCATGCGCCTTGGAGATACAGGTGGTCTGTCGAAGGACATGAACACCGGGAAAGACGAACCAATAACAATGGAGCAGCTGTATGCATTTGCATCGGGAGAGACGAATACGATGATTGCTTCACCGTCAGGCAATGGACATCGCAGCGTGCCGTTGTCTCCCACACGCACGTCCGAATCCACGTTCTTTGGGCTGCACTCATATTCGCAGAAGGAAGCGCTCCAGACATCCTCAGATTCATCATACCCTATACCATTTCCTCTCAATACCTCCCAACTCTCACGGTTGGATACTACAGGGAACCTTCGCTGGACTCCATACCCTCCATATAGGTTTTCCGTTGAATTCTGGGACATCGACTGGCTAAAAGAGAAGAGCAGACTGCATTCACACACCATATGGTACTGTGGAAGTCTCTTCAATGTGTATGTCCAAGTCGTATGGAAGAAAGGGGCTGTCGGCTCCGCCACTTCCAACGGAACGATGCAGGTTGGCATCTACCTGCATAGGCAAAGCAGTGTCGAGGCCATTCCTGGGTGCAGTCGACCAAGCTCTGACTTCATTGTAACCAAGCCCCTGGAAGAGCGAGAAGGTAGACACGTCCGAGGTCCATCAATGCCTGCGCTATCGCATTCATTAAGCCGAACTTCACATTATTCACCATCCATCCATCCGCCTTCGCGCAGTGCCACCCCCGTATCCACCAACCAAAACGGACCGTCGGCACCTTCTTCTCCCGTTCTCTCTGCGTCTCCCCACGGATCGTTTGGATTTACAGGGTCATCTTCCCAAATCGCCGGTTACTCTTATCCCAGTACGTCGGGCCTCACACTTCCTGCGACATTACAGCCCGCCGTCCCATCGCAGCCATACCGCGATCCTCGATCCTCGGTAAAGGCGTACTTCACCATATGCTGTGCTAGTGGCACCGGAACTGCTCAGACGCGCTTCAGCAGCTCACCAGACGACTTCGCTGTTAGCCAGAGTTGGGGATGGAAGAGCAGTTCGCTTACACTGAGGGTGGGGGCCGGCTCATACGCAGACGGCCAGACCATCCCCAGCCCAAGTTTCACAGGAGAAGAGGTTAGTTTAAGGGCAACGGTGGTTCTAGGGATTGTATAATCTAGCGGACTTCACTTGTTACATATGTTTTCATGTCGGAATTATAGCATTATAATGTACCCTGAGTTGCCTGTTGATGAAATACCTATCTATGCAAAAGTGGACAACTCAGTTTGACTAGAAATTTGTGACTAGGCAATAAATTTGAGAAATGAATTATGGGGACCTCTTCTGAGCCCTGAAATATGTCGCGGACAACTCTTGTGTTGAGTATATTACTTGGGTTAGTGTGCCAATGCCGCGCGGCACAGTGTGTACAAGACCTTTTGTTGCCATAGACCTGATGTTTTGACTCCTTCGTCGTATATATGTTAAGGACTGTGTTGAGGAGCCTCACTGCGGGCATAAGCCCATAACCTCACCGAGGGAATCCAGAAGTTAGCTTGTAGATTAATATAAATAATTTCTTGTTTCCATCACCAGCGGTATTAAGATGTAAATGTAAATAACAATTACAATATATTCTCATTTACTCCATTGGGGATAATCAAAATACTGTCTGCGGTGGCAGCCAGAAGTTATTGAAAATGATGATCTAAATATCTTCTGGTTATCTTCTAATTACCATCGGCACTTCTGATTTTCACGCCAGATGATTGGCTGAAGATAATCCTATGACCATCAGGATAACCTCGATGAGGGTATCCTGATGGTATCCTGATTTTCCTTCATCTTATCTTTAGGCTTCCCTTGGTGATGGGATTTCGATTATCCTCAATATCTATGTTAGGAAGTCCGTTATCTACAACCCATGTGACCTTTGAAGTCAGCTATCGCCAGGTCACTTCAGCCCATCACACCATCAGCTATGTGTTGAAGTGATGCACACACCTGTTGTACAAATGTATAACAAAGTTGTGCTGTATGGTTGCACATTAAGCACATGGTTCCCATGCATTGGGGACCACCCATAGACACTGCCAACACTCATTGGGACAACCCAGGTCATCAGGGGATGACTGATGTTAACAGTATTGCTAAAGGTGCAAAAGCACTCTTTAGCAATCTGTTAGACTTGTGAACCAGTCCTGTACGGTAGACTACTACTCAGTGCTTAGTGTTAGATGCTGAGTAATGTTTGGTCATATTGATGTAGCGGAGAGTGAAATAAGGCATAGTCACTGTAGGGACTGGGCCAAACGGAAGCAGTTTTGTAGGGTTACACATTTGTGACACGGGACTTAGAATAATTCAATGATCGACGACGACCTGTTAAGAGCCACACTTGTGGAGGGGCTTGGGGCTACGTGGACCCGCGGGTTGTGCGGTTCCTCGTAGAGCTGCGGGGAAACGAGGGGAGCGAAGGACGTATGGGCTTGGCTTCAGCTACTGGCTGCGCCTCCCACACTCTTGCATGCCCTGTATTTCGGGGTGGAGTCCTACGCAGGTACCGAGGGTACGGGCAGAGGTGAGGGGAGAGAGAGATGAAGACCTCAGCGAAGAGGTGAGGAGCGAGTGCGGTGAAGGAACTAATATTCGAACTAAGGTAACTGTATGTATGGTATAGGACTATATACTTGAGGAACATGCGGTGTCCGCACATTCACGAAACAGTAAGGAGTCCGGTGGTAATAACTACAGTGAGCTTGAGTATGTATGAAGTCCGTAATATGGGAGGTCCAGGTAGCTGCGTGTATGCGTGGCCTGAGTCTATCGCCAGAATGCACGTGAACATGCCTCTAGGGGCCTCCTGGATGCGCCCATAACACGACCTCAGCATCGCCTCTGCTCTAAAACCGATGTGATCCCTCTACGAAGATGTGCTATGATGCTATAAATCAGTATATACATAAGAAGTTATCTTTGTTGTGAGTAGTATGGATAAAATGGGCTGGTATTGAATGAAAACTGACTGTATGATACACCTCCAGTGTTCACAGGCGTCGGCTGGGGCTGCATATAGTATGGTGCCCAGTTTGCAGAGCTCAACGCGAATGCAGGAGTCACAGGCTGGGATGCTGTGGTGTGCGTAGGAGTGGGGAATGGCACCATAGGCATTGTAAGTGCAGGAACAGGTGTATAAGTCGATGATGTCATGGGCATTTGGTAAGTCATTGTCGGATATTGTGCAACCCTTGTTTCAGGTGTCAACAAGGATCCCGTAGTTGACAAGCTTGCCCCTGCAACTGGTTTCATTCAAGGAGAAACCCTCACGGGTTTTGACTGCAACAAATCTACATCTTCATCATCAACAGTTGAACTGGGCATTGTGGGTTGTGCAGGTGCAGCTCGCTTCTTCGCCATGGCTGATTGAGTTGTTTTCTTAGGAATCTTCACTATATCAAGTGGCTGGAGAATGGCAAGCAAGGCATCACCATATCTTTCATACCAAGTCCACTGCCCAGCAAGAACTTGCTCCAGGCAAGCCTTCGTTCTTATATTACTGACCCCAGCTAAAAGCTCGATGGTTTCATCTTTCAGAATGCCACTTGGGCTGAAGAGCACTTCTGGAAAGTCCCTAATGTGGAGTTCCTTTCTCCATGCATTCAAAATTGACTTCATGCCTAAGATAGGCTGGCCATGTCGAATCGCAGACTGGCGCTGAACCGTTAACGGCGGTGCCAGACACACACAGCTAAGGAGTTGTGGGCAACAGATATCACAGCAATCAATGACAGGCGCTAGTATTTCTGTTAATTCTGAAGTTAACTTGTATACTAATATGATGCTCACTAGGTTTCTCATTGCTGAATACTTCCCTTAGTACCTCCCTTCGACAGGTGCCAGTCTGCACGAATACAGACATCCCCTTGTCCTCCGCTTCTAGGTCAAGGGTTGGTTGCTCTTGAAGCTTCACTTCATCCTCTGCACCACCATATGCCTCTCGGTTAATGCCATGCTGGACTGAATATCCCTTCCCTCTGCCTTTGGCTTTCACTGGGGCTTTTTTCGTACTCCCTCATTTACACCCCCTTGGTGTTTGGTTCTGTCTTGGGATCGGTGATGCCTACCACCTTTCCATACGCTGACTTTTCTACAAGTAGAACTGCTAGGCCTGTCTGTCCTGGGGCCCTGGCTGCTCGACCTGCTCGCTGAACAAATGTTGACAGCTTCTTCAGTAATCGCCACTGAACAACAAGCTCTACATTCAGCAAGTTGCATCCCTACAGACCCAGGTTAGTAAGATGCCCCATCAATGATTGAAAGACCTCACCATCCCCACAGCATCAGTGCATATCAAAAACACGCACCTGCTCCTTTCTGAATTGACTCATTACCTCAGTGCAGTACTAGGGAGTCATGGAAGCAGTATATGGGCAGATGAGACCTGTGCGATGGAGATGCAATGGTAGCAAGCCTTCAATGTACTCTTCAATCTCGACACCACTGAGGATATCATCTACATACAAATATGTCAATGGTATATCATCTGCCTTCTCTACCCCTCTGGGAATGACAAATTTGTGTTAAAATCAGGGGCAAGAAAAGATGGCCAGACAAGGGTTTGAACCAAGGACCTTCTGGTTGCTTTCCAGACGCTCTACCACTGAGCTATCCGGCCTTGGTTACTGGTTACACAACATTGAATATGTTCTCCCTTTCACATGACCACCCAACCATTCAATCAATACTGGCCGGGCTCATGCCCCTTTCCAGTCCATTCAAATGGTGATCATGTGCCGGATTACATCATTCCAACATATTATTGATTGATTGCATCAACACATCATTAGTGATTGTTACCAAGGCAATTAGAAGTCATTAGAACGCTTAAACAAGCTTCTGATCACACTATAATTGCTTAAAGTTTAACAGGTTATGGGCCCTGAGCTCTAACTTGACATCATTAATTGATTGTTCCTGCATTATTGAATTGCTGCCTATTGTTATACTGGGGGTTATTGTGATTGATTAGTGACTCTTTGAGTACTGATCTCGCATTTTGGCCTATTGGAGCATTATTGAAAGTCACAACAAGACTCTAACACTGTTGTTATTGATAGTCCACACAAGACTTTAAATTGTTATTGCCAGTCAAACAAGACTATAAACTGTATTGAAACACTATGTCTACAAGTTCTACTTCAGATGCTGGGGTCAAGGTGAAGCCATTAACCAACTCTAATTATCAGGAGTGGTGTGGTGAAGCCAAGGCTTATCTGATGAGACTAGGGCTGTGGAGACTAGTGGCTGGAAGGGAATCTAAACCCTCAGTTGAAGCTGAGCTGAACAAATGGGAGGCTAAAGCTGAAAGGGCTGCTGGGGAGATTTACCTGTTGGTTGAAGCAGACCAAAGGATTCATTTCCGAGGTCTAGAGGATGATCCAGTGGGAATGTGGGCTGCCATAGAAAAGGCACACCTATCCAAGAAGCCCGGCGCACGCTTCAATGCATATGACGACCTGTTCTCAATCCACAAGGAGGACAATGAAGGTCTAATCGATTTGGGAGTTCGGATTAGCAAAGCAATGGCTAATATCCAAAATCTGCATCCAACAGGCTTTACCATTGAGCAGTTAGACGAAGAGTTGCAGTGCATGGCATTGATTCGGGCTCTGCCTGATGAATACAAGCACCTGTCAGCTTCTTTGTTGCTAATGGATAAGCTGGACAAGGATACTATACTCCAAGCATTCCGAAGCGAAGAGCTAAACCGTCAGCGCCAGACTGAGCAAGCGAATAGAGCCAGTCACAACAAGGGTTATGGAAAGAAGGGTGGGGCCAATAATGGGAAAGGCAGAGGTCACCCCACAGTGTTAAACTTTAAGCAATTATAGTGTGATCAGAAGCTTGTTTAAGCGTTCTAATGACTTCTAATTGCCTTGGTAACAGTCACTAATGATGTGTTGATGCAATCAATCAATAATATGTAATGATTTGCGCTCTATTGACTCTTTGTGTCTAGTACTCTAGACATGTAAGGAAAATGACCTCCTAAGGTTCCCACAGGTACTGTTCTGCGCGAGGCGTGAATATAGGTGTCCACTAAATCGCGTCCGAATTTGTTTAGCTCCGGAGCAGCTTGGGAACATGCCAGACATCATTCTAATGATGGCTCCATGTTTAATTTTCGCTCCTTTTGCTTCCCTGCTGAGACCGAAGCGTTCCGGGGTCTGTTTCTGGCCGTCACAATAGAGGTCAATAGACCTACTAATGGGGCACTGAACGTGGGAACGTTGCATTGACCGTGGGAGTCGTGCGCTTCGAATTTATTTACAGATTGCTAAACAGTGCTTTCGCACTTTTAGCAATACTGTCAACACCAGTCATCCCATGATGACCTGGGTTATCCCAATGGGTGTTGGCAGTGTCTATGGGTGGTCCCCAATGCGTGGGAACCGTGTGCTTAATATAGCACAACTTTGTTATACATTTGTACAACAAGTGTGTGCATCACTTCAACACACAGTTGATGCAGACACCTGCTCTTTCTGCAAGGGCAAGGGTCATTGGAAGAGGGATTGCGAAGCATTGAAGAAGGTCATTGCTAGCAATAAAGACAGTGGATCTGGGGGGAGCAATGCCAAAGTGGCAGTGGAAAAGGCAGATGCTGTGACAGAGTTTGCTAGTCAGGCAAGTGCTTGATCTTCGGATGAGGCTTGTGCTACATTTTCTAATGATACCCATTGGAACACAGATACAGGGGCCACTTCTCATATGACACCTCACAAAGAATGGATTCGCAATTATACCACTTATAGAGTGCCAATTAGGCTAGCGGATCATACTATTGTATATAGTGAGGGTGTCGGAAATGTGCTCTTTAGACCTGTTATTAATGGTAGACAAGTTAGAGATGTGGAGATCACTAGAGTACTCTATGTTCCTGCATTGTGCAATAATCTGCTTGCTGTTTTGTACTTGACTCGAAATAAAGGCTTTAATGTTCATATCACAAAGGATAAAATGGAGTTTGTTCGTAATGATGTTCTTTTGTTTTGTGCTACAATCAATGATGCTGGTATTGGCTATTTAGATGGTAGTACAATAGATACAAATGAATTTGTTCATGTTGCGTCCACTCTGCCTTTGGATCTGACACTATGGCATAGACGGCTAGGCCACCAACACCATGATGGAATTAAACAAATGATTAAGGATGACATGGTGATTGGATTGACATTGGACTCTTCTGCAAAGCCAGATCCTGTTTGTATTCCTTGTCTAACAGGAAAGATGCATGCAAATCCATTTCCTTCGTCATCCAACAGAGCTAATGAGCTGTTGGCATTGGTACACTCTGATGTTCATTACGTCGGAATTGATTCCCACTCTGGTCAGAAATATTGGGTTACATTTATTGATGACTACTCTAAGCTAAAAGTGGTAGTCCCACTGAAGCTGAAGAGCGAAGTCTTTGTTGCCTTTAAAACGGTTCAAAGCTTGGGCTGAAAACCAAACTGGCAAACATATCAAAGTCTTCAGATGTGACCAGGGTGGTGAATTCATGAGCAAAGAGTTTGACAAGTATTTGGAGGAGCATGGCATTGAAAGGCAGTTCTCAGTGCGAAACAGACCACAGCAGAATGGAGTGGCTGAACGTGCAAATAGACTACTTAGTGAACAGATCACTGCAATGTTAGATGAGGCTGGACTGTCAAAGGCCTTTTGGGCTGAGTGTTTGGCTGCACTTGTTCATGTCTTGAACCGATGCATTACATCGTCAGTAGCTCATGCTACGCCATATGAGGGTGTGGCATAGACGAAAACCTGATGTTGGGCATTTGCGAGTGTGGGGATGTTGTTGCTTATGTGCATGTCCAAAAGGACAAGAGGGAACACTTGGGTTCGCATATGGAGAAGTGTGTGTTTATTGGGTATCCTGATGGGTACAAGGGTTGGAAGTTTTACAATCCAAAGACAAAGAAGGTCATCATCTGTGAACGCGCAGACTTTGACGAGCGCTACACCTACAGTGGCCAACTTCTTAAAGGCATTGACAACCACACCATCTCGGAACCAGTTACTCCTTCGAAAACCAGTCAGCAGAGCGCACCAGAGGCACCATCCATGGAAAAAGACAATGCTCAGCAAAGGGTCATAGACTTGCCTGCAGTTGATAACGACAATGAGGACAACAGCAGTGAGGATGACACTGTTGATGATGATAATGTGAAAGAAGAAGAACAGGTGGAGGGTGAAGCGCAACAGGATAATATGACACCAGAGCCAGAGGAGACTCCCCCACCTCGTCCTCGTCGTAGAAGAGCTGCACCTCGTGTGGTTGATAGTGATGCTGAAGCTGAAGTTGATGATAGACCTATGGCTGTTAGAAGACCAAAACGCGACATCAGACCTCCAGGTGAATGGTGGAAGGTTCCTGCAGTGCCTCCAAGGGCTAGGGAGACAACTTCCGATGTCTGGGAAATGCGAGATCCAACTCCTGCTTTAGATGATGATGATTCCGAATCTGAAGAAGAAGCTTTGGAGGCTAGTCCTGTTGGCAAGTTAGTAGAGCCAGAGACTTATGCTCAGGCAATGAAGTCACCTCACGCTTCACAATGGCATGAGGCTGCACTAGCTGAATATAATATGCTGCTTGCTAATGGGACATGGACATTGCAACCTTTACCAGAAGGAAAAGTGGCAATTGGAGTCAGATGGGTCTTTCGGGTCAAATATCATGCAGACGGAAGCATTGAAACGGTTCAAGGGTCGGATTGTTGCTAAAGGATTTAGTCAACGACCTGGATTTGACTATAATGAGACCTTTGCTTCGCCCTCTAGACATGCTACTATCAGGACTGTACTTGCTCTAGCTGCTAGAGATGATCTACACTTGCGCTCAGTCGACATTTCACAAGCTTTTATAAACAGTGATATTGATGCTGAAGTGTACATGGAACAGCCTGAGGGATTTAAGCAAGGGGCAACCAAGGGTCAAGGAAGGATAGTCTGTAAATTGAACAAGTCTCTGTATGGGTTAAAGCAGTCACCTCGGTTGTGGAGTGAGAAATTGGGTGAAGCACTACATTCAATGGGCTTCAAGAAGATCTACTCTGACCCCTCACTCTACATCTATGATAATGGCAATGTCAGAATCATAGTCCCAGTGTGGGTGGATGATATCACTCTTGCTTCGAAATCAAAGGAGGCTCTTGACAAGTTTGTTATTGAGCTAGAAAAGCATTTCAAGTTGCGGGACTTGGGGGAGACTTCATATCTGCTGGGCATGGAAATAACTCGAGATTGGGACAACCACAAACTCTACATCTCACAGCGTCAGTACATTGTTAACAAGCTTGCGCAATTTAATATGTCTGATTGCAAACCAGTGGGGACTCCCATGGCTCCGGGTATGAAGTTGACCACAGATGACTGTCCCAAGACATATGAAGAAGCACAAGAGATGGTGGATATCCCCTACATGAGTGCTGTTGGCTCCTTATTGTACTTGGCTACAATGTCCCGGCCTGATATAGCCTTTGCTGCGAGTGCACTGGCTAGGTTCAACTCAAACCCAGGCATGATCCACTGGAAAGCTGTAAAGCATTTGCTACGCTATGTAAAGGGCACGATGGATATGAAGTTGGTTTATGGACCTGATCCCCACCATAGGAGATGAAATCTTCGTCACATATAGTGATGCCGACTATGGTGGTGATAAAGGGACAGGGAGATCTACAAGTGGATATTTGGTTAAGATTGGGCTGGGAGCGGTCTGCTGGAGCAGTAAAGCGCAACAGATGGTTGTTCTGTCAACTACTGAAGCAGAGTATGTTGCTGGGGTTGCTGCTGGTAAAGAGATATGCTGGATGAAGAACCTTCTCTCTGAAATTGGTTACAAGCCAACTTCACCATCCACGCTATACATGGACAACCAGTCGGCTATTAGAGTGGCAAAGAACCCCGAACACCATGGCAGAATGAAGCAACTCGACTTGAGCTTCTTTTGGTTACGCGATCAAGTTGATTGCAAGCGCATACAACCAGTCTACCTACAAACGGAGAACATGCCCACAGACCTGCTCACCAAAGCACTGGCCAAACCACAAGTAGAGAAGTTGAGGGAGATGATGGGACTGTTGGGATAGAAGGACATATTGGGCCAGGGGGTTGTTTATGGGTGCCCCAATACGTGGATTGACCAAGTGTTGCATCAGGGGGTTGTGTTGAAGTGATGCATACACTTGTTGTACAAATGTATAACAAAGTTGTGCTATTAAGCGCACGGTTCCCACGCATTGGGGACCACCCATAGACACTGCCAACACCCATTGGGATAACCCAGGTCATCATGGGATGACTGGTGTTGACAGTATTGCTAAAAGTGCAAAAGCACTCTTTAGCAATCTGTAAATAAATTCGAAGTGCTCGACTCCCACGGTCAATGCAACGTTCCCACGTTCAGTGCCCCATTAGTAGGTCTATTGACCTCTATTGTGACAGCTGGAACAGACCCCGGAACGCTTCGGTCTCAGCAGGGAAGCAAAAGAAGCGAAAATAAAACATGGAGCCATCATTAGAATGATGTCTGGCATGTTCCCAAGCTGCTCCGGAGCTAAACAAATTCGGACGCGATTTAGTGGACACCTATATTCACGCCTCGCGCAGAACAGTACCCGTGGGAACCTTAGGTGGTCATTTTCCTTACATGTCTAGAGTACTAGACACAAAGAGTCAATAGAGCGCAAATCATTACATATTATTGATTGATTGCATCAACACATCATTAGTGATTGTTACCAAGGCAATTAGAAGTCATTAGAACGCTTAAACAAGCTTCTGATCACACTATAATAGCCTAAAGTTTAACACATCATTCCAACAATTTTGGATGCGGTTTTCAACCTGGTCAACAGACAAGATTCGACAGGATCCTATCTGGAGGAGGACGGTTCGGCAGAGTCTGGCCTCGCAAAGGGGGGCTCTTCTTGTTGGAATGATGTAATCCGGCACATGATCACCATTTGAATGGACTGGAAAGGGGCATGAGCCCGGCCAGTATTGATTGAATGGTTGGGTGGTCATGTGAAAGGGAGAACATATTCAATGTTGTGCAACCAGTAACCAAGGCTGGATAGCTCAGTGGTAGAGCGTCTGGAAAGCAACCAGAAGGTCCTTGGTTCAACCCTTGTCTGGCCATCTTTTCTTGCCCCTGATTTTAACACTTCTTCAGAGGGTGGTCGAGTGTAAATGTATTTACCACCTTTTCCCCTATCCCCTGACTACACAATCACATGATATGGCATTCCCTATATAACGCGCATACCTTACTTACAGTATGCTACCTTCCATACCCCCCATCATCTCTCATTTGCAATACACATGCTGATCCTCTCATTCCGTTTCCCACTTGAGTGTTCGCACCTCTGGTGCGCTTCCACTAAGGTTCCCACAGGTACTGTTCTGCGCAAGGCGTGAATATTGGTGTCCACTAAATCGCGTCCGAATTTGTTTAGCTCCGGAGCAGCTTGGGAACATGCCAGACATCATTCCAATGATGGCTCCATGTTTTATTTTCGCTCCTTTTGCTTCCCTGCTGAGACTGAAGCGTTCCGGGGTCTATTCCAGTCGTCACAATAGAGGTCAATAGACCTACTAATGGGCACTGAATGTGGGAATGTTGCATTGACCATGGGAGTCGAGCACTTCGAATTTATATACAGATTGCTAAACAGTGCTTTCGCACTTTTAGCAATACTGTCAACACCAGTCATCCCATGATGACCTGGGTTATCCCAATGGGTGTTGGCAGTGTCTATGGGTGGTCCCCAATGCGTGGAAACCTTGTGCTTAATATGCGAACATATAGCACAACTTTGTTATACATTTGTACAACAAATGTGTGCATCACTTCAACAATCTTGTGAATTAACAGAGGAGTTATTTTCACTCATGAAGTATCGCAATAACAAACCACCTGAAGTGAACGAACTTACCGCAGAAGTTCATTCATACTCCATGGCTGATCACAATCGTGGACCACTTTTCTGACTCCCATTGACGTATAATGGAAAAGCAGTATCAGCAATCATTGACACAGGATCAGAACTTAACGTAATCAATCGTAAAGTATTCCAAGATTTGATTGCACTACCGTATGATCCCAATGAAGTGCTCACTATGATTGATGCAAATGGAGGGCGTGGAGAATTATGTGGCTTTGTTCAAAATGTACCAATTGCTTGGGGAGATATAGTAACAAGAGCAAACTTCTATATCAGAGACCAAGGAGGATATGATATGCTCCTAGGAATCCCCTGGCAGATTGCAAACAAGGTATCTATTGAACACAAGAAAGATGGGACCTATATAGGATTCCAACCAGAAGATTCAGACCAAAGATATGAATTCTTCACTGGCAGTAAAGGAAGACGTGCCTATTTAATGGCTCAAAGCACCTTATTCCAAGAAGAAGCTCCTGTCGTCTCCTATCTCCTAAATCCAAGTGGAGAAATTACCCTGTTAGGCTTCCAAATAATTCCAGAAACCATATCAGAAGCTTCCACAGAAACCATGGTAACAGAATCTGACATGGAAACAGTTGTTAAGTCAAAACAACAAGAAGATTCGGCGGTTATTGTGTACCAAAAGGACTTGACAAGTTCTCTCACACTCACGGAAAGATTTAAACAAGGATTACTCAATTTATTCAAGTTTTCCCCAATTGACAATCAGTTTCTTATTGTTATGCTACTCTGCACAATAATGGGAGCACTGGAAATACTTATTTGGGCAATGGGACAATTGATTTCGATTTTTTGGGTAATCCATTGTGTCCTAAGGACTTATAAGCCCCAAATTCCGACTCTAGGACTTATCATCAACCCCCTAACAACTCCTATCAAATCCCCACACGTGTTGCTAAGCCGACAGACGCTCCATCATTTGACTATGCCCTGTACCATTAAATCTGATCCACGTGTTCAAGGAGTTGGAGGTAATCAAACCCTGCAAACCCGATTGAGCCACCTAACTCCAGCCCCACAAGTCACGTGTTCGATGAATCACACCATTCATCTGACATCGATAAGCGCTCAAGTTGCCTCTCATGCAGCATGACCGCCAACCTGTCGTTCAAAACGACGAAGTCACAAACGAGGCCCTAGCGGCTCTTGCCCGACCCGCAATCCTGTCGCTGGATTGACTCCCTCATTCCCTACCCATGAAGATAGCGCTGGCGCCAAAATCGACTCCACCCAACGGACCATCAAGAAAGCACGCCTCAAGGACTTCGAGACAGAATCCGAAAATGAGGAAGAGGATGGAGGCGACGATGAGCACGATAAGGCTCCGCTAGAAAACGAAATGGAAGCATTAGAGTGCATACAAGAAATGGGTGTGCTCGCATTGCTGATCAACATATTTGACCAATTAAGCATTATTCCAGAAACCTCCCCTTGCTTCCTGAACAACTTGACACACTCGGAATCCATCTATTTCCGCCCCGCCATTGCAGACAATTTCCTGCAGCGCCAGACACCGTAAATTCGCCGCGACGACTGCTTGTAGAATCCGTGCCCTTCCTTTTCCCTAAAAGTAATCCCCAACCACGCTATGGCCTACTCGGTGAATCGCCAGGCACTCCATTTGATGACGAAGTCTGGAAGGACTGGACGCTCACCTCATTAGAGCTACGCCACAGCCTGGCTCCAAAAGAAGACGAATATTCTGATTTTCCTCACCCTGGCCCCTTACCATCGGTGCCCTGTGTCATTCAATTCGACATCGTCAGACATTTCCCTTGCGAGACCCTCTGCACGATTGGATGCGCTCGCTCTGACGTCTCAAACAGTTGGGTAGTGACGCACTCAAAGACCCTCCTTGTCGACGATGATGAAGCCGCTAGGTTTATCAGCACCATCCGATACTGCGCCAATGAAATAGAATTGACCGGAAATGAAGCGGAAGAATCCATTCACCTCTGGTTCAATTATAGCTACGTTTTTGAGCAAACTATGTTCAAACATCTGTGGTTTCTCGAACTCCAACAACAATTTCGTTCGACATACTTGTTGGAATAATGTAATCCAGCACATGATCACCATTTGAATGGACTGGAAAGGGGCATGAGCCCGGCCAGTATTGATTGAATGGTTGGGTGGTCATGTGAAAGGAAGAACATATGCAATGTTGTGCAACCAGTAACCAAGGCCGGATAGCTCAGTGGTAGAGCGTCTGGAAAGCAACCAGAAGGTCCTTGGTTCAAACCCTTGTCTGGCCATCTTTTCTTGCCCCTGATTTTAACAATACTCACTTAAGTCCACGCTAAGCAAATATCAGGCCAGCGAAGTCCTACCACATGGAACACTTACAAGCAATGGAAGCTGGAACCATCGCATGTTGAAGTGATGCATACACTTGTTGTACAAATGTATAACAAAGTTGTGCTGTTAAGCGCACGGTTCCCACGCATTGGGACCACCCATAGACACTGCCAACACCCATTGGGATAACCCAGGTCATCATGGGATGACTGGTGTTGACAGTATTGCTAAAAGTGCGAAAGCACTGTTTAGCAATCTGTATATAAATTCGAAGTGCTCGACTCCCACGGTCAATGCAACGTTCCCACGTTCAGTGCCCCATTAGTAGGTCTATTGACCTCTATTGTGACGGCCGGAACAGACCCCGGAACGCTTCGGTCTCAGCAGGGAAGCAAAAGGAGCGAAAATTAAACATGGAGCCATCATTAGAATGATGTCTGGCATGTTCCCAAGCTGCTCCGGAGCTAAACAAATTCGGACGCGATTTAGTGGACAGCTATATTCACGCCTCGCGCAGAACAGTACCCGTGGGAACCTTAGGAGGTCATTTTCCTTACATGTCTAGAGTACTAGACACAAAGAGTCAATAGAGCGCAAATCATTACATATTATTGATTGATTGCATCAACACATCATTAGTGACTGTTACCAAGGCAATTAGAAGTCATTAGAACGCTTAAACAAGCTTCTGATCACACTATAATTGCTTAAAGTTTAACACCCTGCTGAGACCGAAGCGTTCCGGGGTCTGTTCCAGCTGTCACAATAGAGGTCAATAGACCTACTAATGGGGCACTGAACGTGGGAACGTTGCATTGACCGTGGGAGTCATGCGCTTCGAATTTATTTACAGATTGCTAAAGAGTGCTTTCGCACTTTTAGCAATACTGTCAACACCAGTCATCCCATGATGACCTGGGTTATCCCAATGGGTGTTGGCAGTGTCTATGGGTGGTCCCCAATGCGTGGGAACCTTGTGCTTAATATAGCACAACTTTGTTATACATTTGTACAACAAGTGTATGCATCACTTCAACATGCACTGCGTCAAGTGCTCTGGAGCCACCTTTTTAGGCAAGAAGACCCAAATTTGTCAACCTCATGTTGTTATACTAGGCCAGAAATGTACCCTGGAAGGAAGATGTCCAGATGATGATAGAGTCTCCAAAATCTTAAAATGGCTTACTCCTGAAAATGTCAAGGAGATCCGAGGATTCTTAGGAATCTGCGGAACTGTCTGAATTTGGATAAAAGATTACTCAAAATTGGCAAGACCTCTCACCGAGTTAGTCTGAAAAGATACCGACTTCGAATGGTTGGACCGACAACAGCAAGCCTTTGAAGAACTTAAATCAAGAGTTACCTCTGCACCTGCCTTACGAGCCATTAACTACAATTCTAGTAACCCGATTATCTTATCGGTAGATACTAGTCATATAGCTGTAGGATTCATACTATCACAATTAGATGATCAAGGCAAGAAACGGCCTGCAAGATATGGATCATTGCCAATGGGAGATAGGGAATCAAGATACTCTCAACCCAAATTGGAACTATATGGATTATACCAAGCCTTACGACACTGGAGAATATATATAATTGGAGCCAAAAAGCTAATAGTTGAGGTAGATGCAAAATATATAAAAGGAATGCTGAAAGAACCGGATCTCCAACCAAACAATGCCATGAATCATTGGATTCAAGGTATTTTGTTGTTTGATTTTGAATTGGTTCACGTTCCTGTAGACAGACATTGTGGCCCAGACGCCCTGTCTAGGAGAAGACCCCTATCTGAAGACTTTGTTGAAGATGATGAAGAATGGCTTGACAATATAGCTTTGACTATTTCATTACCTCCTACGAGACCCCAAGCCAATAGGACCTTCACTATGACTCCCACCAAAGTTCTCACTCTACCCTCCTTACAACCAAAAGTGTCATACAAGGACAAACGGCTGCAAGAAATTTCCCAATATTTGCGCACTTCCAAGCTTCCACCACTAGTCTCCCTTCAAGCTCAAAAGAGGTTCCTCAAGAAGGCCTCAGAATTTTTTTATTCATGAGGGAAAAATGTTCAGAAGAATAGTGAACCAACCTCCACAGCGAGTAATCCTAGACCCAAATTGAAGAAAGAAAATACTACTGGAATCCCATGAAAATTTAGGCCATAAAGGAGAACGGGCTGTATTTGATCTTATTAGAATCAGATATTATTGGCCTCACCTTCGACCTGATGTCCATTATCATGTCTCTACATGTCATGAGTGTCAAACCCGGAACACTAAAATCCTACAAATGCCATACGAAATATCAGCCCCTGCTACTCTTTTTCAAAAAGTTTATATTGACGTGATGACTATGAATCCACACTCAGGTGGTTTCAAATTCATTGTAGCTGCAAAGGATGATCTTACAGGAATAACTGAAGCCAAAGCCATCAGTGCTGCAAATTCCCACGTATTGGCGGAATTCTTTTGGCAACACATTTACTGCTGCTATGGTGCAGTAGGACATGTAGTAACAGACAATGGAGGAGAAGTAGCTGCTGCATTTAGTGACTTGGTCAGACGTCTAGGAATTCCTCAAGTTCGTATATCAAGTTATAATAAACATGCCAACAGAGTCGTGGAAAGAGGACATTTTATTTTACAGGAAGCCATAGTCAAGAGCTGCAAGAAAACATCCACTGGAGAAGTCATCAATTGGCACAAGCATCTTCATGCTGCCTTATTTGCTAATCGGGTCACTGTAAACTCTGTCACTGGATATTCACCCTATTATTTACTGCACAGTGTACATCCTGTATTACCCCTGGACTATGTCAAGGCGAGTTTTTTAGTAGCAGGATTTAGGAAAAATATGTCAAGCTCAGAGTTATTGGCATTACGACTCAGACAGCTAGAAAAGCGAGAGGAAGATCTAGCAGCTGCTGCTGAAACACTTAGGAAAGCAAGATGCACTTCAAGGGACCAGTTTATGAAGCGATACCATCACCGAATTCAAAAGGAATCCTATGAACCAGGTAAATTGGTTTTGGTTAGAAATACCCGATTAGAAGATCACTTGACATGGTTCAAAACACGGCCACGCTATCTAGGACCCTATGAAGTAGTGTGCCAAACTAATAATGGAACTTATGTGATAAAAGAGTTGGATGGAGCAGTACATAGTGATGCCTATGCCGCCTTTCGAATCATTAAGTACCTTAGTTGAGACGATCCTCTTTTGGAATCCCAAGGAAGCCTGAATGAAGAAGAATTCCCAGGAGACGCTGAACATGAGAATTGGCTTGAAGGAGACTCGCTTATGGAAAGCGAGTAAGAAAACATCTTTCTTAACTACCACTGTCGAAAAAGATTATCAACCACTATGTCGAGCTTATCACCCCTCTCTCCCTCTATCACTTCCCTTTCTACCACTGAGCAAGGACTCGCTGCCGAAAGGTCAATGTCCTCCCACTAATAAGCCCATAATCACCATATTTTTATTGATAATATGCCTCACAATAGCAGTTACGATTCTGTAACATATCCGTTGATCACTTACCCACCTTCCATTTATTCTCCAACTCAACCACACAATATCGCCGAAAGCTATATGCCTTCCATTCAATATGGAAATAACGAGCCGCCATCAATTACCATACACACCATGTACCATTCCAACTTTGCTTTGTTGCCTCAAGGGCATCAGCACTGCATCACATCCGCCACCACCTGTATTTATGAGCAAGCTTGCTTGATGACGGAAACCCGGATCGGATGGGTCATTCGGATCGTAGGTCATGTGGGACTTTAAGATACTTGTCCACTGGTATAACTGGGAAACTGGCTTGTTTGAGGCTGAACGTTTCCTGTGGGTAGATATGTGGCTAGTAAAAGACGGTTGGAAGATTGTAGTTAAGGAATGGGTGCAGGCTACAAAGAAGCAAGTGTTAAACTTTAGGCTATTATAGTGTGATCAGAAGCTTGTTTAAGCGTTCTAATGACTTCTAATTGCCTTGGTAACAATCACTAATGATGTGTTGATGCAATCAATCAATAATATGTAATGATTTGCGCTCTATTGACTCTTTGTGTCTAGTACTCTAGACATGTAAGGAAAATGACCTCCTAAGGTTCCCACGGATACTGTTCTGTGCGAGGCGTGAATATTGGTGTCCACTAAATCGCGTCCGAAATGGTTTAGCTCCGGAGCAACTTGGGAACATGCCAGACATCATTCTAATGATGGCTCCATGTTTAATTTTCGCTCCTTTTGCTTCCCTGCTGAGACCGAAGCGTTCCGGGGTCTGTTCTGGCCGTCACAATAGAGGTCAATAGACCTACTAATGGGGCACTGAACGTGGGAACGTTGCATTGACCGTGGGAGTCGAGCACTTCGAATTTATTTACAGATTGCTAAAGAGTGCTTTTGCACTTTTAGCAATACTGTCAACACCAGTCATCCCATGATGACCTGGGTTATCCCAATGGGTGTTGGCAGTGTCTATGGGTGGTCCCCAATGCGTGGGAACCTTGTGCTTAATATAGCACAACTTTGTTATACATTTGTACAACAAGTGTGTGCATCACTTCAACACAACCCCCTGATGCAACACTTGGTCAATCCACGTATTGGGGCACCCATAAACAACCCCCTGGCCCAATACGTCCTTCTATCCCAACAGTCCCATCATCTCCCTCAACTTCTCTACTTGTGGTTTGGCCAGTGCTTTGGTGAGCAGGTCTGCGGGCATATTCTCCGTTTCCAGGTAGACTGGTTGTATGCGCTTGCAATCAACTTGATCGCGTAACCAAAAGAAGCTCAAGTCAAGTTGCTTCATTCTGCCATGGTGTTCGGGGTTCTTTGCCACTCTAATAGCCGACTGGTTGTCCATGTATAGCGTGGATGGTGAAGTTGGCTTGTAACCAATTTCAGAGAGAAGGTTCTTCATCCAGCATATCTCTTTACCAGCAGCAACCCCAGCAACATACTCTGCTTCAGTGGTTGACAGAACAACCATCTGTTGCGCTTTACTGCTCCAGCAGACCGCTCCCAGCCCAATCTTAACCAAGTATCCACTTGTAGACCTCCCTGTCCCTTTATCACCACCATAGTCAGCATCACTGTATGTGACGAAGATTTCATCTCCTATGGTGGGATCAGGTCCATAAACCAACTTCATATCCATCGTGCCCTTTACATAGCGTAGCAAATGCTTTACAGCTTTCCAGTGGATCATGCCTGGGTTTGAGTTGAACCTAGCCAGTGCACTCGCAGCAAAGGCTATATCAGGCCGGGACATTGTAGCCAAGTACAATAAGGAGCCAACAGCACTCATGTAGGGGATATCCACCATCTCTTGTGCTTCTTCATATGTCTTGGGACAGTCATCTGTGGTCAACTTCATACCCGGAGCCATGGGAGTCCCCACTGGTTTGCAATCAGACATATTAAATTGTGCAAGCTTGTTAACAATGTACTGACGCTGTGAGATGTAGAGTTTGTGGTTGTTCCAATCTCGAGTTATTTCCATGCCCAGCAGATATGAAGTCTCCCCCAAGTCCCGCAACTTGAAATGCTTTTCTAGCTCAATAACAAACTTGTCAAGAGCCTCCTTTGATTTCGAAGCAAGAGTGATATCATCCACCCACACTGGGACTATGATTCTGACATTGCCATTATCATAGATGTAGAGTGAGGGGTCAGAGTAGATCTTTCTGAAGCCCATTGAATGTAGTGCTTCACCCAATTTCTCACTCCACAACCGAGGTGACTGCTTTAACCCATACAGAGACTTGTTCAATTTACAGACTATCCTTCCTTGACCCTTGGTTGCCCCTTGCTTAAATCCCTCAGGCTGTTCCATGTACACTTCAGCATCAATATCGCTGTTAATGAATGCTTGTGAAATGTCAACTGAGCGCAAGTGTAGATCATCTCTAGCAGCTAGAGCAAGTACAGTCCTGATGGTAGCATGTCTAGAGGGCGAAGCAAAGGTCTCATTATAGTCAAATCCAGGTCGTTGACTAAATCCTTTAGCAACAATCCGACCCTTGAACCGTTCAATGCTTCCGTCTGCATGATACTTGACCCGAAAGACCCATCTGACTCCAATTGCCACTTTTCCTTCTGGTAAAGGTTCCAATGTCCATGTCCCATTAGCAAGCAGCATATTATATTCAGCTAGTGCAGCCTTGTGCCATTGTGCAGCATGAGGTGACTTCATTGCCTGAGCATAGGTCTCTGGCTCTACTAACTTGCCAACAGGACTAGCCTCCAAAGCTTCTTCTTCAGATTCGGAATCATCATCATCTAAAGCAGGAGTTGGATCTCGCATTTCCCAGACATCAGGAGTTGACTCCCTAGCCCTTGGAGGCGCTGCAGGAACCTTCCACCATTCACCTGGAGGTCTGATGTTGCGTTTTGGTCTTCTAACAGCCACGGGTCTATCATCAACTTCAGCTTCAGCATCACTATCATCAACCATACGAGGTGCAGCTCTTCTACGACGAGGACGAGGTGGGGGAGTCTCCTCTGGCTCTGGTGTCATATTATCCTGTTGCGCTTCACCCTCCACCTGTTCTTCTTCTTTCACATTATCATCATCAACAGTGTCATCCTCACTGCTATTGTCCTCATTGTCGTTATCCACTGCAGGCAAGTCTATGACCCTTTGCTGAGCATTGTCTTTTTCCATGGATGGTGCCTCTGGTGCGCTCTGCTGACTGATTTTCGGAGTAGAAACTGGTTCTGAGAGAGTGTGGTCGTCAATGCCTTTAAGAAGTTGGCCACTGTAGGTGTAGCGCTCGTCAAAGTCTGCTCGTTCACAGATGATGACCTTCTTTGTCTTTGGATTGTAGAATTTCCAACCCTTGTACCCATCAGGATACCCAATAAAACACACACTTCTCCATATGCGAACCCAAGTGTTCCCTCTTGTCCTTCTGGACATGCACATAAGCAACACATCCCCACACTCGCAAATGCCCAACATCAGGTTTTCGTCTATGCCACACCTCATATGGCGTAGCATGTGCTACTGAAGATGTAACGCATCGGTTCAAGACATGAACAAGTGCAGCCAAACACTCAGCCCAAAAGGCCTTTGACAGTCCAGCCTCATCTAGCATTGCAGTGATCCGTTCACTAAGGAGTCTATTTGCACGTTCAGCCACTCCATTCTGTTGTGGTCTGTTTCGCACTGAGAACTGCCTTTCAATGCCATGCTCCTCCAAGTACTTGTCAAACTCTTTGCTCATAAATTCACCACCCTGGTCGCATCTGAAGACTTTGATATGTTTGCCAGTTTGGTTTTCAGCCCAAGCTTTGAACCGTTTAAAGGCAACAAAGACTTCGCTCTTCAGCTTCAGTGGGACTACCACTTTTAGCTTAGAGTAGTCATCAATCATTTGTTCAGCTCAGCTTCAACTGAGGGTTTTGATTCCCTTCCAGCCACTAGTCTCCATAGCCCTAGTCTCATCAGATAAGCCTTGGCTTCACCACACCACTCCTGATAATTAGAGTTGGTCAATGGTTTCACCTTGACCCCAGCATCTGAAGTAGAACTTGTAGACATAGTGTTTCAATACAGTTTATAGTCTTGTTTGACTGGCAATAACAATTTAGAGTCTTGTGTGGACTATCAATGACAACAGTGTTATAGTCTTGTTGTGACTTTCAATAATGCTCCAATAGGCCAAAATGCGAGATCAGTACTCAAAGAGTCACTAATCAATCACAATAACCCCCAGTATAACAATAGGCAGCAATTCAATAATGCAGGAACAATCAATTAATGATGTCAAGTTAGAGCTCAGGGCCCATAACCTGTTAAACTTTAAGCAATTATAGTGTGATCAGAAGCTTGTTTAAGCATTCTAATGACTTCTAATTGCCTTGGTAACAATCACTAATGATGTGTTGATGCAATCAATCAATAATATGTAATGATTTGCGCTCTATTGACTCTTTGTGTCTAGTACTCTAGACATGTAAGGAAAATGACCTCCTAAGGTTCCCACGGGTACTGTTCTGCGCGAGGCGTGAATATTGGTGTCCACTAAATCGCGTCCGAATTTGTTTAGCTCCGGAGCAGCTTGGGAACATGCCAGACATCATTCTAATGATGGCTCCATGTTTTATTTTCGCTCCTTTTGCTTCCCTGCTGAGACCGAAGCGTTCCGGGGTCTGTTCCAGCTGTCACAATAGAGGTCAATAGACCTACTAATGGGGCACTGAACGTGGGAACGTTGCATTGACCTGTTAAAATCAGGGGCAAGAAAAGATGGCCAGACAAGGGTTTGAACCAAGGACCTTCTGGTTGCTTTCCAGACGCTCTACCACTGAGCTATCCGGCCTTGGTTACTGGTTGCACAACATTGAATATGTTCTCCCTTTCACATGACCACCCAACCATTCAATCAATACTGGCCGGGCTCATGCCCCTTTCCAGTCCATTCAAATGGTGATCATGTGCTGGATTACATCATTCCAACATTTCCTTCGTCATCCAACAGAGCTGATGAGCTGTTGGCATTGGTACACTCTGATGTTCATTACGTCGGAATTGATTCCCACTCTGGTCAGAAATATTGGGTTACATTCATTGATGACTACTCTAAGCTGAAAGTGGTAGTCCCACTGAAGCTAAAGAGCGAAGTCTTTGCTGCTTTTAAACGGTTCAAAGCTTGGGCTGAAAACCAAACTGGCAAACATATCAAAGTCTTCAGATGCGATCAGGGTGGTGAATTCATGAGCAAAGAGTTTGACAAGTATTTGGAGGAGCATGGCATTGAAAGGCAGTTCTCAGTGCGAAACAGACCACAGCAGAATGGAGTGGCTGAACGTGCAAATAGACTACTTAGTGAACAGATCACTGCAATGTTAGATGAGGCTGGACTGTCAAAGGCCTTTTGGGCTGAGTGTTTGGCTGCACTTGTTCATGTCTTGAACCGATGCATTACATCGTCAGTAGCTCATGCTACGCCATATGAGGTGTGGCATAGACGAAAACCTGATGTTGGGCATTTGCGAGTGTGGGGATGTGTTGCTTATGTGCATGTCCAAAAGGACAAGAGGGAACACTTGGGTTCGCATATGGAGAAGTGTGTGTTTATTGGGTATCCTGATGGGTACAAGGGTTGGAAGTTTTACAATCCAAAGACAAAGAAGGTCATCATCTGTGAACGCGCAGACTTTGACGAGCGCTACACCTACAGTGGCCAACTTCTTAAAGGCATTGACAACCACACCATCTCGGAACCAGTTACTCCTTCGAAAACCAGTCAGCAGAGCGCACCAGAGGCACCATCCATGGAAAAAGACAATGCTCAGCAAAGGGTCATAGACTTGCCTGCAGTTGATAACGACAATGAGGACAACAGCAGTGAGGATGACACTGTTAATAACGATGATAATGTGAAAGAAGAAGAACAGGTGGAGGGTGAAGCGCAACAGGATAATATGACACCAGAGCCAGAGGAGACTCCCCCACCTCGTCCTCGTCGTAGAAGAGCTGCACCTCGTATGGTTGATGATAGTGATGCTGAAGCTGAAGTTGATGATAGACCCGTGGCTGTTAGAAGACCAAAACGCGACATCAGACCTCCAGGTGAATGGTGGAAGGTTCCTGCAGCGCCTCCAAGGGCTAGGGAGTCAACTCCTGATGTCTGGGAAATGCGAGATCCAACTCCTGCTTTAGATGATGATGATTCCGAATCTGAAGAAGAAGCTTTGGAGGCTAGTCCTGTTGGCAAGTTAGTAGAGCCAGAGACCTATGCTCAGGCAATGAAGTCACCTCATGCTGCACAATGGCACAAGGCTGCACTAGCTGAATACAACATGCTGCTTGCTAATGGGACATGGACATTGGAACCTTTACCAGAAGGAAAAGTGGCAATTGGAGTCAGATGGGTCTTCCGGGTCAAATATCATGCAGACGGAAGCATTGAAAGGTTCAAGGGTCGGATTGTTGCTAAAGGATTTAGTCAACGACCTGGATTTGACTATAATGAGACCTTTGCTTCGCCTTCTAGACATGCTACCATCAGGACTGTACTTGCTCTAGCTGCTAGAGATGATCTGCACTTGCGCTCAGTTGACATTTCACAAGCCTTTATAAATAGTGATATTGATGCTGAAGTGTACATGGAACAGCCTGAGGGATTTAAGCAAGGGGCAACCAAGGGTCAAGGAAGGATAGTCTGTAAATTGAACAAGTCTCTGTATGGGTTAAAGCAGTCACCTCGGTTGTGGAGTGAGAAATTGGGTGAAGCACTACATTCAATGGGCTTCAGAAAGATCTACTCTGACCCCTCACTCTACATCTATGATAATGGCAATGTCAGAATCATAGTCCCAGTGTGGGTGGATGATATCACTCTTGCTTCGAAATCAAAGGAGGCTCTTGACAAGTTTGTTATTGAGCTAGAAAAGCATTTCAAGTTGCGGGACTTGGGGGAGACTTCATATCTGCTGGGCATGGAAATAACTCGAGATTGGGACAACCACAAACTCTACATCTCACAGCGTCAGTACATTGTTAACAAGCTTGCACAATTTAATATGTCTGATTGCAAACCAGTGGGGACTCCCATGGCTCCGGGTATGAAGTTGACCACAGATGACTGTCCCAAGACATATGAAGAAGCACAAGAGATGGTGGATATCCCCTACATGAGTGCTGTTGGCTCCTTATTGTACTTGGCTACAATGTCCTGGCCTGATATAGCCTTTGCTGCAAGTGCACTGGCTAGGTTCAACTCGAACCCAGGCATGATCCACTGGAAAGCTGTAAAGCACTTGCTACGCTATGTGAAGGGAACGATGGACATGAAGTTGGTTTATGGACCTGATCCCACCATAGGAGATGAAATCTTCATCACATACAGTGATGCCGACTATGGTGGTGATAAAGGGACAGGGAGGTCTACAAGTGGTTATTTGGTTAAGATTGGGCTGGGAGCGGTCTGCTGGAGCAGTAAAGCGCAACAGATGGTTGTTCTGTCAACTACTGAAGCAGAGTATGTTGCTGGGGTTGCTGCTGGTAAAGAGATATGCTGGATGAAGAACCTTCTCTCGGAAATTGGTTACAAGCCAACTTCACCATCCACGCTATACATGGACAACCAGTCAGCGATTAGAGTGGCAAAGAACCCCGAACACCATGGCAGAATGAAGCAACTCGACTTGAGCTTCTTTTGGTTACACGATCAAGTTGATTGCAAGCACATACAACCAGTCTATCTGCAAACGGAGAATATGCCCGCAGACCTGCTCACCAAAGCACTGGCCAAACCACAAGTAGAGAAGTTGAGGGAGATGATGGGACTGTTGGGATAGAAGGACGTATTGGGCCAGGGGGTTGTTTATGGGTGCCCCAATACGTGGATTGACCAAGTGTTGCATCAGGGGGTTGTGTTGAAGTGATGCATACACTTGTTGTACAAATGTATAACAAAGTTGTGCTATATTAAGCACAAGGTTCCCACGCATTGGGGACCACCCATAGACACTGCCAACACCCATTGGGATAACCCAGGTCATCATGGGATGACTGGTGTTGACAGTATTGCTAAAAGTGCAAAAGCACTCTTTAGCAATCTGTAAATAAATTCGAAGTGCTCGACTCCCACGGTCAATGCAACGTTCCCACGTTCAGTGCCCCATTAGTAGGTCTATTGACCTCTATTGTGACAGCTGGAACAGACCCCGGAACGCTTCGGTCTCAGCAGGGAAGCAAAAGGAGCGAAAATAAAACATGGAGCCATCATTAGAATGATGTCTGGCATGTTCCCAAGCTGCTCCGGAGCTAAACAAATTCGGACGCGATTTAGTGGACACCAATATTCACGCCTCGCACAGAACAGTACCCGTGGGAACCTTAGGAGGTCATTTTCCTTACATGTCTAGAGTACTAGACACAAAGAGTCAATAGAGCGAAATTCATTACATATTATTGATTGATTGCATCAACACATCATTAGTGATTGTTACCAAGGCAATTAGAAGTCATTAGAACACTTAAACAAGCTTCTGATCACACTATAATAGCCTAAAGTTTAACACATCTGGGCACTAATTCATTAACCTGACTTAGTGTGACACCGGAATCAAATGTACCATGGAGGTCATTTGACATATTACTACCCACAGGTAGTTAAAATGATCGACCTCAGGGAATGGACTGATAAAGTCCATGCCGATGCTGTCCCATGGTGCCGTGGGGACTGGTAGCGAGTGTAGCTTGCCAGGGGAAGGCTGGTAGTTCCCCTTGGCTCACTTGCAGGGCACACAGGAGTCGCAAAAGGCCGTGATCATCTTCGTCATTTTCGGCCACCAGTACCATCGCCGGATGTACTCCAACGTCTTCTGGCTACTGAAATGTCCTACGATCGAGTGTGCTTGCTCAATAATGATACCTGTCAGAGTATTATCCTTCAATGCGCCCTGTGGTATGCACAATACCACCTCTCGCCCAAGGTTTCGGGTCCAAATGAGGTGGTCCTTCACAAAGAAAGACGAATAATCCATAGGTTTAGCCAACACCTTCGATAGCAGTGGGTCCCATGGGTATAATTCTTTCACTGAGGCAGTGAATTCATTCCGTTGATGAAGTAAGTCACGCAGATGCGTGCCTTTGGAGAGTGATTTCAGAATGGTGAGGTTGTCTCCCCCAGTTGGGGAGATTTCTCCTTCCAGGGCAGGGCCGAGGTGGTTCGCCTTGACATCCTGCTCCTCGATTCTGTCGACCGGGCGTTGAGCTAACAAGCTCACTCCCAGTGGGCGGAGCTCGCGGATACATTCCCATGATAGGAGGTCGTGATTGGGGTCTATCCGCACGTCGGCGTTCACATACTCGGATTTAGGATGGATGTCCTGAGGCATGTCCTCCAAGTAGTAACGTGAAAGGCAGTCAGCTACCTTGTTTAGTATGCCCTTCACATACTTGATCTCGAATCGAAATTGAGAGAGATACTCCATCCACCGCAACTGTTGTGGTGATAATTTCTTCAGTTGGCTGAAGAATTCGAGGGCACGGTGATCCGTGACCACTGTGAACTTGTACCCCAGCAGTTTATCCTCCCATTTGAGGAGTGCCTCGAGGATGGCCAACACTTCATGTTCGTAGACACGATAATTGTGTTGAGCCAGGGTGAACTTCTTGGACATGAAGCCCGCTGGGCGACAGGTCATCCATTCGGATCCCTGTCCATACATTGCTCCAAGTCCCGACGTGGAGGCGTCACATATCACCCAAACCATATCCGATTTGAGGAGGTCAATTGGCTTAAGTATAGGATGTCGAGCACATAGCTCTTTGATCATGGTGAAGCACTTGTCATGAACTGATCTTCAGACAAAGGTCTGGCCATTTTTCTCCATGGACTGCAATGGGCCTGTGTAGGCAGACAGGTCAGGGACGAAGTGTGCGAGATGCTGCACCAGCCCCAGAAATTGTTGAATGTCGTTGTACGACCGTGGTGTCCTCCACTTGCGTATGCAGGTGATTTTATCACCATTGGGGTGGAGCCCATCATTGTTGATGATGTGTCTGAGGCAGTCTACGCAGTCAGCATACAGATCGCACTTCTCGGGTTTAAGGTAGAATTCAAATTCTCGAATTTTGGCGAAGGCCAGATGAAGATGCTCTTTGTGTTCCTCGATTGTATTACTGTACACGAATACATCGTCTAAGTAGACGTGAATGAACCTCCCAATGTATTCTTGGAATACCAGGTTCATTATCTGCTGGAATGTTGACAGAGCATTACAGTCACCCTGTTGCATGACATTGCTCAACAGGGTGCCATATATAGTGGCGAATGCGGTCTTCCACACATCCTGCAGTTCTACGCAGATTTGTTTGTATGTGTCAGAAAAGTCGATTTTAGACCGATATTTTGCGCACGCTACATCCAGGCAGATATTATCCTGGTCTGGGAATGGGGTAATGTCAGGACGAGTGTTCTCATTCCGTTTTCTACAGTCTACAACAGTATGTAGTCCTCCTGATTTCTTCAGGACGCATAGCATGGGGGCTGCTTGATCCGTCTGACAAGTTTCCCACCACCCTGACTGGAGGTATTTCAAAATCTTGTCCAAAAGGTGTGATTTCAGAGAATCAGGACAGCATGGCAAATAATAATTATATTTCTTGTCCTCATCGTAAAGAGGGATCGTGTAATTAATGACATGAAGAGGATACATTCTTGCAATCAGTAATGATGCTAATAAATCACTGTTTGTCAATAGTACCAAGCTAAGAAAATCACTATTTAAAGATAGAATGATTAGTTAGCTATACTAAAAGAGAGACAACATTAAGAAACCCCATCTAAACCATTTGTATACCAAATGAAATGGAAACTTTCTGTGTTTTTTTGAGTATTTTGTATTTTTCTCACTAACAAAATAAGCTCTTGCAATTCCAACTATAGGGGTATGATCAGAAATTAAGGCTCTATAGTTACTATTTTGGGTAATATTTTCCCACAGTTACAAACCACTATTATTACAATCTATTTCTATATCATTTTTATGCTAAGTGCTTTAAAAGTGGTTTTAATGATTACTATACTGAGATGCACAAGGTAAACAATGCTATTGACTCTTTTGCAGCCTTTTCCCACGCTTACAAAGCAAAAAAGCGCCCAAAAAGTAATTATAATAGTCTATAAAAATGAATTCCCATAGTAAAAAGCTCTACTAATGTATTTACATCTCTTTCCCACGCTTATAGGACAAAAAAGTGCTCAAGAAGCGATTCTAATAACCCCTACAAAAGAATTCCCACAGTGAGTAGCCCTACTGATGTATTTACATCTATTTCACACGCTTACAGGACAAAAAAGCGCCCAAGAAGCGGTTCTAATAGCTTTAGAAAAGAATTCCCATAGTTTGTGAAGCCATAACATGGCTTTTTAGTACTTTTCCCACAGTCAATAGTAAAAAAAATGCGGTTCAAATGGTATTAATGCTGCCAGTATTCTCACAGTCACTGGAAATCAAAGGCTAGATCCTGAAACATGGGGCTAAACCCATAAGGCATTTGATTATCAACCAGATCCATTATTGATCAAGTGATCTGATCTGTCAGTCCGACCAAATCTAATCATGTATACTCATCATTCAAAGTCCGATCTAATTATAATCTGCTAGCAAAGATCTAATCACATGATTACAAGATCGAACAATGCATTATGGCTTAGCCCCAGAACAATGCAATACACTTTGGGCTGTTGCCCTGGAATAATGCATTGACTCTATAGCTAGAGCTGCGTCTCGAGCCATGTGAGATTGTCGGGCCTTGCTCGACTTCATCGGTGATTTTCGTGCTTCCAGGATCAATTGTTCCTGAATGGATCGTTCAACTAAGTCTAGTTGATCTGGCGACATGGCCATCTCAGTCACATTGACATTGATAATGTTGCCCCGTTTTGATCTGGGCGCCGGCGCCCACTTTGACTGGGAGTCTAGTCATTCCTTCTTCTGGATGGCGTGTCGTTGTGCCATTTCGACAGATTCCTCCCCCTCCATGAGGGAAGGGTACGTCTGATCTCCCACATGGATCACACGATTGGCAAAGTCCAGCAATACGCCGTGCTTGTGCATCCATGGCGTTCCCAGTCGATGTTAGCAACATTGAAGTATTCCCTGGAATCAATGGTTCCAAATACGGTGCAGGTGTATGTGCCGAACTGTATGCTTGAGCTGCTCCTGACCGTTCCCAACTGCAGTGGGATGACATCCTTAAGATATCTGTATTTGACCTCTGCTATTCTAGCAAAGTCGGAACTCATGCAATCGGTCGTGCATTCTGAGTCAAAGAGGGTGTAGGCTTGTACACCATTGATAGTCACATATTGCGCTATCGACTTCGTAACAATGTTTGCCCGTTTTGGGTGATTCACCGGATGGCCCAATGGTTGGTATTTAGGGCAGAAGGCAGCCAATCTTACTGCTCCACGTCCACTCTCAACGGGTGGTTCAGCCAGCGTCATGCTGCACAATCGTACGGGCCACTCCGTATCCATCGTGCCCATGTGCACAACGTCATCGCTCACATCATAATACCTATCGAAATCGTTGTGCTCATCGTCTGGCGATGAATATTGTGATCCCTCCAGGCCGTCTTCATCATGCTGGACGATATCACCATCACCTCCATGATCACTCATGGTATCGGGCGCTGAGTCATTCGGGGTTTGCATGGTGCCACCAGATTCGTCGTCGACTCGTGCCACATTCAGGCGTGGTTGTCCATATTTAGGGCATCTTGGGTCAGTGGAGATGTGCCCAATGTTCCCGCATGTGTAGCACTTCGCCTTAAAGGCATCAAAGTGGCCACCGCCAGAAGCACGGTGGGGTTGTGCTCTTGTAATCAGTCGAGAGGTGATATTCTGGGCGGGACACAATGGTCCAGCTACAACTTGCCTGCCACCATTATTGGGAGTTCCCGTGGTGGCGCCCTGTTTGATGGTCTCTGGTCTACGTGCACCCATAGGAACAGGCTTGCTATGCCCAAATCTCTGACCAGAACAAGGTACATAGGCGGTGACCGTCGGCTTATCGACCTTACCGCTGTTCGTTGAAGCTCCAGGATGGTTCCTGGCATGATTGGCAGCTGCTGCGTGAGTGTAGTGCTTAGCCATCACTCGACTTTCCTCTGCCTGGAGAGTGACTGAATACAAGTCAGAGATGGGGTGTCATTCAGCATTGTAGCTGCAATCCACTAGCCTGTCGCGAATAGAGGCAGGAAGGCTGATGACAAATTGTTGTCAGAACATGTATGCGTCAGGAGAATGTATCATACGCTTCGCAGTGTGTTCTAGGGTGTCCAAGAACCCATGCACCCCTGTTGTAGCCGAGTATTCAGTGGAGAGGAACTTCTCTGTAGCGTCTTGAATAGCTGTGGGCTGCACAAACTGGTTGTATAACCCAATTACGATGCGCAGGAACGTCCAACGCTGATCATTGTCAGTGTCCTTAACCTCTTCGTCGAACCACACAGCAGCTTCACCGTCAAGGTGAATCCCGATCATTGTGATGCATTCCTCTTCGCAAGCAGGAACACTATATTGATTAATGCGAAGCCACCTCATGAGAGAATGGAGCCATCAGTTGAATTTGTCCACATCAGCGTCACCAGACCATCTGTCTGGTTTCTGTGTGTGGAAGGGTGGCTTGGTCCCAGGGGGAAGCTCAAATGGCTGACCCAGCCATTTGTGTATCATGTCAGTGTATCGCTGACAAATAGTTCTGGAGTACCCAGAGACATCCGGTTGATCTAGGACACTGGCCATCCCCATGTCTCTATGAGAAATACAGGGCCCTCATGCTCCATCGTGTTCAGAGACGCAATCATAGTCAAATTCTACACGCTTTTCCTCGTGTGGGCGACGTTCCATGTTGTTCCAGAGGCTAGGGTACCGTCGCTCTCGTGAGCTGCAACAGTCTCAAGGTGGTTCCCGGTTGGATCCAGGGTGGTCATTGGTGGACGATCCGTTCGAGGGGAAGTCGTCATCTTCGGCGATGTGCCTCCCAGTAGCGGGAGGGGGGGTGTACGTATGTTCGTACCCTGGAGGCCTGTGGGAATTTAGTCTGTCCTGCAGGGTTCGGTGCTGCTTGCGATGCCCGTCGTTGTCCCCATCGTTAGATTGCTGATGGCGCGACCCACATCGCGAGTTATGGTGGTTGTTGTCACTGGTATTGCCATGGCAGTCATCGTGGGCTTGCTTCAGTTCGCACTTGGGCTCCTCGGGAACACGTTCCCATGGATTTCCTTCCGAATCGAAGTCGATGCCTTGATTGATGATGGTGGTGAGTTTGCAGGCGGTCATGGCGGCATTATGCCACTTCTGTAGTATGACTCTATTGCGAAACGCAGTAGCCCTTCCTGGGATGTGGGGAGGAGGGGGAAGTGGCTCTGTGGGCGCGATCGGACAAGCAGTCTGTCGAGCGGCAGCTTTGTTGTATATGAGCGTTTTGGCAGCCTGCTTGGCTTGTACCTGTGTTAAGATATCCAAGATGGTATTGGGATCCAGCAGCTGGCTGTGGAGGGACTGCAGGTGGGCTGTTCGCAAGGCAGCAATCACTGCAATGTCATCAGTGATCGGGGGTAGGTTGCTCTGGAGCCACTGCAATACCGAATCACCAGGGATGCTTAGGCATCCATCTGACACTCCAGTATCCATGGATGGCCGCTTTGCTGCACACCGTTCTTGTCGAGCATTCTTGCTCATGACGCTTACTGCAAAGCTTTGAGAGTGAAGCGTGCCTCGTTTAGCACGGCTATCGCCTTCTTGCTTTGGGCAGAGAGGGTTATCTTCATTGTCACAAAGAGAGCTCCTAGTGGGGGAGTGATGGGTTGAACCATGGTCTCTCGCTGGCATTGGCGGACCAGTCCCACCCATATGGGTGGGATTTTGACAAATCGTATCGTCAGGAAACCCATGATAACTCCGTGAGGACAGTGGTCGTGGGTGCAATCCTTCGAGGTCACCTACTGGCGGGTATTCCTGCCCGGAGGGCTCAAATCCATGACGTGGTCATGGGATGAGGGGGGAAGGCATTGCGGCGAGGAACGGAAGAGGGCCAGCGTGGCCTTCATCATTTCGCTCATGATCTCTGAGCTGGTGGGAAGAATGACAAGATCGTATGGATCTCGAGCTGAGCTCACTGGTTCTCTCCCCATGGGACATGTCAGGCACCTGGGGCATTCCCACATGGAGAATAGAAGCAGGTCCTTCTCCAGTGTTCTCAGCTATGAGTCTCTTTCAGCCTCTGCCTCTGCGTCTCATACTTGTGAAATGTGTTTTTAAGGAAACGTAAAAAAGTGTAAGTACTCACTGAGTACTTCTTATCGCACACAGTGCAAGGTACATTTGACCAACATATATTCACAGTATGTACTTGCGTAGTGAGTGTGATAAGTAAAAGTTTGTAGTTAAAAATCTCACGTTCAAAACGTGAGATGATAAATAAGGCACATGTGACAGTAGTCACATGTGTGCACTAGTTAGGGGGAAAGGTAAGGGGTTTACAGCCCCCCACTGCCAGCTGCAGTGGAAACCTTGTTTAACATTTGCCATCCAGGCATGGCCCCCCCACAATTGGATGATCTGCCCCAATGATGGGCAGCATATTATCACTATGAACGCTGTGTTCATAGACCCCTGCCTGGTATCCAGGACCCTCTCAACCTCTGCCAGGTGTGGGAATGACATGCCATGTGCATACTCAGTCCCACTGAACAATCAGCAGGCACCTGTAAGGGCAACCTCAAGATGGCCGCACAGTGCAGGCCTAGCAGAGGGAGAATCCAAAGATATGAATAAGTCTAACTACAATACATGAGAGAGCTGCTCACCTAGCAGAGGGAGAATCCAAAGAGAACAGGATAGGGATTCTCCATGCTAGGAAGCGAAGTATATACTGTAGTAGCGTGGGAGGAATGAAGGATAACTGTACAGTACACCAGCCACAAGTCCGAACGAATATCACAAGGTACGAGGGGGCATGTGATAATGAAGTGGAAGGGGAATGTACAGGAGTCGTGCCAGCGACCTGGGGAAGTAAGAGCAAAGAGTAATGAAGTGGGGGAAGAGGATAGGGGTAGCCCAGACGAGCCCTGAAGTGTATATACTAGTCTGAGCAAGTCCAAAGCGAGTCCGAAGTGCGGGAGGACTCCAGAGTCACCAGACGTGACTCGGATGCGAAAGGAGTGGCCGGAAAGGAAGTGGAAAGGAAAGGGGACGAAAGGGAATGAAGGGGATGTAGGTAAGAGTCCGTGGGATGAAGAAAAGGAGAAAGGAACGAGGAGGAAGGGAGAGGGGCAGGGGAATAGGAGAAAATAGAAGTGTCCCCTTACAGCACCTCCTTTGGGCAGCAGCGAACACTGTTCAATTAGCAATTTTGTGAATTACTGGCTATTCCCAGCCAGTACAGCAGTATCATTGCGAATGTTAGCAACTTCCATCCATTGGGTGGATCCATTGACAATCCGACCATTGATGCAGTCGCTCAGCATCTCACAAAGTGCAGATTCTCGTACACCTTGTTAAAATCAGGGGCAAGAAAAGATGGCCAGACAAGGGTTTGAACCAAGGACCTTCTGGTTGCTTTCCAGATGCTCTACCACTGAGCTATCCGGCCTTGGTTACTGGTTGCACAACATTGAATATGTTCTCCCTTTCACATGACCACCCAACCATTCAATCAATACTGGCCGGGCTCATGCCCCTTTCCAGTCCATTCAAATGGTGATCATGTGCCGGATTACATCATTCCAACACACCTGGGCTGACAATTGCTGGGACTTTGCCCAGGCCTGGGTTGTGGACAACCACAATGATGGTCAGAATCTGACAGCCACCTGTCAGTTGTTGGGGTCAGTATCAGATACCAATTGACCCCCATCTTTCCACCATGAACCTGATAGGCTTGTGGACTTCATGGCTCTCTGGCCACCTGGTTGTCCTCTGTCACCAGCAGCGGGACGACCATCGCAACATGAGTCAGGTCTCAGGGCCACCTGTGCCTGCCCCGCTTATTCTGAAGAGACGTCCTCTGCTGCTTCTGGCAGCGGACTATCTACACTCATGCCCTCCTCAGGCTGCCCTCATACCTCTTCATGACCCCCTGTCGTGGCTTCCACTTCCATGGGAATAGTTAATCCTGTTCCTCCCTTCACTGTGAACCTCCTGGTGGCTACTGCCAGAAGCTCCAATGTCAAGGCATCACTCAGATTGCCCCTCATTCTGGGTGGCCTGCCTATGTCCCTGGGAGGGCTCATTACCACCCCAGCCTACTTCCCTTGCAGGCCCACCTCATCCCTTAGCAGTAATGCTGTGGATTCCAGTGTGGCCCTGTCAGAGGTTTCCTTATCCAGTACCCCTTCCATGGTCACAGAAGACGTTGACAACAACATGGACTAATGTCCTTGTGCCCCACTACCTCATAGTAGTGGATTGCCTACTATTTGATTCCCACTGCCCCATAGCAGCAGACTCATTATTGCACTTCACTCCAACCTGTCTTGTATCACGAGATTACCACTCTCATTATATCCATTTCTTTTATTCCTTTTCTTCATAGATTGTATTATGTGATCTAAGGAAGGCAGGTGTGAACCCCTTACCCTTTTCCCCTAACTAGTGCCCACATGTGACTACAGTCACATGTGCTTTATTTATTATTATCTCATGTTTCGAACGTGAAGTTTTTTACTACACACTCTTTACCCTTATCACACTCAATATGCAAGTATGTACTGCAAATATATGTTGGTCAAATGTACCTTGCACCGCATGAGATAAGAAGTGCTCTGTGAGTACTTACACAATGACTACAATGGTCATCAAGGAAAGACAATAGAAGTATGCACAATAATTGGGTATAGTAACAATAAGACTAAAGAAGAACAATAAATCCTATTGTGAACTTGTTTCCATGGCAATTTTCCATGGCAAATGAAGGACAATAAGACTAAGGTTGAACAATGAATCCTATTGTGAACTGGTTTCCACAGCAATTTTCCATGGTGAATGAACAACAATAGAAAGGCAGGATAATAACTAATCTCCTAGGGGCTCCACTCCTAGGGGTTCAGGGGTAGCATCCTATTTTCTAATGTCTTTATATCAAACCCATGTTCTGGTATGACAACACATGTGGTTATCCATTGTGTCATTCATTGTAGTGACTGAGGAAAGTCACAAAGTCTTGCCATGTTACTGGGTTTGCTTCTGCAAGAGTTTGGCCAGATCCAGAAGGTGGTTCTTGCTGCATGGAGTTGTTAGAACCTTGTCTCCATTGAGCAGAGGTGCCTTCATCATCCAATGGGTCCATGTTTGAGAATAGATGGGAATCTGATAAGGTTAGCTGAGAGTGGGATAACAATTAAATACTGGTTTTCTAGTTTGTTGGTCTTGTCAAACTGTAATGGGTAACTTTTCTGAGGTCTGTGAGACAGAGAAAAGAGCTGAAGAATGGCAAGTCAACTGAGACTTGTGTTGATGAGACAAAGATACAGGAGGCAAGCAGTGGAGTACAAGTATGCTGTGCAGGAAACGCCAAGAGGAGTCTGTAGCAGTAAATGACTACAAGCATAGTGCATAAGAAATAGAGGTGAGTTCATAATGATCTACGAAAGGCCGTGAATTAACTAGAGTGCCTATGAATAACTAGAACGGCCGTGACCCGAGGGCCTGACCCTCACACCAGTGCGCGTTGGTGCAGGTCAGGATGAGTGGTATATGCGTGATTGTGCAAATTCTCATCGTCGTACTCGATAATTTGGCGAGATGAGCCACCCTTGGATTAGGGCGCTACCTCATTGAATGTCCTGAGACTATAAGTATTGAGAACTCGTAGAAAAGCGGTATGAAGATGCTCAAGTTTTACTTGTCGCGAACAGGCCATCGATTCCGCATTGTCGGGATGTAAGCTTGATATAAGCATACCAGCAATGTGGGTATAGCAAAGAGACGCGCCTCAAAATGAGTGCAAGTTTGGTGCAAGGTGTTGTGGCATGACTTGCGACATTGGCGCGCCTGTTTACGGGTGTTTGCATCTCCGACCTGCACTTGCCACCATCGTATGTCTTCCGCTGTCCGTAAACAAGCTCCCCGACCTGCCAAACCTATAGGCCGCTACTGGCAAGGCAAGGCTCCCAAAGGCGCACTAGAGGCCGAGTCCGATTCCGATGCAGAGGAAGAGGACAATGATAACCAGGAGTTAGAAGAAGGCGATGTGCCCATCGGAGGGGACCAGGATATTGTTGGCGACGATGAAGAGGAGGAGGAAGAGATGCATCTGAAGAAGGCTGCAAGGCCACAGAAGATTATGAATGTCGCACTGAAGGATGTCAGCATATCGAATGAAGGGAAGGTCATCGTTGCGGGTCGGGAAGAGAGTGGACGGACGCGGTTGGAAGGTGAGTGCATACTTCGTTCACTACACTCTTCATCGGAGGTGACGAACAAAATCTTAAGAGGAGGAGGAGGAGGAGGACGTGGAGGCGAAACAGGAAGAAAGTGAGGAAGATGTGTGTGCCATCTTCGCGACTATTGTGATTATTATTCTAATTCCGCGCAGTCCAGCGAAGAGGAGAGCGAATCCGAAGAAGAACAAACAAAAGTACAGTTCCGGCCTGTATTTGTGCCCAAGTACGCCATCTCAGTACATGTATTATGGTTTGATTGCTGAGCCTTGTATTTACAGGCGGGGGGAGAGTCACAATTGACGAACATGAAACACTAATCAACGACACGGAGGAAGCCCGCAAACGAAAGGAACTAGAAGCTGAAGAGCGTCGGAAACAGAGCCACGACCTTGTCGCGGAGAGCATAAGACGTGAACTCGCGGAAAGTGAGTGCGTTTCTACTTTGCTAGACTCATATCTTACCAGCAGTTCAAAGAACAAAAGGAAGACGAAATTCCCGATGTTGATGACACGGATGGACTGGACCCCGCTGCTGAGTTCGAGGCCTGGCGGCTGCGCGAGTTGGGTCGCATTAAGAAGGAGAAGGAAGATGAGGTGCGCAGGGAGGAGGAACGCGAGGAGATTGAGAGGCGGCGCGCATTGCCAGAGGAACAGAGGTTGAAGGAAGATCTAGAACGGGCGAATAAAACTAGGGAGGAGAAACCCAAAGGCCAACAAAAATTCTTGCAGAAGTACTGGCACAAGGGTGCTTTCCATCAGGTGGGGTTTAATTGCGCTTTCCGCACTACGCTTCCGCTAATTATTATGTTTCCTATAGGACGCCGATATCCTTAAACGTCACGATTACACGGAGGCCACTGAATCTACCATCGACGTGTCTGTGCTACCCCAGGTCATGCAGGTAAAGAACTTTGGCAAGCGTGGTCGTACAAAGTACACCCATTTGCTTGATCAAGATACCACTGCTGGAAATGGGGGCTTTGGCGGTGCTGCGCCCGTGAAAGCAGGTGGTACCTCGTTGAAAGACAGTGGGGGATGCTTTCTGTGCGGTGGTCCTCATCTAAAGAAGGGTAAGCTATCCGGCAACCGTATTCGAAGACATCAGACTGATTTCCCTCTCACAGATTGTCCGCAAAATCAGAAATTACCTCCCGGACGCATACCTGGTGGGACTGGAGCTAACTCAGTAGCCACAGGGGGCTGGTCGTGGCGCGACCGAGATAGAGATGATCAACCACCACGAGGCGGACCTCCCCCCGAGAAACGAGATAATACCCGACGGGATCGAGATAGTGATCGAGGCGGGCGTTATGACGATCGAAAATACGACCGACACAACGACAAGGACCGCTCACGGTACGATGAGAGAGATCGGTATCCACGTAGGCGATCGCGCTCACGGTCGAGGACGAGATCGCGGTCGCCTCCACCGAGGAGAAGGGGTCGGGATGATGAGTACGATGTACAGGAGCGTCTGTCGAGTAGACCATCGGTCTCTGACTACAGAGACAAACGGCGGCGGGTCGAGTAGGCTTGTATCTGGGCGCTGAGAGTTATCTGTTATTGTAATTGGCCTATGGAGTCTATTCTACTCGCGTTCCAGTTTGCTTCTGGACGCCCTTGTGCTGAGAAAGGTACGCTCCGCTATTGGCTAGGGGCGCTGCACACGTGTCTTGACGTCATGACTAAACTTCCTTTTTGGGCTGAACAGGCCACCTATAAAGTCAGCTCGCCAGCTGTTCGCCTGCGTTTAACTTTGCCCTCTGCGATCACCACTACAATTCACATCCAGAATGAGTCTGCGCCAGGACGTTCTGCGCTCGCAGTCTATTGATTCATACGTTGTTCTCGACAACAATCCGGATAATAATCAACCAGAGCACGACTCTGACGATGAGTCATATGTTAATGTTGTGCGTATTAGTCGACGTCGGAGATTATCGGGTGGCTAAGGCAGGATTATGTTGCTTGGGATCTTAGATATCATTGCCTGGGACACCCGCACGAACGCGGCCATCGTCGCCTACAGGGCGCAGTAGCGCCTCCTCAAGACCAGTCCCTGGACCGTTACACTTGAGATCGAAGAGCACCGCGACAGCGGATCCGTTGAGGGCGCTTCCCACTGAGATATCACAAAAGGTGTTTGGACGCCTGAGCATAACCGAGCTCGCCCGATGCGCCAGGGTATCGAAGAAATGGAACAGGAGCCAATCAATAAATTATGGTGAGTCGGCCAAACGTATGACTCGGTCTGGTGCTGATATGGATCTAGTGTGGTTCCAGCACTATAGGAAAGAGAATTTCCATGATGAGAGCTTGCCTCCCGGCAAGTGGACGAAACGCGAGTCCAAACAGAATTGGGTGCGTCCTCTCTATCGCTTATCAGTATAGCTAATCTGTATCTTATCTTAGCGTATCGTGTACATTCAATCACAAGCCAGTAAAGAACCCTCGATGAATGCCACTACGAAAGCTATGAGAGGGTCGGGATACACTTCCCCCAGTGGTACTGCGTCTGGATATCAGACCCCTCGCGAGATAAGGGAGGAGAAATGGAAGTTGGAAGCAGACGCGTCGGTGAAGCCCGGCAAAGTCGAAATGCGGGAGATGTACAAGGACCTTGGAGGCCGCAAGTCGAAGACGAAATTCAAGATGGCCGCCGGGGGGATTAGGGATAAAGGAGGTTGGGACAATGGAGGCGACGATGTTTATTAGGCGTTTTCGCCCGAAGTAGGCTCATACACGACCTCCTTTCTAGAGTTCAAGGCCTAATGGACTATAGGCGTATTCTAGATGTACTGCATAGGGCCTGTATACATATGCAATGTAATGATCTTGTTTCAACGATCTGAATTCGAGCACGCTTTCATATTCGGCAGAACGTTGACGCCAGATCGATCACTCTGCGTGGTTCGGACTTACCTGCCGTATTCCTGTTACGCCTCATCAATATGTGTCAAGCCACCATCCTTATCACCATCCATCGACCACTATTCCCAGCATCGTCGTATTGTGTGCGATCATGTGTACGGAAGACCAAGCGGATTTAGGGAACTAGGCTTTCGAAGGTCCGGCTGAAATTCCAGAATTCAAAGAAGTTGGCGTTGCCACGCTTAGGATCGCATGCGAAGCAACAATATCTCATGTGCACACGCTTTGAATGGGGGCGAGAAACAGCGATGAAGGGAGCAGCAAGGCTTCCACGAACGTTCTTCACTACTAGGAAACGCTTCTGAAAGCATTCCTTTTCGTGATTTCAAGCCGAGCCAAGGCCGACTGCCAGGGGATACTGAGTGTGAATTTTGATGGCCGCTGAGGTTCAAGTCGCTCAGGTTCGAAGCCCGACCCGGAGATGTTCTAAATCAAGTGGGGTGCAATGCGTGTATTTCATGGCACACGACCAGTTTTCGCATCTCCGTCGGCCCCAGATTCCTCGCCTTCAACTCTTAGCTTCTTAGCTTTTGCCCAGTAAGTTTTTTGGAGACGACGAGCGCGACTTGGCTAACTTCCTGCTTGGAACTGTTACAGAGACCCTCCACTGGGCAGCTGAACTACTATGTCGACCTCTGATCACCCTGTGTCACCCCGGCGACACAACTCGAATCTTGAGGAGTACGAGAGATCGAGCGATGAGCGGCCGGTGTTCTTCCTCACGTACAGTGAGCTGAAGTTGCTTGGAATTGCAGGGGTGAGTAGCGGTCCCTCCTTGAACTTGCGTTGGCGATGCTGAATGTAAGTGCTTGGCTAGATTGGGTTCTTCCTTGATGGTAACTACCAACGATCTATTTTATAAGTGTCAAGTTGACTGTCTCTGAATTTAGCCTACGATCTGTTCATCATCAACGTAAGTCCTAGTGGTGGGAATGTACGCGCTAGTGCTGATGGTGGTTCTCTAGCCTGTGGCAACAATGCTCCAATATCGCCTATATGGAGGAAGTCACTTGCCAGCAAATCTCGAAGGGTTTGTCAAGGCTGGCGCAAATATTGGCAGTGTCATCGGTCAATTCGCATTCGGTAAGTCTCAACAACCGTCTTCATATTGCTAAATGCTGAGACACACAATAACAGGTTACGCTGCCGACGCTCTTGGCCGCAAGGCAGTCTGTTAGTGACCTCTCTATTTCATCTCGAACAACGCACATTTTCATGTCTTTCAATACGTAGATGGGAAGGAGCTCATGCTCATTATCATTGCCACAATCCTCACATTGACCACTCCAACTGGCACTCTCTCTCCGGATGGCTGCCTGATCTACCTCGGTGTATTCCGCATCCTCCTCGGGATTGGCGTAGGAGGGGACTACCCTATGTCGGCATCCATCACCTCAGACCGTGCTAATCTGCGGAAAAGAGGCACGCTGCTAGCATATATCTTCTCAAATCAGGGATGGGGAAGCTTCGTCGGCGGTTTGGCGACTATGGTCGTTCTGGCGTGCTACAAGCAGGTCATGGATACTGAGGGCAAGACCAGTAAGGTCGATGGAGGTGAGTTCTTCCGATTACTGCTTTGTGTAATTTGAGTGGTAACAGAGAATCATTGCTTGATAGTTTGGCGTATCGTTGTTGGAATCTCGCTTGTTCCTGCATTTGGGACACTGTATCAACGATTGACCCTACCTGAAGCCACGCGTTACGAGGCGTCGAAAAGACTTCACGAAGAGGAAGCCGCCCTTGACGATTTAAGTAAGGCTGCGCAACAGGACGCCGACAAGCCGAAAGTCGAAGAAGTGACTAAAGACGGTGTCAAAGTAGAAGCAAAGAGCGACGAGAAATTATCTCCCGATTCGAGTGAAGAGGATATTACAGAAGTTGCCGTTAAGAAAGCGCATTTCAGTGGTATGTCCCTTTCGGACAATCCTATGGATGATGGCTGACGCCCTTTGTGTATCCTTTGTAGAATTCATCAAATATTTCTCTGAGTGGAGGCATGCTAAACTTCTCGTCGGCACATGCATGTGTTGGTTCTTGCTCGACATTGCGTACATCCATCTATCCTTCTTCCCTTGTTTGCGCCCCTGGCTCCTAACGCATATCCCTATTTAGCTTCTACGGCATCAACCTCAATCAAAATGTCGTCCTACAGCAGATTGGGTTCGATGGTGCTGAAGGCACGCCATGGGAGAAACTGTTCAAAATCGCAACGGGGAATATCATCATCACCGCCCTTGGCTTCGTCCCAGGCTACTACGCGTCCGTCTTGACGATCGAGTATCTTGGCCGAAAGTGGATTCAGATCCAAGGGTTCCTTATGTCGGCGTTGTTCCGTGAGTGTCGAAGATCAACTACAAATAAAAAATGTATCTCGCTGACATTTATTTATGTCTGGTGTAGTGGCTATCCTTGCTGGGATGTTTAACAAACTCAGTACCGCGGCGTTCATCGTCAATTTCGCTTTGCTCCAAGTGAGCGGTTGTCGTTCTACCTGCTGACACCGTAACTAACGCGCCGTACGTACCTATAGTTCTTCTTTAACTTCGGTGCAAATACGTTAGTTTTTCGTTCACTCTTGATGTTTACTTGGCTTGCTTACCTTGAGCGTACAACCTTAGCACCACCTACGTGAGTGCGCTTTAACTTATGAGTACCAACCTCTGACGCCCCGCCTTGCCACACAGTGTTACCCTGCAGAAGTCTTCCCCACACGATTCCGTGCGTTTGCACATGGAATCTCAGCGGCAGCGGGGAAAGCTGGGGCCATCATCTCGGCCTTGGCATTCAATAAGCTCAGCAAGGAAATCGGCACTCCTGCGGTATTGTGGAGTAAGTCCCGTTCCGTCTAGACAATGGACCTCTGGAGTCCAGATCCGTAGTAAAGTTTCAAATACTGACTTCGTTCTTCAGTATTCTTCGGATGTTGCATCGCTGGAGCGGGTGAGTTAACGTTGTCGGTGTCAACTAGAACAGGGAACTGATGATGGTTTCAGTGTTTACGCTCTTGCTTCCCGAGGTGAAAGGTCGTGACCCGGATCTCATTCTCATCGAGGAGATGAGGGCGGAGAGGGCCGCGAGGGTTGCTAGGTCTTAATGCCGAAATATATCATGGAGTTTGGTATGGAAAAGGAGGTGGTTGTTCGTTTAAGGACCCACGACATCAACGATTGTAAGATATGCTTAGCTTTCAGCGCCGTGTACAGATCACAAACAAAATGATTCGCTGACGAAGGATAGTCAACATTTGCTGTTGGACAGGATAAATAGTAGATCCATTGGGTATCATTATGTGTCTTGGACATAGTTACCTACAATACTTCAATAAGTTGCCCGATACAAGAGCGAAGCACGTACCCGGGAATACGCCTTGTTGCCCGTTGAGCTTTCCCGTCCACCAGTCCTCTGAACTCGTGGTCCGTTGCACTAATTCTATGCGATCGCCGGTCCTAAACGACAGATCTCCGTCGGCCTATACATTGAATTAGTACTTCGTCTATACATGGTGACCTGAGACCATCTTATTTTACCTGAGCGACGAAATCGTACAGAGCAACGACGTATTGCCTTGGAGGAGATGCTGGCTTGGGCTTGGGCTTCAAAGGAGGCGGTGGGGGCGGTCTCTTTGTGAGGGCAGACGCGGCCGCTTGACCTCCTATTGATGGAGTATATGGCGGAGGCGCCGCTAATGGAGGACCCGGGGGAGGGGGAGGGGATTTCTTGAATGAAGATGACGAAGAGACACTACGCATGGGCGGCGGAGCGCGCAACGATGAGGATGTGGATGAGGTGGTGGCCGTGGATGGTGCGCGACCGAGGCCAGCACCCGCACGGTTTGCTTGAACGAGTCGAGCTGCGGGGCGGAATCCAGTCAGCGAAACGTTCGACAGTGAGGTGATTAGAAACAGGCGACTGACAAACAGATATGATTCGTTTGACAATTTGGAGGTTCTCGACGGCAGCTATGATATCACCACGTCGAGCTTCGTATTCTTCGGCGATCTGGCTGCCAGGCCTGTTTGCAATATCCATCTTAGCCTCCTCCCCAAATGAATTGGTCTTCTCCAGCAACACGTAGAAGATATTGAGCTGCATGTAGAAGAAGGAATGGAATAGAGGATCGATGAACTGGGTTGCGAGCTGCATGAAACGGGGCATGTCTTGCTTCAACGCTGTATTGATGTAATCATATTCACTCGTGGCTACCTCGAAATCTTGCTCAAGCTGATAAAGTGGAGTTTCTGTCATCGCGAGCAATAGCATAATTGAAGAAGCGCACCTTGAATAGATTCTTCTCGTCACTCAGAGACTTGTCCTTCTTGTCGCGTAATTTCGTAAGCGAGTTGTTGAAGCGATCGTAGTCAACCAACTAAATACAAGTGTGAGTACGGTTGAGTGGGATGCAAAGGGCCAGATTTGACGAACCTTGTGTTCCCTTTTCGTAATCGTCTTTCGTATTTGTTTCATGATTACCTGAAGCTCCTTGGTTGGCCCAACTATCCTGCTCTCAATCAACTCCAATTCCGGGATGCACGCGGTTCGAAGATCGTCCATGGCAGCTTCGAACTTGTCTACATTCTTAATGGTGTGGCCAGCCTCTGGATGCTTTCCGATGAGGTCGAACTCGCCCCCGATAGGACGGAAGATGGTAGCGTAATGCGTGGCAAACCCCGTTCCGGCAGCGAACAAGCCTAGCAATGCGATACCATGAATGCAGCCCCGGTGACTGTAATTGTCAATACTGCGCACCTGTGACTGCATCCATGAATGCCTTGGTATCCTTGAGCAGTTGCTCTGCCGCCTTTTCCATATCAGCGAAATGGCGTTGATAGTCGTCGAATTCAGGATCGGTGGTCTCTGGAAGTCACAGGGAGCATTAGAAACGTAGATGGTCTGAACGCCCTCATCGATGGACGATAATTCGAACTAACTCTTGGACATGCCGACCTTGCTGGTCACCATGAACGGTGTTCTGGAGACATTAGACGATGAATAAAGGTCATTTATGAAGAGGACGTGCGCCGACACCTTTTCACCGCTTTGGCAAGGCCCTTCATGGCTGCGATCGTTACACGGTTTCAAATCTGAGGGTGTGGTTCTGGACAAGAACTGCGCGAGCGGAGGAGTCACTCCATCAAGCCAAAGCTTAGACGCCCATCAATCATATGTTCTTGGCGAAGCGCTCAATCATTTGTGTTCCTTACTTCCACGATCGCTTTGCATCAGACGCGTCGAGGTTCAACGTTTACGCGTTTCCCATGTGTCCTCGAAAGTTCATGTCCGGAATCACACTTTCACGTCGCTGGCTCACATTTGGTCCATTCGAGGCTTCAAGTCTTCATTCTCTTTCTTCCGACAATCTTGACGATGGACTGATGCATTCACGGTGCATAGTTCCTGACCGAACAAGTCCTAGAGGACTCGTTCCATTAACGTAACGAACAACTTCGCGCGCTCGAAGAAGCTCGCAAGCCATTCATGGCCATACGAGGTATGGCAGAGTCTCGTGGGCCAGGGAGCCATATATACGCTCGAGGTGAGTTTCTTTGGCTCAGTCCCCACCCTAATCCACAATTTACGACCCTCCCCTGCATTTAGATTTTTTCCTGCTACTAGCTACTAGCTGCTACTGTGTTCTAGGCTAGAACCTGGACAGTGTCGGCGACCAGCGCCTATTTAGGCGGGAAATTGCCTTCTTAGGACTCTTGTTAGGAGCTTCAAGTTGTCATAGGGGTTACATCCTGGATAGATGGCTGACCGGTGGCTTGCACTCTGAGGAGGGACTTCGTTGCTTTATAGCTGGCACTAGAAATCTCTTCCCCCATATTGCATCTCTTCCTTGAACCCCCATCACCACCACTTATCCCCTCGGCTTCGCTATGCCTTTCAACCTCAAGAAGATCTTCTCTAAGAAGTCTCGCGCTCAGGTACGTATCCTTCTAACGTATAGCAATACCCAGCTTACATATAGACTATAGACGCTACCACTGCCTCCCATACTACGCAAGTCCCCTGTCATGGGCTCGTCTTCTCGAGACTCGAGTCCTGCATCTTCGTGCAGCACTCTCGTTGGTGCACCCTCCATTGAACACAAGCACCTTACCATAGTCCAAAGCCTTCACACTGAACCTTCACACGACGTATGGCTCGTCGCTCGTAATCACACCAAGCAGCACTTCACCCTCAGTGTCTACCGAACGCACCTTCTGACGGCCGAACAACGCAGTCGACTACGCGATGAGCGTATGATGATGCTCCTTCTCTCTGAATGCGACGAATTCGTTAAGATTGTCAGCCACTGGGAGGAGGTGGGCGAGAAGTATATCCTTACGGACTACTACCCGTATACCCTTGCGGACGCTTTGCGCGAGCAGCCTTTCAACAAAGGACAAGCTCGACTTTATGCGGCTCATATCGTATGTCCCCCCCTCTTATGCTTGACTATCGGAGGCTGACAGTTGCTACAGGTCTCGGCGCTCATGTTCCTTCACCACTTGCAAACTATTCACAACGATGTCACACTGGCAAACGTACATCTTACGCCTACAGGCCGACCAGTACTTGGTGGCTTGGGGAAGACGGTCATTTCTATGCGTGGTGCCCCTAACTTCGTCGGCGACATCCGTAACCTTGGCATCTGCATGTACCAAATGGCAACTAGCCGATTACCATTCGACAAACGAGGTAACTTCATCCCTTTCCGACGCGTGGACCTTGTTCGCCCTGCCTTGCAACACTTGATTCTCTGTATGCTGAGCAACCGTATATCCGACCTGCAACACGTGAAGGACCATCGATACTTTGCCGGCATGTAAGTCGTTCCTCTCGTGTATCCATCATTTAGTTTGCTCATTCCAATTCTAGTGACTGGGCAAAGATCGCATCTCCGATGTACACTGGGACGTACAGCGCGGAACCCGTCGGCCGGAAGAAGGCTGACGACCCCTCCGTTACTGTATTCCCTGCTGGGATCGCAGAGATTCGTTGTGACTGGCAGGTTGCATACCTGAAGAAGCAAGACACGCACAGCAAGTTCGCTGAACACTCGTCGACGGAGTCTCTAGGATCTGGAAAGACATCCGGCGGGTCCAGCCTTGGTTCACCTGGTAAGATCCCTCGATGGGGAGTGGATGAAGTTATTTGCGGATATACCCCAAGATATGGGCAATCGCCTAAGTACTTCGAGTCTGCAGCACGCGAGGAGGAGGTGCTGGGATCAGCGTTCGAGGATTAGGGAGCGCGTGAGTTACGCGACGGGGAGAGGAGCGTGCTGTTGGGGAGGGCGTAGATGGCGAGTGGGTGGGCGACATGAAACCAACGAATCATAACTTCAAATTCTTCCGCATCACTCTCGAAGCACCATGAAAACATCTTCCATCTCGCTATCGCATATAACCTCACATCGCCTTTACTCTGGCGACCACCTACAATCCGCCATCAATAATTTACATTACACGATGATTGCGAAACTCGTTCGAGCATGTCAGTTGATGAGTAGGGTCCGGATGGATTGCGTCTGGCCAGCGCATTTCATTTTGACTCTGCTTTGAGACTGCATGTTTTTCGGATGGCTCGGAGATGGGCAATGTCTACAGTAATCCGAAATGCGACCCACTTTTGCCCCCAGCAGAAAGGGACTAAAGAGGACGCGCAACGCGACTGCTTTGACGGGCCCAGGATAGACGGGCCCCCGCTACCCTTCGATCTCCGTGCGAGTGCGCTCCAGGCATGGTCGACGACCATGATTCCCCTCGCCTAACCCTGTCCGAACCACCCTCCTCCTTTGGATGGCGAAACGAGAGCCAGAAGGATCCGAAGCGAATCAAGATATCATAACCAACATCACCACAATATTTCTTAGATTCTGTCGCTGTCTATGTTTCAGCCGAACGCACCTCCGGATGTTAGAACGGCAAGACAGGGCCGACCAATTCGATGGCCGCACTCGCGACGATCGGTGTTCGCGCGTGTCGATATCGAGAATCGGGGAGAGAATGTCTGCGTCTGGCCAACGCTTTTCATCCTTCCTCGGGTTATCGCATGTTCGCTTTCCAAATCCGCGGCACCGTCCCTCTCGTTGCGACTTTCGGGCCTTGCTTTTCACAGCTTTTGTCCAATTGCTTTCAATTATCTGCTTCACCATCGCAATATACGTCATATAATCACTACCCTATTCCCCACAGCTAATCGGCTCCTAATTTCTTCCCCCAATACTACTTGCTTCCCTCAATATGGACCCTCACTTAATTCGCTCGAGCTCATGAACTTCCTGTCCCTATGATTTGCCATTCATTCATTCGAGTTACAAGCTATTACTGCTTTCCGTTACGCATATTTGTGATCTGGCCTTAGTCCAGCATCTACCTACTGTCCTTTCTGTTTGTTGTTACTTAGGAGGCACTTTGCCATCCGTCCATTCTTTAGTTCCGGTGCTTCCATATATCCTACCTTATAATTTGATCATTTTATCGTTAACTTTTTGGTTGAAGTTAAGCCGCGTGACTAGGAGGACTTGTCCACGGCATCCTTCAGTTTGTCCAAAGTGAGCTTTATGCTATATATCACACAGAGGGTTTATAATATTCTTATTTATGCCCAGACTCTTGAGTACATCCACGGATAGGATTCATCGAGGACTCAAGTAGAGGCCCGATTGCCCACCCAGAAGTGACCAAGTTGTGCAAGCACCTGTTCCTATATGCGGGAAAGGAATTTTAGTACCCTATATAGCCAAGATGAATGTGCTCATAAGAAAGCACTGATACCTCAGGAAAAGAGACCTTCACCGACTCCCTCTTCGCAAGCGTGGACAGATAAGCTCTGTACCGCGTAAACCGCTCGGATGTATGTAGAACATGGTACGCCTTGACGCCTTCACCTCGGGGAACGACCCTATATCCCTCTCCAAACACCTGTCAAAGCGTAGAAGATAAGCGGCCGCCACTGCGTCCACGCACGTGAACGTGTCCCCAGTAACTAATCGGCCCGACCCAGGAGCGGGCATGAGGACCTGTAGTTTATCGATCGCGTCGAGGACCTCCTCAGGAGACCCTCGGAAAGCTGCTATGCTCACGCACGCAGTTCTTAGCGTTGCAGAAAATAGATCAAGCAAGAAACGTGCCGAGGCCCTGGCCACAGGGTCGATAGGGAGCAGGTTCGATTCTGGGAAGATGTCGACGACGAAATCGAGAATAACGAGGGACTCTGCAAGTTTGAAGGAGGAATGAGAAGGAGCATCTGCTGGAGCAGGGGAGCCACCATATGATATTGCAGGGACCTTGAAAGCTCAGGATAGGCTGGGGTTAAATCGAAGGGGGTGTAAGGAAGCTCACCTTTCCCGCCGGATTGACCTTGTCGGTGTACCAAGATGGTTTGTTCACGATATCTACTTCGTAGATGGAGTAATCTGCTCGGGCTTCGCGGAGGGCAATTTCAACCTAGTCGTGGTATGCAACAACAAGCCACTCCATCAACACAGCAGGCCCGTAGATATTTTGAGAGAGGTGAACATACATAGTGTCCAAAAGGACTCGACTATGTTCATGAGAAGTGAGCGTACGTTACAAAGCGAGAGCTGGGCCATTAATCACCTACGTGGTGTGCAGCGTGATCTGTGGAGTCATTTCGAGATGTAAGCTTTCTGTGCGAAGCTAGCATGCCAGTCTTGGCGGGATGCGTTAAATACACAGTGGTCGGACGGTCTTCGTCTCCATATATTAATTGCTTGATGCGTTGCTGACCGGTTCGTTGAGTGAGCAGCGAATGAGTCAGCAGTAGCTCCAGAGAAGTCGGAAAATTATAAATACCTTTATGGGTACAACATGGAATGCAGTACATACACGTTTGAGCAACTAACACGCCGCTGTGGCTTGTTACCTGAGCTATCTGGGTCGTTCTTCGATTTCATAGCTTCGCTTCGAATTGTGTTGGAATCTCAAAAGCCAGGGGCCTTTCCTATAGCGGTATCTACAGTTAAACACGTGATAGACTCCACCAAGATAGGAGATGCACGAGCTATGAGTACTTAGTGTCTCCATGTGCTAAAGTTCAGCTTATTGCGTGATATGCCCTGACGTGAGCCTGCGAACGGCTCAGGCATATCTAAGGACATGCTCAATGCAGTGGCAGAGAGCTCCTTCACTGTGTGAATTAGTTTACATAATTCACATAGCTTGCCTGTCGTTAGCGCTTGCCACATTCCCTCAGAGACATTGTCCCAGAGTGAGCTCGCCGCGCCGTTTTCGCATCTCGTACTTGTTTACCTGTCAAACATGGTCCAAATCATTGAACCGCAACCCCAGACCCCTCCTCAGCCTCAGCCTTGCCCCCAAGTGCTTCCGCAGACCGTTGGAAACCACATGTCAAAAACCCACTGTGACGCGACATGTGTTGCTGAGATCGTGACCATGGACAACGAGGACAAGATCTATGAGAACCTGGCGATTCGCGCGCGAAATGGGAAGAAGGCAAAGGCTCGAGCTCTTCGTACCAACAACCGGGACCTCCCAGAAGTCTCAGATGATGAATCCCTTATCTCCGTCGATAGCAGACCCTTGACGCCTTCTCGGAATGAGCCTGACTTAGTGTAAGGGGACACTCCTATTTTCTCCTATTCCCCTGTCCCTGTCCCTTCCTCCTCGTTCCTTTCTCCTTTCCTTCATCCCACGGACTCTTACCTACATCCCCTTCATTCCCTTTCGTCCCCTTTTCCTTTCCATCCACTCCTTTCGCATCCGAGTCACGTCCGGTGACTCCGAAGTCTTCCCGCGCTTCGGACTCGCTCGGACTCGTATATACACTTCGGGGCTCGTCCGGGCTACCCCTATCCTCTTTCCCCACTTCATTACTCTTTGCTCTTACTCCCCCAGGTCGCTGGCACGACTCCTGTACATTCCCCTTCCACTTCATTATCACATGCCCCCTCGTACCTTGTGATATTCGTTCGGACTTGTGGCTGGTGTACTGTACAGTTATCCTTCATTCCTCCCACGCTACTACAGTATATACTTCGCTTCCTAGCATGGAGAATCCCTATCCTGTTCTCTTTGGATTCTCCCTCTGCTAGGTGAGCAGCTCTCTCATGTATTGTAGTTAGTCTTATTCATTATCTTTGGATTCTCCCTCTGCTAGGCCTGCGCTGTGCGGCCATCTTGAGGTTGCCCCTTACAGCAGAACAGGATCTCCCATCCTGGCACCAGAGCCCTACGGAAAACGTCCTGCGCCACTCCGGACTCGTTCCCGACGTCTCTCTGGTTTTGCGGACATTCCGGACGCTCTCCTGCTACTCCCACCCACCTCTGAGGACACAAGGAACTCCATCCCTCGCTCCCCTGACGACTCCGAAATGACGGGCAGTTCTAGCCAGATCCCGCCATCCGAGCCAGCCGACTCAGGACCGGACTCTGAGACTTTGCAGACCTTGTGGGCTCAGACGTACGAACACCAAACCCAAATCCGTTCCATCCATGATACACTTGCCCGAATCGAAGAACTCCTCCTAACACCCCGTCCGACTACTCCGAAAACGACTCCGGACTCCGAGCTGAGGGGCACCGAAGCCTCCCAGCATGCCCCGGGTCGATCCGAAAACACTCAGCGTTCCCGTCTGAAGCCTGCCTCTCCCCCAATCTTCGACGGAAACCGCAAGGATGGCCGTGCATTCTACAATGCGTGCTCCATCTACTTCCAGCTCTGTCCGGACCACTTTCCGAACGAGCAGGCCAAAATCCTCTGGTGTCTCTCCTTCTTTCAGAAGGATCGTGCCAAGGAGTACGCGGACATGGTGCTCCGGAGTCCGAAGGATCCGTACTTTGAGTCCTGGGCCGCCTTCGCAACTGAATTCCGGACTCGCTTCCTTCTGGATCGGGAACGCGAAGCCGCCATGCTAAAACTGGAGTCCACCCAGTACCACCAAGGCCGTCGGACTTTCCAGGAGTACCTCGACGAGTTCCGGGACCTTGTAGACCAATCCGGATACAGCGAGGGCTCCAACATCACGATGAAGTTCCGCCGCGGATTGGACTCCATTATCCAGAGCCGCGTTGCCGAGTCTGCAGACTGTCTGGACGAAGATGACTTTGAGGAATGGTACAGAGCAGCGCAGCGGGTTGCTGACAATCGTGCTGCTAACCAGTCCTTCCACTTTGGCATGCACTCCGGTAACCCTGGACACCTCGTCCGACCAGCAGCCAATTCCGGAGTCGCTCGGACTCCTGCGGGTGTACTTCCCGCGCCTCGGACTCTGCTCCCACCTCTGCAACCTCGTTTCCAACCCCCGCCTCCTCTGAAGGCTCTCTCACCGGGCGTCCCTATGGACGTCGACCACACCCGCTTCCGACCTGCCACTTCACAGCTCTGTTACCGATGCGGCAAGCCCGGCCACATGTCCCGCGAGTGCCCACTCCGGTACGATGTCCGGTTCATGACCACCGAGGAGCGGATGTCCGCCATTGAAGATCTCTTGACCGCGGCCGATGTTGTAGAAAGTGCGGAAACTTCGGAAGGAATAGATGGTGAGGGAACGGCCCCGGTTGAGGAATCGGGCACGGCGGATTTTGTCCGGACCAACGAGTGATCAGTGCGACCTCGTTGGTAAATAACCGATTTGCTTGTCTTAGCGTAGACGAAATACGAGATGATGACTCCGATCAATCCGATGATTCGTCCAACGTTAAGCAAGCGACTCCGATTACAATCCGCACACTCCGAAGATTTCGCCCGCAGTGGGAACGGCGGCTACCCAGTAGCTATAAGATCTCCACGCTGCCCGGCAAGCTTTCCTTAGATATACCCGTTGAAGTGCAGAGCACGGATACACAACACAGATGCACCCTTCAGGCCCTGGTGGACTGCGGGGCCACCGGAGTCTTCATGCATCCGCGCTTCGCTGATGCCCATGGTTTCACCCGACGCAAGCTGTCCGCTCCGATTCCGGTCTTCAATGTCGACGGATCACCAAACGAAAATGGATCCATCTCTGAAGTCGTGGACCTTGTACTCCGGTTCAAGGATCACACGGAACGGATGCTTTTCGCAGTCACTAACATCGGACGGCAGGACATCATCCTCGGATACACCTGGCTTCGGAAGCACAACCCCGAGATCGACTGGCAGACGAAGGATGTGACCATGAGCCGTTGTCCGTCCGGATGCGACACCTGTCGCAAGGAGTTCCGCCATGACAAGCTGGCCCGACGCAAGGAGTCCGTGCGACTCCGGGAGTGTCGTACGGGTCCGATGCCAAGGGTTGAGGAACTGCACTCGGATGATCTCCCGCAGCTTCAGGACTGCGAGGACGACAACGATGATGATGAGACTACAACTCCGGACAACTCCGGACTTGAGAAGGGTGACCGTATCTTTGCAGCCATTCCTCCTCCGACTCCGGAGTACCTTCGGAGTCTTCAGGAAGAACACATCCGGGCTTCGGAGACGGTCTCGCAGCGCCTCGCATTGGCTTTCCAGCGCAACAAACCCCACAATCATCGGAACAGCGCAGTCCCGGACTTCCTTCAGGAATTCGAGGACGTCTTCGCAAAGGAGTCCTTTGATGAACTGCCCATGCCGCGTCCGTGGGACCACGCCATTGAGCTACTGGACGGAGCGGAACCGACCTCTACCAAGTGCTACCCGCTGTCCCCTGCGGAGCAGAAACAGCTGGATGAATTTCTGGAAGAAAATCTTCGGACTGGTCGGATCCGCCCCAGCAAGTCACCCATGGCTGCCCCAGTGTTCTTTGTCAAGAAAAAGGACGGATCGCTCCGCTTGGTCCAGGACTACCGGAAGCTCAACAACATGACGGTCAAGAATCGGTACCCGCTCCCACTCATCTCGGACTTGGTGGACAAACTCCGGAACGCTCGCTACTTCTCCAAGCTCGATGTCCGATGGGGTTTCAACAACGTCCGGATCAAGGAGGGTGACGAGTGGAAGGCCGCATTTCGGACTACGCGCGGACTCTTCGAACCCTTGGTGATGTTCTTCGGACTGACCAACAGCCCATCTACCTTCCAGACCATGATGAACGACCTCTTCCGGGAGCTCATTACGGAAGGTGTGGTCATTATCTATCTGGATGACATTCTGATCTACACCAAGACACGCGAAGAGCATCGCCGGGTTCTCAAGCGAGTCCTAGAGATCCTCCAGCGGAACAAGCTCTTCCTCCGAGCAGACAAGTGCGATTTCGAACAGACCAAGGTGGAGTATCTCGGAGTCGTCATCTCCGAGGGTAAGATCGAGATGGACCCCGTAAAGGTTTCCGGAGTCGCGGACTGGCCGACCCCTCGGACTCGGACTGAACTCCAATCCTTCCTCGGGTTCGTCAACTTCTACCGCCGCTTCATCAAGGACTACTCGCATATCGCTCGGCCTCTCTTCGACCTCACCTGCACAAAAGAATGGCAATGGAACGACTCCGCTCAATCCGCATTTCTTCGGATCAAGGAGCTGATCACTTCGGAACCTGTTCTGGTCTTTCCGAAGGAGGATCGGCCGTACCGGGTTGAAGCGGACTCGTCGGACTACGCTACGGGTGCAGTCTTGTCGCAGCTGGATCCGGATGATGGTAAATGGCATCCTGTCGCATTCTACTCTAAAAGTCTACAGGCTGCAGAGCGGAACTACGAAATACACGACAAGGAGATGCTTTCAATCATCCGGGCACTCGAAGAATGGCGGCACTACCTTGAAGGCGCGGAGACTCCATTCGAGATCTGGACGGACCACAAGAACCTGGAGTACTTCATCAAGGCCCAGAAACTCAACCGTCGCCAGGCCCGCTGGTCCCTATACCTCTCCCGCTTCGACTTCACTCTCCTGCATCGTCCGGGTCGGACTATGGGTAAACCGGATGCTCTCTCGCGTCGCTCGGATCACTCGGACGGTAAGGACGACAACAAGGATGTGGTTTTACTTAAGCCGTCCTACTTTGCCGTCCGTGCCACGGGTGTCACTCTTGAAGGGGAGGAGAAGGATATCCTCACGGCTATCCGGACTGGAGTGCGAGATGCGAAGTTTGAAGACGCAGTGGCAAAGGCGGCAGAGGAGTTGAAGAAGGCCCAGGGCAGTCGCAAGACAGTCCGGAGTGCGGAATGGTCTCAATCGGACGGACTCCTGATGTTCCGGGGTAAGATCTACGTTCCGGACTCACCGGACTTGCGTCGGACTATTGTAGCCCAGCACCATGACACCAAGGTCGCAGGACACGCCGGCAGATGGAAGACCCTTGAGCTCATTTCGCGCAGCTACTGGTGGCCAAACATGTCCCGGTACGTCGGATCCTACACCCGCCATTGCGACCTCTGTCTCCGGACGAAGGCCCAGAGGCATCCGCCCATGGGTGAACTCCATCCGCTTCCTATTCCGGATGAACGCTGGGATCGTCTGAGTGTCGACTTCATTGTCGAGCTTCCGGAGTCCGATGGATTTGACGCTGTCATGAATGTGGTCGACTCCGTAAGCAAACGCGCCCACTTCATTCCGACTCACACCACAGTGTCCGCCCTCGGATCCGCGAACTTGTACCTGCAGAACGTCTGGAAGCTGCACGGACTCCCTCGGTCCGTAGTGTCCGACCGGGGTCCGCAATTCGTTGCAGAGTTCACCCGAGAAGTCTACAGGATGCTCGGAATCAAGCTGGCTGCCTCCACTGCATATCACCCTCAGTCCGACGGACAGACAGAGCGGACTAACCAGGAACTCGAGTCTTATCTCCGGATCTTCGTCGGAGAGCGTCAGGATGACTGGGCCCGACTCCTACCTATGGCAGAGTTCGCGTACAACAACCGGGTCCATGCGTCCACTCAGCAGTCGCCCTTCCTCCTAGATACCGGCCGTCACCCTCGTCTCGGGTTCGAACCTCATCAGCTGCCATCTCGGATGGAGTCCGCAAACGAGTTTGTAGACCGGATGAAGTCCGCAGTTGATGAAGCTCAGTCCGCATTGGTCAAAGCTCAGGACGACATGAAGCGCTACTACGATCAGCGTCGGACTCCTGCTCCGGAGTACCAACCGGGTGACAAGGTTTGGCTGGACTCGTCGGACATCAACCTTGCGCGACCTTCCCGGAAACTCGGACACGCACGACTTGGTCCTTACAAGGTCGTCCGGAAGGTTGGCAAGGCAGCATACCGACTCCAGCTCCCTCCGGGCCTATCCCGTCTCCATCCTGTCTTCCCCGTGGTCAAACTCTCTCCCTTCATTCCGGACCCCATTCCGGGTAGACGCCCTGTCACTCCGCCACCTCCGCAGCTTGTTGATGGAGAAGAGGAACACGAGGTAGAGGAGGTCCGGAATAGCAGAAGGTTTGGTCGGGTCCTGAAGTATCTGGTGCGCTGGCGAGGCTATGGTATCGAGCATGACTCCTGGGAGCCCGCGAGCAACCTCCAGCATGCCTCCCAGAAGGTCAAGGACTTCCATGATCGTCATCCGGACGCAGTGCACTTACTCCGGACGAGTCCGATGACTCCAAAGACTCCCCTACCACTCCGGATGACTCCTACAGCACTGGACCAGTCCTGGGAGCGCTGGCGCAGTCGGAAGGCTCCGGGCTCTGTGCAATCGTACTTCGACATCTTCTCGCAGCAATCCGGAGTTTCGGGTCTAGTGAATTCATGGCGTGGCAGGCAGGAATCTTCGCGTCGGGTCGCCGCAACCTTAAAGGGGGGGTGATGTAAGGGGACACTCCTATTTTCTCCTATTCCCCTGTCCCTGTCCCTTCCTCCTCGTTCCTTTCTCCTTTCCTTCATCCCACAGACTCTTACCTACATCCCCTTCATTCCCTTTCATCCCCTTTTCCTTTCCATCCACTCCTTTCGCATCCGAGTCACGTCCGGTGACTCCGAAGTCTTCCCGCGCTTCGGACTCGCTCGGACTCGTATATACACTTCGGGGCTCGTCCGGGCTACCCCTATCCTCTTTCCCCACTTCATTACTCTTTGCTCTTACTCCCCCAGGTCGCTGGCACGACTCCTGTACATTCCCCTTCCACTTCATTATCACATGCCCCCTCGTACCTTGTGATATTCGTTCAGACTTGTGGCTGGTGTACTGTACAGTTATCCTTCATTCCTCCCACGCTACTACAGTATATACTTCGCTTCCTAGCATGGAGAATCCCTATCCTGTTCTCTTTGGATTCTCCCTCTGCTAGGTGAGCAGCTCTCTCATGTATTGTAGTTAGTCTTATTCATTATCTTTGGATTCTCCCTCTGCTAGGCCTGCGCTGTGCGGCCATCTTGAGGTTGCCCCTTACACTTAGCCTCTGCTCTTGGTGCTGCTCTAAAATCTCTGTCACCTCGATCCCTCATTGCGACTCTATTCCAGAAGCGCAGTGCTGACCCAGAGGAGACGCACACAGAGCGCATCAAGCGCCTGAAGATGGCCTCATCGGCTGAAGTCAATCGCGCCCCTGGACAGGTCCTAGTTCTGCCCTACAAGGACGAACTCCTGGAGCTGGAGGCTGCCAAGTTCTACATCCCCCTCACTCTCTTCACATGACAGGGCCAACTCGTCCTAGCCGACAACCTCACAGACGTTCGCATCCAGCGAAAAAATACTCTAAAGCCTGGTGAGAAGAAGAACTTGTACATTGACATTAACCACAAACTCTTCCAAAAGGAGGACAACCTTCCGCAGGAGATCTGGACCCTTGCGGCGGAAGAGATGGTCAAATGGGCCCGGGATGCTAAAATGGACGACCATCTCCACACTCGCCTTATGAATCACTTTAATTGGCTTAAAGGTCAGCTCGCTGAAGGCACAGATTACCCCACCATCCTAGCACTCGACGTTGCCCTCAGAAAGCAGTACCGCAGGGAGCCGTTCACTTTTCGTGAGGACTACTACAGCGACCGGCTCTCAAAACTCTCCAATGAACGCCTGCAACGTAAGGTCCAGGCCCAGCTGGATGCTATGAGCGCGCAGATTGCAGCGCATAGCCATGGTTCATCTCGCTTGGGGAAGAGCCTTCCTCCTTTACCCCAGATGCCTGGCCGCCAGCCGCAGCCCTTTCGTCAAGGGCAGGCGAGATCATCGTTGGATCCTGTCTGCCTTCTCTGTGCCCGACGAGGCCACAAGATTGGTGGCTGTACCTTTACCGCATTCACAGATGGATCCCCCGTCAAATGTAGGCTCGCTGGTTCCTCACTCGTCGACCCCCAAGGAAAATCCATCTGTATTGGATGGAATGCCGCTGGACGGGCTGGAAAGCAATGTTCCCCCCACCGCAACCTGGACACCCGCCATGCCTGCTCCTTCTGTCTTGCCCCCTCGCATCATGCCTTCTCCTTCACCTGCCGAAGCCAAATCTGATTCCGCTTCCCTCCCTTGTCTTGCAACGAACACCGACATCCTGAACCACATAGAAACTCCATATAATCCTACTGCTTTCGACAACTTCTTTGCACAATATTCATCTTTACTTAAACTCTATCTACACCTAACCCATAAATTACGCCACGGCTTTCCCATGGTGTTATGGTTCAATATTTTCTTCTTCAATCTTCCTTATCTTTCTTTATCTTATCAGTCACGACACAGATATACACGTGCCCGATGACATGTCCCTTTACTAATTAGCATTACATATCTATTACGATAGCCTTAGTAAGAACCATACTGGAACCACATGTCCGCAGTCAATCCGCAGCCATGACAAGACACCATGCACAAACGGTGCGCTTTCCATGGAACGCTGGCTGGTTACGGTGTGTAGTAGTACATGAGGATATCGCATGTATAGTAGTATATATTCACCAATCCAACACCCAGAGATGACAGCTCGTTCTCTTGGGATTTCCGCTAGTTCCACTAGTGTTAGACTAAGTCAACCAAGCTACCCTTCTCCCATTCCTTTATCTTTTGGTTTTAGTATTCTTGTAGGAGCCACGTTAGTCCTGGACTAGTGTCGCCCTAACAGAAGAACGAGCTACCCTCTTAACGTCCCTCCTACACTTCTATCATCTTTACTCTGCAGCACTCACCTGAAGAACAACCACCCGACTTTGACACAAGATACGTTTCACATTGTCTCCTTTTCTATCAAATAACCACATTCGAAATTCCCACCAACAAGCCACCCAGGCCTTGATCATTTTTTCCACAGTAACCAGTTCCCTCTACGCTGTGTTTTGTGTTCAACACAATCCACACTCATCAAACCTTTTGCTGAAGAACTCCTTCCTCATTGACATTGTCCGCTCAGGTGCCGGCGTGCACTAGCTTGAAGTTCAGCGTCAATTGACAGGGTAATTCTTGCCAAAGAATTCCTTCCTCGTTAACGTTGTCTGCTCAGGTGCCAGCATGCACTAGTTTGAAATTCAGCGTTAATTGACAGGGCAACCCTTACTCATCCCTACCCCTTACCATGTCTCACACCAGCACCTCCAGTTACGAAAACATCAGAGACCAGAACATGCCCGGTCCATCAGACCAACACTCCGCAAACCCGTCACAAACTACCCCACCACCAACCACCGAACAAATGATGATGATGATGATGGACTGACTGGCACAAATGGAAGCCCGATATGAACAACTGGCCCACTACGTACGGAATCAACCAGTACCAGCACCAGCACCAGCACCAGCACCAGCACCCATACCCGAACCAATCCCTGTACCTGCTGACGCTGCCTGACCAACAGGACCAAAACTCGCAAAACCCGAGATTTTTGACGGCGAACATGCCAAATGCCAGTCATTCCTAAGGAGCATCCAGATGTACATCGCAGTCAATCACTGGCAATTTGCAAACGAAAACACCAAGGTCCTGTACGCCCTATCGTTCATCCAGGGACGAAAAGTCGACAACTGGAAAAACGAAGTCATCAATCGAGCGCTCAACTGGCGAGACAACGGAGGATATGACCTGGTGGTTTCGGACTTCCGGAGGTTCTTGGAAGAGTTGGAGAAAATGTTTGGCGATCCGAACCCAAGAGAAACTGCCATCTCCATGCTCTCCACCCTAAGACAGGGCAATGAGCCAGCAGAAGAGTATGTGATGAAGTTCGAAGCACTACGGGCAGACACTGGCTACAACGATGTGGCCCTAGTGGAATTATTCAAGTGCGGAATAAACCCCAGCCTGCTAAACCGGCTCTATAGCCTCTATCCACTCCCTGCCGACTACCAAGCATGGAGCGAAGAAGCAATCCGGTTCGACAGACAGTGGCGTGAGGCGCAGTCCTACGCCAAAGGACACGGACAGGGGCGACAACAAGGTCAAACCCAACAATGACAAGGCCAAAGACAGGGCCAGTGGCAAGGACGGGGACAAGGACAGCAACAGTTAGCCCCACAGCAGAACCAGCAACAATCGCGCCCAGCAGCAAGGGACCCCAACGCGATGGACGTAGATAGAACCCAATGAACCCCAGTCAAGTGCTTCAAGTGTGGAGGCCTTGGACACATTGCCCGGAATTGTCAGAGGAGGCTGGATATACGGGCAATGAACTATGATGAGCAATTGCAATACTGGCAGGAAGAGCTGACCCATCAGGGTTTTTCCAAAGGAACCCAGGAGGCGTTGACCTGAGTTCCAAAAATTCTTTCTCTGTACTTGCCAATGAGCCGGACTCGTCTCTAGCAGAATCCGATGTAACAATAAATATTTATAATAAGGATTCAGCTTTGAAAACAGACAAAGAGACAAAGATGCATAAGGAACCCCAAGAAGCGTATCTATATTGAACATCGTCCGACAAAAACTATGTTCCCATTAGTATTACCATTACCTCGTTTGACATCCTCAAAACACTGGAACCAAAAGCAATGTTGGATTGTGGAGCATCAGACTCGTTCATCGATCAGGCATATGTCAAAAAACATGAGCTCAAAACCAAAAAACTGACAAGGCCTGCGATCATAAGAAACGCTGATGGAACATCCAATAACGCTGGTTGAGTAGAAGAGAAGGTGGAATTGAGGATGAACTTCAAAGGGCACGCAGAACGGGCAACATTCTATGTAACAAACCTGGGAAATGTCGACGTCATTATTGGGCTAACCTGGCTCAAGCGACACAACCCAGAAGTAAACTGGAAAACTGGAGAAGTTGTCATGACTAGGTGCCCAAGGGAGTGCAAACGAATGGTGAATAGGTGGGCAGAATGGGAGCAAAACAAGCCATACCCAGGAGAAGTAGAAACAGAGGAAGATGAGGAAGAAGTAAAAGAAGTACGACGAATGGACCCTCGAGATATCTCGGTTGCAGGGGTAAGACAATGGAATCGACTCCGAAGTGAACACCTACGCAACCTGAATGATCTAACACGAGAGTACCATGAAATCGTAGCTAGAATGCAGATCAACAAGATGTGGAAGAGCCACATGGGAGTCGACACCGCTTGCTGTACTCCTAGACCCTTATACCCGGATAGATCCAGGCTGAGCCTTGACAGAAATTGGGGCTATAACCACGGGTCGCAATTGACCCTAGACATGGTAATAACCGCTGTGCACCTTATATAGACATACAGCATGCACAGGCGACCTCCATCTACCTTCAATGATCCCACGCATTGGTTTTAAATGCTGGGTCCTTCCATATTAGGAGGTATAGTCATATCATTACTCAAGCGTCTAATTTATATTCCAGCGCCTGTTGTTTAACCTAAACGGCACATGGCAAACTCATTAAACTATGATCATTATACTACACTACAAAAAAACATACGGGGCTGACAAAACATACGGAAGAAAACATACGGAAGAAAGCAGGGAGAAAATGGTAAACAGTGGTCCTCAATCTAAGTCCATGGGGGTACTCGAGCCCTCTGCAGACATGGTAGGGGACAAAATGGCTGGATCATCGTCAGGCGGCGGCGGGAGCGTTGGTTCACCGGTAGAATCGGCCCTTGGATGCGGGTTGTTGCTGGCTGTGAATGGGGTGAATTCGGTAGCACCATTAGAGGCCGGCTGGGTGTCGTCATCTTCTTCAGACTCATCGTCGTGGCCCTCAATGGCTCCGGAGAGCGTGATCACGGCGATAGGCTTTGTCCGTAGCCGTTTGCGTAGTGGCTGTTCCCATAGGTATGTGAAATGGTCTTTGAGCGTGATGTACACGGCTGCCTGGCATTTTGCATAGGCCTCCGCACCTTCGAGAGTTGCCAAATCGGACCCAGGCACTGGTTGCGTAGTTTGGGACCACCACTCAGCTCGTGCCTGCAGCGATACACGAGTACGCCGCATTTCTTCTCGGAGCAGGGCAACTTCTTCTTGCCAACGCTGGGAACGTGCTCGTGCCTTGGCCCACTCAACTCGAACCACTGGGAGCAAGCATTAGCATGGCCAACAAGAAGACAGATAACACTTACCATCACTAATATCGCTGGTTTCCAGATCCTCGTCGTCCAGCAGGGCAGCCCCAGCGGCCCATACCCATGAGGTATGTTTATACCCCTCTCCGAGCCTCAACTCAATCTCCTTCATCTTCTTTTTGCTTTTCCGATGTCCATCGGGACCATATGCGTCGTCAGGGTCGTCAATGTCGAAGGCGGCTGGCAGACGAAGATCTTCTTCCGAGAGGGGGCGAAGTGTTGACTCCCAGTCGCCAGTACCCCGGAGCCTAACGAGGGCTCGACGCGCATCTCAGTACTGCGCAGCCTTCAGCCAGATCTTCTCATCAAGGCAATCCAGCGATGCGCGGGCTCTGGTACTTGGCCGCTGGCCTCGGACATTGCGATTCTTGTATATGATATATTGAGCCTTTCCTCACTGGAGCAAACGGATGCTGTCGAGGGCGTCGTGGCACTGTGCTTCCCGAAGACGATCCTCTTTCTCCACAAGTGCTGAGGAACATGTCGCTCGCTGGTTCGTATCGAGTAATGATGGAAGCCAGACAGGCTTGTCTTCAATGTCACGTTGGCTTGGTTCATCTTCGGAGTCGTCATCGAGTGCCACTAGAATTGGCATGTAAATACACTGTGCAGTGCGGATCCGGGTGAGGGAACGCTGAATGGTAAGGCGACGTTTTTGAAGGTCTTCCGCTTGTGCTGGGGTCATGTCTAGCTGATTGCGAGCATTGCGAACCTTCCGCCTGGCGAGCATTGGTTAGTTGAAACTGGGAATTTCGAGCTCAAAGCACTCACTGAGCATCTTCTATATCCATTGATGTGGTAAGAAATGTTGTTGGTGTCGTCTTGTGTGCCAACGGAACCTTCCGTTCCTCTTCTATCAACTCCAAGCGAACGTCCTTCTGCGACTTCGCTTCATCAGCGGCGTGTCAGTCAATTGAAAATACAAAAGTACATCGGGCTTACCTGAGTGTCGCTTAGCAACTTCATACGGGTTCGGCTTCGTCTTGTCAATTTCCCAATCCATCACCATTCTGGTCCACCCCTCGATAATCCCCTTGTCGCGGACCTCAATAGACGAGGTGAATTCCTGAAATAGTATTGTTTGTCGTGAGCTCTCGGCGATCGCAACCCAGAGTCTGCGGTGCAAAGTATCTCCTAGAATGATGTTAGTATCACATTGAGGGTGTATGCTGAAAGCACGCACCAAGACCTGCTAGCTTTCACCAATTGTGATGGGCAATGTGGTCATCTAAGGTATCGTGACGACCCCCGGGACCCATCTCTTTGGTGCTGTTGGCGACTGGGTTGAGCGCTGCCCAATCATGTTCAATTCCTTCCCCGTCTGTCCGGCCCACCCCCGGCATTAGGTTGAGCGAGTGAGGGGTTTGGCACTCCTGTTTATGCGCTGGACAGTGACACTTCAGAATCGCAAAGTACGGTGCCAGGCCTTCCAGGAGTCTCATCGCCTCGGGTAAAGCAGCCATCCGGTCCTTGAAATGGATCTTGTATTGGCAGGCGATGTCGTAGATTATGTAGAGCACAAAAAGGGAGAATGAGTTGATGGCGCTGAGTAGAATCCAGTCCATATTGCAGTATCTGGCACCTTAGTGATCAGGCATTTGGTCGGTGTGTGATGCTCAAATGACTAGGCAACATACCTTTCTTCCTTTTGTAGGTCTCCAATCCCCAAAGGCCTGACCATCTCGTGTCGAGAGCAAACACACATACCGACCCCCGTCGCTCTCATTCCAGCTGAAAACTTGGACTCAGCGGCTGCCAGGGTTTTGAAGCCACTGCAATTACTTGTCTAAAACCCACGGGTCAGTCCAGCTGAGCTACTGGAGAGGTATTGCCACGTACGTCTTTCTGCTCTGAGTATTTCTTCAGATGTGTGGAATATGCCGTAGGCTCGACAAAGTACACTAGACCTGTAACAAGGCCAGGATCGGCTTCATCGGAGGAGCGTAAACGATTTTTTTAGGCGAAAATTGGCGTCCAGGGAGACAAGAAGGCTGTAGAGGTGTCTGCCGACTGTCAGATGTTTGTCCATGCTTGGCATATGATTGTTTTCCCACTCACCTCTTTTCTGAGATCGCCGCTTGCCATCCCTCCGGCAAGTTGACACCGGGCTCTGGACATGCTGGACACTTCAGAGCAAGCTGTCCTTTGCCCGTATCAGCCATCAGTCCTTTGACGCTCCCTCTCCCCCCATGTTTGAACATTCTCTCGGTTCGGAATTGGCGTACCATGAGGAAGAACGACTTGTATCTGGTCTGAACGATCAAGAGAGCTAATTAGCTACCGATAACAAGGATGGACTTGAAACTCGCATTTGGTATGTTTATGCCGCGATTGTCTGTCATCCGCTCTAGGGACTGATAGTATTCCCAGCACGATATCTTGCCTGAGAGCGTCAAGACGTGGTATGTTTTCAATACCTCTACTGTTGCACAAGTTCGCGGATAATGAACACTTGCAGGCCACCAGTTGGCACAAAGGATTTGTATGCGATGGCTCACGCGCCGTTCACAATTGCAGAACCGAACATTCACCATATGAACTCTGTTGTTATGGATCACAGTGAAGGATTTATGGCCAGGCTCCGGGTTAACGCATTCAAGGTCAAGAGGGTGCCCAAGTTGTATACTCAGGCCCAAGTCGGCCATTGAGACACGTTCGTAGTAAGCCCCACTCCACCGCTGGTCGCAATTCAGCATAGGTAAAAAAATAGTTCACACACTCTCACCTTAGCACGGTGCAGCGGCATGCGGAGGTGTCAGGATAGAAAGCAGCTGCGACATTCTAGCAGACCCTCAAAGCACTCGTCACAGGTGTACTCGGGCGCTTCATCAATTCCGCAAGTAGGGCAAGCTTGCAGGGCAGCCGCGTCTCCACGTCCTTCTAGGCGAAGTCTCTCCATAAGATACTCCTGGCTGTACGGCCTCCATTCATGCATTGGCGTGTCCTGCGCAAGGGTCAGTGGTGTTCTGTTGCATAGCCAACTATTCTTACTGATACGGCGTAACGCTTTCTAACGACTCTGGCATCAACATGTTCACGCGATACTCCTCCCCCATATTCCCCTCCACCGTCGAAATTCTTGGACGGGTTCCAATCAAAGGCTGTCAGCTCCACCTCGCCTTGGGTGTGCAGAATGCAAGGCGTCTCTTTGGCACGCCGAAGGTTGTCTGAGACGGTAACGGTCCTCGCATGGATGCTACCCTTCAGCGGCCCCCTTTTATCTCTTGCACTGCTAAGTCGAAACTTCTGTCGGGGTTTCCCATTTGTCGGTGGCACGCCTTTTCGAGTGCCCATTTTTTCGCGATTTTTGACTGGGTGAGCTGCACGTGCCGCATTTACGCATCTACAAACTAGTTGACAGCACAATAACCTTTCTCCCAGGTATGTTGTCTCCTATGAAGCTCGTGTTTGCATGGCAAATACCGCTAGTATAACAGCCTATGTATGTAGCTAGAGTATGAACTACATGTTTTGAAACATCAATTTGCGCTGTTCATATGCCTCCGAAAGCTCATTGACACTACTGAGTGCGTATTCGAGCATGTCCTCCAATATCATAATGGTGTTTTGCACCCTTCGACAGAATCTTTGGCCAGCCTCGAACTCTGGCACACAGCCCTCCTTCTCCCAGATCCTCTGAGTTTTCCACCTGTGCCTTTTGCGCCAGAATTTCAAGTATGTCGAGCTCCCTGTCAATGGTGGTTGCAGCGTTATCAACCATGGCCTCTGTGTATATCCGTGCAGCGTATTCGGCCTCTGATGGGCGCATTATTTCACGATGCTTGTGGTCTAGATCATGGAGGGCTGAAGAAACATCGTGGGTATTAGATGCCCTATTGTAGATAGCGTGAATATACATTCCTAGTTGTAAGTCAACGACATACTTTTTTGTGATACGGGCCGGCTTCCCTGAATGGTCCTTCGCAATGTTCACGACTCTGCGAAGTGACTGCTTGCCGTTCAATCTTTTGTCTTCATGATATCTTTGTCGGCGCTGCTTGAGCACTGTCTCCCAATGCCTGAATGCACGATAAGCAATTGCCAGAGTGAAACAAGAACTGCTGTACCTCTCATAGTGGCGTTTTTGATCGGCTCGAATGGCATCTAGACGACTCTCCTCTGTGGTATACTTGTGAGGACGACCCATCTGGAATTGAGGATAGGGAGGGACAAGACGGCACAAGGAAAAGGTGTGTAACTGGGAGCCTGGTTTGAACTTGTAGTTTAAAGTTTACTCAAAATGGTGCCAACGTTTCGTCGAATAAAAACTCAAATCTGCAAAGATTGAATCATTCCCAGGTATCTACTGTCCCGATGGTCATGATAAGTCAGCACGATATACAAGCAATAGTTCCACGTCAACGTATGTTGAATACAAGCTAAGATCGCGCGTAGATGGCCCCATAGGGACCCAATACCAGCCTGCACATCTTCTGCCTCTGCTCACCACCCTTCTCCAGCCAAAGACTGACGATCAAGCGCGATGCCTCACTAACCGCCTGATTCCACGATTCAGCGGTTGGATCTTCCAACCAGTTCCCCTCGCCGTCGAATTGTGAATGGACAATGTCGCCCCACCAGCGGAGACTGCAGACGATGCTGAGGAAGCCATTGGCACCGGGGCGATCGAGGTGCGCAAAGCTGCCAGCAATGTTCGAGGGCTGGAGTGGATTCAGAAGAGAGTCGGAGTTGGCACTGTTGATAGGACCTTGCATTGTGGACAGTTTGCGCCATTCTGGCTGGAGAGTGCGCCACCAACGCCACCACGAGGCCTCATATGCGAGTATATCCGATACTGCAGGACTACGAACTCTGGCATTCTTGATCCATAGGCCGATTTTCCGAAGGACGGCAGCTATCTACATTGGGTAAAGCTGCCTTCTGGTTTTCAAAACGGTTATCGGCTTCGAGATTGACCAGGGCGTGCAGTATACATGCCCATGATGTTCCGAGATTCTCGCTTTCATGCAGCAAGTAACTATAAGCGGGCAGAAACCACTTCGGCCAGGTCTTGCTAGCTGGCGGCGCCGAGGGAATGGCACTGACGTCGCAAGCCTTTGGACCATGATGTGCTGTGGGCTCGTCTGCCCGCGCTCCCTTGTGAGCTGGACTAGGCGGAGGAGTTGGAGTCTTGGCAGATGGATCGTCCGTATCTGTCTCGGGAGGTAGGGATATGGGAGTCTTGGCGGATGGATCGTCCATATCTGTCTCGGGAGGTAGGGATATGGGGGCGATTGGGCAGCTGGATTCTTCGCCAATGGTGCCGCATGTCTGATCCTCGTCCACGTGTTCGGCACCTTCTTGTGAAGGTTCGTCTGCGTCTTCTTGTGCGGGTTCCTCAGAGCCCTGATGACAGTGGAGGCAGTGTAATGAGGATCTACCGTCTTGATCCAAGGCACGGACCTTTTTCTTTTTTGGTCGTTGATCGAGTGGATGCCTCTTGAAAACGACGCGGCTATCTGGTTGAGTATCGTCTTCGGAGGGGGGTAGATTGTGCGGTACTCTCGCTGTCATTGCCCGCTCGTCGACATTTGCTCTTTACACGCTTGGTAGCCTTTGAAGATGTCTTGGAGACAGCGGCATCCCGGGGTTCTTTAGATGAAAGCGAGCTTTGGTCTGGGTCTGTCGTTTCATGAGCTGGTTGGAGAACCGTAACCTGTTTGGCTGGTAGTGGAGCGGTTCCCGGAATGGCAGCCGCCTCACATTCCTCAGGGCCTTGGAAACCTTAATGACGCCCAGTAGACAACAATAGAGAGGCAGACTTACTATAGCAAGTTTGTAGAAATGCCGTGAATAAATCTGTAACCTTTCCAAAGTCGACGGTACAAGCTTCATCCCATCGTTGAGGAATCGGGGCTTTATTCGTGCCTATGTGCAGGCTAGGGAGTGTTAGGTCAGCAGCGTGGAAGGTACATCAACAGGTCACTCACCTCAAGACGTTCAATTGTCCTCCGTGAGCTGGTTCGGGGCCACCGATCAGAAGGGAGAGGTGCATGCCCAGAACAGCGGAGACTTTGGTCAAAAGTGGGCCGAAAAAGTCAGCTACCCTGTCAAGCAAACTATTTGAAGTTAATCACGGTTCTGAAACAGGCGAAGTACTCACTCTTGACGTTCTGACGGAGTCAATTGGAGTTCCTTCCCCTCTCGTTCACGAATGCTTTCCTTCTTGGCCTGCTGTAAGGCCAAGCCGGCTTGGGTGTATTCGTCTTGAACCGCTGGAGGTAGTAACAAGAACCTAGCCTTCACACATTTAGCCCGTTCTGCCGCTCGGTCGCCCTCATTGATCCCACTGGAGTTGAACCACTTCTCGAAATCAGCCTTCATAGTGCCTTCGTATTGAGCTTTCGAAAACATTTGGTCCCCCGTTCGAAGTCGTGTTGGCTTGTTATCCATCCCAATGAACTGGTTGAGGAGCATAGTGAAGGGGTCGGTTCCAGCATTGTTGGTACTGATACGATGCACGCTTGATATATGGTAGTCTAGCCATGACTGGATAGACTGGAAATATGTTAGCAGCAACAAATGTCTTCATTAATCACCTAAAACTCACCGCAGTCATTTTCTTGATAATCTCGCCTTTGAGCTTCTTCTCTTCAGCTGTCACTGGTTCATGCGCGTAAGGATCGGGGGTTTGGTTGCTCAGTTCATTGGTTACAGGAAGGCGCCAGGGGTACTTGGTAAAATACTCATTGACCATTCCCGCAAGAATGTCCCCCTTGCGAGAGCACCGATTCAACGAAGCTTCCTTCCAAGGTTGTATCCGCGCTGTTAGCCATGTCAGGCGAGTTCCCTTTGCCCACCCACGTTGGAGGGTGGGAACCTTTGGACTAATATGGTGATTGATCACCTGCCAGATCAATGTGTAATTATGACTTACAGCGGAAGTTCACTACCACCAGCATCGGTATTCGTCGTGTCCAGTTGGTCCCCGGTGTTCGTCGTATCTGTCACGTTTGTTGACATCGAAGTTGGAGTGTAGTGAGCTGATTCTGGTGAGCTTTTATCTCTTTCAACAAGCTCTCTACCACGCACCTTCCAGCACCCTGTACAACAAAACATACTCCTACAATACGGCGGTCTATAACACGGTGGAGGGCGTGATAACTTTGCAATATCATCTTGAAGCTTGGGAAGCCCCAAATGGGCAATTGGGCGCCTCATGTATGTGGTTTGTCCATCTAACTTTTGCACCTGACCATTCTTTGCTTCACGAAGCTTGCTGATGGAAGCCTCCCCCTCGATGAAAGCCTACTCAACTACAGCATGGTCTTACCCTGTACGCAGGAGCCCTCGCAATGCTCTACTTATCATCACAAATCCCCCGCCCCTTCAGTCTACGCCCTTCGCTTACTTTCGCCCTTCCAAGATGACTCAATCAAAACCAGTTGGAAACGAGCACACCAGTGGTGACGACATGGCTGGTGAGTACTAGTCCCAGATACTGAGGAGCCTCGCAAGCTGATGCTGCCTCCCAGCTCTCTTAGCGCAGCTCTCCGGATTGTCCCTTTCCCCGGACCAGGCTCGCACTTTGGCTGGGGCGCTGACGTTGTTGGCCAATAGTGCACCATCTGCCCCCTCCCTCGCCTCTGGCACCTCTCCCATGCAGGGAGGCCCACTTGCCACGTCGGTGGCGGCGCCAGGTCTTTTGGCTTCAGCAGCACGTCGATTGACGGCATCTGCTCCGGTTGTCCAACCCGTCTCGCCTCCTGCCATCGCCGTCACCCACACCCCTGTTACACAGCCCACGGCGCCCGCCACCGTTGCACATGCCATCATTGCTCGTTCCGCCGTCGCCCAGCCTATTGTGCCTCCCGCCGCCATTCACACCCCCGTCGCTCAGCCCACAGTACCTCCTGCCGTTGTTGACACCCCCTACACCCCGACTCCTGCATCTCCGAGATACCACTTGCCGCAACCTGGTTCTCCGGGGCCGTACTACGTCATCACCCGTGGACGCCAGGTTGGGATCTTTACCAACTGGACTGCCACCGCTCCCCTTGTCATTAGAGTGCCAGGAGCCGTCTTTGAGAGTGTCCATTCTCTCACTCTTGCACGGGAAATGATGGAGGAAGCTCTGGATGACGGCATCGTCGGTGTCATTGACATTGAATACACCCGTCGTCCTCGCATGTGTAGGCGTAGGTAGAATAGCGTAGCACGGTCCTCCCATCCAATACAATCTCTTTGCCCTCATTTCCGTGGTGTGAATGCCAAATATCACCTGAATAGTGGAGACTCGGCTAAGCTGACTGAGCATAGCTTGAAAGAGCGGAGACTAGAGTTGAATATAACGTGAAAACGAGGGGTAGGGACTTGGCCCTCAAGTGCACACGGGCGCTTAGGACTTGTAATAACCGTTGGGGCGGCCCTCGCTTTTCAAACTCTGCTCATTTTCTGCTAATGTGATTGCTCTGGTCAACAGGATTAGAGACAATTTGATATGTAGTCATCACATGCAATAGATAGGAAAGATAATTATGATGTTCTCAGAAATTGGTATGTTTTAAAATATTTTTAAAACAGAAAACCCCAATGGCTCGTGGAATTACTACAGGTAATGTCACATAAGCCTTCTGGGGGTTCAGAATATAAACAGCGGCAACAAAACAAGCCGCACCAAAATGGAGGGGATGAAACCAAGGGGAAAACATACGGAGGGGGTGAAGGCGCCCGTCAAATTTCCGGAGGAAAACAAAAAGGAGCAGGCAATCTATGAATATATGAATGGCGGCAAAAAAACGGCCCACACCGAAACGGAGGGGATGAAACAAAAGGAAAAACATACGGAAGGGGAAAGCGCCTGTCAAAATTTCTGGGGGGGGAAGCAAAAAGGAGGGGGCGCCCATCAGATCCAGATCTGGAAAGCAAACAAACAGAAGGGGGAAAGAAAGGGCACATCAAATCCAGCAACGGAAAAAGACCGACAGGTTCTGATTAGAACATGGGAACACCATAACAAGCAATATTCAATTCCAACGCAATATTCAATCCCGACGCAGGCACAATATAATAAATCAATATCTACTGGACATCATGTGATCTCATAGCTGAGACCTGTGGTTATAGCCACAGTTTGTGTCTTAGGAGCACCTGGATCTAACCAGTTTTATTAGGGTCTAGTATTACAGCTAAGGCTGTACGTTCCCAAGGACACAGACTTGAGGAGGGAAATCGTAAAACTACATCATGATTCAGCAGTAGCAGGACACCCAGGAAGATGGAAAACCATTGAGCTGGTCTTGCGAAACTACTGGTGGCTGGGAATGAACAGATTTGTGGCAGAATACGTCAAAGGGTGTGATCAGTGCCAACGAAGTAAAGCCTATTTGCACCAGCCACAAGGGAAGCTTCAACCTAACCCAATTCCTTCGGAGCCCTGGACCGATATCTCGGCAGACTTCATCACCAAGCTCCCGAAATCACAAGGTTACAATGTGATTCTAGTAGTAGTGGACCACTTCACAAAAATGGTTCGCCTAATCCCCACCACCGAAGAAACTGTCATCACTGGGACTGGCCAAGCTGTACCGGGACCATGTCTGGAAGGACTTCGGTCTACCTAACACCATCATTTCGGATCGAGGACCTCAGTTTGCATCACAGGTGATGCAGGAGCTAAATAAGTTATTAGGGATTCAAACCCGGTTGTCGACTGCGTTCCACCCGCAAACCGATGGACAGACTGAACGAGTTAATCGAGAAGTCAAAACTTATTTACGAATGTTCATCAACCACAGGCAGGATGACTGGGCTGAGTGGCTGGCCATTTGCGAGTTCTCCCTTAACAATAAAACCCAAACAAGCTCCAGGCAGAGCCCATTCTTCCTAAATTATGGTCGACACCCACGAATGGGAACGGAACCCCGGAAGCAGTCGAAGGTAGAAGTGGTAGACGACTTTGCCAAACAGATGGCCCAACTTGGGAAGAAGCGAGGTCAGCCCTGGTAAAGGCAGAAGAAGAAGAGATGAAGAAATACACAGACCGGTGAGTAGGAGAGATGCCTGAATACAAAGTGGGGGACAAGGCTTTTATTTTCACGGACAACTTAACCACAACCCGACCCTCACACAAATTGGAACAAAAGAAAATCGGACCATATGAGGTGATAGCGGTGCCGACGAAGAACGCGATAACCCTAAAACTCCCCAAAAATCTGTCTATCCACCCCACCATCTCGACTCATCGCACTGAAAAAGCCAATACTCCTACAATCCCTGGACAACAGATGCCGCCACCACCCCCAGTACGAATCCAAGGAGAAAAGGAATACAAAGTCGAGGGAAATCCTAGACAGTCAATTGCAGAGGGGATGGCTGGAGTATTTGGTCAGATGGAAGGGTTATACAGTAGAACATGACTCCTGGGAGCCCGAGGCAAGCCTGAAAAACGCACCAGAGCGAATACGGGCATTCCACTCGAAACACGCAGCCGCCCCCAGAAGGATCTTGGTCGCAGCGTTCAATCGCGTTGGCTTTAGGCCCAAAAATCTCTATACTGAGCTGATGTTCGTTACCAACACCAAAAATTTATGAACCGGAGGTACCAGACAGTAACGAAAATATAACCTCCCACAACCAAGGCAGCCAGAAGGAGAACCAAAACGAACAAAACGCGACGATGAGCGGACCAGGAAGAGAAAAAGGCGCCTTGATTGACGTCAGCCATGCGTTTATTGAGGAAATGGACTTGTCAACGGAGTAGTAGACGAGTTCTAAGGAGGGGGTGATGTTATGGTTTGATATTTTCTTCTTCAATTTCCCTTATCTTTCCTTATCTTATCAGTCACGACACGGATACACACGTGCCTGATGACGCGTCCCTTTACTAATTAGCATTACATATCTATTACAATAGCCTTAGTAAGAACCATGCCAGAACCACATGTCCGTAGTCAATCCGCAGCCATGACAAAAACACCATGCACAAACGGTGCGCTTTCCATGGAACGCTGGCTGGTTACGGTGTGTAGTAGTACACAAGGATATCGCATGTATAGTAGTATATATTCACCAATCCAACACCCAGAGATGACAGCTCGTTCTCTTGGGATTTCCGCTAGTTCAACTAGTGTTAGACTAAGTCAACCCAGCTACTTCTCCCATTTCTTTATCTCTTGGTTTTAGTATTCTTGTAGGAGCCACGTTAGTCCTGGACTAGTGTTGCCCTAACAGGCAGTATTCATTATGATTAATATCATGGCCTTGTTTCGGGCGACGGGGCTTTATTACACGGCCAAGAGAAGGTCGGAGAGCGAGCACAGATTCAATTGAAGAAGGCATGGAAGAGACAGATTGACTAGCTGGTAGGCGCGGTGGATGATGAGGGTGAATGGCAGTTGGGGCCAAGGGAGAGACCGAAGCAGCAGTGGGTCGGAGAGTGCTTCGAAAGCCATAGCCAGACATGCGATCATCCCTACCAGTAGCCTCGACAGAAGGGGCTGCCGAAGGTTGAGGAAGGCGCCTATACATGGGCAAGGAATGGGGTAAGCTCCTCTGGAAGGGAGATATCTAGCGAGAGACACTTTCCAGCTGGACCGAGTATCCCGCGCGAGATGGGGTCAGCAGGGTTGCATTTTGATTCGATGTAGATGATGTCGAGTGAGTTATTGCAAGCATAGAGACAAGTACCTGCCCGGCAGATGGAGAGGTTTACTTGGAAATTTCAGCTACGGCCTTTATCAAAGGCACCAATTATACCTTGGTTGTCCGAATAAATACGGATGTGAGAGTCACGAATGCCATGAGCTTCAATAAGGTAGATGATGAGCTCGACGGCAATTCCTTCCAGCCAGCCGATATCCCTACATGGGCCGTGCCAACCTGGGAGTGTCTTCCAGCCATCCCAATGGTCATGCCAGGTAACTCCAATTCCCCAGTTTGTGAAGGCGTCAACGCTGATGTCCAGATCTTGAAGTGGGATGTGTGGAGTCAGGTCACAGGACAGGTTAGAGTTTTGAAGTCTATCTCGCCACCATCGCAAGTCGGAGAGAACAGAGGGAGGTGGGAATTGCCACTTGTAGTGGTTATCCTCGAAAGAGGAGATGAACGAGGAAAGCGAAGGTAGGTGTGAGCGACCGAGGGGGTGTACAAATGAAATATGGCATAGTGACTCTTGAATTCGCATCGCCTCCTCAAGAGAGCATGGAGAGGAGGAGACTAGAGAGAGAAAGACACAAGTCCTGGCCAGGAATTTTCGGCGTTTTGGCTCCGGCAGTGAGACTGTCTTGTCTGTGAGGTTCCAGAGTATACCGACATAGACAAATGAAAGGCCAAAGTCCTGGCCTTTCTCAGGGTGCCAGGGAATTTGAAGAGGTGCGATCCGATGAAGTGCCTCATTGCGGTCATATGGGAAAGTTGGTGGCAACGAAACAGGAAGGAGAGGTGTTATGGTTCAATATTTTCTTCTTCAATCTTCCTTATCTTTCTTTATCTTATCAGTCACGACACAGATATACACGTGCCCGATGACATGTCCCTTTACTAATTAGCATTACATATCTATTACGATAGCCTTAGTAAGAACCATACTGGAACCACATGTCCGCAGTCAATCCGCAGCCATGACAAGACACCATGCACAAACGGTGCGCTTTCCATGGAACGCTGGCTGGTTACGGTGTGTAGTAGTACATGAGGATATCGCATGTATAGTAGTATATATTCACCAATCCAACACCCAGAGATGACAGCTCGTTCTCTTGGGATTTCCACTAGTTCCACTAGTGTTAGACTAAGTCAACCAAGCTACCCTTCTCCCATTCCTTTATCTTTTGGTTTTAGTATTCTTGTAGGAGCCACGTTAGTCTTGAACTAGTGTCACCCTAACACAGGGCTGACCTCGCTTCTTCCCAAGTTTGGGCCATCTGTTTGGCAAAGTCGTCTACCACTTCTACCTTCGACTGCTTCCGGGGTTCCGTTCCCATTCGTGGGTGTCGACCATAATTTAGGAAGAATGGGCTCTGCCTGGAGCTTGTTTGGGTTTTATTGTTAAGGGAGAACTCGCAAATGGCCAGCCACTCAGCCCAGTCATCCTGCCTGTGGTTGATGAACATTCGTAAATAAGTTTTGACTTCTCGATTAACTCGTTCAGTCTGTCCATCGGTTTGCGGGTGGAACGCAGTCGACAACCGGGTTTGAATCCCTAATAACTTATTTAGCTCCTGCATCACCTGTGATGCAAACTGAGGTCCTCGATCCGAAATGATGGTGTTAGGTAGACCGAAGTCCTTCCAGACATGGTCCCGGTACAGCTTGGCCAGTCCCAGTGATGACAGTTCTTCGGTGGTGGGGATTAGGCGAACCATTTTTGTGAAGTGGTCCACTACTACTAGAATCACATTGTAACCTTGTGATTTCGGGAGCTTGGTGATGAAGTCTGCCGAGATATCGGTCCAGGGCTCCGAAGGAATTGGGTTAGGTTGAAGCTTCCCTTGTGGCTGGTGCAAATAGGCTTTACTTCGTTGGCACTGATCACACCCTTTGACGTATTCTGCCACAAATCTGTTCATTCCCAGCCACCAGTAGTTTCGCAAGACCAGCTCAATGGTTTTCCATCTTCCTGGGTGTCCTGCTACTGCTGAATCATGATGTAGTTTTACGATTTCCCTCCTCAAGTCTGTGTCCTTGGGAACGTAGACCTTTCCATGATACAGCACCAAGTCCTGCTCCTCTGACCATTCCGCCTCCCTTAACACCTTCGTGGGTGACCTTTTCAGTTCCTCCACCGCTTTTACCACTGCCTCATCATAGTCTTTGGATTTTCTGATTTTAGACAATATCGGCGACTCTGCTCCATCGATCAAGACATGACCTTGCTGCATTGCCTTGATTTGAAAGTATTCTGGTTTCAAAAGTGCCATGTTATTGTCGTCTTCCCCCCTGTCAAGGTCTGGTCGTCTCGACAGGACATCTGCTTTCATGTTCGAAGCCCCTGGCTTGTGTTTAAGTACAAAGTTGAAACAGGATAAATACAGGGCCCATCATGCTTGTCTCCTATTCAGTTTCTTGGTCGTCATGAAGTATTCCAGGTTTTTATGATCTGACCAGATCGTGAATTGATGACGGTTCCCCTCTAGATAGTGCCTCCATGCCTCCAAAGCTCAGATGATGGCCAGCATCTCCTTGTCGTGAATGTCGTAATTTCTTTCCATCTCGCTTAACCCCTTGGATAAATAGGCACACGGCCTCCACTTTCCATCTTCGCACAGCATTGATAGTACTGCTCCTGATGCATAGTTTGAGGAATCTGCTTCGATTTTCATTTCCTTGTCGGTGTCAGGTAGAACAAGGATGGGTTCCTCTGTGAATGCCTTTTTGAGGTTCCTGAATGCTGTCTCCCTTCGTTCGTCCCATACAAACTCCTCATCCTTCTTGGTCAGTTCGTGAAGGGGTTTGGCAATGGTCGCGAAGTCCTTGATGAACCATCGGTAGTAATTGCTAAAACCTAGGAACTGTTGGACCTGCTGTACATTTCGGGGTGTGGGCCATTCCCTTACTACCTTGACCTTCGCTTCCTCCATCTGCACTTGTCCATCCTTTACCACTACTCCTAGGAATTCTACTTCCTTCATCTCAAAAGCACACTTCTCCGGTTTTAAATACAGATCATTATCCAACATGATCTTCAGCACTCTGCAGACTATTTCCCTGTGCTTCTCCCTGTCGTCCTTCGTGAAGATCAAGATATCGTCCAAATAAATAACCACTACTCCTTCATCAATCAATTCCTTGAAGAGTTCATTCATCATGGTTTGGAACGTCGCCGGTGAGTTGGTAAGTCCAAAAAACATGACCGCGGGTTCAAATGCTCCTCTTGGAGTGTTGAAAGCCGCTTTCCATCTGTCCTCCTCCTTGATCCTGATGTTGTGGTATCCCCACCTTAAGTCCATCTTGGTGAAAAGCTTGGCTTTTGACACCTTGTCCACCAATTGCGATATTAACGGGAGTGGGTACGCATTGCGGATTGTGAACTTGTTAAGGTACCGGTAATCTTGGACCAATCGTTTTTTGCAGTCTTTCTTTTGTACAAAGAATACAGGTGAGGTCTGTGGTGATTTCGATGGTCGGATATATCCTTTCCTCAAATTCTCATCCAGAAATTCGTTGAGCTCCTTTTGTTCATCCGGTGACAAGGGGTAGACCTTGGAAGCTTTCGGTTCGAATCCAGGCATCAGTTCTATGGTATAATCCCATGGCCTTTGCACTGGCATCCGTTCCAAGTCTTGTTTTCTAAACACCTTAATGAACTCGTGATAGCAGTTAGGGACCATTTGTTCCTCCGTCTTTTTCTCGTCCTCCTTCATCTTTTCCTTGTTGTGTTCTATCACGTAGTCATATTTTCCGGCTGCTCTAAGGTACATATCCCTCTCTTCCTCTTTGACTCCCATGTGGCTCTTCCACATCTTGTTGATCTGCATTCTAGCTACGATTTCATGGTACTCTCGTGTTAGATCATTCAGGTTGCGTAGGTGTTCACTTCGGAGTCGATTCCATTGTCTTACCCCTGCAACCGAGATATCTCGAGGGTCCATTCGTCGTACTTCTTTTACTTCTTCCTCATCTTCCTCTGTTTTCTACTTCTCCTGGGTATGGCTTGTTTTGCTCCCATTCTGCCCACCTATTCACCATTCGTTTGCACTCCCTTGGGCACCTAGTCATGACAACTTCTCCAGTTTTCCAGTTTACTTCTGGGTTGTGTCGCTTGAGCCAGGTTAGCCCAATAATGACGTCGACATTTCCCAGGTTTGTTACATAGAATGTTGCCCGTTCTGCGTGCCCTTTGAAGTTCATCCTCAATTCCACCTTCTCTTCTACTCAACCAGCGTTATTGGATGTTCCATCAGCGTTTCTTATGATCGCAGGCCTTGTCAGTTTTTTGGTTTTGAGCTCATGTTTTTTGACATATGCCTGATCGATGAACGAGTCTGATGCTCCACAATCCAACATTGCTTTTGGTTCCAGTGTTTTGAGGATGTCAAACGAGGTAATGGTAATACTAATGGGAACATAGTTTTTGTCGGACGATGTTCAATATAGATACGCTTCTTGGGGTTCCTTATGCATCTTTGTCTCTTTGTCTGTTTTCAAAGCTGAATCCTTATTATAAATATTTATTGTTACATCGGATTCTGCTAGAGACGAGTCCGGCTCATTGGCAAGTACAGAGAAAGAATTTTGGAACTCAGGTCAACGCCTCCTGGGTTCCTTTGGAAAAACCCTGATGGGTCAGCTCTTCCTGCCAGTATTGCAATTGCTCATCATAGTTCATTGCCCGTATATCCAGCCTCCTCTGACAATTCCGGGCAATGTGTCCAAGGCCTCCACACTTGAAGCACTTGACTGGGGTTCATTGGGTTCTATCTACGTCCATCGCGTTGGGGTCCCTTGCTGCTGGGCGCGATTGTTGCTGGTTCTGCTGTGGGGCTAACTGTTGCTGTCCTTGTCCCCGTCCTTGCCACTGGCCCTGTCTTTGGCCTTGTCATTGTTGGGTTTGACCTTGTTGTCGCCCCTGTCCGTGTCCTTTGGCGTAGGACTGCGCCTCACGCCACTGTCTGTCGAACCGGATTGCTTCTTCGCTCCATGCTTGGTAGTCGGCAGGGAGTGGATAGAGGCTATAGAGCCGGTTTAGCAGGCTGGGGTTTATTCCGCACTTGAATAATTCCACTAGGGCCACATCGTTGTAGCCAGTGTCTGCCCGTAGTGCTTCGAACTTCATCACATACTCTTCTGCTGGCTCATTGCCCTGTCTTAGGGTGGAGAGCATGGAGATGGCAGTTTCTCTTGGGTTCGGATCGCCAAACATTTTCTCCAACTCTTCCAAGAACCTCCGGAAGTCCGAAACCACCAGGTCATATCCTCCGTTGTCTCGCCAGTTGAGCGCTCGATTGATGACTTCGTTTTTCCAGTTGTCGACTTTTCGTCCCTGGATGAACGATAGGGCGTACAGGACCTTGGTGTTTTCGTTTGCAAATTGCCAGTGATTGACTGCGATGTACATCTGGATGCTCCTTAGGAATGACTGGCATTTGGCATGTTCGCCGTCAAAAATCTCGGGTTTTGCGAGTTTTGGTCCTGTTGGTCAGGCAGCGTCAGCAGGTACAGGGATTGGTTCGGGTATGGGTGCTGGTGCTGGTGCTGGTGCTGGTGCTGGTGCTGGTGCTGGTGCTGGTGCTGGTACTGGTTGATTCCGTACGTAGTGGGCCAGTTGTTCATATCGGGCTTCCATTTGTGCCAGTCAGTCCATCATCATCATCATCATTTGTTCGGTGGTTGGTGGTGGGGTAGTTTGTGACGGGTTTGCGGAGTGTTGGTCTGATGGACCGGGCATGTTCTGGTCTCTGATGTTTTCGTAACTGGAGGTGCTGGTGTGAGACATGGTAAGGGGTAGGGATGAGTAAGGGTTGCCCTGTCAATTAACGCTGAATTTCAAACTAGTGCATGCTGGCACCTGAGCAGACAACATTAACGAGGAAGGAATTCTTTGGCAAGAATTACCCTGTCAATTGACGCTGAACTTCAAGCTAGTGCACGCCGGCACCTGAGCGGACAATGTCAACGAGGAAGGAGTTCTTCGGCAAAGGGTCACGCTGACAATCTACGATTGTGGGCAGTGTGCCTTGTCACGGTAGTCTACGACTATGGTGACAGGTTTGATGAGTGTGGGTTGTGTTGAACACAAAAACACAGCGTAGAGGGAACTGGTTACTGTGGAAAATAATCAAGGCCTGGGTGGCTTGTCAGTGGGAATTTCGAATGGGGTTATGTGATAGAAAAGGAGACAATGTGAAACGTATCTTGTGTCAAGGTCGGGTGGTCGTTCTTCAGGTAAGTGCTGCAGAGTAAAGATGATAGAAGTGTAGGAGGGACGTTAAGAGGGTAGCTCGTTCTTCTGTTAGGGCGACACTAGTCCAGGACTAACGTGGCTCCTACAAGAATACTAAAACCAAAAAATAAAGAAATGGGAGAAGTAGCTGGGTTGACTTAGTCTAACACTAGTTGAACTAGCGGAAATCCCAAGAGAACAAGCTGTCGTCTCTGGGTGTTGGATTGGTGAATATATACTACTATACATGTGATATCCTTGTGTACTACTACACACCGTAACCAGCCAGCGTTCCATGGAAAGCGCACCATTTGTGCATGGTGTCTTGTCATGGCTGCGGATTGACTGCGGACATGTGGTTCTGGCGTGGTTCTTACTAAGGCTATTGTAATAGATATGTAATGCTAATTAGTAAAGGGACGCATCATCAGGCACGTGTGTATCCGTGTCGTGACTGATAAGATAAGGAAAGATAAGGGAAATTGAAGAAGAAAATATCGAACCATAACACCGCCCTCACGTTGCTGCTGCTGACCGTCTCTGCTGCTGGACCTCACCATTCTCCCATCTTCACCATCACTTCCTTCAACAAGGGCTATCCTCGCAAGCCACCTTCCGCCTAAATGAGGTTCTCCTCTCCTCGTGGTCAGAACAAACTTGCATTAGCTATGGGTCTGGCCTTGCCTGCTTCTCATCCTTTTGTGACCAGAAGGGGATCCCTGAGCACGATCGGATGCCAGCCTCCCACCTTTTGCTTGCTGCCTTTGCTGCGGATGCTGCAGGCTCTGTCTCAAGCTCAGCCATTAATGGCTGGTTTTCAGCACTGTGGGTGTGGCACACCCTCAATGGAGCCACTTGGGAAGGAGATAACGACTTCGTCTCTCATGTAAAACAAGGTGCAAGCAAGCTAGCCCCCTCCTCCTCTCGCCGTTCTGCCCGCCCTCCTGTAACTATTGAGCACATTCTGGCCCTTTCTCGTTTACTTAATCTTGCTGACTCCTTTGATATCGCTGTCTACGCTGTTGCTTTATGTGCCTTTTGGGGTTGCTGCCATCTTGGCGAACTTGTTGTAAAATCTTCAAACTCCTTTGACCCCCTTCATCATGTCTCTCGCTCTGTTACTATTACCTTCAGACATAATTCTCATTCGCCTCAGGCCCCCAACCCTGCAGAATCCCTTCACTTCTCTATTCCTTGGACAAAGACCACTAAAGAGGCTGGTGCCTCCCTTGTTATCTCTGGCCCTTCCCCACTCTCCCCTGCTGCTGTTATGTGTGCCCATCTTTGTGTTAATGCTGCTGCCCCTCTGGATGCCCACCTCTTCTCTTACCAACTTCCCTCAGGAGCCTGGCTGCCCATGGCAAAGCCCGCTTTCATGGGCAGGTGCATGGAGATTTGGAAGTCCCAAGGCCTTGCTGTTGATGTTAAGGGTCATAGCTTCCGCATTGGGGGTGCTACAGAACTCCTTCTCTCTGGGGTCCCTCCAGAGGTTGTTGCAACCATTGGCCGTTGGAAGTCTCTAGCCTTTCTTTTATACTGGCGCAAAAAATTGAAGTTATCATCCCCCGTTCTATTTCTCGCTCTTATGATACTGGCTGTTTACGTGAACTTGCTACCTCCTTTGAACAATTCCGCATCTCGCAGAACATCCCAAGCCGTGTTACTTATTCTTCAAGTTAAACTGTATTCCTTACTTAGTAGTGTATCAAACACTGATGTTCTCCCATCACCTTGCTCTGGGGTGTGGGTCAGATTCCAGTTAAGCTTGGAATCTGACTTTGGGTGAGCTTCGGCTCTGGTGTGGTTGAGTTCGGATTCCTGCTTCACTGGAATTCTGACATCTCAGTCATGCTCAGAACTTTTGGTCCTGCTTCCGTCTCAGTCTCGGAGTCAGGGGTTCGGTTTTGACTCCTTTCATCCAAAACCCCTGTTCAGAAAACCCCTGACCTCTCATGTGTCTCAATCACATGACTGAAAGCTTCGCAGACCAAAAGCTCTCCCCCGCCCCACGAAACTCAGATGAAACATTGAATTGCAGATTACCTATTCACTGATCTCTTGCTTATCTCACTTCTCCTTCTAGCTCTCCTCCCAGCCACTAGTTAGCTTGTTAATATATTAAGCTTAAAGCTTTGAGATCAATCTACTATACGGCAGCTCCTTTAAAAGTAGACAAAGCGATGCTTCACCCACTCCTCAACCTTATTTTTGATTGCTTTCTTTGGCCGCGAATTATTCAGGCCTCGAGTTATATTGAATAGAAAAAAAATGCAATTCTCTCATAGTAGTAGACAAGACAGCATCCGACCTTATTATTCCTCAAACGGGAGCACGGAAAGGCAAGTAGACCGCACGTTGCACAGCAACTATTTGTTCCTGCAAGTACCAAAGGCTCAGTTCTCCGATCATCATCATTGAAAGTGATGCGAACATACCTGCGGGAAGGTCCCTGAGACTGACTCCCTTTGAAGAAGTGCCGAGAGGTATGCCCGATACCTCTCATAACGTTCAGATGTATGTAAGATATTGTACGCCTTGACACCTTCACCCTCGGGGAACGAACCTATATCCCTCTTCAAACATCCATCCAAGCGCAGTAAGAATCCTGCAGCAACAGCGTCGATGCTCGTGAAAGTGCTTCCATTGACATACGGTCCCTTGCTGGCACCTGGCGCGGGCATGTATTTTTGTAATTCATCGATAGCGGTGATGACCTCCTGGGTAGAGGCTCTGTTAACCAGCACGTTGAAGTAGGCAGTTCGGAGTTTTTCAGCAAACAGGTTGACGAGGAAACGTGCTGAGGCGCGTTCGACAGGGTCGCGGGGCAGAAGAAGGCTTGCTTCTGGGAAGAGGGATTCTGCGAGTTTAAAAGATGCTGGAGATGGCTCGTCTGGCGGCACCACGGGGCCTCTGTACGTTATAGCAGGCACCTTGGAAGTTCTCGATAAGCTGGCGTTTGAGCGCAGGATAATATTCACACGCTTACCTTTCCCGCTGGGTTAACCTTATCAACGAACCAAGATGGTTTGTTTCGTAGGTCCACTTCGTAAAGAGTGTATTCGGCCTTGGCTTCCCGGAGGGCAATTTCCACCTAATTAAAGCGAAGCCAGTCAATACAACGGTAAAATGCACTCTGAACAAATGATCATACATAGTGACCATACGGACTAGCCTATAATTATTTAAAAAAAACAATGAGCAGCTCGTAACAGGGCTAAGAGCCGAGCCAATACTCGCGCGAGTGTTGTATAGTGTGATTTGAGGCTTCGACATCTTGTGCTGGCTGTATTCTGAGGTTACGATACTGGGCCCTTTTACCATGGGGCGCGCACCTTAAATATCGCGCGAAGTGAGTGCGAGATCTTCGGGGGGCATTGAGCGCTCTGGTGCTCTAACACCACTTGGATACGCTGCTTACGACTTTAAGAACGAATGAATCAGCAAAAGCTTACTGAGCAGTGAGGAGATGATAAATCACTCACTTCGTAGAATAGATCTGACACTTCGTGTGTAGGTTCGCGATTCAACGACGTAATGTCGATGTCTACAGATGGGCAAATTTGCGTGCTGGACGGTGCTACATGCTAATGGTTATTAATTTCGCACACTAGAAGCTTCGTCGAGTGTCCGAATTTGTCTAGATACTATGTTCTTTGTGCCCGACGTTCATTGTCGTTGGAATGCACTATATGTTGGTTTCTGGGACATTGATCAAGTCAAGTGACTCCCAGCCGGACCGATGCAACTAGTCAACGGAAGAGATACTTAGTATAAAGCTGATACCTGCGGAAACGCCGGAAACGAGGTTGTGTGGGGTGTGCAACGTGGCTACATCACAGTAACGAGGAAAGAGACAAATGGCGGTGGACGATTATCTAATCGGTCAGACCAGAGCAGAGCGATGGGGTTCTTAACAGGCAACGCCTCCAATGTGCAGTCCAGCCCAGTAGTAAGTCTCTTGCGGGGTACAATGCCGACACCGATTCAAAGTACGCGATCGATTGACTTGACACGCTGTACCTAGTAGCCGTTCTGGACAACATATCAAATTACCTATCTCCGGAATATTGAGGTAATGGCACATTTTCGGTACCTCGTTTGGAAGTACCACAACCTTGTGAACGGCAGCTATGCTTTGGTGGTTGGGATTTAGTGCAATCAATTAGCAATCAACTTTTGCCATCTTTCTTGGTGGTATCTACAATGCACGTGATGACGTCCACTTAGGAAGCTATATGGTATATAATATAGTATGTCGTTGTCGGCTGCAGCCACCCGAAATTAAAATTTTATATAGCAGCCACTCTTGACGTAGTAATTTTGTGAATTCATTATGCATTGGATGACTTGCCGTCCTTTTCGCTTTCTATAACCGCAAATTACGTGGTTTTCAGTCGGTTGCAAACGGATTAGTCTCTACTGACAGTTTCATATTTCAGTTTCACAAGGTTGAGGAGCCAAGTATATCCATATCCCTTACAGTGCCCACCAGGTCAGTGCGAAATCCTTACTCAGTGCGAAATGAAGTCGGAATCGAAATTTAAAGACTTAACCGCCATCGGACTTTGCGTATAAGTCATCTGACAAGTCATCCACATTAGATACCAATGCTCCGAAGCAGCTTAGACAAGACTTAAATATATGACATGGTAATCAGTGCTGAAATTTATCTCATATTGCAAGTGCTGAAGTTCTGGAGAACCCAATTTCTATCAAACAAACAACTGCCATTGAATGCACATCATAGACACCTATCAAGACCAATACATCCATGATTTTAGGTTGAAATGGGGGCACAATGGCGAAGAAAACATATTGCGGGCAGTTGGCTTGTCATGTCACGCTTTCCTAATTTGAACAATATTGAGTACTTGTCTTAGCTATACCCGTGCTTGGTCATGGAAGCAAGAATATTTCTCATATTCTCCTCCATCTCGCTCGCTACACAATCAATGGTCAGAAGAGCCTAGCAATGTCGATGAGGTGGCATTAGATGATGATGAGGCGCAATGACTAATGATTAGTCAGTCAGTATCTTAATTAGGAAGTTGCAACGTGTGATGTGACCATCCCATTGACATGGGAAAAGCGTGATAACAATATTTTACAACAGATAACAAAATCGCGGCACAAAGGTCCCGCAAACAAAGCTGATCTTCGCTGGAATATACAACTTATAGTTGGTATTGACTCATTCTACTACTCCGATTGACTCCAACCCTTCATAGTGCTCATTCCGGTGCCAGTCTATTATTTACCTGTTCCACTGACCGGGTGAACACTGTAAACGGGGACGCGGGGAGGTAAATAGATGTCGCAAATCGCAACAAATATTTGTTCCTGAAGGCACCAAAGTATCAGTGGTCCGTAGAAAAAATCGTTAATTGTGCGATCATAACATACCTCAGGAAAAGTTCCCAAGACTGACTCCCTTTGAAGTAGCGCCGGAAGATATGCCCGATACCTCTGTATCCTCCAGAAGTACGCAGAACATCGTACGCCTTGATGCCTTCACCCTCTGGAAACGACCCAACATCCCTCTTGAGACATCCATCCAAACGTTTCAAGAAAGCGGCCGCAATGGCGTCGATGCTCGTAAATGTGTTCCCGTTGATATAAGGCCCCTTGTTGTCCCCTGGTTCAGGCATATATTTCTGCAATTCCTCGATCACGGCAATGAGCTCCTGGGGTGATCCTCTTTTGACCAGCACGTCGGATTGCACGGTTCTGAGTTTCTCGGTAAATAAATTGACGAGGAAGCGTGCTGAAGCGCGGTCGACCGGGTCGCGGGGCAGAAGGTTTGTTTCAGGGAAGATATCGGTGTGATAAATTCGAGAATGACGAGAGATTCGTCAGCTTGAAGGAAGCAGGCGATGGCTTGTCCGGCCAGACGAGAGGGCCTCCGTACGTTATCGTAGGCACCTTCGAGGTGTAAGTCATAAGTGTGGTGTTGAATACTAGAGTATATGTGCAGTAACTTTCCCACTGAGTTGACCTTCTCAACGAACCAAGCAGGTTTTTTCATTAGGTTTACATCATAAAGAGAGTATTCCGCTTTGGCTTCGCGGAGGGCGATTTCCACCTGATAAAGCGAAAATCATAAATGAAACGGTAACGAGGGCACACTGAGCAAATGAACGAACGCAGTGTCCGTAAGGACTGGCGTATAATCACGAAAAGAATGCACAATGAGCAAGATACCGCAAAGCTCGGTGTCAAGCCGATAATTACCTTGTTGGTGTACAGCGTAATCTGAGGAGTGGACATCTTGCTCGTATTATCTCATAAGTTTGAACGCTACTGAATTACTTCAAATAACGTGCGCTATGCTTCAACGTGTGATCGTCGGATCGGGCGACATGGCGACTTTAGCAATGCTAGGATAGGTTGCTTACTACTTAGACAAAGAATGAATCAGCATATGCTTACTGAGCAGAGGGGGGATGATGAATCACTCACTTATTAGAATAGATTTGATAGGGTAGCGATTCTACAACTTAAGGTCTGGATGGGCAAATTGAGTATTACCTACAAGTGGCAATTGACCTCGCGTGGAGACAATCTTCGGAAAGTATCTCATTCCGACGTGCTATGTTCGTTGTCACCGATGCCCACTATCATTCATTATTTCATGACACTTATGTTAGTCTCAACATTCCGGTAAATTCGGAGCATTTTGAGTGCGTGTCAACCTAAAAACAGAGCCGACGTAACCGGTCGCGGAAGAATGTTCGCCAGAAGTATAGCTTGAAGAATCGAAGGCCAACGTCGGAGGAAACGCATTCAAGTATGGTATCCACTGGAGCCTCGGTCCCAGTGCTTGCTCGGAATGAAGTCAAACGGAAGCGGTACCGCTCGGCGCTACCGGCCCCTGAGCTGAGTCACGCAGTTCCACATAGGGACACCCGTGTTTCGATCGATACTGTTTAGACCTACCACTTCCACTGCCGTGATGCCCATTCAACAACCCTCGAATCAGATAAAGTTGGTCCTCCAAGCATAGTTCAAGCTGGAGCGGGCTCACCTGGATCACAGATTAACCAATGTCTCCATCGTGAGGTTGAAGAAAGGTGGCAAGCGCTTCGAGGTGAGCTGAATGATTCTTCGGCTGGAGTATCGCTGAACGGGCACCAGATTGCGTGCTACAAGAACAAAGTCCAAGAATTTAGGAACGGTGTGTACGTCTGCTTGCTTCACACTCGCAGTATCAGACACGGTACGACGATGATTGCAGGGAAACCAATCTTGATGATGTCATGCAAATCACGAATGTCTTCGTGAACGTATCCAAGGGCGAGGTAGCGAAGGCCGGGGACCTCAAGAAAGCTTTCGGGACGAACGACATCGATACGATCATCCAAGAAATATTGAAGAAGGGGGAGGTGCAGGTCGGCGAGAAGGAGCGGGATCACGATTTGACGTCGTTGAGGAAGGAGATTGCGACACTTGTTTCAGAGAAGTGTGTTGATCCCAAGACGCAGACTCCGTACCCTGTGGGGATGATAGAGAAGGCGATGAACGAAGCAGGGTTCAGTGTCAAACAGAATAAGACGGCAAAGAGTCAGGTGCGCAGTCCTAATGAGAGTGTCAGTCGCGGATTACTGATGAGGGTTGGATAACGTAGGTTTCTGAGTGCATTAAGCTCATACAGACGGCATCTACGCTACCCATTCAGCGTACGCGCATGCGCATCCGTGTGTCTATGCCTCCTGCGGAGGGTCAGAAGCTTCGAGAAAAAATACTAGAAGGGGCGGAGAAGATTGAAGAAGACGACACGACGGACACAGAATGGAAAGCAGTAAGCATCCTTGCAGCCTCTTATCATGGGTGTAAGGATTGATGAGTTTCACTGCTAGACTCTCCTGATCGATCCCAGTCAGTTCCGAATAATCAACGAGCTGCTTCAGAAGGAGTGCAAAGGGAAAGGCCGCATCGAGACAATGTCGTTCGCGGCCACAGCTACTACAACCGCAGCAGCAGCAAGCACTGGTTGAGCACCGAGCTAGATGATAGATATAGATAGAGGGATGGCGATAATAATACAGACAGACTTGCGCATGGCTTTATATGCTGTGATATAGTGTTGTATCAGAGGTGGTCACCACCATGCATCCTCTTTTGTTATATCGCTCAAGATAATGGGACGTACGACCTTGTTCCAGTTGTCATCCCAAGTGCCCCATTCCCAATGAACGTCTTCTTTGCCCCTTCGCCGTGGGGGTGGGGGTGTACCAGGAGGTGGGTGAGATGATTCGTGTAGTGATGAACGGAGGGCTGCCAAGGCTGGCGCGTTCGGGAAGGAAGATAGAAGTTCCTGCGTATATTTAGAGCCAGTGGGCGAGGGCATTAAGCGCGACGCACCTCAAACCGATTGGCGAGTTGCTCCGCAGTTTGGAATGTGACCCCATTGATCCCCTCTTTGACTAGTTCGTGAAGGCTGGAGACTCGCGTTCAAAAAGAGGTCTCAGTAATCGAAGAGTAGAGCTTACCAGGGGAAGTCTAAAGCGCATACAGGAAGCCCGCAGCCAAACATATCGACCACTTTCATAGGTAGATCGAGGGCGGAAGAACTCGAGTGAAGACATACACCTAAATCCGCAGAGCCTAGAATACTTCGCGTCGGATTCCAGGATACGATAGTTGGGTGTCGGACGTACCTAATAGTATCGGATAGTCCTTCGCTTCTAGCCACATGCTTACACACCGTACCCATTTCCAGCCTTCTCCCCCTTTACCTGTTTGGAGCTTGTGAAGCTTTCCCATAAACAAGGCTTTCTGAGGTCCTTTGCCCGTTATTATCACCACCAATTTGGGTAATTTCTTTCCCGATTTGGATGGGGTATTTGCTGCCCGTGCCTTCTTTTCAAATAATTCTAGTGCGCGGAGAAGGATGCTGAAGTCTTCGTCGGGGGTCCAGGATGTGCTGGAGACGATTAATGCGGGGCGATCGGAACGTAATTCGGGCGGGGATACTTTGTCGTACGTTCCCGACGAGTCTGACTGCGCTGAAGACGTTAGCGGTTTAGGATGGGGAGCCGACGGGGTCGTAGTAAACGGTGTAGAGTACGGCAGGGAGAAAGGAGGGACAAAGCCAGCAAGGGGAGCTTGCGTGAAATGAGGCGCTAGCTCGCGGAATAGCTAAATATAGAAGCGTAAACGGATGCGCGTGGCGGAGTGGTATATTCGAAAACCACGTACACGGTGGACACTTTGGGCGGACATCCTGCGAAAGTGTTTGGCGGTCTGTCGTGCAGGATTGCCTTGATACCAACAAGGTCCCACTCCTTTACCAGGAAATCATGCATAGCTTGGGTGACAAACAAATGCGCATAAGCAACTCTCCCAAAGACGGCCTCAAATCTGTTAAAGAAATAAGTAGTAGTGGGATCTGAACACTCGGTTTGTATATATGTGGTCGTCCTCACTTCTTCGCTAACCTCACGAACAAGTGCTTGTCGCCGAGCTTGAGCGCGAGGATAGTGTGTCCGAGGTTGTGCCAGTCGATAATTACCTTGCTGCCTCGTATGCGACTGATGAGCCATACCATACCCAAGGTAGGTATACTAGGTGGGTTCTTGCGCCACAAGTCAATTAGTCCCCCTAATGCCTCATGAATTATTTGTACAATCTCTTACCTGCACGAGTATGAATTCCGGCGGGTTGGTTACTTGGAATAACAGCGCATACAGCATGCTAGCAATCTGCAGGCCGATTTTGAACGGTGCGGAGATGACAAAAGGAAATTTCGAGAGGAAAGAGGGTGGTTCGGATAGGTAGACGAAATGTACGTGAGGGACGCGCTTCAGCGACGGTATGGGCTCTGAACCTGGTTCGGTGGTACTTCAGTTTCGACGGTGCCAGACATTTGAGAGGCAAGCACACACCTCCATATCCAATTAGATACGTCTCAAACGGGATTCTTGCAAAGCTCTCGGCGTGGTACATCATTCTGGGGCTCCTGCCAATGTCGCCGAGCACGAGGATGACGACCGAACGGTGGCGAAATGACGGCGGTGGAGGATATTTGAGGAATCTCCATAGTTTCCAGGATAGCCATAGAAGGACGGCGGTTGAGAGCAGTGGCTGCAGCCAAGTCATTGGTGTCGGCGTCGGTGTCGTGGACGACGTGGCGGGATCCACGATCGAGGATTGGTGAAGGCGCGTCGTTGCCGAATATAGGGATACCGCCGGCAAGTAGATTCCCACGGTTTCGTCACAGAGTGCACGCTGACTCAGAATTTGCTGCAGATACTCTTTACTCCCAGACCATGTCGTCGCTAGCTTCATCAAGCACCGTCGCAAAGGCTATCAAAAGGGGATTCCCCCCACGTCGTGTCGCGCAACGACAAGCGAGCAGAGCATTCTCAAGCTCGCAATGCAGACCAGCGAACTCCCGACCAATAACATTGAGTTCATTTCTCCCCTCGTCGCGGGTGCCCCGTACTCCCCTGGATACGTGGAAGAGACCACACTTAGGTGCGTAGCGACCACAACTCCCCTTTACATTCGTGCCGATTATCATCGGTCCTAGCTCGGTCCATGTTCATTCAGAGCGAGGCGACACCAAATGACGATTCACTAAAATTCATTCCCGGGGTACCTGTAATGGGGGAGGGCACGGCTGAGTTCCTGGACACTCGGTCCGCATTGAAATCACCACTAGCTATACGCCTGATGGGCATCGAGGGTGTCAAAGCCGTATTCTACGGACCTGACTTCGTCACCGTCTCCAAGGACTCAGAAAACCCATGGGCCGTGCTCAAACCCGAGATATACTCGATTCTCATGGAGTTCTTCTCTTCGGGGCAGTCACTGTTCAGGTCGGAAGAGGAGAAAGACGCCGCAGGCCCGCAGGATACAAAGATATTGGACACGGATTCGGAGACGGTGGCGATGATCAAGGAGTTGTTGGAGACGAGGGTGCGACCTGCGATTATGGAGGATGGGGGTGATATTGAGTATCGGGGGTTCAACGAGGAATCGGGAACAGTGTCGGTGAAATTGAAGGGTAGTTGTCGAGGGTGCGATTCGAGCACGGTGACGCTGAAGAGTGGAATAGAGAGGATGCTCATGCATTACATACCCGAGGTTAAAGCGGTCGAACAGGTGAGCCCTTCGGCTCTTGCACGTGTAGTTCATCGTGCTCATAGATTTTTGTCACAGGTCCTGGATCAGGAAGAGGAAATTGCGCTGAACGAATTCAGCAAGCTAGAGGAGCGCTTGTCTCACAAGACGAAAGAGCCGAGGTGAGTTACAGTCGAGTTAAGGCTATATCAACGTGCTCATCGCAGTGTCCTATATATAGTATGGCGCAATATATGTCTGTCTAATGGCTATGATATACGTGGACCTTTCTCTTCCATTAGAGTTACCTTACACATCTATTTCCGTATATCCAAGCGGTGTAAAATAATTTCCCTCCACTTACGCTTCATCGACCGTGTGGGACTCGGTTCCGCGGTAAGACAAGCTAAAGTAGTTACCGACGCAAGGTGCGAAGTCCTCGTCGGCTTCCTCTGGAGATGAAGGTCGGCATGTGCCGGTATCACATTCATCTTTCTCATAACATTATCGCTGCATGCGCGCCCGTATCCCTTGCTTATAGATAGTTTCTCTGCTCGGGAGTCGACCTAACACGTCTTTCAGCGAACCGTCGTAACTAATAATGAGTTCCGAGCCAAGGATCTTCACGCTCGCGTCGCGGGCCTCACAGCTTGCGCAGATCCAGACCAACATCGTCCTCGACACCCTCCAAACCACATTCCCCTCCTCCAATGCCGCAAACCCCAAATTCGCCACCTTATTCATGTCCACCGCCGGCGATAAGAATCAGTCCCAGGCCCTGTTTCTGATTGGGGGCAAATCGTTGTGGACGGGCGAGCTGGAGGTGGCGCTGAAGGAAAGGGTGGTAGATATGCTGGTGCATAGTTTCAAGGATGTGCCGACTGTGCTTCCAGAGGGGTTTGTAATCGGCGCGATCTTGAAGAGGGAGGATCCGGTGGATAGTTTGGTGGTGAAGAAGGGGGAGACGTGGAAGACTTTGGAGGATCTGCCCGATGGAAGTGTGGTTGGCACGAGCAGTGTCAGACGGGTAGCGCAACTACGAAGAAACTTCCCCAAGCTGAATTTCTTGGACGTGGTGAGCACACCGTAAATCGTCTCTCATATACAAGCCACTTATTTCATTCCTTTTACTCAGAGGGGGAACTTGTGAGTTGCACTTTATGGGCTACTATTATTGCGCTTGTCTGAAACGATATACAGAAATACAAGATTTGCAAAGTTAGATGCGCCTGATGGTCCTTATGCGGCCCTCATCCTAGCGAAAGCAGGTATCGTTCGACTGGGAATGGGCGATCGCATCTCGTCAGACATTACACCTCCCTCACTTTATCACGCCGTTAGTCAAGGCGCCCTTGCGGTGGAGATCCGCGCGGACGATGCAGAGGCCGTTAGACTGTGCGAGGCGCTGACTCACTGGGAGACAGAATGGACATGCCTCGCTGAGCGTGCGTGCTTGCGCGTTCTAGAGGGCGGTTGCAGTGTACCTGTTGGAGTCGCTACATCTCTGAAGGCAGAAGGGGCGAGTAAAAGCGGTATATTGACGATCACTGGGTGTGTTACGGCTCTGGATGGCAGTATTCATGTGGAGGAGACGCTGGAAGGCCAAGTCGAGTCCAAGGAAGATGCGGAGGGGGTTGGGTCGAAGTTGGCGAGGATTCTTCTGGAGAATGGCGCAAAGGCCATTTTGGACGAAATCAACGTAGATCGCGACAGACGAGTGGGGGAGGTGAAAACGGCTGACGAGGCTGCGAAGATCGCGACCGCGACGCAAGGTCAAGCATAACTGTAATTTATTCTTCAAATGTATGTGATGGAAAACATGAAATTTCACGAAGGGCAAAGAATGGATGTATCGAACCAGATCGCATGCAAAGGCGGTAAATGGCCACCAACAGCAGAACGCGACGAAGATGTAAAATTGGTCTGCCTCTCCACGAGCGCCTGCATATCCCTTCAGATATCAACACGGGATGACAAGTGACTCTAAGGCAGAGAGGCGAAATGACATTGGGAATAAAAATTCACGATCGTGGTCCTTATATACTTTCAGTCTATTTACGCGTGTGTGGCTGCGGCTTCTGGCATTTAGAGCACAAGCGCTTAATTGAGAGTAGCTGTATCGTAGGTCCCTCTTGACCAACGATAACCCTTGACCCCATCACCGGCATCGCTCGCCACCTTTTCTCTCAGCCACCACCATCTCTTCATGGCTTCTATCTCTTCCAGACGACTTGCAAAGGAGCTCAACGAAATTCACGCACAGGGATGCCCAGTGGGTTCGTACCTCGCCGACAACTTTGATTTGGGATCGCTCATCTTAACGACACTCGCGTCGATTCAGGCATAGAACTCAAACAAGCGGATGACTTTGTAACCTGGCGGTTTAGTATAGAAGTCATGGGCGAATCGTTGTACAAGGTCCGTAATCGACCTTGCTACTTACTGCGCTGAATGGCTATACATATGCTGAACAATTGCGCGCTCGCAGGGGGAGAAGCATCTACTACAGTTTCGCTTTGATCCCAGTTATCCAATCTCCTCGCCAGCGGTACAATTCGTGGTGGAGGACGGAAGGGAAGCACCTATACATCCAGTACGTGAATTCACCATTCATATGCGGCGTAAACAACAAATACCGGGCTCATCGCATTCCTTATTTGCTCGTACAGCATGTTTACTCCAACGGTCATGTAGATATACCCTACTACTGTGTGTGCGCTGTCTGAGCTGAACCAGATTGACTGCCAGATATGCGCGTCTATCCTGGGGAACGAATGGTCGCCCGTCTTGAGCGTAGTCGCGGTGTGCGTCACGCTTCAAAGCATGCTCGCTTCCTGCAAGGTATGCTGCGATATGCTTATGCTTCTGTCCGTGCCTAACGGGTTCGTGGATGATACTCTTTTATAGAAGAAGGAACGGTAAGCCATGCTCGTAGATGATGGGGGCGGGGTCTTACTAACAATACCCCGCAGCCCGGTGGATAATGATAGATACGTGAAGAACGCCCCAGATAACCCTAAGAAGGTCTGTAGCCTTCTCCGACGTCCCTGCCATTTCAAATCTTCTGACAGACTATTGTAATAGACCCGCTTTCATTACGATGGTCCGTATCTTTCCTTTCGCTATCTACCCACTACCGCAATTCGTGATTGACCAACTGACGAACCGATTGTCCTTAGATGATGAGTACGTCTTTCGCTATTGTTCCTTCCGTAGACTTGTCAATCTCACGAATTTGCAGCGTGTAGTATTTATAAATCAACCCCAAGCTCGAGGAATAATAGTATACCCCGCTTGTGTATGTCTGTATACTGAACTGTGTTATTAGTGTTTGCTATCTATCATTTCAATATTGCTGTCATTCAATGAACACTGAAGATGAACGCCATTCAAGTTGTCCATCTCCCGTAGGGCATAGCGTTTAAATATATAGGATCGCAGGATAATATTCGAGTGACTGAATTGGTATTATTAGATAGGGTGTGCCGTAGTACCCTAAAACTCAGTCGACTTTAACTCTAGTCGACAGCCCAGCAGATATTAAAAAAGATATGATCGGATATTATTTATCAAACATATATCCATCGTGGTTCCGGCACATCCGGCAGCGTTTTCTCTCCGTATCCCCCATCAATTCACTCTGTCTTGACCTTCGAACTATCAGCATCGACAACGTTACCAAGCCGCTGGCCGACTTTGACTTTCTGTCCTGGATGGACGGAGAATTCGAACGACTCGGGGGCTTCGAAGACGAGGACGATAGTGCTTCCCAGGCAGAAGCCACCCATCTCCTGTGCGGGGGTTAGAGGTTGGCCATTGAGGATGGGGGAGGCGGCTGAGTACACGGCTTCCGCGTAGGTACCGGGTGGAGGAGGTTTGCCACGAAGGTTGGTTCGGAGGGCCTGAGATGGTGTGTTAGTGAATGAGACCTATCGGTAGATGGAATGGAAGCGAGGTATACCTGATCGAAGTTGACCTTGATGCTGCCAACGTTAGTGGCACCAACGGGGACCATGGAGAAGAACCCATATTTCCAGCGACCAAGTAAAGCTACCCGTTCATTAAGGACGAAGAGGTTCTCGAGACGTTTGGCCATGTATGGTGATACAGAGAAGAGTTCACCTTACCGGGAGCTGTTGTATTCAAATGGGTTATGTGGCATAAGCAAGAACGACTTACCAACAAAGTGTCTTCGCTTCTCGACTACCCAAGCCGTCGGGCTGTGGAAGCGATGATAATCACCAGGCGCAAGGTATATAACAGTGAAGAACAATTGATTCCCTGGTTTGACGGGTTTGCCTCCCATGCTACGTCTGCGGTCCAGCGCCGTCTTAACACCCATTTCCAGGGCCACAGACGCGTCGTGGGCGAGAGTATCTTTGAGGTCGCGTTCCAGATCAACCACAGACGCGTCAACTTGCTTCCCGAATTTCTTGGGCGGCGCATGCGGATCGCGAACCTCCTCGCTATCAGATTCCGAGCCGGGGGTTTGCGTGCCCGTGTAGTCGGAGTTTCGTCTTGCCGAGCTTGAAGAAGGGGTTGATGATGTTGATGGTGAGGAGGTCCCGATGAGTTGGTCAAGGGTATATTCGATGCCGTTGATGTCAGCGAATTCCTGGTCGTCTACTATCGACAAGTCGGGATCACGCATGGCTGGGACATATACTGGGGGATGATCTTTGTCGATACCTAGAAGAGCGTCCAGCGAATATGTGATGCCTTTCACTTGTTCGACTTTATGGTCTGTTATGGCGCCCAGGTGCAGTATACGGCCATCAGCCGGGCTGACGAGGACAGCTGGGTCCACGGGACGCGCCCCGTCTTTGAGCTTCCTGTAGAAAAAGTCGCCTAGACTAACATATTGCGTTAAGTCATCAGAATGCTCGATTTCATCCAAGTCGCAGCCGAAAGCAAAGGAATAAAGGCGGAAACCAATGGGTCGGAACCAAACAGGAAGCTCTAGCGAGTTGACATATCCCCACACCCTTGACATGTTTCTGAGGGGGAGGGCACCGAGGACGTGCACCTTTGTACTGTGGGTTAGCCATCACGCGCGACGTGGAGTCGTGCGACACGGACCTGCCATGGGCCCTTGAGTTTGATGATCTCCATCCCATTTTCGTCGAGCTGTACCTCCTTTGATCGCCTTGACTTCCTTCGGTATTGCAAAGCGACCAAGAGTAGTGCACCGACGGCGATGGGTAATGGATACCACTTCGTTGGCGTCTGTGTCCAGGCGTCCATTACTTTGCCTGATCGACGCACTTTCAGGGCCACCATCCAACGAATGCAACTGGTGAGTGGACGTACGGTATAGCGGCATGCCCTTAGCCATGGTACTCGTGTCAACGCCAGGACCATTTATGCTGCCGGGGTCACCCCCAGCGCTGCCCCTCGTGCTCGAGTACGCACGTCGTATTTGCTTCCGGAATCCATCCCCTCTGACCGTGCTGATCAAAGCTGAGGTCTTGTTCGTTCCATGAACCCAGCATCGTGCCAGTGTCGATGCCGTCGCTGTAGAGGCACTGAGAACTTTGGTGGCGGCGTGCAGTGGCTTTCTGCCATGGGTGAGTAGGTTTTTTCTAGAAATCAGCATAAGTTTCGTGATTGTCTATGAACTGTTCATGAAATGAGGGGAAATTGAGAGCAGAAGTATGGAGGAGCAGAGTAAAGTCGACTGTACGTAGGACACTCGGCGTGATAACTGTGCAGGACCCTGAAGGCGTGGGAATACTCCGAAATGTGTTCTCCGCACCATCATCTCTCAGCTGGCTGGTGGCGTCCACGAAAGTTGCTGCGACGAGCGGTGAGGATACCCTAAATGGCGAGCTTGCGGCTCCCAGAGGAACATACAAGATGAAATACGTTAGAAGGTGATCCAGTTCTCCTCAGCCTGGCTCCAAGCAGTCAATTGCTGATGATTTTTGCAGGTGAGCTATGCAAACGGTCACAGGAAGAGCAGCATATCAGAAACGCAACAGAGCGCAACATGGGGGATAGGTCGATGCGTTCTCCATCACCCAAGGCCGAAGTCGCGTACTAGCATCCTCTTCACGACCGCGCAAATGGGCCCAACCTCATTGAATCCGTATGGGTTTCTTCGGGGACGTCTATTACTGCTCTCATTGAGAACATTCTCTCAGTCGATGCTGATTGTCGAGGGAAGGTCTCATGACTCAGGGGTAACAGTGATCGGCTGTGCGGCGCCCACAGAAGAAGAGCTTCTATCTCTATCTGTCTTTTGAGGGTGGGCACCGCAGTCCAAGCTCTACAGCTTACTCTCACCATGCAGATATTCATGAGGAATGTCGCTTTCAAAGTGAAAGAAGACGATCTCAAACTCGCACTGGCCAACATCATCCACCGTCCACCATTCCCCCTCGAGACGAAGATAAATTTCCATGTCGAGTTATTTCGACAGCCAAGGAGCGACATTCACCGAGGCATAGGGTTGTTGACCCTTCCCAGTGCAGACATCGGCGAACATTTTTTGGCTACGATGCATCGCCTCCCATTTTCCCTCCAGGGGAGGCAAATTCATTTCTGCAAGAGCACAAGAACACCTAATCAACCGCTCATCATCAAGGTCGCGACCTCGGAATGGGAAGATCCAATTCAGTTACAGCAGAAAAGGCAGCTGGCCCGCGATAATTCTGCCCCGATCACCTTATCCGCCTTCTCGTTCGGTCGATTTTGCAGAGATGGCGTGTTTTCTCCAGAGGTCGACATGCAAGGGCGTGACTCTCAGGTCATATGTGATCTTGATACACGTCAACTGCAGTTGACAGTCTGCCATCCTTGGTTTACATCCGTTGTGCACTACAGCGCTTCGTCCGTCGCTGCGTTGGCCAATCCCCCAGGGACTCTAGGCGTGTTCATTGAAGCGGAGAACCCTCCCATCTTCAGTCGTCAAGCATTGTCAGAAGAGGAGCGGCCGCAACGACTCTCGTCCGTGAATGGGCTCCAAGAAATGCCGCCGGTCGCTAGAGCCGTTCATCTATTATTTCGGTCCAATCACGAATTGCAAACGTTCAAAGGTCGATGTGTCATGCTTTATCTACCTAGACTCATCCCGCGAAACATTCCGATTGAACCCCGCAATCTCTATGAAAGGCAGAAAAGGACGGCCCTTAACACATTACTCTGCCAGATCTCATTCCCCCTCGCTTTCGAAATAGAAAAGGCGATCTACAATGGGGCCTTAGACCCAACTGAAGTTATCGAAGGTTTGGGGGAGGGGATCCTGGTGCTGAATCGCGAGCACAACACCGACGCTGGTCCGATTTTTAATTCCTTCGTCATGTCTTTAGGGAACCCCGGAATCGAAACGGTGCCCATTGCGCGTCGCCCTCGCCGAAACCGACGGCAACGGGGGAAAAAGAAGCGAGTCGACGGAGACCAAGAGGCAGTAAAGGAAACCCTTGCTCAAAGATTAGTGGCTGAGACCGAGACGTACATTGCCAGGCAGTACCAACCTCGTGGCCGCTTGTCGGTCACTCCTGTGTCTGCAGGAATCTATCAATGCTACCACGTCATCATCACTCCCACCAGCAAGGTCCTTGAAGGCCCTCTACCCGATCAATCGAATAGCGTGCTTCGCCGGTTTGGAAACCACGAGTGCTTTCTACGAGTGTCTTTCCAGGATGAGATTCGTGCAAAGCCCAGGCGGGATCCCAGTTTATTGAGTACGTGAAGAATGCTATCTTCTGTCCAGCTCTTCTAATCTGTCCTTTCGCTAGTCGATGATCTGCTAGAGCTTCACTACAAACCATTCCTAGTACAAGGGATTGAGGTCGCTGGTCAACGCTATGAATTCCTGGGCTACTCTATGAGTGGGCTCAAAGATTACGGGTTTTCCTTCGTCCGTAAATTTGAGTTTCAAGGAGCTCCCATGGATGCCCAGGAGATCAGAGAGGAACTGGTGAGTAGTAGAATATTCATTGCTATGACGTGTGAACTTAGAGCCTAATGATTAAGGGTGACTTCTCACATATTCTGCATCGTCCTGCGCTTCTGGGTGCTCGCTGGGCCCAGGCGTTCTCTTCCTCTGATCCATCGGTTGTTCTGGAACCTGAAGAAATTAAACGCATTCCCGATCGTAAGTTGGCGACTGACTCTTTGTTTACGGATGGTTGTGGCACCATATCTCCTGTGCTCTGTCGCGCCGCTTGGAGGGAGTCGCAGAAGGGCAGACGGCGTTCGTCAAAACTGCGAAATATTCCCTCCGCTCTCCAATTTCGACTTGGTGGGGCCAAGGGGATTCTCGTGCAAGACCCGAGGCTGACTGGCCGAGTTGTTTGTTTACGCCCTTCGCAAATCAAGTTCGAGGGTTCGATGCGTTCTTTGGATATATCAACGACATCCGCGCGTCCGATAGCCGTTTACCTGAATAGAGCCATGATCGCCTTATTGGAGCACCACGGAGTTGATGTGGATTATATCTTCGAGCTACAGCAGACGGCCATTGAAGAAGTTCAATCTATCAAGGATTCCCTCTCCTACGCATCCGCCCTTTTCAATCAACACGGTTTGGGAGCGTCCTTCAAATTACCCTCTCTTTTCGGCGATATCTACAATCTCCTCAATCTAGATATCCATCATGACCACGGCTTGAACCATCAGCTCATCATAACTTGCCTTCACTATGCTATTGTTCATCTTCTTCGGGATATCAAGCATCGAGCTCACATTCTCGTGCCGGGGTCGTACACCCTCATAGGGGTGTCTGATGAATGGGATTGCTTGGAAGAAGGGGAGATCTATGCTACTGTTTACGATGAGCGCCGCGGCATAGAGGACCTGCCAATCGTTGGGGATGTTCTCATTACCAGGAGCCCCCAGATCCACCCTGGTGATCTACAAATGGTGACGGCAGTAAGGCGACCACGATTAGCACATCTGAGGAACGTCGTTGTCTTCTCATGCAAGTATGTGGCGGTTAAAACCTATCGTGATGGTTATTGACCGCAGACTTAATCAGAGGCAACCGAAGCCTCCCCTCAATGCTTGGAGGGGGTGACCTTGATGGTGACATTTATAATTTGATAGTAGACGTAGGTCAATCAATCCTTGCGTAGGGAACACAGTACCTTGATGAACTCATCTCACAGCCGAACCTACACCCCCCAAGTGGGCGGACTACCACGGCCGGGGCTTATATTGGATTGGACAAGAAAACAACTGAGCACCCATGTACAGTAAGCGATGTCGCTGACTTTATTATCGATTTCGTAAGTGTTGAAGTTAACTTGAGTTGAGATAATTATTGACGGGATGACCATAGATCAAGGCGGATGTGTTGGGCCAAATATCCATTCTTCACCTTCGCATTGCCGATATTGACGGCATCGACTGCGAAAAATGTCTCCTTCTGGCGGAGAAAGCGTCACACGCCGTAGACTTTCCGAAGACTGGGACTCCGGTTGATTCAAAATCACTGCCTCGACCTCCTGATGGTCTCAAGCCCGACTTTCTCTCTGGAGAGGGTGTCAATCCCGAGGCCAGAAATTACTACCTTAGCACCAAATTGCTAGGCCGGCTATACAGGAACGTACCAAAGGAACAGTACCACCCCAATAAGGATAAGATGCATGTTACAGATGGTGAAAGAATTATGAATGCGATCAGGGGTTTGAGTCTTGTAGGGCTCGGTTTACAACCCATAGATGTCCTACCGAACGAGGACGTTATCGGTGAAATGCAAGACATTCTGGAGGAATACTCAACGCAGCTTCATACAATCGCCAAGGCCCATTGTACGTCCAAACGGCCTTCCGATAGCCTTTCAGAAGCCGAGCTGGTCAGTGGAACTATTCAGGCTAAATGGGCGGATCATCGCCGACGGCGCGAGGCTGTGACAGCTATGAATCTACAAGTAAGTCGAGCTGCCAATAGCGATAGAAAGTGACTCAATGATTTTATCTCGAAGACGCAAGACCTTACCACAGCCATTCGTCGTGAGCTCCGAGGGCCACCACCCCCGCGCCCTACTGACGGAAACACCGTGACCGAAGGCGATTCCGATGAAGAAGATTACGAAGACTGGACATTCCATGAAGACTTCGACAATTATGACAATTTCTATCACGATCAAGAATGGCATAGCCAGACGTTCACCAGAGCGCACGCAGCATTCATCGTCTCCCAAGAAGCGCTAGACGACGATTGTTTTGCTTTTGGTCCATCTTCCTTCGGTCTGATAGCCATTGGCGTCATGCTCGACATCGTAAAGGCCAGGCGGAAAGCCTTTATAACATAGGCTACATTTCAACAGGTTTGATGTCGGATTTTGTAGTGATGATCGCATGAATACCAACTTGTACACGAGAAATGCAAATAATTGTTATTACAAATAGTCCAATGTACATCCTACGAGTATATAATAAGAGACATAGTGAAAACCGTCGATAGCAGCCGGTATTCCCGTCAAAATTATCTACCGGACAATCATTTGGGAAAAGTAGGACGACACGTGGGTAAGGAGTTTCAACGGCCGGCGCAGCAGCTACGTATAGGCTTGGTTGGTTCGGGAGTCTTCGCCAGAGCGTTGGAAGAAGTAACCTCGTCCCGAGGTATGGGTTGCGTGTTGTCAGCAGCTAGGCTACTCTGATGTTCCCTACAGCTTCCGTTGCAGGCTTGGCCACAGCCGCATAGGCCGTTAGGGCACCCACAGTTACCTCCGCAACACTCGAGCTTGGGAAGATTGACTAAGCCAAAAGCGACACCACGTTCGTCAGTCCCATGAGCCGTAGATGGATATACGGTAGTATTCATGGTGTCCAGCATGGCACTGTTTCCGAACCTGCGACTAGACGGAGGTTGAGGTAATGATGCCGCGCGGGCGAAGAATAGATCAATGATGCTCTTGCCGGAAAGACTGGTGCTGCCGGGGAGAGCGATCAGAGCGGGGTCGACGCAGTGGTTGCAACTTTTGCCACAACAATCGCCGGAAGCTTGCGGGCCAGGGTGTTCTTCACAGTCGGGGCAGGCACAAGTCAGGCCACACGTGCAACCAGAGCCAGCCAATGAGGCTACCGCACTCAGTGGAGGCATGGTAGGGTACGAAGGTAGAGAAGTTGGGAAGGAGGTCGAAGGGAGCGGCGGGAAGATAGGAGGAAGTTCAAGTCTGGGCTGTATATCAGAGACGACGCTCTTGACTCGCTTGTGGCCTGAAGCTGGCGGCGTAGATGGTCGAGACGCAATCCGTTTGGGTATCCCTTGACACTTCCCTGACGTTGACGATGAACCGCCATCCGCAATATCGCTGGATCTACGCATAGCAGCGACGCGAGCAAGCGTGAGGAGGTTCGGTTCGGGGGGTTCAGTCGTGTCAGCAGTATCGTCCGCCTGTTGCTTTCCGCATTGGCACCCACGAGTACTCTTCGCCGAGCATTTACAGGGGTTTAGGAGATCCTCGACTGTTCATTCTGAGTCAGCGAAGCACCTTCCCAGTCATGGGGCTTTTGTGTACCTTTCTGGCGTATATTTGAGGGAGGTATTGCGCTCGACGCTTGAAAGATGTCTTTGAGTCCATTGGGAAGAGCTGGTTCAATAGGAACAAAACGAGGCTTTGCTATTCACATCTGATCAGCTGGGGGATCGATCTGGTTATGATTTAGACATACATTTGGTTCCTGATGAATCAACATGGGCAGGCGCTCGTGATGGAGTAGCCTTGTCGTTGCAGGTGCACTTGGAGTGAACCCGGCGAGACTGGCGAAGCTCACGGCATTTCTCGCACTGGGAAACGGGCCTGCCCTTCTTCTTGACCTCAAATAATGGGCGATCTGGATGGGTGCATGATGAAGACCGGTGGCCTTTGATGCAGGATTCGCTTCACGGAGGAAACGAAGGAGTAAGCACTCCGCAGAGACTACAAACCTCGGAAGAATTGTTACCAAGCAAACTTCTTGTTATTGACGAAGACCTGTCAATGCTGAGTTCAGCGAATACCATGGAGAGAAGGTAACAGCGCACCATCAGCAACGAGCACGACGCTCAATGGGACTTGTGCAGCCAGAATTCGAGTTGGAGGAGAGAACATGAAGACAACCCTGAGCCAACATTTGTCGAATAAACGTGGGAGTTTGTAACAGCATTTTCCCATGTGCCTCGCCCATGATCTCACTTCGCCAGGTGGCCATTGGCTGAGGAAGGCTAGCAAGTTAACGAGAGGGTGCGGGAAATATGCGGGAGTACTGCATGGGTCGCAGCTGATGCATGCCAGAGTGTGCGTGTGCAAAAAAGGTAGAGAAGCACCGAGCACCAGGGTTTCTCAGAAATCAGGACTGGTGACATAAAACAAGTTGCAAACCTTATACTTATCGCAGACGCGAGGCTTTTCCATGGAGAGTGAGATGAAAGTCAATCCGGAGCATGAACACATCTTATCAGGGAAGGATCGCGCAAAACACAGGACCAAAAACAACAACAGGCGCCGAATACACATGCAGAGTCCGGACAACATGTGAATCCACGACGTACCTTGAACTTTCCCATGAATTTGTCTAATGACACAAAATCAATTAAAGTAGGTAGGTAGGTGGTGAGGTGCTCACATATGTGACCGGGCACGGTCTAGTGCGATGCTCTACAAGACTTGGGTTGTCAGTAATCACTTAGAACGACAACACATGGCGAGAGAGGGGTGTACGAGGGGGGGAAATGTAACATGCAGCAGAGAGACGGAGAGGGAGAACAACAAGTACATGATGATTTTACATGGTCTACAGATGTAGAAAACGCGTGATGCGGGGAATGATACAGGCAGGTATGACAAGGCAAAAAAAAACAAGTGTCCCGGGTTAGAAAACGACAGTGACGACCGATGGCCCAAATGAATAAACAGAACAGAAAAAATTAAGTGGTACAGCTAATTGAAATATGCGATTTAGGTGGATTTATATCAAGCATCCAAAAATAGGGGAAACGGAAGAAGGTTCTAACCAAGGGATCACATACGAGGCGATGGAGGTAGCGACTCGCCGGCACTCCATGTCTAATGATTGACTTTTCTGGTGTTTTTCTACTTGACGCCTTCTCGCTAGTTATTCCTGGTGCGTTCAACTACGTAGGGCGTTCTATCAATATCTTGGATCAAGCTATGGACGTGCTCACCTCATATTCCCATCGGAGCCTGTCTGCTTGCGCTTGATGCTGGGCCGCTTTGACAACGATATTCCGCCTTTCTTATCTTCCTTGAGCAACTCCGTGGGGCTGGCGCCGCGTTTCCCTGTCGATGGCGAAGACGTCATGTTCGGGAGATGGGCCGTCGTTTGTCGCACTGGTGTCACTGGGACAGAAGGGAGTACGCTCATCGCCTTGCCGTTTCCGCTTTCCTCATTCGGGCTGATACTACCACTGCCTGTGCCGCTTCCGCTGCCACTCCCGCTGCTTCGTTCAGCCATTATTCCTTTCGCCCGCTCCCTCTCCTCATCCACTATCATCAACGCGCCTTCAATGATTGCGGCGTGCACAAACACATACTGTCTCAAACTCTGACACAGACTCATCCTCTGCTCCCTCATATCTTGCACAACTTCGCAGATGGGATCCTCAAACGAGCTCAACGCCGTGGGCGGAAACTTGCCATGCAGAGGCCGTGGCTCTTTGTAGTCCACCGTGGTCGCACGCGCGGATGCCTTCCCAGCGTTTGCACTCAGTGACGGAGGTGTCGATCTTGAACGAGATCCAGGCGGAGATGTCGACTCGGGACGCGAATCCGAAACGCTGTCATCCTTCAGCCTAAAAGGCTGAATGGCCTTCATATCTACACCTCTTTCACCAATCCTACCCCTCCATTCATCACTCACCCAAACGTTGTCCCCGCCAGCCACACTCGCACCCATTCCTCCGTACATGCTGTATAAACTCGAGCCATCCACATCCATGACTCTCCCCAACCTGCTCGCGACGCTCCCGTATTGCGCATCGCTCGTCCCTGAAGCAGATGGGGATAGAGATAGGGAACGAGAAGGTGGTCGTTCTTCCTCCGACGATAGAACTGACGTCGCGCGTACACCACGGACCGTCATCAATGCCGGGTTACCACTAGAGAAGCCAGCATCAATCCCACCACTACGGATAGGATGTCCGAACTTGGGTGGCAGGGTCATCGCTGGCGCTGACCGACTTTCCTCGCTAGGCCATGGAACTGGTTTTGGCGCATCCGCAGGTAAAAGGTCTCCTCTAATCCTGCTGCCCGGAACGTTCCTGCCGCTCTCGCCTTCGAGGGTACCTTTGCCTTTGCTGCTGTGAGGAATTGCAACAGCGATGGCGGCAGGCGCCCCAAGCGGAGAAGGCCTAATCCCCGCCGCATTGTTGCCTCCTGGTTTCACACCACTCGCCCAAGCTCCACCAATGGCACCCATCGTATGTGGGTTCGAGGCCTGGCCCATCAACTTCGCCGTGTTCGCTCCGGATGCCGTGTTCACAATCTCCTTCTTCGGAATCGGATCGGTGGTATCAGCAACACGCCCCCCTACACCTGCGAATTCTAAACGTGCGTGGTCACGATTAAAGAAATGATCGGTCAGTGCAAATTGAATGAGAAAAGAAAAAATGCCTCACGATCGCTCCCCGGTGAACTTGATGATGCAGACGAAGCCAACTTGCTCGCTGCAAGTTCGCCGCTGCTTAAACTGCTGCTTCCACCGGTTCTATTGCTCCCCTTGTCGACGCCATGGCCTTTCCTAAAGGAGGACGAATGCTGCAAAGGTCCAATTCCTGCTGAAGCGGGGCCAGAACTAGTACTAACAGAGGTAGCAAGTGACGTTGAGGTGCCACTGCCCACCTCCGATTCGTAACGATGGCTGCGAGAACCGCTCTGATGACGATGTCCCCGATGGCCGAATCCGAACGAGTCCTCTGAACTCGACGATCCAGAGGTGAAGATGCCAGCACCGAAACTTCTAGCTACGGCCCCTTCAGGACTTTCACCTCGAACTTTAAGCAATCTTACGTCGGTGGCGGCGATATTTGGAGGCGAGGCGCTTTGCGATAACGAGCTCGAGCCATCATCCAGGACCATTGCATCGCCGGCGTCCATAGCAACACTGGTCTCGTCCAATACGGTCTCTGCCCACTTTCTCGTGCTTGCTTTTTGCTCTTCTCCACGGGAGGGATCGTGCGAGGAAGATCGATCACGTCCGGACATACCCACCATCAAATCGTCGTCGTCAACGTCATCCTCGTCCACCTCCATGGACATCTGCATGGGCGTCTTCAGTAAATCTCTGTCTCCTCCAACAACGTACGGAACATGCACCACCAACCCTCTACCAGCTTCGACTAGATTGCCCTTTCCCCGGACCTTCTTCGCCTTCTTCAGTTCCTTGGCGCCCGAAGCGTCGCGGCGGCCGTAACTGGTTTCTCCAGAAATATTTTCGTCGTCGTCTCCAGCAGTCATGGTTATGGGAACTGTCCCACCCATTTTCATCCCAGATGCATCGACATCAACAATCGCCTCGCTGCTATTGTTGTGGGTTCCAGTAGCCTCGCAAGGGCTTCCGTCAACATCCATCTTATCCTCATATCCGGCACTTCCGTCCGCAATGTTACCGCTTCCGCTACCACTTCTGCCACTCCTACTTCCGCTTCCTCCGGCACTCGCACCTGTGCTAGCCCCTCGCTCCCCGCCAGCGCTTTCCGATTCGGGTGTTCCACGGGTCCTCCTACTCCCGCTCGCACTACCACTCAAAGCACTCGCACTGGCGTCCCCGCTACTAGTACCCATCACATTCCCAATAACACCACTACTCAATGACCCATAAACCCGCTTTCGCATTTCCCGCCGAATCCCGTCGAGAACCGCGTCCACAGCGATGAACCCACCCGTGCGACCAACGCCAGCGGAGCAGTGCAGTAGCACGGGAACGCGTTCTCCCTTAGCATGCTTGACTATCCCGGTCCATTCGTCCACATCGTCGTCAGACGAAGACGAAGACGGGGTTCCTGGACTCTGCTGGTCGCTGCTAATGGATTTCGAGGCTCCGCCTCCACTCTTCAACTTGGCGATGACTTCCGCACGAGTGGCCTTCTTCTCGTTTCGCTTCTGCTCGAGGATCTCTTCCTCGCGTTGGAGTCGATCACGCTTCGTCTCTTCCACTGCGTTCTCAACTTCCCAGATCAAGCTCAGGACGTCTCGGGGGTCGTCCGGCACATTCATGTCCGGCCATTCCAAATATTGCAGCTGGATGA